>CAOKZL010000174.1:0-1200000 GCA_948472985.1 Iguana delicatissima
TGCCTAAGAAGATTCTACCAAATCCTGAGGTTTGCAGTTTACGGAGCAGCCTTTAAAATTCTCAGCCAGAGAGCTCTTGGACCTCAGTCAACTGTGTCTGTCTTGAATAGCCCAGTTGCTATGGAGATGAGGCCTAGCAGCAAGGAGGAGGGCAGTGTATTTGCTCAAGAAGCCAACTTCTCTGTGTTAATAACTCTGAATACAGATTGGATTGGGGAATATGGGGAAAAGTTACAGCTGCTGGACAAGACCATTTGGGGAATTAGAGACACAGGATCTCAATCTTTCCCCCAAGTACCACCTATGAAAAAATAAAATCCTGGGTGATGTAGGGTATATACACTAGTTTATTATATTTGTATGCCGCCTTTTTCCCCAGCATGGGACCCAAGGCAGCTTCCGTCAAGGGAAAGAAGCTGCCCTGCACCTGTGTGGCTGATGCTCTCCCCTGACCATGCTGAGACAAGCGACCTGCTTCTTCCCTTCACTTATTCTGAGACCGTGGTTCCTCTGTCTTCCGTCCCCACTCCAGATGCAGGGGAAGGGAAAGCCTGGAAAAGTTACTTTTGTACTGACTGGGAGATTCTAACAGTTGTAGCCCAAAAAGTAACTTTTCCAAGCTCCGTTCCGGGGCGAAGGCATACAAGGCAGTGCCTTGGCATTCTATCCATACCTAGTTTGAAGAAAAGCCCATCGAGTTCAATGGGATTTACCCCCTCCCAGTTGAACAGGACTGCAGCTTTTGGACGAAATGAGGAGCAGTTACATGAGAGTCCTATTGAATTAAATGGGCTTGACTAGGATAGCATGAAGCATTTATTTAAAAGACTTGGGTGTGATACTTTTAAGAAACTGTTGGCACACAGCGCACTAGGATCCAAAGGGTTAAACCCGATGCATGGGTTCTGTCAGAGAAACTTCGTGCGTCACAACTCAGATGTAGATGGTAAAATAAATCTGTGTCAGTAAATGAGTTAGTCAAATACACTTCAGTTTCTGAAAGGTAGTTTTGCTTATCTGTTGGGCATTTTAGCATTTCTTAGCTTCCTCATCTTTCCCAGTGAAAAAAGGCTTACAAATTCTCAGGATATTCAGATAAATTTTCATTTTTCTTTTTCACCCTTCCAGTAATATAGCCACTTTCAAAAAAAAAAACCCGGCAGCACGGTAGTGGCGCGCCGTGATCGTATAGTGGTTAGTACTCTGCGTTGTGGCCGCAGCAACCTCGGTTCGAATCCGAGTCACGGCAAGGTTTTTTCAGGGTCCGATTGAATCCCATTACAAAAAAAAATAGGAAAGTATGTGTTATTTTCCTTCAAAACCGAGTTTTTAATCTTCAAGAGGAACAGGATGCTACCGAGCCTTTTCTTCTCAATAATTTCTTGCATACTGGGAAGATCAGAAATGCACAAACCAAACGAATCAAATCAACGTTTTAGTATATTTGAGACAAAATGTAGAAAGAATTTTATCCATCTGGTACAGAAAGCAAATGAATGCATAGATCATAGTGGAGAACTAACCAGAAAATATATTGAATGTATGTTTTAAAAAAAACAAAAAAAAACTCCCCGTTGATCAACGGGAGGGAGCGAAAACCTTGTAGAGACTGGTTTTAACCCACGGGGAAAAAGAAGCAAAACACGGAACCGCTGGCCCGTACGGGGATCGAACCCGCGACCTTGGCGTTATTAGCACCACGCTCTAACCAACTGAGCTAACCGGCCACTGCTGGAGCAAAGCTCAACTTTTGCCTACTTACAGAGAATCACTGACGATGTGAGACCTTTTTAAATTCAGTTTTCAAAAAATATGTATCTTTTTATTTTCAGCTGGATCTTTCTAGTTTGCAAAAGGTGGTTTCTCCCCGATGTGAAACAAAACGGTTGCCTATACTTCGTCACAGGCAGTGACAGTGAGCAACAGAAAAGTTAAAAATGCAGGAGTTTTGGTAGCAGGGATGAAGAAATGAATTAGAGTCCATAAAAATTTAAGCTGGAACTCTCTTTTCCTCGATTTCAAAACTGCTATATCTTTACATCTTTTTATGCTGCGGCTGACTTATAGGGCTACGGCTTTGGATGAATTCTGTTACTGCAACTTTCTACTAACAAAGTGTCCTTTATCAAAGGAGTGACATCCAAGAGAATAAATACAGCCTTCTAAAATTGGAGTGTAGATAATCCTAGCCCTATGTACTTCTCACAAAAAGGCATTAGACTACTGCAAAGTGCTCTGCGTGAGGCTGCCCTTGAAGATGGCTCAAAGGCTTTAGCTGGTACAGCTCAACTGCTGACGGGAATACTATATGCTATATAATATATGAAGAATTGCACTAGCTGCCAGCATGGTCCTAGGCTGAACTCAAGGTGCTTGCCATGACATTTAGAGACCTAAATGATTCTGTACTCGAGGGACCCCAGGACTGAGCTGTCTTGGGAAGGGTGCTATTCTGTGTCCCACAGGTTAAGTCAATCTTCAGTGTGACAATGTGGGCCAGGGTCTTCTCAGCTGTAGCTCCCCAAAAGAGGAATGTGGAAACCTGATTGGTATGACTGCTGGTTTCATTTAGGCACCAAGTAAAGATATGGCTATTCATTAAAGTCATTGGGCCTCCGATTTATCTCAAAATATTAATGCATGTGTTTTTAATTTTTTTAACCTTTAACCTGATTTCAGCTTATTATTTGTATTTAATATGTTTTTAATCTATTTATTGTTGCTGTTTTAAATTGATTTAATTTGTTTACAGTGATTGTACTTATGTGTTACATCTTTTGAGATAGAGTGGGATAGAGATATTTTAGTATGCAAATAATAAGATAGGTTTGGTAATAACAGTAATAATTCAGAATTACAATTAGAACCGTTGTCTGATAGAGGAATTAGAATATTTAAAATAATTTGCAGTATGAGACTGGAATCCTGTTGGTTAGTCCTAAGTGTAGTAGACTTACTGAATTAATTGTTGGATGGTGAATAAATGCACAGGTAAATTCGATTGATATAGTAGCTCTATTCTAGTTGGGACTGTCAAGAGAGAATTAAAAAAAGAAAAGAAACAGAACAGAACCAGCACAGGCAGTAACTCCACCATTACGCGTACTCTGATGATCACTTTAGGCTACAGGTTGTGAACACATCATGATTGTGTGCGTATTTTCCTTCAAGCCACCCGTCAACTTAAGGTGATGTATAACCTTTGAGTGACCTGTCAATTTATAGCACAAGGTGATTATGCTAATTTCTTCCTCTGAAATGTAGCCCACATCACCTGCTATTGTGGATAGTCTCCCATCCAAGTACTACCCAGAGCTGACCCTGCTTAACTTCCTAAATCAAAGATTTGATGTCTTTAGGGTATTTATCATGATTAGGGGACGGCCACTTGATAGGTGTTTTATTATTATAAAACGATAACAACAACAATAGTCATTGCTTTTTTACTGCCAAAGAGGGAGCAAATTGCTTATGGGATTTTCTGCCCTCAGGCGTCAACATTACTCAGCTGGCTTCTGCTTAAGGTTTTATATTCTGAGGGGTACACAATTTGCTGTTCTACTTCAGTCAGCAAACTCCTTGGATCCACTCTTGAAAGAATATGAAAGATAGGGGCGGCTTAATCCGTGGGGACTCAGGGCCACCCCAAGGGTCAGCTGAGCCTCCTGCCACCTCAGGGGGCCTTTAGAGCATTTGACGGACCAGTATTTCTCAGGTCGATGTGGGTGGGGGTCCTGGCAAATTCTCTCTCTCCCAGTCACGTGTCAGGGACCAGTACCATATTAGCGTCCGCTGGCTACAATTGTTTTGTTCTGAAAGTTCTCCGTGGCAGTAAATGGTTCAGAACCAGCATCTGTCCAGAACCACCTCTCTGAGTCCATTTCCGCACTAGACTGTTATAGCGCTATGATTCTGCTTTCAACATCCTATGGAATCCTGAGGTTTGCAGTTTTGGGAGGGGCCGACCGGCCCCTCCCGAAACTGCAAACCCCAGGATTCCATAGGATGTTGAAAGCGGAATCATAGCGCTATAACAGTCTAGTGCGGAAATGGCCTGAGTAGTGCTATGTAAGATAACAGCAGCAGCCTTCCCTTGGTGGTGGTCGGTGCGTGGCGAGGGGTGGTAACCGCCATTTTAATTTCCCCCAATACGCCAACAGAGTCCTCCAGAAAAGGGCTCGCTCGAGAACCACCTCTGTGCGCTTGTGGTCACTCTGCGGGTTGGGGTGGAATGGGACGGGAGCTGCTATCTAAATTTTCTTCAGTGCCTCAACAAAGTGTTGCTCTCAGGCAGTGTGGAAAACAAAAATGGCAGTCCAGGGCTGAACAAATGCTAGAGAGGAGGGTGTCGTTCAGGGAAACCTTACAGAAAGCAGCACGGCAAAACTTTTGTGGCACCTCGGCTACTGTCCGAGATGGCTGGCGGCTATGGCTGACATTAGGGCCATTTCCGCACTATACTGTTTCCTCTTTCAGCATGCTATGGGATCCTCAGGTATGCAGGGAGGGGCATTTAGACTTCTCAGCCAGAGAGCTCTTGGGCCTCAGTAAACTACAAACCCCAGAATTCCACAGGATGTTGAAAGTGCAGTAACAGCTCTATAACTGTGTAATGTGTGGATTGCATAGGCCTGTAGGGGAAGAATACTGGATCCATCAGAAATCTGGAAAGTTGCACTGAAGACAGTCCGTTTTAGTGCTGTTACACCAGGACTGGGAAGTTTCAGTTTCAGAAATTCCCAGTGAAGAAGCTGGAGGGGCCCAGTCCCCATTTGTTAATCAACGTGCCCTGCCACAAAAGGTGAAGATGGAAATGAGGAGGACCACCACCGTGTATGCTTCTATGCAATTTGGGAGGGCAGGTGCAATATAAAAGTAATTGGGTGCTTCTGCTGTGACAGACTAAGGCTACTGCATCTCTTACGCTGACAGAACCCAGATACTGATATGAACGAGAACAACTGTCTTCCGTCTAACTTTTAGTGGGCTTCGAGGCAACTTGCCAGACAACTTCACCGGGAAATATAAATGATTATCAGAACGCAAGAATTCTTCTCCAAAGTAGTAACACAACGAGTTTATTCTTCAGAGAGCATTTTGAAGAGCGTATGACGCAACATTGGGCGCCGTGGCTTAGCTGGTTAAAGCGCCTGTCTAGTAAACAGGAGATCCTGGGTTCGAATCCCAGCGGTGCCTCAGCTGCCTCCTTTGAAAAGCTTCCTGTTTTCCAGCGGGAGGTAAGATTGCTGCTGCTGTCTTCTTATCCTGTGCGAGTGAATTGTGTTTGTCTACAGCACACTTTCCAAGCCGCCTGTCGATCTATGGGGACCCCAATCTTAGGTAAGAATAGGCAGAGGTGGGCAAGTGCTATTGAACGGCAAGAGAAAACCGGAAAGGAAACGCAAAAGCCCCCCCTAGCGGTATTGAAAATATTATTTCAACTGCCAAAGACAACAGCGGACATGGAAGAATATGTCTTTTCACCCGTCCACTACGAAATTTCTTCTGCTTCAAAGCTTGATGCTCACTCGTCATTTCAAGCGCTGTGTAGTACTCCTGTTAGTAAGTAAGTGTGAGTGTGGAAGCTGAAACCGCAGCGATGAATCTCGGAAACCCGTCGCGAAGAAAGATACTGAGAATAAAATCAACTATCCAGTCTCCAAACTCCCTCGGGGAGTAGTCTCATTTTCACATCGTCCTCTCTCTTTAGCCCTCGAATCGGCTTTGGGGTCAGGGTGCAGCGGTCCCTATAGGAGTTGTGCATCTGGGCATGTGCAGAGTGGCATTTTTCTCTTCCTCCCCAAATAGTAATGGGAATCGATATAACTAAAATGAGAGGGGAATGCAGCTATAGACAGCCTTGATCGGCGCAATGTTGCAAGGAAATATGAGGAACAACGCTGAAAGGTGGTGGCCAGCCTGCTTTCTTTAAGAGCCGTGGCAGATGCGTGGCTTCCTCCGGCTGTATTCCAGGGACGTCCCTGCTTCAGCTCCCCCAGCCTTGCTTCTGCTGCAGCCTCCTACACCACGGTCCCGCTGAAAAATGGGGTAATAGGGGGAGTACTTGTGTAGTGGGAGTGGATTTTTTTCCGCCCCTCCCAACATTTCCTCTTTCCACAATGTTTCAAAACATTACATTAAAGTTTAGCGTGGAGTATCAAACGAACACCCAAAATAGCCCGGAAGGCATGCTCTCGTAAGGGGCCTGGGCTTTAATAATAAATGACGGTGGAGGGCTGAAAGGGGAAACGCGACAATCCTAGAGTCAGAAAAAGAAGGAAAAGTTTCCGTTTGTCAGAAGTGGGATTCGAACCCACGCCTCCAGGGGAGACTGCGACCTGAACGCAGCGCCTTAGACCGCTCGGCCATCCTGACAACTTACACGAGGCCTCTGAAAATTGATAGTTAGAGCTTCAAAGATGTTGACTTGCACCTGTTCATCACATATGGTATCAATTTCCTAATAATTTAGCTGCCTTTGGAAAAGTCAATCTATCCACTACACTGGTTTTCTTTTATACACACATTTCTTCGAATCTCTGCTTGGGAACACAGTTCATTCCACCAACCTTTTCACTTTAAGCAGTTTAAGCAGGTTGTGGCAGGATATACAAGTCTTCTGCCTAAAGACTATAGTAAACTGTGATGCAGAAGCAGTCCTCTACACAGAAGGTCTTTATGCCTTATAAAGCTAATTTACTTCCTTCCTACAGGCAAAATGACTAGTGAAACACATTTACAAGGGCTCAGCACTGAGACAGTTTTAGTGTGAACAGGCTGGGAGAACAGATACCACTGCAAACTTGCTGAATTAAAGCATGTATTCTACTCCCGATTGATGGTTTTCTGAGATCATCCAGCACATGGAGCGGGGCAGTGAAGCTACTTAGATATCTTCTCTAAATATAGCAATCACTGATTACATCAAGCATGTCACAATTTAAGAAGAGAATACAAAGTGAAAATCAGTCTCTTCCCACTTTTAGAGACAGATTCCAATTCCATCATCTACTTAAAGATACATATACCATTTTTATTATTTCATTACATTTACTGATATGGTCATTCCCTCCTACACTTTTATTCTCACAGCAAAACCACACGTCAGTTAACAAAGTCTGACCAAGAAGTTCCTTTTTACAAAGTCTTTTTACATGAGCCAAGCCTCCTCAAGTTCCACTAAGTTGAAAGGAATTTTTTTCAGCCACATTGGGAGGATATTATAGGATTCCAGCACCATGCCAATGTAAACAGCAGCTGCTGTCAGTCCCTTACTGAGCATGCATGAACTTCAAAACAGAGAAAAAAGTGGGGAGCAGATAAGCCTGCCTCAGTAGATACTGTGAGCATATTAAAGAAAACCCAGTTGTTTCCTTTCAATAAGCATACTGTCAACATTGAGTTAAGGCAATTACTGAAACATGTTGAATTACTCTTTTTTTTTGTGGTTCGGGAATTTATTCCTATTCTTTCCAGGGTACTTCTGCCTCTGGTACCATCATTTCTGCACTCTTAGTTCCTTTTTGATCATTTATTTATGTTACCTTTACCAGCAGTGTAGCATGGATTCTACGGATGACTATGGTTAGCTTTGTACACTGGGTTTCCTTATAATGGGCTGTTAATTTGGCAAGCAATTCAAATAAATGGACCTTGATATGGAGAGTTGTATTCATCTTGCAATGAACTATACTGGTGACAATATTCTTTATCAGAAATTCAATATTGGGCATTGCTCATATTGCCTTCACTGTGTCCTCATATTTCACAGCATCACAGATAGCGCAAATTCCTCCTTGAGCAAGACCGGGCAAGTTTCAGGGACCGGGGCACGATTTTCCATTTGTAGGACCTATCCTGGGCTGCAAAAGCACCCAAAAGACAAAATTACCTGACAAACTGCATCAGGAAGTAGCTGGACATTTATCTTCACCTGAGTTTTTCAGGCAGGGTTACAGGGCATTTTAGAGGGGTTATCATCAATTTTCTGCCCTTGGTGGCTTCCAGATGCAGAATTTGGGCCCCAAACTAATTCTTCACTGGAGGAGTTCAGAGAGGTGCTAAAAAGGGGGGGGGCTTGATGGGCGAAGGCACACTTTGGCCACTCATGCTATAGAATGATATGCTTACAAAAAATAAGAAACTAATAGGACAATAGCAGTCACTTTATTTTTAAAAATATACAATGACAATTGTTTAAAAGGCAGCTATGTAACAAGGAGTGGAGGGGCAGCAATGGAAAGCAAAGTTTAAAGGCCAAAAAGTAGTCGGAGATCTGCCAGGGTGAGCGCTGTGAAGGAGTCACCTTTTCCAGACAGTACTTTCTGGGCGAGCTCTTTTTCTTGGCTTGCAGCATCAAGATCTTTTCTTCTACTGTCCCTTCACAGACAAACCTAAACATCAAGCACACAACATGATTAGGACAGTTTTTGTGCAAACTCACGAGGACAAACTATTAAAATATTTGAGCAGAATTGACCTATGACCATTTGAAAAAAAAATCCCAGACCCCAGGCCAGAAAAGTTGACTTTTTGGAACTGCAACTCCCTGTGGCTGAGGAATTATTAGTTGTCCAAAAAGTGAATTTTCTGAGTCCTGTGACTGGTCATGGACGGGAAAGCAGACTGAAAGAATTTTCCCAATCTAACTTCAACCCCAGTTTACATAGTATATCAAGCAATCTCAGAACATTTAAAAACTAACACCAATAGTTGTGATGAAAGACATTTTACAAAACTTGACCTGTGGATTGTGACATCATTTCTCTGCCCTACACGGTAAATGCGGTCACAGGCTTGGTCTTCTAGTGCTGGATTCCTAAAATTTAAAAGATCATTTTGCTGTTTATGATAATAGTTTAATTTAGTTGGGACAGATATTCCATTCCAAACATCACATTCAACACAAAGGGATTGCAAAATTGTAAGCTGGAGATTCCCTCCTATTTTTAATGCTATTTGTGCTTTGAATGAAAGAACAACTACCTAAAATCTTCTCATCTCTCATCCCCAGCATTTGATTTGCCTTTTCATTACTGTGCAACACCTGAAATCTGCTTATTCCTGTGAAAGGGGAGAGACAGAGGATAAAATCAGCTAATCTTCTTCTTCTGAAGAAGTAGTAATAAGCTAAGAGCTAATCTAAAACAGAATTAGCTAGTATAGGAAGATACAGGTTTGCTACGTTCTTCAGCCTGCACACGGAAAAGTAAATATGCAAGATATGTGATCTTCAAAGTATGCAATAGTAAAAGTGTACCGATACAACAAACCCAACACAAAATCTGAACATATCCTTAAACAATCTGATCCTTTTAACCATTTGGCTTCTGCAGCTGTGAAACTAAAAGAACTACTCTGAGAACTCCGGAGAAAAATCTGTCATATCTTTACCAATGCATATCAAGAAGAAACAGATGGTTTCCTCCGACTAGATTCAGACCAACACCTCCAGCCAAGAGTGAAATTAACATGACCTATGACAAAACAATGATAAGAAGCAGTTAGTTATTTCACATACACCATTATGACTAGGTTTAGTTTAAAGTGAAGATCATGCAATGAGATCCTACAATAGCTATCTTTGGTTTATATCCAATATCATGCGAGTGGATGCCCACTAGAACAACAGAATTTTCTTCCCTGCCACTTGAAAATTGATCTTGGAGAGGTAACAAGTAACTTTTAGATAGCATATTGGGCTGAAATGATTACTATTCTAATCCTAGGTGGTAATTAAATATCCAACATAGCACTGATAGTCACAGAGACAAATGGCTGCCACACAACAGCACTGAAAACAGCTTTTCAGGTCTCTTTTCATACCTCAGGACCTTTGGGATTATTGTTGAATTCCTCAACTACATCCATCCTCTGTTTAGGATTCACAGAGCCATCCACTGTGGCATATTTCAGCCCAAGCTTCTCAAGGTGTACTGCTACAACCTTTAACATACTAGTCCATTGAGACACAATGACACTAAAAAGATGGAGGGAAAACTTTATTAAGTATAGTTCTAGTGGGTTTAAGGTAGTTACTGTTTTGCACCCCCCCCCCCAAAAAAATATTTAGCTTGTCTAGTATGTGGATAATAGTGGCTTATGTTAAAAGTTTGGTACATGAAAGAGTGTAATACTGGAAGAAATTATACATCCCAGACCCACAACCCAAACTTATAAAGAGAGTTGGTGTGCCCACACTCACCTTTTTTGAGAATGACCTCGAATAGTCTTCAATTCTTCCAAGAGATGTGAGAGCTAGAAGTATGAGAGGAAAGTGTACTTAGAGCCCAACCCCAAGAATGCTTACTTAAGATATAAGTTCCAGTTCTGTGAAGTTGAATGAGGCTTATTTTCAAACACTTCTGCTTAAGATTGCAAGATTTATGTTGAAAATTTTTACCTTGATCTTCAGCTGAAAAGTTCCAGAGTGGCTTACATAAGCTAAATACAACCAAGACAATCCCTGACCCCAGGCTCACAGACAAGAGACAAAGAAGTAATGTGTGATGTGAAAGGAAGAGGAAAACAAGGAAACTTAGGCACTAATTCTTAACAGAGAATCATAGAACTGATAGCAACCAAAAGGACTACCTAGAGACAATTAGAACTTGCCTGTCACAAGGTCCAATCAAGTCAACTGTGTCTTCTCTCTTCCTTTATACTGCAGTCAGCCTTAATCTCTCTGCTGTATCTATGGCAGACTCTGGAGTAAACCTAATTTTATTTATATGGAAGGACAATCTGAGTCCAAATTTGTGATGAAGTTTCCCCACCTGCTGTGGGGTGCGATTTTTGAAGCCACGGAACTAGCTGAAAACTACTAGTGGAAGCCATTTCCAGTTGCAAATCTCTGGTTCATTTGGGCCAGCTTTGGAGATTTAGCGAGTACTGAAAACAAATCCACCATTCCTGGAGACTTTTTCTAGCACCTTTTCACACACCTACATCCAAAATGGGGGGTTGCAGGATCTGAAGAGAGGAGCAGGTGCTATATGAAGTTGCTACAATTTTGAAACATACTTGATTTCCCTTATCTACACAAATCAATAGAACATCTTTTAAATACATATACGCTGAAAAATGGTGCAAGAGTTAGGAATAAAGTAACTTGCTATAGTCTGACACTTTTGCACTATGTTCTTGTAAGCTACCTGTCCTGTAGTTTGCAGGGGTTACAGAAGAGTCTTAGTCTTTTAGTTCAGTTCAGGCCATAATGACATTTCATTAGCCATTCCCAGTTGTGAAAGTTTAAATATCACAGCAGACTTGCTACTTCATACACTAAAGTAACATTGATCAGAAGCCAGATCAGAAAAACACATGCACAAGCCTGTTTAAGTGTCCTCTACACCATAAACAATGAGGTAAATGGTTATCAGTGTTCCTATAATTCTGAGGGAACTAGTAAGTTAGGTTTTAGGAGAAATAGCTTTATACTGATGGGCAAGTAGTTGTCAAGCTAGTGTTGTCTTTGTGTGCCTTCAAGTCATTTCTGAGGCAAACCTATCACAGGGTTTTCTGTGGCTCAGTGTGTGTGATGTGCCCAAGTCCACCCTGTGGGTTTCTATGGATAAGTGGGGAACTGAACCGTACTCTCCAGGGTCATAGTTCAATATTCAAACCACTACACCATGCTGGCTTTTTGTCAAACTATATGTTACACCAAAGAGGAGCAGCAAGCAACCCTTGAGAAACAGGAGAGGAGAGGAAACGTAAACTGGTGCCATGCTATATGTAATACCAATTTATGTTTCCTCTCTCCTGCTTCTCAAGGTTTGCTTGCAACTTCCTCTGTTCCACAGAGCATCAACCTTGGATCTCCTGGCAGAGATCAGGTTGGGGTTGACGTTTAGCTGTGCCCCAGCTGTGCTGTACGATCACTTATTTATGGATATTGTGCAGTGCAAACATAGACATGTCTTCTCAGAGGCATGTCCTATTCAGCTTTATCACGAGCTTTTCCCCATTTAAGTATGTACAGGAGTGCAGCCTTATATCCCAGTGTTACTTCTTTAGCAGAAGCTTGCTATGCCTTAATAAAGGATTCAGTTCTTTACTGATGTGAATGGCTTAAATCTTCTTTTAGTCCTGACCCATGGAGACCCATTAAATTCATTAGATTTATCTTTGCATTGACTCATCCTTTAACTACTGACTGAACAGGTCTACTTTAAGTGGGACTGACCAACAGGATGCTAGCTAGTGGGTGTTTGGTAGCACACTGGTAAAAATGAAAGAAAAGTTTCGAAATAATGGGCTATAATTTTGTTTGTTAAAACTCTAACTTAAATCAGTTAAAGAAATGAACTTGAAGTTCTGCATATTTCTGGCTAATGGAGTGAGTGGAAGGGGCAACCCCAATCCCCTACCCCCAGAGCAAAAGCATAAATATCACACATTGCAATAGCCTTCAAGGGCATGGCAAGTTTACTTTCTTGAACTACTATCCCCAGTTATAACTTTTGGGAATTGTTTCACATCTTAACAAAAAACAACAACAACAAATATTTCCAAGCTCTGTTTGAATCTTCATACTTTAGTACTCTGCCTGGTGGTTTCAAAGAGTTCCATACTGAAAGCCACACCCTGGAGGTACACCACAGACTGAGGGTCACTGCTGTCTGGTTCAGATAAGGTCAAGGCACTGAGCTGCTCCTCCAGCGTGAGAGAGATGCCTTCACTGGTCAAGTTTGCCTGGTCTAGAGCCTGCAATAAAAAGAACAGAGCCAAAGTCTGGTACCTTCTAACCTCAGATAAACCCAGAGCTTGGAAAAGTTGATTCTTTGGATCACAACTCCTAGAATACCCACTCAGCCCCTGGCCAGCAGATTCTTCAATTATATACTCCAAAACCCTAATTTTTTTAAGCTTTGGATATACTATCTTAGACATGTTCAACAATCATAAATCTATTGTATATTTACCACTTTCAGCAAAGAAAGATGGCAGCAGCACTGACGAAGCCTAAGCAATAGGGATAAGATGTGAATGGTAGTGGAGACTGTGGGATTATCTTTGCTGGTCTTTCCCAAAGAGTTCTGTTGATTCAGACCAAACTGATGTAACCCTGTCAAAAGACAAAACCACATATAGGTCAGAAGCAACAGCAAGAGGACTGCTGCTCAGAGTTTAAGAAAGATTCAGAGTGTAAGAAAAAATGGAAAGCCAAAAGGAATGCAGGTTTACACACTCACTCCAATCACTGCAAGACAAGGCATCATGACATTATTTTGAAGCCTGCTGTTATTCTACAGCAGCAGGTAGACCAGGCAACAGAAAAATGAATGCAGCAACAGATCAGAATGGATAGGAATTAGCTATGTTAATGAGACCATCTACATCAATTCCTCTCCACACATACCAGAAAAGAGCCATTTGAATTCTAACCTTTATCAAAGGGGTTACCCCTACTGGACCCTGTCGACTGACCCTCTTGCCGTCTGAGGTAGGACTGCAGTGTTGACCTAATTGAAGAAAAAATAAACCACTATGAAAGAACATTTAGACAGGCTCATTTCTTCACTTTTGCCCAACCTGAGATACATAGATAGATAAAACATATTCGTGGTAGCTGTGTTGACCATTCTTTTGTTCACCAACCAAAATGCACAAAATATACCTTTTGCCTGATGGGGAAGCCAGTGGAAGCTTTGAAAGCTTGCCTGACGTGCCTCTTGGCTTATCAATAAAGATACTGACAGATAGAAGAGGGTAGTCTCACTATTAAAAGAAGGCAAACTGGAAAAGAGAGAGTATGCCAAGCAGACCAAAAACCCCTTAAAACTAATGCCCCAACTTTAAATTGTGATCAGAAGACAGCTGCGGAGATTAGTAACATTCAAACATGACCAATCACAAATAAATCACTAAAACAAACAGCAGATCACAGAAAGCTAGCTCCAGAAAAAGATTTCTGTTAGCAAACAGCTATTAATATATTTGAATGAGAAAGCACCAAGTAACAGATGTTGTGAGCCTCTCATTTCTGACCAAATGAAGAACTATACTGGTATGGATAAAGCTGGGAGCAAATTTTATGGATGTAGGACCTGCCTGGAATTCTGCCAACCCCTTCACATGACACTGGAACTAACAAAAAACTCACTTCTACATTGAAAAAAAAAAACCCCACTTTTTTTGATTGGGGGAAAGAATCCCTGGATTTTTTGCTAAAATAAGGTATGGGGGTCAATTTTTGTTGTAGAGAAGAATTGTGCCACCAGAAGACACAATTTTACTTAGAATTTTTTTTTTTTGTCTAAGCAAGAAAAAAAACCATTTGTGTGCACAGAAGAAGATCCAAATTTTTTCCTCAGGAAAAATGGAAGCACGCTTATATATGCAAACTGAAGTACAATGCAGGGAAATATCTAATTATATTATGTATGTGATAATCAGAACAATTGAAGACTCTTTCTCAAGGAAAAAAACAGTGAAAATATTGGAGAGAACAAGCAAGGAACCAGCTATGTCTGCCTTGAACACTAAAGTTTTAACGCTGGAGTAGACAATCTTTTTCATTCCTGATGGTATTCCCTTTGTGGGAATCCGCTGAGGCCCATATACTCTTGGGGTGAGAATTAGAGCCAGAAGTGAATGAGGCCATTCTCTTTTTACCTCTTCTTCTTCCTGACCCAGAAAGAAAAAATTGTGCCTGCTATAGATCTGATCACTTGGAGCAAAGTTTTGGAATCTGGTTAAGAACCACATGCAATCTGAGGGCCAGTGGCTACCTTTCAACATTATTTTTCTTGACTAAAACTTCCATAATCCCCAAGCCAGCATACCTACTGGCCATGCTTTCTGAGGGATTGTAGGGGTTTCAGTGCTCAAAAGCAACTTCTTCATGATATAATTTTAAGACATATTTGCATCTCATTAATATACAAAAGGGTGTATTTTCTCTTCAAAACAGCTCTGTCTATCGACACAAAGCATACTGGTATCAGAATGGTAAATGAAAGCACAGAAAAAAAAGTAAAGCAAAAGCCAAAAAACAAAACTCCAACAACCTTCTTTTCTTAAAACTATTGGGGTTGGAAATTCAATAAGAAAAGCAAAAATTAAGAATAAAATAAAACATGCAGGCAAAATTCCATGGGAGAAAATTTAATTCCCCATTACCTGCCAAGTCTGAATATATGTGAGCTGAAGCACTATGTGCGAACACATTACCAAGATGGCAACTTCTACCACAGAGAGCTGAATTATCAGTAATGGGAAAGCTTGCTTGCATCAGAAAGGGTATGGAAAAAGAGGAAGGATTTTGTACATACTGTCCTTTAAATGCTGTTCCAAGAAGAAGGTTGAGAATTTTAAACCTAGATAAGACTGAGAAAAAGGCTTAATACCTTCACAGACATCTACCATACCTTGATCTTGCAAACAGAACATCATACACTGACTTTTCATCTTCTGAGAGTTTTAATCTGTGCAGGCGAGTGAGACGCTGAGGCAGTAACACCTAGATGGAAGAATCCACACAACACAGCAGTTCAAAATCAGGGGAGAAGTCCTTTCTCCTATAAAATATTCAGGTGGCACATATTACTTTATGCTCCATAAGCTAAGAGCTCTGGGGAAGCTATGCAGATGGAGTACTGGCTCCTTTGATATTTTAGATTAAGTAACTGAGCCATTGTAATAATGCCAGACTCCAGGCCCTAAATCCTAACATTAGATGGATTTTTTCCACAGCCAACACTTAGCTTTAATATATCAAAAGAAAATCTTTCCTGATACATAAATTCCCAGTATTTAGAATCTTCTGGGTAGGTATGTCTAAGCAAGAAAAAAAACCATTTGTGTGCACAGAAGAAGATCCAAATTTACCTGTTTAGTAGATTAATCAGTAAAAAAACAGCTAGCAGAAGTTTTTTTAAAAAAAGTTCCGGACAGCCCACACAATGTCCATGCTGGCTGAGGGGGTCCTGGGAGCTGTAGTGGTTTTTTTTTTTAAGGTTTTTCCAGGCTCTGGAATAGTGATACTGGCCAGCAGTAATTATCAGTACTGTGTTCAACTTTATTGCACTATTTGTTTGTTCACTTTCAGTGCCAACTAAACTGGCCAGCTCTTCTGGATTTTTTAAAAATATCAAATTACTTAAGAGATGGTGTGCACAGATGGCAAAAAGAGATGGTGAGATTAGCCTGTGCCATGTTAGTCTTCAAAATGGGGGGGTCACGTTTTTATTGCTGTCCCCAAAGAAACTAATTAATTTCAGCAAATTAACAAAGCAACATACCAGAAAGAAAGTTCTCTTTCACTCTATTTCCTGCTCTGCTGGTTTCCCCACTAGTTACAGATCATCTGATTTATTATTTCTGTTTACATGCAAGAGCATTAAAATATGATTTCTCTCCTGCAGTTTGAAATGGCATAACCTGTCCTACCAATGCAGGATTCCCTGACCTCATTTAAAGCATGGATAGCCTCAGACAAACTGATAATTGGTGAAAAGAACAAAGAATTATTGATAGGAGTCCTGTCATGGAGGAATGAAAGGAGGGAGGGTGGGGAGAAGAAAGGCCAGATGATACCAAAGGCTTCCCAGATGAGTCCAGCTGATCCTTAGTTCTTCGCAGTAAAAGACTCTTAGTTAAAATAGCCAATCTCTCTCCTCCTTTCCTTGTATTATTATCCACCTGATTTTTCCATACCTTGAATTCATCAAAAGGAAAGCAGCGAAGGAATCTAGGGGGACAAAAAAAGGAATAAGTGGGAGGTAGCACTGCCAAATGAAGCACTGCCACTAACATTGCAAGAAAAGAGAACAAGTTATTTTCCATGGGGCTAATCCCTACTATAGAGAAGACAGACAGAGTGCGCCCTTCTTCCATAAACACTGGCAACACAATCAGCATCTAGAAATGTGTCCGTGCAGTGCTTCTCAAACTTTAGGCATCCAGATATTATGGATTTCAGATCTCAAGATCATTCACCAGTGACTGGGGCTTGTGGAAGTTGAAGTCCAAAAGACCTGGAGAATCAAAGTCAAGAACTGCTGTTGTGAAATGAGTAGATACAGGGGTGGGTGAGTATGTGAGAAACAGGTGGTTCCTCAGTTTAAGGCCCTTTTGAAAAGAAACTTGCAAATCAGGCTTCATTTACTAGGATTATATATGCCTTTGCAGGTTCCCTGATGAGATCAGCTTACCTCAACAAAGAGTACATATCCAAGAGGTTATTCTGAATGGGTGTCCCAGTAACAGCCCATCTGGCAGAAGCTCTCAGTTTACATGCAGCCATTGAAGCCTGTACTTTGGGGTTTTTGATATTGTGAGCCTCATCCAGTATAATTCGAGCCCAGTGTATCCAAGGCAGGGGAGAAAAGGGAATTGATTTATCCTACAGCAGAGAGCAGACTTGTCATTTCTAGCCACAAGGGCAAATGAAGTAAAGCATACTTATTAAAGCAGAGGGAAACAGACTATGATATTACAATCGGTTATATCAGTCCTTTTCATATAAAAAATTTAAATTTCAAACAAACAAAAGGTTATTCATCTTACAGCTCTAGAGAGACTAAACTTTCTGTGCTGGTTCTCTCCAATTCTGCAGTTACAGAACTTAGATATCATGAATGTAACTGAACATACAAATTTATCAAATGGGCACATATTTAATGTGTATAGCAAAATTCACACAGCTCTATTGTTTCTTTTGGTTGGGGCAAACGTACATTTAGCACTTAAGAATTCAACAAAAGAAAAATAAGACAAGGAGATGAAGTAGCTGGAATATTTAAGTGAGGAATAGCTTATCCTGACCACTGGAATTCTCTCTTGGATTACAGTCAGCCCTCCACATTTGCGGATTTTCTCTTTTGTGGATTTGATTATTTGCTGTCACCTCTGCTACCTTCTTATGCCATTTTTAATAGGGACTGCACGCCTCTTGAGACTGAGAATCTGCAAACAAGGCTTGTAAGTCCCTATTAAAAATGGTGTGGGGCAGCAGTGGAGGTGGCAGTAAGCCCCACCAGCCACCCACTTCTGCCTTGCGAAGGAACCCTGATGCCTCACAGGAATCCATGGTGGGTTGAATATGGTGATCGTACTTTTTTGATGTGTTAAGTATGGTTTGGAAGAGCCTAGAATTATTCACGTTTTTTTGAGTTTCATGGGGGTCCTATGTCCCTAACCCTAGTGAATGTGGAGGGGTGATTGTACTTATTTTCTATGCTTCAGCAAACACAGCCACTTCTTTCTGCTCTCAAATGACAAGAATGAGAAATCAGGGATTAATTTTTCAGTCTCCTACTAGTCCGTGTCACCTTTGCATGTCCTCACTCTCTGGATTAATTTTGCAATATTTTCCTTCAAAATTCCACACAATAATTTTGCACATAAATATAATCTTAAATACACATTTTTAAATGTATAGGTCTTTGAAATACATAATTTTAAACTTATTTTGTTACTTTTTTGAGCTGACAACTGCCTCAGAGCATTTGGAAATGTACAAAATTCAGTCCAATGCAGTCCAACTCCCAGACTAGCTCAAATGATACAAATCAAACTCAGTTTGTACTGAAATACGAAATATTTAATTTCTCATGCATCCCTGTGCAAGACACAGAAATGTGTCTCTTATTTAGCATTAAAAACCATAAACTTAATATATTAGTTGCATCTTTTAAAACATCGCAAGACATTATGTTCAAGAAGTACAATTCTCTGCAACTGATCAGAACTTTAAAAATTACTTGTTTGGCTTATAACTTCCAGAATCCTCCGCACATGCTGCTGAAGGATTCTGGGAGTCCAAAAAGGTAATGTTCCAGATTCTGTAATTAATGAATTGTTTTCAGAGCTTCAGGGGACGAATGTAGCACAGATGTACAGCACTAGCCACATGTTCAATGCAAGTACAATAACATTTCAAATCAAAAGCATCAGTGCCCGATGCATTTCCTTCTAGCTACCTTGGCTATTCAGAAACATAGCAAAAGCTATGCCTATTGCCAAAAGCTCAAATACAAACACATTTTAAAAGCAAGTGTGCACATTTCAATCACCTGTACTACCAAGTCTTCAGCAGCAGTCTCTGCTTCTTCTTTCTGTGTAGGAATTTCCCTGGCCAGAATACTATAAGTAGTGACAACTATGTCATATTCAGAAAGGCTGGAGAGGAGAGGAGAGAATTGGTAAACAGTGTATCTCAGATCCATTTTTAAAATGATATTGTAATATTGATACAAAATTAGTGAGGCTGCTTTCAAAATATTGAACTCAAATGAAATACCTAGGTGCAGTCATAAAAACATTTATTCAGAAGTAAATCTTATTGCATCCAAAGGAGGTGATTCCATAAGAATGCTGTCTATGAGAAGGCCAGCATAGAATTCTCTTAAAGGGGGAGTGGTAAATGGAAAACTTGACTCCATTTCTACCTACCTACTCCTACCTGCTTGTCTATCTATTTTCCCCTGCTCTCACAGAAATGATGAAATGGACAGACAAATCAGTACAGCACTTGTGTTTTGGCTCCAAATCCACATTGTAAGAGATGACATATTTTTTCATCATTTTCATAAGTATAGGCATCAATTTACAATAGCAACAAGAGAGAAAAAGTGAAACTGTAGCTATTTCTACATCAAAAATTTCGAAGAGCATTACCACACAGCTCTGCCTACCCACTTAAAAAAAAAATACGAAGAACAAAGCATGGTTTCAGGGTCAAAATTCCTTAACATCCAGCAATACAGTGTATATATGGGAGCTACTTCTTAACTTTGGACTTACACGGTAGTATTCTTAATTCGGTTGGGTCCATGGTACAAATAGACTTTCAGATTGCCACTTCTTACATGTCTTTCAATCTCATTCTTCCAGTGATGAATTAGAGATGCAGGGCAGATAATCAGAGTGGAACGAGAATTGACAACAGAGGAGTCTTAAAACAAAGCATTAAGAGGTTAATACAAATGGGACATGAAACTAAACAGTATGGAGCATAGAGTGCTTCTGTTCAGTGTTCCAGCCATTCATATTCAGTTTCCTCCATCTGTCAGCATTCCATGCCCCACAAGCATATCCAGTCTTCATTGAACTTGGGTTTTCTGCCAGGGCTTTTCTAAAAAGACTTTCTGAATTACAGTTGGCCTTCCACATTTGCTAGGGTTAGGGGCCCAGGACCCCTGCAAGAATTGAAAAAATGCAAGTTATCAAAGTGTGTGTGTGTGTGTGTGTGTGTCTGAGGCAAGGTGGCCAAGCCATGTTGGGAAGCGTGGGCACCTAGGGTCCAAACCAGGTCAGGGAAAAAGAGGTGGGTTGGCGTGGTGGTCCTATACTTCCCCTTTCTCATCCACCTCCTTCCTTGGGTGAGTGGGGGCATTTGTTTGTGGTGTTGAGAAATTGGGCTCTGAGACATTATTAGCTGGCCAGGCAGCAGCTGGTGGAGGACGAAGAAGACCAGAAGTATGTTTTTAAACGGTTGCGCAGCCTGACTGGAGCTACTGAGAAGAACATTCCCCCAGAAAAGAAGCAGGAGTTGGAGAAACTCACAAATAATCAAATCTGTGAAAGTGAAACTTGCAAATGCAGAGGGCAAAATGTACTTCAGATCCTGAGATTTCATCAAAACAATACCTATCCTCTTATGGTGAATACTTAACATTTTGATGTCAAAAGGCTAGCACCTGAAGAACTGAAACCAATATAACAGTTTGACTTGACACCACATTTTTATTGTTTTAAATCAGTTCTATGGACAGCTGTCTCATATGCCACATTTCTTCTCAAAACAATTAGAATAAGAGAGCCTTTTTTATTACAGCAAGATTCTGTTTGATCTTGGAAGCTAAGCAGGGTGAGACCTCATTAGTATTTGGATGGGAGACTGACAAGGAAAACCAGATGCTGTAGGCTATATTTCAGAGGAAAGAACTGGCAAACTAGCTCTCAGTATTCCTGGCTTCAGAAAATCCTGTGAAATTCATCATGTCACCATAAGTACATACAAAATAATGGCAGTACAATTCTCAATCACGAGTTACTTCTGTACCTTGTCTTGACATCCACACTTCTAGTTTCTTCTCTTTCTCTTTCCCTTTTTCTCTCTGTTTAGACTTCTGGGCCAAGAGAAGAGCAATCATTGTTAAAGTCTTCCCTAAGCCCATATCATCCGCTGGGAAGAAAAAGCAACATAGAACAAACTAAAAATACACACTGATAGGTGTGGTGACTGCTGTACACTTTAACTCCCTGACTTAACTCTGGGTCCTTTCACAGATACACTATGTATGATTCCACTTTAACTGCCATGGCTGCATCCTCTGGAACCCACGGGTCTGCAGTTGGGTGAGGCACTAGATCTCTCTGGTTAAGAATTCTAAATACCCCTCTCTAAACTGCAAATCCCAGGATTCTACAAAATGTTACCATGGCAGTTGTAGTAGAAGATCTACAACTACACAATGAGAAAGGGCATTCTGTCTCATACTTAAAATAATAAGTGTGATCCTATGATGGCCACTCTTCAGAGGAACCTTGAACCTGCCAGCACAGACCACCCTGTTTGGCCAAGTCTGAGTCTACAGGGCAGAGTAAGTAACCTGTGTGAGTCAAATGCTGCTCACAGGGCCACCTGAGCTGGCACACAAATGGTTTTTTGACTGCCCCTGCTCCACCTGGCAATTAGCAGTTTTAAAAACCACTATTATTGCCAAATGAGTGTGGTGTAATGGTTTGAGCGTTGGACTAGAACCCTGAAGACCAAGTTTCAATTCCTTACTCAGCCACTGAAACCCACTGGGTGACCTTGGGCACATCACATACTCTCAGCCTCCAGAACTCCTATAATATGTTCTCCTTAGGGTCACTATAAGCCAGAAAGTGACTTGAAGGCATA
This sequence comes from Iguana delicatissima, assembly GCA_948472985.1. Taxonomy (NCBI): domain Eukaryota; kingdom Metazoa; phylum Chordata; class Lepidosauria; order Squamata; family Iguanidae; genus Iguana; species Iguana delicatissima. The sequence continues at coordinate 21,860 of CAOKZL010000174.1, forward strand.
CAACATTATTGCCTAAAAACCTTAAGGTCACACTGAAGGGCAGATTTGTGAAAATTCACTGCAGGAGAAGAGATGGAAATCCCTCCATATATGCTACATGCCCCATACTCCTTATGAAATGTCCTAGGCAGTAATTAGACTCTTTAAAACCCTGATTTGTCACCAATCAGCACTTTTAAAAAGTCAGCCTGGAGAGGCATTTTCTGAGTGACAATAATCATATGCATGTGAACGTATTTGCCTATAGGGAAAAACATCAGGTGGTTCCATCCACATTGTGTGGAAACACATGAACATATCTCTGGCATGTTGCTGTGAGATGGTCTGCCAAAAAAACAAACAATGTAGTTCTCAGGTCAATCCCACCCCACCACCAGTGTTTCCTGTGTCTGCTGGAGAGGCTCTAATTGAACATTAAGGCTGCAATCCAATACACATTTACTTGAGAATAAGCCCCACTGAATTCAAAATACAGTGGCCCCTCCACTTTTGTGAGGGCTCGAGGCACAAGACCCTTGCGAAAGTAGAAAAACAACAAATATCTCCACCTCCACACTTGATTGAGCAAGCAAGGGAACGAACACATGTGCCTTCCCTCCCTGTGCTTTTCCTCAGGCTCCCCGCTCCCACTCCCTTGTCCTTTGTCTAGGCTTGGGGAAGGAAGGCATGCACATGTGTTTCCTCCCCATGTTCTCCCCTTACCCTTCTCATTTGCCCAAGCATGGGGAAGGAAGGTATGCACATATGTTCCCCCCATGCTCCCCCTGCCATACCCTTCCCTTTTGCCAAAGAGTGGGAAGGGAACACATGCATACACTTGGCAAAACATCACATTTGTAAAGGTCAAACCTGCAGATGTGGAGGGAGGACTGTAAATTACTTCTGGATAGATGTGTAAAGGGTTGAACTGTGAGGACTGGTTGCTCTGGAGTAATCTTAACTTATCCTAAAGGGAACACTAGTCCCTGCAAGTAGCAGACGTCAAACCTGATCTGAACCCAAGGCTTTTCATGATTCAGATTAATGTGTTCTGGGCTAAAGCAGAGCTTGAGAAAGATTTTTTTTAAAGAATTCCACCTCTAGAATCTCCCTGGCAGCATGGCCAAAAGCACAGTTTTTCTAAGCTATGTCCATGGCTGGAATAAAGGCTGATGGCATGGGCTATCCCTCCCCATCCAAGACCAATCCTCAACATAAAGCTACTTTCATTATGACTGCCTTTTTAAAAGCACATACTACAGAATCATGAATTGCCTAGAAGTTTCTTACCCAAAATTCCTCCACAAGGTTTCTGATTTTCCCGCCACAGGAGCCAGGCAAGTGCCTGTTTCTGATGCAGCAGCAGGTGAACCTGGGAAAGTCAGTTATAAGGTGCAAAATTAGGAGTTATTTCAAAGTCAAGTTTTCTTAAGTGTGTACAATCTTCAGATCAAGTCTACAAGGTAACTAGAACTTACACACTTCTGCTTTATTTGTAACAGATTTCACCCTTACTTTGGTCCCAGCAACACGTAACATTTCATATGGTACAAGTTGTTTCATTTGTTTATAAAAACAATTTTATTCCATGCTTTCTTAACTATTTTACTCAGGACTCCTGGTAGTCCTCCATCTAGACACCAATCAGATCCACAACTACTGTGCTTCCACAATGAGACAGCACCGAGTGCCACCAGACTATTCAAACTGAAATAATATTAAGCCACACATGATGATTTTCTTGTTTTAAGTATTCTTTAATATTATGAGAGTAAAGAAGATCTAAGGTAGCTATAACAAAGCTTCTGTTTCTATTTTGGACATCTGGAGTTCTTGTCTAACAAATCAGCATTTCTGTACCTTTCTAGTATCTATATCATATCTTATCATACGAGACTGTCTGGCCCCCAAAATGCTCGGGCCAGGCCTCTTGCTTTATCACACCACCTTGATAGACATGTCTGATAGGGAAGTGAGACAGGACATTGCCAGTGGCTGTTCCTAGGCTCTAGAACTCCCTTTTTAGGCAGCCTAGACAGACATCCCCCTTGCTGTCCAGGCAAAGCCTTTTTGTTTTTTTAATTCCAATAGGCTTTCAAGGACTGAATGTTTTTCAAAAAAGGGATTTTTCCAGGGTACTTTCTTGTTTCTAATTGTAATAGTCTTAAATTGCTTTTCATTAGTTTAATGTTATTTTTTAAATTGTTTTTAAATTTAATGAGTTTAATTATATTTTAATTTTAAACTTCGTACATTTCGATTTATACTGTATTTGTCTGAATCTGCAAATTGCCATCAGCCCTAGTTCTAAGAAAAAAAAATATTCTGAAGACCTGGATTTGAGTCCCCGCTCAGCCATGGAAACCAACTGGGTGAGCTTGGGCAAGTCACACTCTTTCAGCCTCAGAGGAAGCAAAGGGAAATCCCCTCAATATAAATCTTGCCAAGAAAACCTAATGATAGGTTCACTTTAGGAGCGCCATAAGTTGGAAATGACCTGAAGGCATGCAACAACAACATAAAAAGTTCATGTTCATCATCATCATCATTGTGGGTGGGCAACTGTGGATCTCCAGAAATTGTGGTCTGCACTCCTATCAGCTCTAGCTGCTATAGCCAACAGTATGGTATATTGTTACCTGCAGTTCAAAAACACATAAAAGACCAGCTGCTCACCCCAATCTACATTTTTCATTTCCTAAGTCTCAGTGGCAAACTTTCTAAAGACCATAAATCTAAATTATTCTCACAAAAGGAGTGGAAAATAACAGGAAACTAGACTGACTTCTTAGAGTCCAGTTCATTTTTCAAAAACAAACAGTCCAGCTATGCTTCAAGTTGCAAAGGAAGCTCATGGGTGACAAGATTATTAAAATCAGAAGACTGCAGACAAACTTTTCTGGCCCCCTTTCTGTTGTCCGTACAAAATCATTTAACATTTGAAAGCACTTTTTAGCTTTAGTAAAAGCTGGCAAAACACTGGAAATCATTTTAAGAAATAAACTTTGTGTTCTTTTTGGACTTCAGTCACCTTCAATCCAGGTGGATCCTCAATCGCTGTCTTTTCTGTGGGGCAGGACTCAAGGGATTTATGGAGCTGGCTAATTGCATCACTCGTGGCACTATACACAGCTTGGAGACGATCTTCACTCATTTGGCCTCCATAAAGGGCCTGTGTATGGGAATCCTCTGGAAGAAAGTATCAGGAAAGCCAAACAATAAGAAATAACATCAGTGATTTTTGATGTGAAAGTGATTAGAGCAGAATAGTTAACAAATCAAGCTAAGTGTTTGAACGGGTAATCTTTTCTCTAAAACCTAACAGTATAGCTAAGCAGCTGTTTACTGCATGCCACTATCTTCTCTTTTCACAAAACAGCCAACAAAATACATACTGTACATCATATGGTATTACAAAGACTGGGCAAGACAGAGGTAGGTAACACTGGCCCTCCAAAAACTGTTCAATGCAATTTCCATCAGCACCAGCCAGTGATGAAGGATTATGGGAGCTGCAGTCCAAAAGAATCAGGAGGACCACATGTTGCCCACCTTGAAGTAATAAAATCATACAGCTTTTAATCATTTCATCAGTAAATGCTTTCATTTCATTAGTTTCTAATTAAGGGATGCCCCTCCTACTTTTACCTGTAGTGTTACTGTAGTGATGACTAGATCCCAAAGGAAGATGGAGGTCTAAGGAGCTGGCTGTACGGTGCTTCTGGAATGGCTGTGGTTCTCCTCCCATCACAGTATTAGGGTGCTTGATGGGATCATGCTCAGTCTCTTCCTGCTGGACACTGTTCATCTCTCCTGGTGGGCAAAATCCAGTTGAAATATGCAGAAAATAGTGCATGGTACAGTCCTTCCTGGACAGTATAATTTTAAACTGCATGCAGGGGGAATACATGTCCCTATTTTGATTTATTTGTAAAATCCTGCAGTCTTTTCCTTGAGCTGGAAACTTTTTGGTACACTCTCTTCCTCCTCCTCTCTCTCTCTGTTTTACATATTTGGGTGCACAGCAAACTAAAGCAATGCAGTTAAGTAAGTCCTGAATAAATTGTCGCTATGCATGTTTGTGTCCATGAAATTATGAAACATTCACTGAGTTTCTATTTGCTAAAATCCACAACACAGATGCAGATAAAACCCCAAGGTGAATAACTACAGACATATTGGTTGTCAGTTCTCAACAAAGCAACTGCAGAGTTGGGTATCAAAATATTTTTTTTTAAAAAAAAATCAAGCTTTCAAGTCCTACAGAACTGTTTAATAGATATTCCAAAACCTGGGATAGGGGAAGAAACAGAAGAATTCAAAAACCATCCTTTCCAGATGTTAAAAGCCATGGGTTCTGCAGTCACTAGAGTACCAAAACGGAGACTGAAGGTCTGAAGAGTCAGCTTCAGATGTGGTGTTATTAAGTTTCACCTTAAGACATAGAAACAATTGCCCATTCTAAGCTCCACTGCAGAGGAGGGGAAACTGTGCAGCCTTTCAGATGTGAATGGACTGCAAGTTCTGGCAACCCTAGTCACCACAGCAAAAAGTGAGGAATGGTGCAAGTTGTAGTCCTTCAGCATCTGGAGGACTACGTGATTCTAATCACTGCTATAGACAAAGGGCCTGTTATTTTTGAGAAGAAAAAGCTCGAAGACCATAAAGTGCATCTTGTTCACAAAGTAGTTAGGTTTTTCAGAATTTCCCCACTAGTCAGCTTGGGAAAAAAAATGAATTGCCTAAATCAGTTGCTAAAGGTAAACTGTGTTTTCTCCCTTTTTATACAACAGCATTGTAGCAGCAGAAGGTGCAGCTCCTTGTGGACCAATATGAATGGTAACTGCCCAGCACTATCTTAGATGGTAGATTTGGGATACTGTCTTCAATTATGAATTAATATGCTTACCACTCTTCACATTTTCTTCTGTCTCCAAGTTAAGAGAGCTAAGTGCAGATTCCAGCTCCTCAACCTGCTTTAATAATCGTTCACCTTTATCTGGCAGTGCCTGCACATTCACCGATTTCAATGTTTTCTGGAGAGAAAGGGAGGGAAATGTATGTTACAGAGGAACTAAACAGCAGTAAAATAGTTCAGAGTTACACAGTGTAGATGAGTGAGCTGCAACAATAATAGGAATTTCACAGTCTTTTAGAATGATGAATCATGCTCTAACACACACACACACACACATTCACTCTTCTCTTATCCGCTAGCTGTCTACTGATTAGAAAAGTGTTTACTGCTACCTTTCAAGAAAGCAGAGTCCTACCAAGCAATGAGAACAGTGCAACAACAGAATACAATTAGGGAAGCAGAAGGAGGAAATGTTCCAGTTTGCTGCTGCTCTCATTTCCCCCTTTCTCAGGATGCCCAGTGCAATACCACGAGCATTCATTTATATGGTTTTCAGAAGATTTCAGTTTTCTCATTGCCCAAATAGTAAACATCCTGCATGTATACAATTTCATACAGGAACACACATAATCAAATACTTCAACCTCAACTGTTTCTTTCATTTAAAGTCAAAAGGAAAACAAGCATCGCCTATGGCTGAAGTGCACATTCAAAACAGGCTTAATGTCTCCACCTGAATTCCACACAGCCAGAATATGTGACTTTCTCTGGGCGCCCTAGACATAAGGAAAGGCCTGAAACCATTACTTATACAGCTTTCTCCAAGCTGGTGCCCTCAAGCTGGGTTGGAATACAACTTCTATCATCCCAGGCCATGTTGGCAACCGTGGTTCAACACATCTGGAGGACACCAGGTGAGACGATATGGATCTAGTACAGTAGCAGAGTAGGTTAATCACAAGGGCTTAAAATCTTCTATTCCAGCATGGGACAATTTTCAGTCCCATTGAAAAAGGACAAACAGATACTTTAAAGCCTAAGCCCACAAGTACGTCATAGCAAGAAAGACCTTTTTCTGTTTCAGCTGAGCTGAAAGTTGGTGGTGAAGAGCTTTGGAATCCGCATTTTTTGTCATCTGCAAAGACGCCAGTTCTGGCAATACAGAAGATAAGTTCTTTTGACTGCAGTCCTTCCCTTGCTGGAAATCAAACCTTTGCACAATAGGTAATTTGGAAGACACAGATATGTCACATTCGCCATTGCTAATATTTTTACTAGTACAGTTTTTCTCTGCCAGAGTGATTCCCATTGGTAACAGTGCTGATGATCTCTCTGGGTTTTCTTTGGGGTTCACTTCAGGAATTAAGCCTGTTAATTCCTGAACAGCAACAGGTTCTCTAGGTTCTTCTTTCTTCCCTTCAGCTCCCCAACTGCCACTTGTTCTTATTGTTACACTTTTGTCCTTGCAGATTTCTGGAACCTGTTTGCCACGCTGCTCTTCATTAATGGGCTTTCCACTGGGTTTTTGGCCAGTGAAGCTTAGCAGTGTTTGATCTGATCTCTTTTCTTTCTGCACATCATCTTTAGCAGATCTCACAGCTGAATCACGTCCTGTGTGACCAGGGGACATTTTGCTCAGATAACATTTGTGGCCATTCAGGGATGTTGCTTTTTCCATTCTAATGATGGGCTCACTTGATTTTGTTTGGATTTCTATGCCTGTCCTGCATAAATTTTCACATTTCTCTCCAAATTGTGTGATCTTGATATTCATAGCTGTTGGAAGCTCTTTCTTGTTAGGTTCAGATGATAATGCTTGAAAAGCCTTTTTGCCAAACTCTGGTGTCTCTTTTTTCTCATGCTTCTTTTTTACTGAATTTTTGTCCTCTCTGTCATTCATTTCTTTGGTTACTGATGACTCAGGGTTCTTGTTTAGTACTTTGAATGGATTTCTTTGATTTCTGTGATCATGGGTCAATTCCAGCATTTGTTGAGAATGTGGCTTAGCTGGGACTGTCTTGGCTTTTGAATCCTGAAAAGGCAAACAAACAAAAAACCAGACAAAATCTTACTCTATCTACCATATAATAAGATATCACAATGACTACAGTTGTGTGTTCCCTGTGCTCCTGGAAAACAGTTCTGTAGGAAATGACAGCCAACATAAAAGCTGATATTGAAAGGATTTGCCAGGTTCTAACTTTTATAACCATTGACAGGTTTGAAATTTCTTTTCTGGATTTTTTTTAATATTTTTTTTCCTCCAGTAATCACTGAAGAAGTTACACAGATAGTGGGCTAGACTACTCTGTACAGCTTCTATCCTTTATATTAGATGGTATTACCAGTACTAGCTACAATAGCCAGGCCATTAATTCCCTTAATTCCATTTGTTTTTGCCCTGTTACAGCAAGTCCTTTGCAAAAAATTCAAATTTGTTTGATACACAACTACAAAACTGAAACATACATTTAATTATACTGAATGTATTTAATCCAATGGAGGTTTGTCCATTAGAACAAACTGGACCCTGCCCTGCCATAAACTCAATGCTACTCCCTGCTACCCAACTCCTGCCCACCTCCTTACTTATAAACTGTCTATGGGGTTGAACACTTTTTTCCCTAGAAGACAATCAAGTATGATTGTGTGAAAACCAAACAGACTATTCTTCAGACCAGTTAAATATTAAACATAAAAGACCTGCCACTGAAGGTTTTCTCTTGGTCCCACTACTATCTCAGGCTGACTTGGTGAGGACACGAGAGAGAGCTATCCCTGGCAGATCAGAAAACTCTTAGAACTCTCTTCTGTGGGAGGCCATATTGCCCCCCCCACTTTCCTTCTCTAGCAGACAAAAACATTTCTACTCAAGCAGGTTATTAGTGTGTGAGAAGGATAGCTTTGTATTTTTATTAGGTTATTTTTTAAACTTTTGCCTGTTCTTATAATGATTTTAGATTGTTTTATGTGATTGATGTTAATTGTTTTTCATTTTTATTGTAAATGTTTTCAACTGTTCTGGAAGCCGTGGGTCTCACACTGGAAGAAAGATGACAGATAAATGCAATAAATAAATATTAGAAAGCTCTAATATTTAGAGATGTGTATCTTGGAAACTAACAAAGGGCCAGTGGATGTGGATTTTCATGCCCTCTTGATTCCCTAGAGACTCATACTTTAATATTGGAAAGGTAAGTTTCGTCCACCTGTGATCCGGTGGACAGAAGACCTAATAAAACCTGAAAAATTTGGAAGAATGATGCGCAGATAAACCTACAAATGGACTTATGTTTGGACATTTGGTCAGCCTTTATAGAAACTATCACTAACATGGTTGTTTTTTCTCTTTTTATTTTCCTGCTTTTGCTATACTAGAGTGTAACTGAAAACTTTGTATACTTCTATTATACTTTTTAAATTATCTTTTTAAAAAACCACTCCACAAGCTTAACGTCCAAAACCTTGTGGCAAAATATAAATCTTAATTGACAGTGAAGCATTTTTACCTGCCAGGGGACACTTCCACACCATCTCTTCGCTTTCAGTTTAGCCTTACTGCATCGATAAAACAGCCTAGGAAACGAAACAAAATATGGACTATCAAGGCGTGTATTCATTCCAAGCATATGAATGTCTAAACATTAAGTGTTGTTCTAAAAATATACCTGTACGTATCTTTCTCTTGTTCCTTCATCAAAACTTGCAGGTCCACTATATATTGTTCATGCACCAAACAATGAGAAGGGCTAAGTCTATAGCAGGAAAGATGGTTAGTTACAGTTACAACCTTCTGACAAGAAAATATAAAGTTCACTGAAAGGTTCTCTGCAAAACCTCAATGTCCATGTTGTATTATTGTTTCAGTATTTTGGAAGCTTAGAGCAAAATATTTTACCTCTGGTTGCTAGATGTTTATTGCAGAATGGATGCCTATATGCAGAGACATTTATATTTGTATCATGAAAACAAACAATATTTTCTCCCCTTGGCATCTCTCTCATCTTAGGTACTTTATTTATTTAACCTTATTTATTTGCTATCCTTTTTATTTATTTATTTTTGGGCAAGCCCTCAAGAGAGGATTTACAATTAAAAATGCAATTTTAAAACACACCCATAATCTAACTCTGAATAAAAGATGTAGAAATTTACATTAAAAAAAGCTTCCCATGTAATTTCTGTGTTAATTTTTACTTTAACACAGGTACACAAGGAAAGCAGTTTATAATTACTAGGTCTTGGATTTGAAAAAAAGTACAGTGCCCCCTCCCCTTTTGCAAGGATTTGGGGCACAGAACTCTTGTGAAAGTGGAAAAAGTGCAAATAACTCCACCCTGATTCCGTTCGAGGGCTCCCATGCAAAATGGAAGGGAATGGGGGGTGGGGGAAGGCTCGCATGATCCTTCCTTGCTTTCCCCCTCTGGCACTTCCCCTCTCATTCCTATGCATTTTGTCCCAGGACAGAGAACTCACATGAGCCTTCCCCCATCTGCCTTTCCCTTCTGTTTTTCATGGGAAGGGGAAGGGGGAGCTCTGGAGGGGGGAAGGAAGGCTTGCATGAGCCTTCCTCTGTCCCCATTTCCCTCTGTCTTGCCTCAGCACGAGGAGGAGTATGGAAGGGGGAAGGCATGCGTAATCACAAATAATTAAATTCGTGAAGGCCAAACCCGCAAATGTGAAGGGAGGACTGTATTCAACTTACTCTGTAGGGGCCACAAATCCACATGGTTGCTGGCCTTGGACTCCACACATGTAAAAGCTTTTGTCTTTGTTTGGGCCATCCCGGATACCAGTCTTCAAAACACAAGGATGCCCTGAGCGGGAAGAAAAAGTGAAAGACAGATGAGAAAATGATCAATGAAAGTGACAGGAAGCTTTGCCACAGCTGACTTTAACCCTTATCTCATTTCAAGGATCCACTCAGCTCACATTTGCTACATTAATCTCATCCTTCTGCTAAGGAGCTCAGACTGAATTTCTATCTCCATTCATTCTCCCAACAACCCTGTAAAGTGGGCTGGGCTAAGTGACTGGACAAAAGTCACTCTTGCCAGCAAGATACCTGTATACCATGCAGAAACATATACATCTTTGGTCTTCTTCCCCAACATATTTAATGATCACTGAAGTTCTTCAACAATGTGTTTGGATCCTATCCCATACAGGAACTTCAGAACATTTTTATCCAATTTTTCCCAACCAATGAAATAATTCCTTCTGTCTCTATCACAGTATTTCCCACAAAACTCAAATAGCAGGCCTCTGGGCCACTAAAGAAAGGGCTGCTGGTCTGTGAGGAAAGCAGGAGAGTGTACCTCTCTCAGTGCAATCCTATACATGTATGAACAAATGTAAAACTTACCAAATTCAAGATGAACAAAATTTCGAAAAGTTATTTTTGGACTACCAATCCCACTGCTTATTGTTACTCACTATCTAGTATCTTGATGAGGGGGATGTTTTGCTCTGTCTCAAGCAGTAAAATGTATTTGTCCAAGGCAGTTGCAGCCTCAAACACTGAAATCTGAGAATAGAATACACCAGAAAGTAGACCACAGCACAATTCCTTCCTAAAATGGCCACTATTTTCCCTTTCTTTATCCCACTCTTTGAGAGGAACCACCAGCAGTTATCACTTGGACAGCAAAAGTGCAAGCACACAAATCTGCTGGTCACTGGCTATCTAACTATGATAAGATGTACTATATTACTTAGGCCATTTCGGCACTAGACTGTTATAGCACTATTATTCCACTTTCAACATCCTATGGAATCCTGGGGTTTGTAGTTTTGGGAGGGGCCGAAACTGCAAACCCCAGGATTCCATAGGATGTTAAAAGTGGAATAAGAGCACTATAACAGCCTAGTGCAGAAATGGTTTTTACACTCTCTCAGCCTCAGAGGATGGCAAAGGCAAACTTCCTCTGAACAAACTTTGCCAAGAAAACCTCATGATAGGTTTGCCTTAGGGTTGCCATACATTGGAAACCATTTAAAGGTACATACCATCAACAACAATAACTATATTACCATTTAATTTTAAATTAATTATGTTTCTATTTATCTTTCTATATGGAAATAGATATATACAAATTTTTTGCTGTTTTCTTTTTTGGCAATGCATTTTCTATTTTAAAATAATGATGCATTAGTAGTTGCCTTAGTAAAAACAGAAAGGTGAGAAGCTTCAAAGGCCAGGAACACAACAGGGAAGAACAACACAAACCTTTCGGGTGCAGATTTTAAATGTTGTGAAAAGAAAGCAAATCATTTTGTTTAATATGTTGTGATCATGTTTTCTACAACATTGTCATAGATGAGGAGAAATGCTTGTAGGACCTGCACTCCCATGTGCCAAAACGACTCACCTGGTTTCCGGGGCCACGTGCCTTTGCTTAAGCGGTGACACTATTTGATCTTCCTCAGGCAGCAAAATGATTTGGGCCAGCCCTGTTCGGTAGCCATTTAGGTCTCTTTCACGGTTACATAATTACAATAACCCTGGAACTGCCAAAGCGATGTCCATCCTAGGGGATGCTAGGATTTGTAATTTGGTTGTAGAAATCTCTGTCAGAGATCTAAGACTTGACTAAACTACGCATCCCGCAACTCCATAGGATGCAATCACCTCTGTCAAAGTGGCCCCTCCCTAACCTGCAAACCCCAAGATTCCATAGGATGTTGAAAGCGGAATAGTAGCGCCACAATAGCCTAGTGCGGAAACGGCCTCAGTGTGTGATCCACCCAACCTCCAACCACACCCGTTTCTCACCATGCGCTGAGCACAACACCTTTTCCATGGAGTGGGGCTCGCTCTCCTTTCTCCCCAGGCCGGCACAACTCAGGGCAAAGGGGAGGAAACAAAACGGCCTACGCAACTCTTTCCTTACAGCTTTCCGGAGCTGCCAATCCCACTGCCTTTCCCGCTCGCCGAGCCAATCACAAAAGACGAGGAGGAGCTTTAACTATTAGAGCGCCAAAGAAAAAATGGAGGTGGGTCTTTGGGCATATTTCTGCCCAATCAAGGAGCACGACTGGCCTGGGAGTGAAGGAAAGAAATGCGATTGGTCGAGGAGTCAGCCAATACATTCATATCACTGTAGTGTACGCGGTGGCGCGGAGGTCGGAGTCGGTGAGGGATGAGCCGAAAGTGCTTGGCGCGCGCGCGCCGCGCTCTCGAGGTGGCTGTTGCGGGCACGGTCCCATAAATGTCGGGAGGTTTTGCTCTTTTATTCGTCTAGTAGTGATAACGAAGATAGAAACGTACTTCAGAATCTGAAAAAGTTCCTTTTGGGAAGTAACCCCGTGTCTCTATGTAGGTATTGTGAAACACCCATTAAATTTTTTCGTATACAGTTTTACTTTAACTACGCTGCTATTTCCTATGGGAGTTGCTTTCATAGACTGATAAGACCGTTTCCGCACTACACTGTTACAGTGCTGTCATCCCGCTTTCAACATCCTACGGAATCCTGGCGTTTGCAGCTTAGGGAGGGGCATTCAGAATTTTCAGCCCGAGAGCTCTTTGGCCTCAATAAACTACAAACCCCAGAGTTCCACAGGATGTTGAAAGTGGAACAATAGCACTATAAAAACTGTAGTGCGGAAATGTTTGCCTTCAGAACTCAGCCATCTTTTCTTTGCTTCCTGTATTATCTATCTGTATTGAGTATTATCTGTATTTGTATTATGGCTAATGATGTTCGGTCCTGTCATATAAACAATATAATAGCACCACCCCCCAAAAAAGAAAAGAACTGAGACATTACTTAGCTTTCTTCAACATGGGACAGGAGTTCTTAGGTCAGTGCCCTCCGTCCTTTTAACCTCTTGGCAGTGAAGCATAAGAAGATGAGAGGTCCTTCATGTTTGGCCCTTTCCGTGCTCCAGTGTTATAGTGCTATTGTGCTATTGTCCCACTCTCAACATCCTGTGGAATTCTGGGGTTTGTAGTTTACTGAGGCCAAAGAGCTCTCTGGCTGAGAATTCTAAATGCCCCTCCCTAAACTGCAAACCCCAGGATTCCATAGGATGGTGAAAGTGAGTAGCACTATAACCCTGTAATGTGGAAATGGCCAAGTGTGAAAGCTATCCATCTGAACAAAATCCTTGAATTCCCTGATTATTTTGTGCCTCCGACAACTGGCTGTTTGTAAAACTTATTTATTCCTTTTTTTCTGAACAGCCTGATTAAGCATTCTTGGAAACTTGCACATTTTTGCGGTGATCTTAAAAATGGCGTTGCCCAAAAAGAGAGTACCAACACAGCATCTGATTATGTGACCTCTATACACAAAACACAATAGGGCTTCCATACACAATACGGTTTCCGTATACAATACGGCTCACTGAGATTGCACTATAGATTGCACTGGCTTTCCCATATTAATTTCAGGATTCTTCTCTCTCTTTTTTCTTCTGTACCACTTAAACATTGCAAAATGTTTTGGAGGAATGCTAACCAACATATAACCAATAGTTGAATAACTGTAGTTTTCTCTTTTCAATGTATAATGCAAAATTCTGTGAAATCATATATAATGCTGCCTCTGTGGGACCTAGTACAATTACTCTTAATGCTTCCACAACGTTTCCATAGTCCACATGAATAAACCCTATGGAGCAGCAGTGAGCCATGGATCAGAGCTTGACCAAAAAAAAAAAAAAAAATGGGTTAGTCTTTAACGTGCCACAAAAATATATCGGTTAATATGAGTAATATGGCTACCTGTCTGGAAACCAGTTGCCAGAGAGTTAATGAAAGAATGTATAGTCTGGTGAGGAGAGCAGAACACATACACATTGGGTTTCAAGCTCAGGTGAAGGCATGGAACCCTGGAATTCTAAATGCGTAGCCTGTAATTCTAAATACATAGAAGTGGGCAAAAGTAGTGATTTTGAACGATATAACCTGATTTTGTTTTTTTAAAACTGATATTTTGTTAATGGGTCAGATTCATATTTTGCCTCCTCCTCATGAGGAAAGCTTCGAATCCACTGAAGGAAACCCCTTGGCAGAATAGCCTAGGCTGCAATTCATTGTTTCCCTCCTCCCTGTGAACCAGTGTGATGTGGTAATTTGAGTACTGGACTAGGACTCTGGGAGACCAGGATTTGAATCCCTACTCGGCTATGGAAACTGAGTGGGTGATCAGGTCTCACTGTCTCATCCTAAAAGGAAGACAATGGCAAAATTCCTTTATAGAACACCTATCAATGTCAGCATCAATGTGAAGGTACATAACAACTGAAGATGTCTGTGCCCCAGACACACATCTGTGTATTCCGTAGGATTAGGGACCACTTGAACAGTGTGAGAGGGAAAATGACCAAAAATTATTCTTTGCACATATGGGAATGTGCTGAGCAAATCTCTGTTCAAGGGGGACCTGATGGAAGTTACCACTAGTCTCCTCATGTCTTGGATTAGCTAGACTGGGCTATTCTTTGCATTTGAAAAAGAAAAAAAATCAGTCTTCATGTGTATTTATGTTTTGGATTATTAATACAGACAACCATGTCTTTTTTCTTATACTTGGGATGGGTATACAAAATGTATATGCCAACAAATGGTTTGCGGAAATGCTATTTCATTAGCTTCTTTTGTGCACAGTACAAAACAGAATACCGTCCAACATAATGGTGCAGCATCATGGCAAGTGCTGAGTATACCTGTCTGACTACTTCATCCTTTCCTCCTATTATGAAAGTACAGCCTGTTCCAAAGACCCAGTTTTTAGCTAAACATTTTTTTTCATGTATATACAGGAAGAGAAGACCATATAAATCACTTGAAGATGCTTTTTGTTTCTTGATAAGGGGCACAGCTCAACCTGAGATTGCTCTGAAGGCCTCACAGACTTGTTACAATATCTTAAGGAGACATCATAGGTATTACACTGTCATGAAGATTTTGCAAGATGACACATTTGATTCACAGATAAAGTTGGTATACTCTTCCTCAAAGTTGCTTTGCATACTGTTCACAGTATTCCTTGCCAGTCATGAGACTTTCCACCTTGGTGGTCTGGAGCATAATTTGTAATATTTGGAATATATAGCTCATTTTAATCAACAATCATGGGGAAAGAAGTATAAATGCTGTAAAAACAACATTAACAGATGTGTCTAAACACTTCTATTAACATTACTGAGAGCTGCTCTGTATATCAAAACACATATTATATGCAGAACATTAAAAAATTTCAAGGCAGTGCTGTAAACATAATTTTGATAAAAGACTAGAGAAGGTTTGCACAAAATTTCCTACCAGTATAGTCCTAGTCGGGTATACTAGACTTGCTTTTATTCTGCTCAGGAGTGAACCAAATTCAACCTTCATTCTAGTTTCATGAAATCTTCAGCCTATTTCTTTTTTAAAAAAAAATCTCAGCAACTGATCAATTCAAACCAGAGTTTAAAGATTTAAGTAGGTACCTACAATCTGCTGCTTTCAGAACAGCTGAACACTTGTACTTGTTTGCATTTGGGGTAGTCACCATTTTATCATCTTGATTATTTCTTTAATCTTAGTACTCATACCTTTGCCAACTAAACTTCCCTCCTTGAAGTATAACAGTAAAATGCCACTTCAGTTAAATAGTACTAAGGCACTGTTTTTTTAATGATGGGAGAAAACTACCTTGCTGCCATTTTTACAACTGGTAGTGATTTTTACATTTTGTTTTTATTTACAATAAAATACTGGCTGGCATCCTGTTTAGTAGTTATGAGATCATAAGCTGGACTTATGATGGTGTAACTGCTGAGGATTCACTTTTACAATCACTAAAGACCATATGTGATTCCCCAAACCTACCTTTTCTGCCTGACAGCACTCAATCAAAGGGGTTTCCAGGGCATTGCAGACCAGGGAACTGGGAAATGACATCTCCATTTCTGGACATATGGCTCATTGATACAAACAGTTCCAGCAGAAACATAAGGGGGTCTCTCCAGTTATCTGTTCCTGACAAACCCAACAAAAGGAAAATGCTGCAAACATCATTTCCTAGCACCCCAGTCTCCAGCACCTTGGAAACCTTTCAGTTAAGGCACTGCCAAACTGAAAAAGTAAGGTTTGGGGGATGGCAATCTCAGACTTAATTCTCATCATTGTAATTATATCTGATGATGCAGGATCTCGGCCACTACTTTTTTAAAAAGAGCACTAGCACTGCAGCCAGGTGTTTAATGGCAGAGACCAGAAAGCATCTTAACTTCAAGCCAGGTGCAAGGGTTTTTGAAAATACCCTTAAAATGGCACCCAACACAAATACAGGAGAATGCACTTAGCTACAGGTTTCTTGTCTAATAGGTCATTGCCTCCCCACACCAAATCCTTTTGCAAAGATGGGATAGTAGTGCTATAGGCATGTACTCCTCTGGAAATTGTGCTGTTTGGCCTGTGTGTGTGTGTGTGTAGGCACAGTATGATGACTAATACCTTCATTTCAAGTGAGCAGGCAAAGCATGGGAAAGTCACACTAAAAGCTAGAGTGGAAATGCCATAACTCTAGCCCTTGCTGAACATTTGATTTGACAGAACTCATTTGATCTATTAAGTTGTATTAGGTTGTGCTGTTCTCCAGGAGCATACTAAAAAACAAAACAGAAATAACCGTGGAACTTTATCAAAACAGATGGAAATAGGAGGAAGAGCTGTCTTAAAACTGAATAATACCAGTGATTGGAGTTCAGAGGGGGAAAAGGCAGGAAAAGGATCCTGCAAGGAACTCTCCATCATGGGAAAGAGGAAAGGAAACAGCAGTTTATTGTTCAAGTTGTAAGAAGACTCTTTTTCGCTCCCCATTTCCCTTTTATTTTGAATTTGTTCCTTTACTGAGCAGCCATTCAGGCACATTTAATGCCAGCACTATCCTGGCGTGTGGGGGTGAATGGACACATTTTACATAAACACGCACACACACATTCTAATACTGTTAAGACAAGTCTTCCGGTTTTTTTTACATGTCCTTGAATAAAACTCTGTGGGTTGTTTTCTTCACAAGAGAAACAACCCTGCATCATCCTTAGTGGTTTTGTCTGGTCCCTTTTCAGGTCACTTTAAGTGTTCCCTTCCTCAATGCTCTGTAGCTGTAGTCTTTGGCCAGCATGGGTCCGGCCACCACGCCGTGCACAGGCACTGCTGCTTGCCACTGTTCGTGCTGGGAACAAAGAACCAGGTAAGGTATCTCCTCCAAACAAGGTGATCTTCACATCAGCTTCAATAGCTTTGGCCAAGCTGGATGCATAACTGTCCAGAGATTTATGAACCTCAGCTTTTACATGAAGGACAGAATTCTTTGCTGCTTCTGAACAGAGAAAGAGAGAGAGAGAGATTTTTACTCTTGTATACTGTCTAATATTTGGGTAGAATTCAAATACATAGCCATGTTAGTCACTGTTCTCTAAGTTAGTCTCAAAGGTGCTACAAGATCTCTTTGCATAACATTTGGGTAGTATATGTTATATATTTAAAAAGCAGCAAAAATGGAGGGAATTGTCTGTCCAAGTAGTTCTCAGCCCTATCAATGCAGCTCCATGTTAAAACATCCAGCTTTGGTATACCTTTAATATGTTCCACTTCATCTTCAAATGTTACTGAACTCCTCCGTCGATGGGGATACACACAGTGTGGGTGATGTACTCCATCAGAACTATAGTCTTCAAGTAGCATGACATCTGTTCCTAAGAGTAAGAAGACTTGCTTCTAAGCCATTATGGAAAGGATTACAGCGCTTGTTCTAGTATCAATGATATCCATACTACCAATTGAGACTTTCACTGAAATCCAAAGCTGAGTCACCAGTAAGTCCCCTTTAGATCAGTGTTGTTGTTTTTTAAACAGAGGTCTCACAACTGCATGTGAAAAATTATACAGTAATAGTATTTGAGAGTGGAAGGCATATTGGAGATCCATCCAGTGTGCAGTGCAAATGTCTTGCAATTATAGCATCTGGGACAGATGGTTGACCAGCCTTTGCTTTTATATCTCTGCTGGAGAACTAACCAGTCTGTTCCTGGTATTTTTGGATGGATAAATCAACAATCAACTTGAAGGCACATACAAACACACACAAATCCTGAATGGACTATTAAGATGCATTAGACTTCTAGAAAACCTTCTCCTGGCAAAAATGAAAACTGATATAACTGGCTTGTGGATAGGGATCGACACAGCTTCCTGCATGTTTGGACATCACCTTCGGGACATGGCTACAGGGAGGGTTACAAGGGGTGGCTGCACTTCAAATTTTACCACCACACCACCTCACAAGGGCTTTGTTTCTAGACCACCTCTTCATCCTCAGTGCCTTTTTCTGGATATGCTTTTAGACTGCCAATGTCTTTCTTAAACTGAGATGTCCCATCAGTACTCTAGCTGAGGTCTTAGCAGCACAGATGAGGGTGGAAGTTCAGCCTTGTCCAGGCATTATCTAAAATAATTTCCTTGAATATCTGAGAGGGAATGAGGACCACACTGAGTAGCCCCATCCCCAACGTTACACATGGCACATGGATCCTCCTCCACCATCTGCATGTTCAACAGGAAGATCTGCAGTGAGTCTGACTCTGTGTGCACAGCTGTATGTGTAGAATCTTTCCTGTCACCTAGAACTCCAACTCCAGTGGTATCCAGTTTTCATGGAAGCATCTTTGCATCCAAGTACATAAAAGCCTGTTCCTAACAGACATTTGTGCTGAGCACACGGATGTCAAGCACAAAGTCCCTATCACTGGCAACCCATGGTCTGAGGAAAGTTACAGATGAGGATGAGGCATGTACCTTGCTGTTTAGACCACTGATTGTCTGAAGTGACCAGGGTGACATGAGGGGCATTTAGCACACCCCTGACCTGGCACATGCATCCAAATAACTTTTTTTGATAGCCACAGCAGTTACGAGGGACACAACCACCTTCTTCCTACTCACCCACAGTCACACATGGACCATACCCATCTCTTCCATGGAAAACTGATTGTTTTGGTGAAAAGAAGGTGCCAGGGGTGGGGGTGTGACTGATAACTTACAAAGGTGTATTCTGTTTTGTTTTTAAATCATCATGTCTATGGGGCATTTATGAAGGCCTTTGGGGCCTACAGGTAGCTCGTGAGTCATGTGATTCTAGCCCCGTTTCAGATTATACCTGAACCTTACTCCTCCCAATCTTGACACTATGCTACTGTTAATGCAGCCTAAGGCAGCGTTAGACATTTTTAGCAGGCACATTACATTCCTGGCACGTGTTCAGTGTGAATACACTAATACGTGTGGTGAAAGGGTGGCCTGCGGGCTTCATGCAGCCACTGGGCCCCTTTTGTGGCACCTGAAGCATTCCACCAGTTGCTCCAATCCACCAAATATTTTTTAAAAAACAGATGGAAAAGAGATTCCACCTAAACCTCAGGAAGAACTTCCTGATGGTCAGGGCTGTTCGGCAGTGGAATATGCTGCCTCGGAGTGTGGTGGAGTCTCCTTCTTTGGAGGTTTTTAAGCAGAGGCTGGATGGCCATCTGTTGAGAGTGCTTTGATGTGTGTTCCTGCATGGCAGGGGGTTGGAATGGATGGCCTCTTTGGTCTCTTCCAACTCTATGATTCTATTATTCTAATTTGATCGTTTTTTGTTTTTTTGGCAATGATTGCCCCCAAACCACACAAAACCCCTAACATGCGAAAACATGTGAAAATACCTCCACAAGCACTCCAAGCTGCTCACAAGCACTACTTTGATAGGAAATGATGAAATGTTACTTCGTGTTGCCATTTTGAGACAGACTGTAGAGGAAAACAGGTATTTGGGCTTTGGAGTATGTCTACCCTATGGGAAGACTGTTGGGGGAAACTGGCCCTTTGCCTCCATGCAATTGCCCACCCCTGCACTAATATGTGCTACCTGAATCCTGAGAGCAGCTGAATCCTGTATCTCCTGTGCTGCTGCTATGTCCTAAGGTCCTTTCACCTGCCATAAGAGCTGTGAGATGTGGAGATAGTCCCAAATCTGCAAAAGAATTTCAGAATTAACAAACAACACTGAAGATGTGACTGGATATTGACAAAAGTATTTTGAAATACCCTAACTACATTTTATACAGTCATTTGATCTAGTTAGCAGCTTGGCTTGCAACATCTGCTTTGGGAGTGAATTAAAATACCACATATGAGTTCATCTAATTAAAAGTTAAACTTCATATGAAGGAAACTCTCTCCAAAGGGGAAATCAAAAGGAGAGACAATTTTTGTCTTCCTCTTGTAATATTAGGAATCAGGACCATCCATAAAAGCTGACTGGAGGGAGATTCAGGACAGGTGACCAGAAGTACTTCTTCACACAAGAATTGTGGAATTCACTACCATAAGAAGGGGTTGATGACCACCATCCCATCCCATCCCCCAAAAGGAGAATGAACAAATTAATGGCTGGAGCTGTCAGTGGCTATTAGTTATGATGAACAGCCATTCCCACTGGTGCCAAGGGGAGTATCCTTCTACATATCAGTTGCTATAAAGCACAAATTGAGATTGCAGTTCTGCCCTTGTCCTATTGAGGGGCTCTCCATAAGCCAACAAAATGCTGGACTCTATAGCCTTTTGTTTGATCCAGCGTAGCTCTTTTTATGCTCTTAAATCATACTCTCTGAGCTGCATAATGGAATATGTTTCCCAATAAACATAAGCAACTGATATTTGGATAAACTTTTGAAAATATATACATATTT
This sequence comes from Iguana delicatissima, assembly GCA_948472985.1. NCBI lineage: Eukaryota > Metazoa > Chordata > Lepidosauria > Squamata > Iguanidae > Iguana > Iguana delicatissima. Next base: position 42,420 of record CAOKZL010000174.1, read on the forward strand.
ATCCTTCTTATAGCTTTGAGAGAATAAAAAAAGGGCACATTTTATTACCTGTGATCCTATTAGAAATGCTAAATAATCTGGATGTCCTTTGTCGCTGCACAAATGATTCCCTGTAGTATCGATCTCCGAAACACATTCCTAGCAACTCCTTACGCACCGTTTTATTCCACAGTCCATAAATCAAAGGGTGGCAAATCGCACTTGTAAAAGACAACCATGTTGCTAAGGTCTCCAAAGCTGGGGAAATGCTGTTTTTCCCCAAAGTGCCTCAGAGGTAATCACCACCATGTAAGGCCCCCATGTGATGACAAAAGCACCAATCACGACCAAGATTGTTATCAACGCTTTGCACTGGTTGGCAGAATAAACCACCCCTTGGAAAGCATTCCTCCTGCTGCCTGATGAAGATGTTGAAGTACTGGAGTTCTTTCTCCCATTCCTTTGGGTATCTTCCTCTGCAATGACCACGCTCCCACAGTGAATCTTCCGTGCTTTAATCCTAGCCACACGGAATATGAATCCATAGCATATCATCATGATCATGAAGGGCAGCAATGCACACCAGATCTGCCAAAAAGCAGTGTAACCTGCCTGTTTATGCCATGCAGCTACACACATCCACTTGAACTGGTCAAACTCTAAGGAAGACCACCCAAAGAGGGGAGGGAGACATCCAATGAGAGAATGGAGCCACACGTACACAATGGCAACCACTGCTCTGTTACCCGTAATCTTCATTGGGTAAACCATTGGGTACAGGACAGCATAGTACCTGAAAAACAGAAAGGGAGGATTGCAGTACTATCAAGAACCATGCAAGAAAGGAAAAGAGAATATCCACATATGCGATAAAACAGAGAATTGACTTGATCAGTTGCAACCTAGCTTGTGCTTTGTTTGAAATTCACTGCGGCACTCAGGAATGGAGGTGACTTCTACAGAGAATCATGCAAAGTATTATTAAGCATGAGACTACAGGACTGTTTAAAATCTTGTATACAGGAATCTCTCATTTGTTTGACAAGTTAGGGGCAGGGTCACGATTGCAAACTAGAAATTGTTAAAATGTGGAATCCAGTTTATAAGACAGCTGGAGCAGCAGTGAGGCTGCTGTGAGTGTGAGACACTGGCATGGGATGGCAGAAGAGGACGACCAACAGATGGATGGGAGGGGCAGAGGAATTAAGGGGAAAAATGAATGAAGTGGTTGTGCATAAAGTTCACAGCAATGATCCCTTTTCCATAAGGACATTTCTGATTGGGTGAGGTTTTGAGAGCGGCAGGAGGGACAAAGTGGAGTCAAGTAGTAGTTCTGAATACTGACAAAAGAGCAGGTGATCGACAGGCAGACTCTTCAAAAGCAGGGAACACCTGTATTTTATTATGATGCAGTTCTGTATATCAGAGCAAGAGCAACTGATTTCTTGGGTTGCACCCACTACTGATTCTCTACCTGTAGAACCAACCTACTGGTGAAATATAATCTTCCTCAGCCTTCACACCTTCCAATCTGTGCAGAGACCTTCTGGAGCTCCTTGTGAGTGTTGTGTTAGAGTTACTAGCCTTTCAAAGTTTATACTCACTAATTGCTAGTATACATGTTTGCTGACTTCCTGTTTGTTTATGGCACCTAGAATCTTACTACACTGCTCCTTTATGCTGCATTATTCCTTTTGAAATCTGCTCCAGCCATTTCCATGACTGTTAGCTGATAGTTGATGCTCTCTGCACCCTTGTTGAATGAACTTTAATAGCATCATTTACATGGTTTGTTCATCAGCATTAAGGCATCATTACTGATCTTCACTTCATGATTGGTGCCTCTAGCTGCAGTAGTGCCTTAAAGATATGATTTCATGATGCTATGAGGCTTAAGAGAGAGAGAATCTGGTCACACCCACACCACACCCGCAATAGGTCATTGGTGGAAGAAAACACTATGAGACATCTGCACCCAAACCGGTCACTGAATTGTTGTGGGAAAGGGAGTCTTTAATGGATTATTTCCACTGTGAAAAATGAACATTTTCAATTACCTTGCAAGATAATAGCACCTGGAGAGGAATGGCATCAGGTGATAAGACTGACACAAAAGCAGGACTAATGCATTGCTATGGCTGTATGGTGTGAGGAGGCTCCTACTCTCTTGCCGCATCACTGTAACCTGAAGCCATTTCTTCTTCTCCTGCTCTCCTCCACCAGATCAAGTATTTGCTTATTCACAAGTAATTTTAAGTAGCTATTTTATGTTTCAAAAGCCTAAATAAAGGCCCTCTCACACTGCATAATTATAGCACTATTATTCCACTTTAACTGTCATGGCAACATACTATGGAATCCTGGGAACTGTAGTTTCTGGAGGGCTGTTATCATTATCAGCCGGAGAGCTTCTGGTGCCTCACAGATCTAGAGTACCCAAAATTACACAGGACACAGCCATGGCAGTTTGAGGGAATAATATGCAGTGCAAAAAGGCCCTACATTGCTTATTTCTCCACTAGACCCTGTTTGTGTGTGGGAGGAGTGGACTGGTTTTTGATCACATTCTGCCTTGCCAGCTTGATTACTCTGCTAGAGGGATCCATTACTTCCTCTCATATTTCCCAGCAGGTTCAAGAGGTGCACTAGGGAACAGTGCTTAGGTGGATATAGCCCTCTGATGTTATGTATATGTGCACACTAAACACAGTGTAATATATGGAAGCTGTTCAAACAATATCACTGAAGAGGCAAAGCTGTGCCTGTTTGTAGGGAGGTATTGGTTCTAATGCAATGTCACACTCATATCTTTGCACTTCTAGGATAATAATAATAAAAGAGAATTACTTAATGTAAGGACAAAAATAAGACTAAACCACTCAGAGCCAACAGAAATGTTTCCTTGTTTACTATTTATACCTATTCTTTTTGCATGTCATCTTCCCCCCTGTACTGAAATGTACTGGCTTGCCTTACTGGAATTGCTAAAACAATACCTTCAATTCCTGATATAAGAATCTGGTCATTGTGCTCAAGGCACTGTGTCATATGAGCTCCATGTCTTGCATGACACACATACATAATGAGTATATGACAAGGGGCACAGAAAATGGCAGGTGAGAAGTCAAAAAGGAAGATGTGTTGTTTGTACCTGGCTGATAATAAAGCTAAGCAAAAGGTGGTGGATGGTGGAAGTGATAAAGGCTTTAGGAAGGGATGAAGGTGACTGACTATAGAACAATGAGTTAGAAATTTACAAAAATATAGAAAAAGGGTATTTGAAGGAATGCTGTCAGGCAGTTATTGATTTTTCCAGATACCTAGCAAGACTGGGAAGTTACTGAAGAAGGACACCCTTTAGCAGGGTGGTAAAGCATCCTTCTTGAGGTTGGCAGACTGTCTAGAACCCAATGGGGATTGGTTGTACCACCACCAAATTTGACACTAGTATAGCAGTCACCACCAAATTTCAGTGGCAACTGTGGTTGCCTAAAAAAAAGAAAAAGAAAGAAAGATAGGAGGACAGGAAGGAAAAAGCAAGAGGTGAAAACAGCAGTAAAGAGATTTGTTTGAAGGAGCACATTAGAAATATCACATAGTTCAGGCCGTATGGTTTTGGGACTGGTGGCAGTCATGCCATCAATTTACAGGATGTTTTTAGAAGCAGCAGCAGGGCAAAAAACTGGGGAAGGGATGAAAAATGTCTTTGGGAGCCAATACTGAATCCTCAAAATTTACTGAGGCTGTTGAATCTCTAGTATGGGGATAAGATGCTATGAAGAACAATATGTTATACTGAATTACATATGTTAAAGTTGGTACCTAATTCTAAAACATATGATGAGCCTGCTGAATCAGACCGATAGTCTGGTTTCCTATTTTCTACAGCAGCTTCTGAGAGTCTTAACAGAAGACATGTCAATTCAACCATGCTTTGCTATTTGCACATTCAAGGAACCTGATCCCCATAATACTTAGTTGACTGGACTGGACTAGACTGGACTGTATTATTTGAAACATATTATCTCTCAGTGTTGAACTATCAGATAGTTGGGTGGATAAGATAGATAGAGACTTCATTGTTGCTCACCCACGTGTGGTTTATAGTGAAAGAATTGCATACCGGTCGATAGCAATGAGTCCGAGTGTGAGCATACTGGCAGAGCTGATCAACATATAGAGCAGGGCTGAAAAATTGCACCAAACGACACCAAAGATCCATTCCCGCTTGATGGAACTGGTCACAACAAAAGGAAGCACAAGCACAGAAAGGAGGAAGTTTGAAAGAGTCAGGCTGAACACAAACTTGTTGCTGAGTGTGAGGAGGTACGACTTCTTGTAGAGGGTCAGGACAATCACCAGGTTTCCTAAACAGATGAATATGGCAATGACGATAATTGCAATTGATTCTGTAATTCTGCCTATTCCATTCTCCAAAAGTGTGAGGTTCCCTGAGGCATTCTTGTGACTGAGAGAGGAGTTGATGCTCATCATCAGAGCGTACTGAAGTGGAACAGCCAGGACATACTGGGCACCTGCAAAAGAAGAATACTGGTAGGGTGCTTGTTTTCAGTTGGGTGCTGTACTTTTCTCAGTAACATGGTTTTAAATTCCATCTTTAATTGCTTTAAAATCTTGCACTATGATTATCCATTGCCAAATAGAGCCATGGGGGTTGTTTGGTGTATTCTAGATCAGTGCTTCTCACTGTATCCAACATGTGGGATCAAGGAATTTCCCCTGACCCCCACCCCAGTGTGCCAGGAAAGGGCAGTAAATTTGTGCCCATTGGGTACAATTCTTCCTTTCTTTCTTGGAAACTTGCTAGGGACCAACAGCCAATGTCTCATGGACTGGCACTACCACTACCGGCTACCACTTTGAGTTGCACTGTTCTAGATCATACCTATATCATACCTTTGGTTCATACTGGATAATATGGCCCCAAGAGACCTTTCCAGCATCCCATAAAAACACAGCACATGTCTTCAGAATCTTCTAGAACACCAAGCGTTTCTATAGTAAATATGCTTCGGCTCTTTGGCAGCCAAATGTCCACAAAGAGGATATGTTGAATGTAGAAAGTTTGCAAACCACTGAATTATAACATTTGCCACAAGTGATAGTGAGTGAAATACAAATGACCTATTGCTTTCTGCAAATTACTGATGTTTTGAATGTATTTTACTCTGTATTGGATTTAATATTTGTAAGCCACCTTGAATCTCAGTATCAGGAAAAGGATAGGATGGAAATGAATAAAATCATAGTTTTTCTGAAGCTAAATAGCTTAAAGGGAAAGAAAATTTCCTTGTTTTTATGGTAACAAGAGTATATTTTGATCTGAAGAAGCAGAAAATTAAGGCTGTTTTCATCTAGTATTTGTAAAATGGCATTTCTGTGTCTGCAGACAGCCAGAGCATGTGAGGTATTTCTGCCAAGGCAGAATCTTCCCTTTGCCCTCAAAAATACACTTCCTGCTTTTACTCTAGTGCAGTGGTTCTCAACCTGTGGGTCCCCAGATGTTTTTGGACTTCAGCTCCCAGAAGCCTTGAGCATTGACCATAGTGGCTGGGGCTTCTGGGAGCTGAAGTCCACAAACATCTGGGGACCCACAGGTTGAGAACCACTGCTCTAGTAAATGTGAGAATGCATATAGAATGAATTAAGAAAGGACAGGCATACCTCAGTTAGCAAGCCTCTGACAAAAAAAGCTCCTTTTTACAAAGTCTTTTTACATTCGCTTTTCCCAAATTTTCTTTCTTGTCCTTTGACTAGCTTGATGTTTCTTAGGAGCATCAACACTGAAAGTATGGTGAAGAAGGGATGGAGAAACACAGACTTTTGGTGACAAGTTGCAGCAGGGTGAATGCAGTAAACAAAGGAATAAAGCTTAGACTAGGAATCAATGGGATTTCCTTCAATCTAATCCTACTGTACCTGCTTACATTAGACAAGGTAGACAAGCAACTGTCTCAGACAACACATGAACAGCAAAACTGAGAGAAAAAGGGAAGCAGATAAGAAAAACAGAGGATGGCAAAAGAAAAAAAAATCATACATACATTTTGGAAGAAGCCTTCAAGTGGTCTCTAGAAGGTCCAAAATGTTTTTGTTTTCATGGATATGCAAGGCTCATCTGAAATTATTGCTTCATTACACATGTGCATTTTATTAGTTTTGAATAAGAAGTTGGTTGAAACATGTTGAACTACTCTTCTTTTATGTGGTATAAAAATGTATCACTATTCTTTCCATGTTATTTTTGACTTTGGTATCAAACTTCTGAAGTAAGAAGTAATGACCACACATCTACAATGTTCATTGATGTATACCTGTATTTCAGGTATGGGATACATGTGGTCCTCCAGATATTGGACTGCAACTCTGGTGATTCTAAACCTTTGGCTCTGCTGGCTAGGGCTGATGGCAGTTACTGTCCAAGAACTTCAGAAACCTCAGTTGTCCATCCATAATTTATACAATAATATCAATAGAGAGTTAACTCAGAGCAGGCTATTGTATTCCTTAAACTTTTAGGTATGCAAATATATATAAAATCATGGTTCCCAGGATGAAAACTGGAGACAGTTTCTTTACCTTTAGTGGTTGTGTAGAAAAGGCAATTTCAGCAGATGCTGCTTGTCATGCAACCAAGTAAGAAGCTAAATCTGCTGAAATCTCCTCTTCCACACAACCACTACAGGAGCCCTGAATTCAGTGGCTGCTCTCAAATTATGGTTGTCCCTTCCCTGCCACTCAGGCCAAAAGGACATTCAGCTTCCAGCAAGCTCAGAGGTGAAAGGAAAGTCCAAAACTGTATAACACATATTATAGGAGCATGGAATGTGAGAAGCATGAGTCAGGGGAAGCTAGATATTGCAAAACAGGGAATGGAATGTATAAACACTGCAATACTCACTGAGGTAAAGTAGATAGGAATGGGACATTCCTAGTCTTATCTGACTTGTTTTACTCAAGAAATAAAAATCTAAGAAGAAATTGGGTGGCATTAATCATGAAAAGAGATGTAGCAAAAGCAGTCAAGGGATATAATCTGATTGAATCATATCAATACGATTTTAGGGAAAACCCATCAATATAATCGTAATCCAAATTTATGCTCCAATTACAAGGCAGAAGAGGAAGAAATTGAAAGATTCTATGCAGGAGTACAGGATAAAAGTGATCACACTCCAAAATAGCACATGTCAGTAATCACAGGCAATTGGAATGCAAAAGCTGAAAACACAGCAGAACCAAACTTTGTAGGAAAATTTGGCCTAGGATCAAGATGGAAGCAGGAAAGCAACTGACTGAATTTTCTTAAGCCAACAGTTTGTTCTTTGCAACCAAAAAGGCAACTGTAGACATGGAAATCACCCGGTGGCCAATACAGAAATCAGGTAGACTACATAATTGGAAGCAGAAGATGGAGGTACTCCATTCTCTCTACAAAAACAAGACCAGGAGCAGACTGTGGCACAGACATTGAAGCACTAATGTCAAAAATTAGAGTAAAGCATAAGAACACTAAATCAGTCATTGTGCCAAAATATAACTTGAAGATCATCCCTACAGAATTGAAAGATAATATAAAAAATAGAATTGCAGTATTAAGCCTAACTGACTGGGAGACTGAAGAATGCTGGACTGAAGCCAGGGACACTGTAAGGGAAGAATGCAAAAAGACAGTATCTCTAGCCCAAAAGAGAAGCCTCACTGAATGACAATACTCAGGACAAGAGGCCACTCTTAGGACAGAACTATGGGGAAATGGAATTATTTCCAATTGGCAAGGAAGTCAGGCAAGACTGCATTTTATTACCCTATCTGTTTAACCTGCATGCTGAACGTATCCTACACAAAGCTGGATTAGACCCTGGATTAGACTCCCTGAGGACGAAGGTGTGAAAATTTGAGGAAGGGACACCAACAATTTAAGATATGCAGATAACACCATACTACTAGCAGAAAATAGCAAAGATTTGGAACTACTACTGAAGCAAGTCAAGGAAGCAAATGAAAAGGCAGGTTTCCAGCTGAATGCTAAGGAAACAAAAATGATTTACATAAATTTAAAGCAGACAATGAAGACACTAATTTAATGAAATATTTCCTATACCTTGGCTCAGTCTTTAATCAAAATGGAGACTGCAGTCAAGAAATCAGAAGACTAGGACTTGGAAGGGAAGCTATGAAGGAACTAAACAAGATCCTCAAGTGTAAAGATGTTTCACTGAATACCAAGTCAAGACTGTCCATGCCATCATATTTCCAATTTTTATATATGGTTGTGAAAGCTGGACAGTGAAGAAAGCTGAAGGGAAGAAAATCAACTCATTTGAAATGTGAAAAGACGTTCTCCAGATACCAAGGATGGCTAAAAAGACAGATAAATGGGACCTAGAACAAATCAGCCCTAAACTCTTCTTGAAGCCATGATGACTTAACTGAGATTGTCATACTTTGGCCATATCATGAGACGACATGACTCACCAGAGAAGACAATAATACTTGATAAGGTAGAAGGCAGTAGGAAAAGAGAAAGACTACATTACTCAGTCAAGGAACCTACAGCCTTGAGCCTGCAAGATTGTTGATGATAGGGTGACTCAGGTCTCTCTTTCACAGGGTTGCCATAAGTTGAATTTGACTTGACAGCAATTAATAGCATAATAATAACAATGCCCTTTTAGAGGATAATAAATAAACAAGATTTATGATTGATGATAAGATAATACAGTTTTTTTAATGAATGTAACTAAGTTAATTGATACTACAATTTGAAGAGACGAGTCTGCAAAGATATATCTAAGTTAAGGAGATCACATAGAAATTAACGGTAAAGAATGGTTCAAACTAGGGAAGGGAGGGAGGAAGTTTTAAGAAATGGATTATAGAAGGGAGATAACAAATAGAGGATGGATAAATAAAAGATGGATAAATAGAAGATAGAAGACTGTATATCACAAGTTGGAAAACAAATAAGGTACAAGTAGATATATACAGAAAACGTAAGCATGTGTTTTTCTTTTTAATGGAATTGTAAAAATAATATGATGATGTTTATTGTGATACAGACTGACTATTTTTAATAAAAAATGGAAAAAAAATAAAAATCTAGTGCCTTTTGCTTGAACAATGTAAGCATGTGCTTGATTCTCCCTTTGGAATTAATGGAATTTATTAAAGTGCTTGTAATCTTTTTTTCTGTGTGGAGGCAAATATACAAATATTCTCTTTGTAATGTAAGTGAACCAGCCTAGAATAAATGATACCAGAGTTCCACATGCAATATTGTTTTATCTAGTGTATAAAGCTACCCAACGGCCATTCTACTAGACAGTCAAGGAAAGAAAGAGAGGAAGAAAAGAAATCTATCAGCAACACTCCTGAGTAGCTGGATCCATTGAGCTTTGCCTCTCCTCATCTGTCATTGAGGAACCATTCTGCCACACCTAACATGGCATGCACCACCAATACACAGTATAGTCAGTTTGGTGTTCCCATCCTATAGAATCCTAGAATATGTAGTTTGTTAACATGCCTGCCTAAATATCCTAAAGATACCAGATCTCGTCTGATCTTGGGAGCTAAGCAGACTCTATTCTGCTTTGGTTAGACCTCATTTGGAATACTGTGTCCAGTTCTGGGCACCTCAGTTCAAGGATATTGACAAGCTAGAATGTGTCCAGAGAAAGGTGACCAAGATAGTGAAGGGTGTGGAAGCCATGCCCTATGAGAAGCGTCTTAGGGAGCTGGGTATGTTTAGTCTGCAGAAGAGAAGATTAAGAGGGGACATGATAGCCATATTTAAATATTTGAAGGGATGTCATGTCGAGGAGGGAGCAAGCTTGTTTTCCGCTGCTTCAGAGACTAAGACAAGGAGCAATGGATTCAAGCTGCAGGAAAGGAGATTCCATCTGAACCTCAGGAAGAACTTCCTGACGGTGTTCAACAGTGGAATATGCTGCCTCAGAGCGTGGTGGAGTCTCCTTCTTTGGAAGTTTGTAAGCAGAGGCTGGATGGCTATCTGTTGGGAATACTTTGATGTCTGTTCCTGTATAGCAGGGGGTTGGACTGGATGGCCCCTGTGGTCTCTTCCAACTCTATGATTCTATGAGTCGGCTCTGGCAAGTACTTAGATGGGGAACCACCAATGTATACCAAGTGCTGTAGGCTATGTTTTGGAGAAAGGAACTGGCAAAACCACCTCTAAGTATTTCTTGCCTAAGAAAACCCTATGAAATTCATGAGGTCACTGTACATAGACAGGAGACTTGAAGGTACATACACAAATACTTAAAATCCCATCAAGTTCTTGTGCTATAGTTCAAGGATGTGGACTAAAGGCATCCTCCCTTATCTGATGGGATTAGGGACCAGAGCACCATCAGAAAGTTGAATTGGTTGAAAAGTAGAGCCCAGTCTTTAATCTGTTCTTCTCTTTTCTTCCTCCTGCAGAGAACATGAGGGAATTATGGAGGCTCAATTGGTGAGCCTCCATAATTCCGTATATTCCCTACAGGAGGAAGGCAAGAACTGACAAAAGAATGAACCCTGTGTCAGAAGAATGGGACACGTCTGTAATTTACAATGGTCAAAAGAGCAGAATGTTGAAAAACAAGTCATTGAAAAGTAGGGGCACCTGTATGCATCTGCAGCAGAGAATCCTAAGGACCGCACCAAATGCCTCCTTAACCACAACGGCTCCAAACTATAAAATCCTGGAAGCTGTAGTTTGGTGAGGCACAGAGAATTCTCTGCTAAAGGTCTCATGCCGTAGTTCAAGAGAGTAGACTAGAGACCTGTAGGACAGAATTCTAAGGACCTTGACAAATTGCAGATTCCAGGATTCCATAGGATTGACCCATGGCAGTTAAGTATCAAATTGGTGTAACTCTATACCACAGATATATAAAATCATAAATTACACAGTTGGAAGAGACCACTAGAGTTATTGAATCCAACCTTCCACAAGTGCAGGAATCCCCAGCTAAAGAATCCCTGAGAGGTGGTTGTCCAGCCTCTGCCTAAAAACCTGCAAAAAAGATGTCTAGCACCTCCCAAGGCAAACTATTCTAATGTCAAACTGCTCTTGCCATCAGAAAGCTCTTCCTAATATTTAGTCAGAATCTCCTCTCTCATAAATTGAATGCATTGGTTTTGGACATACACCCTCATACTTATGACAGCCTTTCAGATATTTAAAGATGGTTAACATATCACCTCTCTTTGCCAGGCTAAAGATTCCCATGTCCCTCATAGGACTTGAGCCCTTTCACACTACATAGTTATAGTGCTATGACTCCACTTTTACTGCCTTTGCAACATCCTATGGAATCCTTTGGTTTATAGTTTGATGAGGCATAAGAGCAATCCCATTGACAATCTTAAAAGCCCCTCCCTAAACTGCAAATCCCAGGATTCCATGTGATGGAACCAAGGCAGTTAAAGTGGAATCCCAGCACTACAACTGTGTAATGAGAATGGACCCTTCATTTCCAGACCCTTTATTATCTTGGTTGCCCCTCTTCTAGACATGTTCCAACACTGGACACAGGTGAAGTTAGACCGAAGCAGAATAAAGTGGTACTGCAACTTCCCTGGATCTGCACACAGTAATTCAGTTGATGCAGCCTAGAACTGTCTTGACTTTTTTTCTGCTGCTGTATCACACTGTTGAGTCACTGTTTTGCCGTGTGTCAGATTGTAAGCCTGAGGGCAGGGACTGCCTTTTTTATTGATACTTAAGCCCTTTGGAGAGCCCTTCCAAAAGCAAAGCAGGATACAAACAATATAAATGCATACACCACAAACACAGATTAGAAGTGCCACTCTATACTCAGCACTCTTGCATCCTCCACAAAATGGGAAGCCCTCAAACAGGGGAGCAGTCTCCCCTCTCTCTCTCTCTAAGCCGTTTCCACACTAGACTGTTACAGTGCTATTATTCCACTTTCAACATCCTATGGCATTCTGGGGTTTGCAGTTTAGAGAGGGGCCTCCTAAACTGCAAACCCCAAGATTCCATAGGATGTTGAAAGTGGAATAATAGCACTGTAACAGTCTAGTGCGGAAATGGCCTCTCTGTCTGTGTTCTGTAGATGGTCTTTAAAGTGTTCTTTGTTCTTTCTGCAAATGAACTCCGTCTTTCTTTGGCGCATTCAGTGAGATGGAGATGCACGACAGAAAGCTCCCCCTGCTCCCAGACAGGTGAGCCTGTGCCTCTGAAGGGATGGTAGTAACTAGCTTTAAAACTGCCTTATAAACCTATGAATTCAGGCAACACAGTTTTCCCCTCTTCTATTTTGTATTTATTTAGACTGGACTTTCTGCCCTGCGGGAAAGCTGCCAAGGAAAACTGGGAGTGTGGTTTAAAAGGAGCGTGCAGCCAGCGGTTGGCAACGTTATCTGTGGGGCTCCGGAGTGGGAACGCCGGTTGGGGGGACTGTCGGAGCTGTAGTCCCCAAAGAACTAACTCTTCCAAACTCTGACGGAACCTCGCCCAAAGCACTGCGACCCAAGCGAAGGAACGCTCCTCAAGCGCTTCTGACGAAGCCCCCACCCCCGAGCAAGGGAAAGGACCCCCCCGTTAACTCCCAGGGGTCTTTGCGCCCGCTGGGCTCCTTAGAAGAAAGCGTCCCAGAAAGCCCTGGCTTTAGCCGCCGAGGGAGAAGGGAGCGGAGGAGGCGGAGGTTCACGTCCGCTCTGCTCTGCTCTGCTCTGCTCGCCTCTTGGCGGCGGGCGCCGGCTTTCTCCCAGCCCAGCCTTCCCCCGCAAGCTGCCCTTCCGCGGCGGAGGCGTGGAGGGCGGTGGACGGGCGCCCGCGGGGTGCGTCTCCGCCGCCGCTTCCCGGTCCAGTTCGCCATCCCCGCACTCGCCGGGCGAGGAAGCAGCCGCTCCTTCCCTGCCGAGAACGGAGGCCCCAGAAGACCGAGGGCCCGGCCAGCGCAGGGCGAGGACCCCTCACTGCCCGCGAAAAGAAGCGAGGGCCCGGCTCGGACCCGATGAAGTCTCCCTATGGCGCTCAAGACCCCCCTCCCGCAAGCCCCTCTCCACCCCGGGGCCGTGGAGACCCCCTCACCGTCGTCCGAACCAGTCGCTTCCTTCGCGCTCCGCCGCCACCTCCGTTGTCGATGGGGGGCCGGGGTTTCGGGTTGCAGCGCCCCAGACCCCCCGCAGTCGCCGCCCACGAAGGCCCCCAAAATCCGTCCGACCCCTTTTCTCCCCCAGCCATTCCCTCCCCGCCGCCCCCTCCAGCCCCCGGCTCTCTCTCCTCCCACTTCCCCCCTCCCTCCCTTCCGCCGTTCCCTGCTCCTTTGTTCTTCTCCCCAGCCTCCTCCGTTCTCGTCTCTCGCCCTTTCCCCACGTCTCCTCATCTTTTGGACTGTTATTACCATCTAGGGTGGGGGAAAGGAGGTTCTAAAATGCCGCCTTCCTTACCTTGGCGACCAGCTGGCGGGAATTTCTTCTGCAGGCAAAGATCGCCACCAGTGCAAAATAGTTTATATTCTACAGTAATTTTTCCCCCAGCATTCCTAGCTTTCACACCCCATATAACTTTCTCGCTCTCCTTCATTTTACTGTACACCCTCTGTCCCTTCTTCCTCAGGCAGCCCTTTCTCTCTCACACACAAACACACTCGTGCAAAGAAATGAAAATCATCGGGAAGGAGGATTTAGATTTAACCAGGACGCACGAATCCAGTGGGATGAAGACTTTTCAATACCTAAAGCAATAAACTTTTCGCTACAAAATTAACTGTGGAGAAAAGTTTCCATCAACATTTATTTATTGCTGCACATCTTCCTTCAGAGTTTGGACTATTCTGATGGCTCCAAACTGAGGAACCTCCGAATTAATTGTCAATATAGCACAGTGAATAAAGGTGTCACATACCTCCCACATGGACACCTGTGGCCAAGCAACATGGGAGGGCGCTGGAGATGGCAAAAGTTACTGAAGTTATTTTTAAGTTTCCCACACAAGCCGGTGGAGGCTGCAGAAGCCTGCCTTTACCTGAGTCTACAGGGAAGGGCAAGATCTACCCTCTGCTGTCTTCTTCTGCATTCTTAGGCCATTTCTGCACTACACTGTTATAGTGCTCTTATTCCACCTTCAACATCCTATGGAATCCTGGGGTTTGCAGCTTAGGGAGGCGCATTTGAGGTCCTTCCCTAAACTGCAAACCCCAGGATTCCATAGGATGTTGAAAGTGGAATAATAGCACTATAACAGCCTAGTGCGGAAATGGCCTTAGTCAGCTGAATGCAAACTACTCTAATTTCATCTCAGTTTACAGCAGTTGGAATAAGCTGAGGTCTAAAGGGGAAAGTGGGAGGAGCAAAGAGAAACTGGGACATTTTAAAAGCAGCTTACAAAGTGAGTATGTAACATTACCTGGGACTGCCTCTCCCAAATCAGGACAGTTGGAGGATATAATTGAGGATGGCTTGACAAAAATTTAAGAAAAATAATTCTTTTAAAACCTTTCTCCACACTTATACACTGACATCCAAGGCCCTCCTCTAGGTGTTTGTACCAGATCAGGTGATTACAATTCACAGAGGCTTTTCAGTGGTGGCATCCTGTCTGTAGAATCCCTCCTTAAAAAGATTTATCTTACTTTATGGTCTTTTAAATACCCCTTTATTCTCCCAAGCATCTTAAATCTTAAGCATCTTAAGTATTGTGTTAATGCTTCTCCACTTTTGCATTTTTATCCTGCTGTTGGTTTGAATCTGTTTCTATATGCTGAAATGTTTCATTCTTTCTTGCTCTTTCCATCTTGGTTTTCTATTCTATTACTTTTATCATTGTTGTCTTGTATGATAGCTGTATTTTGTATTCTTAACAGAATGTACACTGCCCAGAGAACTTTACTCAGTGGAAAAATTTAAAGTAGTAAAATGAATATTTTTCTTAGACTTGTTCAGCTCTCTTGTTGCAGTCTATTGATTTTTTGGTACTTTTTTTGAGACAGTGGAACAGATATTAGCAACTGGGGTTGTTGTGCTGCAGAAAGGCCAGGCACCTTTGAAAAATGCAGCACAGGACTTTGTTCTACTTTGTTCCTAAGTTTGATATAGAATTCCAAAGCTCATTTTCATAAACCACTTTCTTCCCACTTTCTGGTTTGTATATTTCTATATGTTTACATTTCTATATCCATTCTATGTTTTGTATATATTTAGATTCTCTGTGGCCTTGTTTTTCTGTTTACTGGTTGTTTTCTTCTATCAGGATGTGTAATTATATTGATATATGTTTTATATTTTTGCAGTTACGTCTTTTACAACATTTTGTAAAAGGGAGGTGTAACCTAACAACATTTGGAGAGCCACTTGGGACAATGCTGCACCCATAGGATGAACCCCAATGATTCACAGCCAAGAGATATTCCAAAGGATGCATCAGGAAAAGTTGTCTTGTAGCAGAAAGCTGAATTGTATTGGGCCACATCTGACATGGGCAGGTACAAGGACAAACCTGCTCAGCATGTCAGCAAGGAGCCATCCAATTAGGACCCAAGACAGGGGCCTTGCACTGCTAGGCAGTCCAACCTTGCTTAAGCACAGCTGTTATTCATGTGATGGGCCAGCTGGTCAGGGAGAATGACTGCTACACATACCTGGGGACACTTCCCTGATGCATATGCATGCTGGCAAGGCTATACATTGGATTTAATGAGTAAGGGGAGCAGCAGCAATGAAGCTCTGGGGAGAAGAGGTTGAAGGGCCCATGTGAAGTGATTAGACAGCTCAGAGAATCACACAACAGTGAGGTTGCTGAGCCCCAGATGCACAGTGCCACTAGGGAAGGCAACACAGAGTCGCTGGAGGGTGCCAACACATGGCTTTTCCAGTGCAATCTACTAGACAACCCAGATCTCATCCCTTATGACAGGGGTGCACAAAATATAGCTCTGGGGTCACATGCACACCTCTCAAAGGTTTCTTCTGGGATCTTCACCCTCTCCAGACTCCCTGGACTGTACCTTTTCTGACCAAAAAGGTGATTTGCCTTTTCTGGAAGTCCCCAGAAGTTGCAATTCACCTTTTAAATAGATTGCAAGGTGTCCTGTCCTGTTAAACACTAAAATTTCTTTTCAAAACACAAACTATTCTGTTCTATTCATTGTTGGGATTCTGATATTCCATGCAACCTCTGTGTACAAAACTGTCTCCCAAGGTGCACCCCAAGCTTGGCAGGACAGTATCTGGCACAGCACATTGAGAGTTTTGGTCCTGTAGACCTTTGAGCAGGTTCTCTGCCATAGCCAAGTGACAGCAGAACTTAAAAACTTCTCCATTCTAGAGTTATACATAACCCTAATTCTCAGTTCTGGTTAGAATCCACCCCATGTGTGACAGAAGAAGTACAAATGAAATACAACTCAATAATCCTTGGATTGAATTTTTCTGATCAAGAAACTGAGACTTAAAATCTAGTGCTTTACTGGGTTACTCTAGTTTGATGGGATATTCATCAATTAAAAAGAAAATCTATGTAGACAAGTGACATGAAGAAAGCTAAGCTAAAGTCATTCTTCCCGCACACTAGTTTTCTGTGTGGATTTTTTTAAAAAAAAATTTGTGTGGTGGAATATTAAGCCTAATAAACCTTTACTTGCAATCTGAATTGGTAGGGGCCACAAATACTTCTCATCTGCTGCCTGTGAGAATACATAGGAAAGGAATGTGATGTAGAGGATTTACATATAACCTCAAAAAAATAATGTTGTTGACAACCTATTTGGGTGACTAAGTACAGCTATTCCTAAAGTGTTAGCAGCCAAGGATCTGCAGAATCTCAGCTTTAATTTCACATCACTGCAGCAAAATATAGGTAGAACTATATCTCTTCTTCATCTCCTAGGAGACTCTTGGCTATGACTGGTGAGTGGGACAGTGTGGAGAAGGAAGCAGTGAGGCAATCAACTACACCTCAGTTGTCATCCATACAATAACAATATAATCTCTGTGTCCTTTGAAGGACTTTCTGGCTGGCATTATACTGTGTGGCAACCATTATGCTGGTTTATGTAACTAACAGGATGTCAGCCAAATATATGGTCCAATTCACAGTGTGGAAATGTAACTTTTGGGAAAACAACCCGCTAATCTAACAGTTGGTATGGCCACTGAACATGTGGTCTGGGGCATTTTGGGAATCATAGTCCTCAGACTATAAAACTGATTGAAGCTGTACGCTAGTTCTCTGTATTTTGTCTTCAGGAGAGATGCAAGTGTAATGTTTGATGATGATGGGGGCCACTGGTGACTTCAGTCCACAAGAAATGCACATATGCAAATAAAAAAAATTACAGTGCTGTTCTCCATTCTACCTCATTGGCTTCTCCAGATAATACATGCTGCTGAACATACTGGAGATTCAAGTTTTCTATAATGAGGACAAGCAGACTGTAAGGCTAAACATTCTCTAGTTTTTTTTTAAATGTAAACTATTTATGATTTGTTTAATGTATAACAAATGGAGAAGAGCCCTAAGGAAAATGTAAAGGGTGGTTCTGCAGTGCTAGCTGCAGGAATAGTAGTAACGCATATACTCATATACCCTGTTTTCATCTGTGAAATGTTGACAAATATGATAAACATGTCCCCTACCCCCAAAAGCAGAACAAAACATTTTTGCTCGCTGGTTGAACATGCCCTGCCATTAGCTGTTGGAAAAGAAGTTTGGGTTTTGTGTGTACATAATAAACTGGGTTGTTATTGTGTGTGTTTGTAAAGACAGTTAGTCTGCTGGCAAGTGTGGGGAAAGAACAATTAAAAACCAGGCATTTTAGCCTGAGTCCTTTTGTTACCTCCATCCAGAGCTGGCCCACTGAACTAATAGCACTTACATAACTGTTGTCTAACCAAATTATTATTGACTTGTCAGTCTACTTTACCAGGGACTAGAATTTAGGCCTTTGAAACCAAGCTTGGTTAGTTCCATTTATAAACAACTTTTCTAAGAACTAAATAATTTGAACATTTGATTCTTTCCTCTCTTTAATCCCAGTAATGTGATCTATATAGCAAACTTTAAAACAGTATTTCATTCTCTATTTAGATTACGTGATGTGTTTGAAAGACAGAACACAGATTGTAACTTTGGAAAGAACTGCAGAAAAATGTATACAGTTAGTTAGAAAATGGACACGTATCGACTGAATAGGCTCTTCAAGACAGCCAAGTTTGTTGGTGTGGTGTGGGGGTGGAGCACAAGTTACTGGGGCCTAGAGGTCCAGAAAGGAGTCTGGGACCTGATTGTACATTGTCCTTGGTACTAGTATTTGTCATTTCCTTTTGACATGTATTGTCAAATTGATGGATTTCAAAGGAAATAATAATGATAAAACTATACAATTCTGTATCACAAAATGGTAAAGAATTTCAACCAGTCCACCCTTCCAGCAAGATAGAGCAGGAATGGTGCCTGAGTGAAGGAAAGGGAGCTGCAAAGGGATGTAGTAGTGTCAGTGCATAGCAGGGAAAGACAAAGGTGAACAGTGAGACAGTGGCATGCTTCCACTGCCATGGGTCCCCCAAAGCAGTGCCCTTACCATCCCCTTTCTGGACTATATTTTCTGCAAAGGGATGTGTGACATGGGAGAACAGCATTTGGGTGTGGATCAATGAGTGAAGTCAGGCAGGTGGCCAAGTGTAGAGAGCACTGTTTGTGAGCAGCAATTGTCTATGGATTCCCCCACTCCTCACAAAGACTTGAGGGACTTTGAAGGAAAGAACAGCTTCTACACCTGAAAAAGCTTTTTCACTGAGACCCAAAACAGCTTCTCATAAGCATCTAGTGAGCTTCTCATAAGCATCTAGTTCACTTCTGACGGAACAAAACTCTGGCCTATAGAAGCCTTCAGTTGGATCCACTGGTGATTAATGGTCAGCAAAACAATGAACTCACTGCAGGTGTCAGTCTGAACTTTAAAGAGGCTATGCAAAGTGCTGAACCTACACTGAGGATCGGGTTAATCACTTTGGATGTGTTATGTGCCTTCAGTCAACTCTGACTTATGGTGACTCTAGTGTTTTCCTGGCAAGATTTATTGAGAGGTGGTTTGTCATTGCCTTCTTCTCAAGCTGAAAGCATGTAAACTTACCCAGGTCATTCAGTGGATTTCAGTGCCTGCGTGTGGATTTTAACTCTGGTCTTGTGGAATCCTAGTCCCAACACTTGAATCATTACACCATACTCAGCACTTTGGACACTGCCTTTAAATTTTATATTAACATGTAGAATGAATTCATTATCCCACAGATATGGAAACCACCAGCTGCCTGTGGTCTAACCTATCAAGACCTTCCTATGTTCTTTTTTTTTTAATCTAATTTTTTATTTTAAATTTTTTAAGCATGTGAACAGTTACAGACAATGCAATATTGTAAACTCTGCCCTGTCCCACAAGCCCAGAAATGGTATTCAAAACACTGTATACATAACAGTTCACACTGCATAGCTTGTCAGCTGACAAATTTGAGACAAAAGATAAGATTGAGAAATGTGTTGCTATGACTGTGTTAACAATCTGGTTTACCAGAAATCAGCTGGTGATTTCAATAAAGTAAGTAAAATGAAAGAAAGCCAAGTTGTTTTGAACCTACTTTTATCTCACCTCTTGCCAGTCTAGAAAGACAAGTCAATTTTTCAGCAAATGCAATAAAACATAGTTGACCTAAGAACAAAGCAAGAAATCATGGAGATTTTTGCATGGAGACCAATCTGGCAGCATTTAATAGTAGGATATTAGAGATTTGTGTGATCCTTTCTCATTTTCCCTATCAAAGGCTAAGAATAATAAGAGTATACTTAGATGGTATGGTTTGCTTACATGACAACCAATCCAGAACTTTGTCCAAAAGCTTTTAAACAGCTGGACAGGACAACCATAAGTGTTCCAGAAAGTCAGCCTCTGCACAAATCTTCCAACAGATTAAAAGTCTATTTATTAATTTTAAGTTTAGATGGATACAGCTGCCACATGAGTACTACTATTGTTACACCTTTTTTTAAGTTCTTGACATTGATTCATGTATGACCATAAATCCTCTTAAGAGGGCTTATGTTCCCATGGTTATATATAAAATATATAAAACTGGTAGAAATCCAACAGGTGCCACTTTACCTGGTCTCATAACTCTGTACTGAAGAAGACTAGATACTGAGGTGATTTATGCACTAGGACTGTTACAGTGCTATTATTCCACTTTGAACATCCTATGGAATCCTGGGGTTTGCAGTCAGAATTCCACAGGATGTTGAAAATGGAATAATAGCATTATAGCAGTCTAGGGCGGAAATGGCCTGAATTTCTTCCTATCACACTTTAAGGACTCACCTGGAGGCAACCTCCTTCGCCTGCCTTCCTCGCTCCCCCTCTCCCCCATCCATCTTGAACATTTTGTATGTTCCGTCTGGACAGAGTCAATTCTGCAGCAAACGGGACTGTGTTATCCTCCTGGAGTATTACAAGAACAGAAAGCAGACCAAAACCTAGCTATTATCCCTGCACGTTCTTCCACTGTAACATTTCCTCCTAAGAAAACAAACGAACAAAGAAAAAAAAAATGTTTAGCACTGCAATGGAAAAAACGCTTCCTCCTTCCTCTCCGCTTTCCCACATTACTTCCTTCGTTTATGACTTTTTCCCCTTACGTGGAGGTCTCCTCTAAAACCGGAAATCTGTACAGAAACCCGTTTCGACTGTAGCAGCCACTTTGCTATAATGAACTGGTGACCCCGGAAGCGGAAAGACGTTTCCTGCTTACTTCCGGTCGCGGTTCTGTTAGGGAGGGAAGTCGGGGGTCGTTTCCTTCTGGATCCCTTCTCCGGGAGCCCCGCTCCTGGGAACGCCCAGCGGAGCCCCTGCCTTTCCCGCCGCTTCTCTGTCGATGCTCGTTCCGTCGCCTTCTTTGCCGCCGCCATCATGATGCCCGTATTCAAGAGCAGCAAGCGCGACTTCGCTTTCGGGCCCTGGAAGTTGACGGCCGCTCGGACCCACATTATCAAGTCGTCGGAAGCCGAGAGGTGCGAGGAGGCCCGGCCGCCGTACAGGCTCGTGAAGCAGAGCGGGCGAAGGGTGGGAGCGTATGGGGTGGGCGGAGGTGGCCCGGGAGTGAGGCAAGCGAGCACCCCGAGGCATGCCGAGAGCCCCTGGCCATTTCTGCACTGGCCTGCTATAGTGCTGCTATTCCGCTTCCAACACCCTACGGAATCCTGAGGTTTGCAGTTTAGGGAGGGGCCTCAAAGCCTGAAAGCCCCCTCCCTAAACTGCAAACCCAGGATTCCATAGGACGTTGAAAGTGGAGTAGCAGCACTGTAACAGGCCAGTGAGAGATGGTCCCTGCCTCGCATCAGCAGAGGCCCGTAGATCCAGCAGCAGCTCTTACTTGGTTGACGATTGTGGTGTCTTGTTCGATGAACGTGAATAGCCCTCAGTGTTCCAACAGGCACGTTCTGTGTGGCCATCAGGAAAACCTCCTTAGCAGCTGAAGCCCATAGATGAAAGTTGTGACCCAGTGTATGACAGCCCTGACTCCCTCCCCCTTTTTTTTCAAGCTGATAGGGCCCCAGAGTTGCTAAGAATGAGATTGGTAAAGTGAGGCATACAGTTCTATTTTGTGTGCTTTCAAGTAGTTTCTGAATTATGGTGAGTTTGGGTTTTCTTGAAAAGATTTGTTCCGAGGGGGTTTGCCATTGCCTTCCTTGGTAGCTGAAAGAGTGTGCTGTGCCCAAGATCACCCAGTAGGTTTCCGTAACTGAGTGGAAATTTGAACTCTGGTCCCCCAGCATTCTAATCCAGCATTCAGATTACTACACCATGCTGATGTCTGTAAGGGTGACAAATTAATTTTGTGGCATGGTAGCTGATCTGCCAAGTTAGTGATGGAATAAAAAAGCCTAAGTTGAATGGTTTTGTATGATACTCTAATCTTTAGCACTGGTAGATTTTTATAATAAGCTATTTTGAGGGTTTTCCCCCAAATGGACCCTGAGTTTGCAGTAGTGGAGGAGGATAGGCTGGAGTGTTACTCCTCCTTGATGGACACCTTCAAATGCGATTAAATTTGCAGTAAAGACTTTTAGAAATGCTAATATACAAAACGTCATGCACTGAAAAAATGTGGGCTTTTCACATTAGATTTTAAGTAAATGAACAAATGCTTTCCATATAGAAATCTCGTAATTTACAACACAGCCTATAAGGGTGAGAGGAATGCATAAATTTTGAGTAAGGGGATGGATAAGTGCCCTTTTCCTACCGTCACATTGAATAGAATTGCTATCTTGTTAACATATTATGTGTTAGATGTGACACATTAGGATACTTTGCTGACCAAGAAGTAGTATGTTTTATTTTGTTCCAACAGCAAGTGAGAAATAGTTCCAAAGTGAAGTAGTCTTCTTGTTTCCATTCAGGTTAGCTGAAGAACTACACATGCCATGTGTTCCAGAAATGATGTTTGCAGATAATGTCTTAAGGATTCAGCATGAATCTCTCTTTGGGATAGAGTTCAATGCAACTGATGCTTTAAGATGTGTAAACATCTCTCAAGGAACAGTTAAAGTTGCCTGTGCAGATGAGTGGCAAGAAAGCAGGTAACAATGTACATTCATCTACCTTAGATAAAATAAAAGGATATAGTCAGGAGTAGCTGAGGAGTGCTTTGATCTATAATTTGTGTTATTTGACATGTAATTTAGACCTTCCTCCCACTCGCATTAAATAAATAGACTTTTATATGCCCTCGTCCAAGATATACGGCTTTTGAGATGACAGTGCAAGTCTAAGTGAGAAGATTCTCACAGTTCTGTACCAAATTCATTGTCTAAATGCACTGAGTAGCATATGCAGGAGAAGCAATTAATGTTTGTGACTAAAATGAAATGTATTTGATTCAGTCATACATCTGAACTCAATTTCTTGGTGTGGCTGCCTGGACTTATGGTGGTGGAAATGGTGCCACAATTGTAAATGTGAATACCAAGCCCTTAGGAGGTCACAAGCCTGGCTTTAGCATAAACCATTTAACAGGATGCCAGCCATAATTTTAGGCATAATTGAAGAGCAGAGTTAGATTCCATAACTAAGAAGTTTGAGCATAATATTAGAATATAGGAGTTAGATTGTTCAACCTGATCTGTAATACTTGCAACAAGATCTTGTGCATTAATGTTTTCATGACAGACTTGAGAATCTCTGTAAGCACCTAGATAAGCATGGATGTCACAGAGGCAACACTTCTGAAACTTCTATATGAAAGTCTCTATCTGTTTGTGTATCCAACATGCTATACATTTGTCTTGTTTCCTTGAGGTCTGAACCTGAGCATACAAAAGAAGTTGTTAAACCATACGACTGGACCTATACAACAGACTACAAAGGAACTCTACTAGGTGATACATTAAAGTTAAAGGTATATTTCTAACTTTGGTTTTGGTCATGGTGTACCTTGTGAATATGAATGTTGATTATTGCTGGACAGCATTTTTATTAGAAATTATGGCTTTTAAACTTTTGTCTCCCCACCCTTAGGTTTCCTCCACAACAGAACATATAGACACAGAAAAGCTAAAAGCCAGAGAACAGATTATGTTTTTTGAAGAAGTGTTACTCTTTGAAGACGAACTTCATGATCATGGAGTTTCAAGCCTGAGTGTAAAAATAGTAAGTTCAGTTGCTTTGTGTATGTTGTATCTTATAGTAGAAAATGTTTTTAGATTTTGTTTTTAAAAAAATAATCAGTGATGCTGTTAATAAAATCACTTTTTTCTTTTGAAATATTTTTATTAAAGATTTAATAACATAAAAAATTATATTGGATATACACTGTTGGCAGATGTACCCCACTTCCCCCACCCCACATTCATGCTTATATTTCTCCAGTTGAGTCTGCTTTGTTTCCATTTACAAAGAGAAGAACAGTTACATTTCCGTTAACGAAGGAGAAAAATTATCCTTTCCATTTCTTATACATCTATATTTTTATCCAGTTCGGAACTCCTTCCCATTCCCTTTCAGAGCTCTGGATAGGTTTGTTTTTCAGAGAGAATGCTAATTTTCCTGTCTCTACCATATCTAGAACTTTTAATTTCCACTCTCCTAAATCAATATCTATCTTTTCTTTCCAATATTTCGCATATGTCAACCTTGCAGCTGTTATCAAATATAACAATATCTTCTGATGACTTCTTATCTCCCTTTGTTGACCTAACATATTTAAGAAATAAAATTTGGGTTTCATTTCAAAGTTCAAATTACATATTCTTTGAATTTCATCATGTATCCCCTTCCAAAATTTTCTTGCCCTCCTGCAAGTCCACCACATATGAAAAAAAGGACTCAGTCTTTTCATCACATTTCCAACATTTTGTATTCCCATTTTTAGTTATTTTTTGTAGTCTTTCTGGGGTCATATACTATCTATGAAGCATTTTATAAAAGTTTTCTCTTAAATTTAAATTTGGTGTAAATTTTATGTCAGTTTTCCATGCTTTCTCCCAAGCTTCTAATTCAATTGGATGTCCTACATTATGAGCCCATCTGACCATTGTATCTTTAACTATGTCTGGTTCCATTTCTCTTTTCAACAATAGCTTTTAGAATTTGGAGATTCTCTTCCTTTGATTTCCTTTCATCAATAAATCCAATTCATTCTCTTCTCTCTCAAATCCATACAGTTTTGATCCATTTTAAATCTTTCTTTAAGTTGTCGCCATGGGAACCAGTTTAACTCACGTCCATTCGTCTTTAATTCATCTGCTGTGCGCATCCTTGGTTTATCCCCCTCCCATTTCAGTATTTCTTGATATGTTAATAAATTTCCTTGTTTTGTTGGGGCAATTTTATATGCTTCTTGTGGTGAAGTCCATATTGCAAGTTTTGTATAAAATTTCCGCTTAATTTTTAGCCAAACCTGTAACAATGTCTTCTGGATGCAATGATTATTACACTCTATTCACTGCTGATCTAGCATAGCATAAATATCCATGCCATCCAAATCTATTACTTACTTCTTCCAAATATTTCATAGTTGTTCTCTCTAGTTGAATCCAATCTTTAATCCATTCTAAACAGCATGCATGATAATAAATTTTCAGTGATGGTAGATCAAATCCTCTTCTCTCTTTTGCATTTTGAAGTGTTTTAAATCTTATTCTTGGCCTTTTCCCTTGCCAAATAAATTTTTGTAGGTCTTTCTCCCATTCTTTGAATATCTTCTCTTTTCCTGTTATTGGTAAATTCTGATAAAGGAACGTAAGCTTAGGTAATAAAGACATTTTAAAAGCATTTATTCTTCCCAGGAGAGATAAATTTAAGTTTTTCCATTTTTTCATATCATTTTTAATCTCTTTCCATGTCTTTGCGTAATTGTTGTCAAATAATTCTTGGTTCTTTTTCATTATTATAATTCCTAGGTGTTTTGTTTTCTTAGTTAATTGACAACCAGATCTGCTCTCCAAGTCAGCTTGCTCTTTTTTAGTCATGTTTAATGTCATCATCATTGTCTTTTCCTTGTTTATCTGATATCCTGCCACTTGTCCATATCTTTGTAAAATTTCCATCAACACTTGAATTGATTCTTGTGGATCCTCCAAAAATATAATTAGATCGTCTGCAAAAGCTTTTAATTTCAATTCCTTTTTTCTTGTTTTCAACCCATTTATCTGTGGGTCCTCGTTTATTATATTCAACAATACTTCCCATACCCCTTTATTTATAACAAAGCTAGTCGACATATCCCCATTAATTATTAGCCCTGCTGATTGTTTTTGATAAATTGCCTCAATCCATTTGCAAAAATTTTCTCCCAAGTCATATCCCCTCAATACCTGATGTATAAAAGCCCAGGAAACGTTGTCGAATGCCTTTTCTGCATCTAAAAAGATAAGTGCTGCTTTCTTCCCTGGGTTTTTATCATAATATTCAATTACATCTAATATTGTTTTTACGTTGCTTCTCATATATCTACCAGGGAGAAATCCTGTTTGGTTTTCTTGACTCTTATCCTGTAATATCAATCTCAGCTGTTTTGCCAAGATTGTCGCAAAAATTTTATAATCTATATTCAGTAGGGAGATTGATCTGTAATTTTTAATTTTTTTTTTGTCTTTACCCTCTTTGAGTATTGGAATATTGGATTCTCCCCAGGATTCCAGTTTACCATGTTTCTCTATTTATTTCAAAGTTGCATGAATTGGCTGTGTCAGTTCTTTTATAAATCGCTTATAGTATAGTTCTGTAAAACCATCCAGTCCTTGTGCCTTGTCCACTTTCAAATCCTTTATAGCGTCTTCCATTTCAGTAGGTACTATTGGTTTATTCAACTGTTTCTGTGCTTCCAGCGATATTTTAGAAATCTTTACTTTTTGAAAAAGTTCAGTCAGATTTTTCCCATATTGATGAGGAGATTTTGTTTCATAAAATAATTTCCCAAAATATTTTTCAAATTTTTGTTTTATCTTTTTGTGTTGAGTAATCAACTTCTTACCATATTTCAAGTCAACAATTACATTTCTCTCCTTCCTCTTCTTGAGTTTATATGCTAACCATTTCCTATCTTTATTATCATATTCAAATTGGGTCAGTTTCATCTGTTTCATCTTTTTTTCTATTTCTTCAGTTGTGATTGTCACTATCTCTTTCTGTATTTTCTTGATCTAGTGTTGTAATGAGTTCCTCTGTGGATTTTCCTTGAGTTCTTTTTCTTTCTCTTGGAGTTTGATCAGTAACATCTGGTGTTTCTCTCGTCTTTTTTTATTCTGAATTTGCGGTTGCTGGATAAAGAAACCTCTCATTACTGCCTTCGATGCATCCCAAACTGTCTTCATCTTCATATCTTCTTTCACATTTTCTTTGAAATAGTTTTTTTAACACTTCTTTCGCTTGTTTTACTATCTCTTCATCATTCAATAGACTGTCATTTAATCACCATTGGAATTGTTTTATCTTCTCTTGTATTTGCATCATCATTGGATGGTGGTCCGAGATGACCTTAGGCAGTATTTCTATCTTCCTCATCTCTGATAACAAGTGTTTTGATATAAGAATCATATCTATTTGAGACGAAGATTGGTGTATTTCAGAAAAAAAAGTAAAATCTTTAACATTTGGGTGAGCAGTTCTCTATGCATCCAAGAGAGATAGGTCTTCGCACATCTCAAAAAAACCTTTTGGTAATTTCCCTCTCTTTGCTTCTTCTTTGGTCTGAGAGGTTGCTTTATTCAATTTTGTATCCAGGACGCCATTCCAGTCTCCCGCCACCATCCAGTCTTCATACTTATATATTAATATTTTCTCTTGCAGCTTCTTATAAAAATCACCTTTGTTTTCATTTGGGGCATAAACTCCAACCAGCAGGATTTTTTTACCATTTCTCACCAGTATTCTTCCTTCTTCATCTTCAAAAATGTGTTTTGCTTGAATATTTCTATCTATATAGATTGCAACCCCTCTTTTCGTCTTTCCATTTGAGGAAGCAAAGCATTGACCAAATCTAGAATTATATAAATACTTTTCTTGATTTTTTTTTATGTGGGTAATATAACTGTAATTTGAAGTCTCAGTCTTTCAAGATGGTGAAAAATCTGTCTTCTCTTTGATTGTGAATTTATTCCTCATACATTACTTGAGATTATCTTTATCCTGTCTATTTGCAGTCTTTAATTCCCTTTTTTCTTTTTCTCCTCTGGTTCTAACGGTTCTGACTCTTCTTCAGACATTGGACTAGATTCATCTGCCGCTGCCGCTCCCATGTATGTAGATTCCGCTGTTTTTCCTGATTTCTTATCTTCAGTTCTTGCTGTTTTAGATCCAGTTTTCAAATAATTTTCTTGAAATTCCATTGCTTGTTGAACGGAGCTATCTTCATTCTTCTACCTTCAAAAAAAAAAGAAAGCCCTTCTTGTATCTCCCATCTATATCTTATTTCTCGAGATTGGAGCATCCTTACTAGGAATTCATACTCTCTTCTACTCCTCATCATACTTGGTGGTATATCTTTAAAAATGTTGATTTCATTTTTGTCCACTACTAATTTTTCTTTATAATTTTGCTCCATGATTAAATCCTTTATTTTTTCCCTGGTAAAGTAAACCATGATGTCTCGAGGCAAGTCTCTTTGCTTTGCCACTACCAAT
Organism: Iguana delicatissima; assembly: GCA_948472985.1. Classification (NCBI taxonomy): domain Eukaryota; kingdom Metazoa; phylum Chordata; class Lepidosauria; order Squamata; family Iguanidae; genus Iguana; species Iguana delicatissima. Next base: position 70,567 of record CAOKZL010000174.1, read on the forward strand.
TCAATTCTGAAAACCTTGTCTATTTCATGTTCAAATCTTGCTCTTCTTTGACCTATATCTGGTGTCAAAATATCTGTTACTTTTTGATGTAGATTTTCCTCTTTTTGTTCAGGAAGTCCCTTTAAGTTCAAACATCTGCTTCGTTGGCGAGTTTCCAATCTCATTTTAGTCTCTTTTACCTTTTTTTTGTTCTTTCTTCAGCTGCTCCGCCTGGCTTTCCAGTTTTTGACTTTTTTCCTGAATGTGTTTCACTTTTTGATCTATTGTTGATAGATCTGTAGTAAGTTTCTGCAAACTTTGGTTCAGGTTTTCTACTTCCTTTTTCAGATCTTGTTTTATTTCTGTCCTTGTTGTCCTTATCTCTGTCCTCATTGCTTTTAATTCTTCCATCATGTCAGTTTTCATTTTCTGGAATTCTTCTAATAGCCTGTTTACCTCCATTGTCTTGGAGCCTATAGATCCTCTTCTTTCCAAAACTTTGGTTGAATTTGTGTCTGTGTTGTCTTCTTTTGATCTGTGGCCATACCTTGGCTCTCAATACTCTCTTCTAGGATATTATCCCAAAGTTAAAAAAGTTAAATCTCCAAATCTTAATAGCATGCAAACAACTTATTCTTAAAAATATACTAATTATTATATTATTATCATATAAAATCTTAGCTTTCTATCAATCTATTACATTTATCACTTAATACAATAAAAAAATTCAGAAGAGAAAATTTACTATTTTAGAATTTTTAAAATATACCTATCAATTAATTCATATAATTTCAATTCATATGCTTTCCATTTCATTTCATTAATCAACTGAAGAGAGAGGGAGATTATGTCATAATTCACTTTTTTCTAATATACAGTTTTTCTGGTAGCATAATTGAGTTCAACTGCAAAAACTTCTTTGAAGAATTCCATTAATTATATCCTAACCAGTTCCCTTTTGTTTCCCTTTTTTGTGTTGCATGGAAGCCTAGGAGAGCTCTCCCTGAGCTCACAGCCTATTGTCAGCTAATTGTTTGTTAGTTAGTCAGTTAACTGTCAATCAAACTAGGGAGAGTTAATCAAGCTGGGGGAGGAGCCAGCTAGGGGAAGGAGGCTTTATTAGGAACTCCCAGTGGTGCGCGCCATAGGCGCGTGCAGTTTCATTCATCTACTTCATTCCTTCAAGTTCAACCATTCAAGTTTAGGAACAACCGAATCTTTATAGCGACTGAACAAATTTAGGAAGAGTTCAACTGAGCTTGGTAGTTACCTGAGCAGACATAGCTTATACAGCTCAAATTAAGAAAGGAGGCCCAGTTTTTGTTTTTGTTTTCTTGTTCTATTCTCTGTATTATCAAGTATGGAAGGTGAGGGAGCTGCTGCTGTCACCTGTAGCACTTGTGGCATGTTCCTTTTCTTGCCACAAGATGTAGTCGGGTACACCTGCAGCAAGTGCAAGCTGGTCACCTTCTTAGAGGTCAAGGTGCGGCAGCTGGAGGCACAGGTTTCTAATCTTCGTCTTATTAGGGAAGGTGAGGACTTCTTAGATAGGGCAGAGAGGACCTTCCTGAAGACCGGATATACAGAGGAGCTGCCTGATGAGGAAATCAGTTCCGTGACCCAGGAAAGCGATCCTTGGAGGAATGTCACATGGAGAAGTAGAAGGGCCAGGAAGGAAACAGAGACTCTCAAACTACAGAATCGCTTCAACATTCTTGGTGCTGTGAATGATGAGGAACACCAGAAGGAGGGAACACAACATCAGCAAGAAGGAATCCAACTTCGGCAACTGGAACTTGAACACCAACAGGACAGCATCCAACATCGGGAAGACCAGCACTCCCGACCTCAACACAATGCCCAGGCAATCCTGGAAGAATCTGCTTGTCGAAGAACCCCGGACAGGCCACAGAGGAGGCGAGTTCTGGTGGTTGGGGACTCCTTGCTCAGAGGAACCGAACCAGCAGTTTGCAAACCGGACAAGCTCAATGGAGAGGTCTGCTGTCTTCCTGGGGCCAGGATAAACCACGTAACGGAGAGGCTAGCCAGGCTGGTCAAGCCCACTGACCGTAAGCCCCTCGTTTTGGTTCACGTTGGAACCAATGACACGGTGAAGCGCAGCTTTCACCACATCACAAAGGACTACGAGCTGATGGGGAGAAAGCTTAAGGACCTTGGTGCGCAGGTGGTCATTTCATCAATCCTCCCTGTTCAAGGATATGGTGCACGAAGGGAAAGGACAATAGTAGAGGTCAACAGCTGGCTCCGCACATTTTGCCACCGCCAACAGTTTGGCTTTTTGGATCATGGCTTGAAATTCCAGGAACATGGGCTTCTGGCAAGGGATGGGCTGCACCTCACGAAACTTGGCAGGAACGTTTTTGCAAACAGTCTCACAAGGAGGATTAGGAGGGCTTTAAACTAAGTACAACTGGGGAGGGAGACAAGATTATTCAGGACAAGGACTCGGCAAGTGCAGGGGAAAAAGGCCCAAATGATATTGGCCAAGCAGGAATAGCATCCAATCGTGGGAGGGGTGGAAACAATGCTGTGGGACTTGCAGGAAGGGCACGGGGACTTAAGTGTCTCTACACTAATGCACGGAGTATGGGAAACAAACAAGATGAATTTGAACTCCTAGTACAGCAAAATAAATATGATTTGATAGGCATCACTGAGACCTGGTGGGATGAGTCTCACGATTGGAATGTAGGAATAGAGGGGTATAGCCTATTTTGTAGAAATAGACCAAATAAGAAAGGAGGAGGAGTAGCCTTATATGTCAAGGATGTTTTCACCTGTGAAGAGATCCATGACTTGAACACCGGGAGCCAGGTCGAGAGTATCTGGGTAAGAATTAAGGGAGCGAGAAACAATAGGGATATTATAGTGGGGGTTTATTACAGACCTCCAAGCCAGACTGAGGACCTCGATGGCGCTTTCATAGACCAAATGACTGCACATTCAAAAAGGAGAGATACAGTAATAATGGGAGATTTCAACTACCCGGATATATGTTGGCAGTCAAACTCTGCAAAAGCGGCAAGGTCCAGCAAGTTTCTTGCTTGTCTTGCAGACAGTTTCATGGTCCAGAAGGTGGAAGAGGCAACAAGGGGATCAAATATTCTGGATCTGATCCTGACCAACAGGGAAGACCTTGTTAATGACGTAGAACTGGTTGGATCTTTAGGAGAGAGTGACCATGCCCTATTAGAATTTGGCATTCAGTGGGGAAGAGAAGACAAGTGTAGCCAGGCATTCGTCTTAGATTTTAAAAAAGCAGACTTCTGTAAACTGAAGGAGCTGCTGGCTGAAATCCTGTGGTCAAGAATAGTCAATGAGAAAGGAGTTCAGGATGCATGGGAGTTCTTTAAAAGGGAGGTACTGAAGGCACAGGCTAAAACTGTGCCATTAAGGAGGAAAAATGGAAGGCATCTGAACAAACCGGAATGGTTGACTAAAGAGCTCTCAGCTGAGCTAAGTATTAAGAAAAACATGTACAGGAAATGGAAGAAGGGGGAAATCACCAAAGAAGATTATAAGCAAGTAGCCAGGAGATGTAGGGAGAAGGTCAGAAAGGCTAAAGCGCAGAACGAACTTAGGCTGGCCAGAGACATTAAAAACAATAAAAAGGGCTTTTTTAAATACGTCCGCAGCAAAAGGAAAAAGAAGGAGACGATAGGGTCACTGCGCAAGGAAGATGGTGAATTAATAACAGGAGGAAGAAAAAAGGCAGAACTCCTCAACACCTTCTTCGCCTCAGTTTTTTCCCAAAAGGATAAAAACACGCAACCTGGCTGTTGGGGAGCAGGTGAGGAAGTGGGGGAAATGCAGCACAGAATAGATAGAGAGGTAATACAGGAATACCTGGCCACACTGGATGAATTTAAGTCTCCAGGGCCAGATGAATTGCATCCTAGGATTTTAAAAGAACTAGCAGAGGTCATTGCGGAACCTCTTGCTATAATCTTTGAAAACTCTTCGCGGACCGGAAAAGTTCCGGCAGACTGGAGGAGGGCAAATGTTGTCCCCATCTTCAAGAAGGGAAAAAAAGAGGACCCAAATAATTATCGCCCAGTCAGCCTGACATCAGTACCTGGAAAGATCCTGGAGCGGATCATCAAACAGTCAGTTTCTAATTACTTAGAAAACAATGCCGTAATTACGAAAAGTCAACATGGATTTCTCAAAAATAGGTCATACCAGACTAATCTTATCTCTTTTTATGATAGAGTTACTTGCTTGATAGATGAAGGGAATGCTGTGGACATAGTATATCTTGATTTCAGTAAGGCCTTTGACAAAGTTCCCCATGACATTCTTGCAAAGAAGCTAGTAAGATGTGGACTGGACAGGGCTACTGTCAGGTGGATTTGTAACTGGTTGACTGACCGTACCCAAAGGGTGGTCACCAGTGGCAGATTCTCATCCTGGAGAGAAGTGACTAGCGGGGTGCCACAGGGTTCTGTCCTGGGCCCGGTGCTGTTCAATATCTTCATTAATGATTTGGATGAAGGAATAGAGGGCATGCTCATCAAATTTGCAGATGACACCAAATTGGGAGGGGTTGCTAATACACCTGATGACAGGATCAAAATTCAAAAGGACCTGGACAGATTGGAGAGCTGGGCCAAGGCTAACAAAATGAATTTCAACAGAGAGAAATGTAAGGTCCTACACTTAGGCAGAAAAAATGGTATGCAGAAATATAGGATGGGGGACACGTGGCTGGCTAACAGTACGTGTGAAAGGGATCTAGGAGTCTTCATAGACCACAAGCTGAACATGAGTCAGCAGTGTGATGCGGCAGCCAAGAAGGCCAACGCAATTCTTGGTTGCATCAGTAGGAGTATGGTGTCTAGATCGAGGGAGGTACTGGTACCACTCTATTCTGCATTGGTTAGACCTCATCTTGAATACTGTGTCCAGTTCTGGGCACCCCAATTCAAGAAGGATATTGATAAGCTGGAGCAAGTCCAGAGGAGGGCAACCAAAATGGTGAGGGGCCTGGAAGCCATGCCCTATGAGGACAGACTTAGAGAGCTGGGTATGTTTAGTCTGCAGAAGAGAAGGTTGAGAGGGGACATGATAGCCATGTTTAAATATTTGAAGGGATGTCATGTCGAGGAGGGAGTGGGCTTGTTTTCTCTTGCTCTTGAGACCAGGACAAGGAGCAATGGATGCAAGCTGCGGGAGGGGAGATTCCGCCTGAACCTCAGGAGGAATTTCCTGACAGTCAGGGCTGTCCAACAGTGGAATGTGCTGCCACAGAGTGTGGTGGAGTCTCCTTCTTTGGAGGTTTTTAAGCGGAGGCTGGATGGCCACTTGTCGGGAGTGCTCTGAGGGTTCTCCTGCATGGCAGGGGGTTGGACTGGATGGCCCTTGTGGTCTCTTCCAACTCTACATTTCTATGATTCTATGAGAAACTCAAGATTATTTTGAAGCTGTAAAGACCTCTGTGTGTGTGTATGTGCTTTCAGATTCCTTGTTGACTATGGTGACCCCATGAATTTCATGCCAGCAGTTATTTTGCTTGTTTAAAATATTGGAGTAGAAATGATCTAGTCTAAAGGATTCTTTTGAATAATGAAAAATTGTGATTTTATAAATTCTGATCTCATTCTGTACGAGTTATAATTTAGTGGTGATAACTTGTAGCCTTTAACAGTGTACTTTTCCTGTTCCTATGCAAATCTAAATTTGACCAAGTGAGCATCATTACTTTGCAAAAAATGTGTGTTCTCTCACAAAGCTTTTGTATCATGATTACTAAACATTTTGTAAGACTGTACACAAGTCTGCACAGTGCAGACTTGTTAACTGCTGTCAAGTCAATTTCAGATTATGGCAACTCTATGAATGAAAGATCTCCAAGTTACCCTATCATCGACAGCCCTGCTCAGGTCTTGCAGACTCATTGCTGTGGCTTCACTGATTGAGTCTTTCCATCTGTAATATGGTCTTATTCTTTTCTTACTTTCTGTCTTTTCTATGGGTCACATCCAAAGCACAATAGTCTCAGTTTAGTCATCTTGGCTTCTAGGGAGAGTTCAGGCTTAATTTGCTCTAGGACTCATTTATTTGTCTTTTTAACATTCCACACTATCCGTAGAACTCTTCTCCAGTTTACTTTTATCTAAAATGGTCCATGTAGACATTACATGCTTTTAACAAAAGGTACAGTGGACCAAAAGCTATCAGATTTTATGTCACAATTCACCTGAATTAAGAGGGACTTCAGTAGTGAGGAAAAACTTCCTTGTCCATATGTTTTCCTGATTTGCTCAATTTATCTATTATCTAGATAAATATTTGTAGATTAAATCTTGCTGTCCAACTTTGTTTTTGACAGAGGGTAATGCCTTCTAGCTTCTTTGTACTATTGAGGTTCTTCCTGCGAGTTGATGGTGTCCTTATCAGGATGAATGATACAAGGCTTTATCATGAAGTAAGAAAATTCCCATATGAATTTTATTGTGCTGGCTGTAAAAAAATGGGGTAACTTTTTAGTAGTTAGATGTGAAGTACTATATGATAATTCTAACTTGTATGGGTCCTGCTATAGTAATATAATGATAGATGTAAATAGCTAGCTGTATTGTTGCAATTATAAATTTGTATAGACTCCAAACAATACAAGAAGAACCATCCTCATTTATTTTTTGCACAAGGCTTTTGTCCCTATAGCATACTGAGGAGAAGCGTAGCAGTCAGTATTCTTATTTCTGCACAGATTTTGACTAGAAATGACATTACATTGAGCTTCCACCCATACATTACAGTAATACTTAAATCTAGTTCTTAGTCACAACTAAAATAGATCCATTGGATCAATAAAGCCTACATAACTATTGAGTTAGCAAGTTTTTGTTGATGGAATGGTCTACTCTGGGTTGGACTAACAATTATATTTAGGTCATATTCTTTTAAATCATGCAAAATAGTTCTGTTCATCCACAAACTGTAGGAAAGCATTGCCTAAGTATTTCTGTATTTTCCTGGGTTACTTTTCTTATGTATGTCCTGTTTAATAGTCAGCACTCATTTCTATTAGAAGTAATGCAACTGGTTTACTATTTTTAATACAGGTTGAGCTTCTCTTACCTGGCAATCCTAAAATCTCCAAAAACCTAAACTTTTTGCCACCAGCTGTTCACTCCCACCTTCAGGGCAGCAGCTGTGGGACTGTTGCTCGTAGGTTTCTCAGATACTCAGTTTCTCTTCTCTCTTTTTTCTACCAGCCACCTGCTTCTGCCTCCAGGGCAGTGGCTGCGGCAGTCCTGCTCGTTCATGTCTCAGATCTTCCAAAGGTGGAAGCAGGCGATTGGTGGCAAAAAGAGAGGGACTAAGGAACCGTGAAATGGCAGGAAGCTGTCAGGGCCTCGGGCGTCGCCGCGCCGGCGGGCACCGCAGAGGCCGACACCGCCGTTACCTCCGAGGAGGAGGAGGCGGGGCTGGGCCCGTCGGAGGTCGCAGCCGACGACGGGGGCCGCGCGACCGCCGCGGAGGGCTCCGCCGCCGGGGGGGTCGCCGGGACACCGCGGCGGACGCCAATCCCGGTGAGGGTCTCCCCGGTGCGACAGAGGCCGCTGCCACCGCCGAGGATCGTCCCGGCACTGTGGAGGCTGCCGGCCCGGCTCCCGGGCCGCGGGGCGTGGCGGATGAGGACCTGCGGGAGGAGGCGGGCCCCGGGCCCGATCCCGGGGCACCACCTCGCGAGGCTGCCTCGGAAGAGGCTGAGGCCGCCGCGCCGCCGCTGCCGACGTTCCAGCAGCGGCGGCGGCTCAAGGAGGCCAGCCGCCGCTCCCGGCGGCTGCAGGAGAAACACCTGGGGGAAGGGAGCTCCCAGCTGTAGCACAGCTGCGAGCCCGGCCACGTGCTCGGCGCGGATTGGCCGCGGCCCGGCCCGCAGGCCTTTTTAAGCAGGCGCGGGGCTGGGGAAGGCACGGAGCAACAACCGTCGGCTACCCGTGCGTCTGTTGCCCGTGCCTTGTTCCAGTCCAGCCCGTGTCTGCATTCCGCTGCCCGGCTCTACCAAGACCCTACCCTGCGTTAAAGGTGCAGTAACCATTTTGTGTTCGGGGTGAAGCAACCCCTTGTTATTTCCATTGACGCCTGCTGTTAAGGCAAACCTCAGTTCAAGGCCCCTTGCTGGCTGCAGCGCCCCTGTGGGACTGATTGGGACGCTGCTGGCGGCCGCCTCCAGCCCGGCCCCTGCTTGACCTCAGCCCGCGCTGACAGAAGCACGGATTTGCACCAAGCACTATGCTTGAATTCTCATCATTTCATAGATCCTCAAACACAAATAGCAAATGAGGGAAATGTAAAGCTATTCTAAAAAGGTACTATATTCCAAAATCTGGAAAAAAATCTGAAATACAGAACACTTCTGGTCCCAAGCATTTCACATAAGGGAGGCTTAACTTGTATTCATATAGTAGTTGCAGTAGCCCACACACCATCACCAAAAATGATAGTAAGGTTTTTTTAAAATCTTGATACAGTAGCTAATAATTTAAATTTGTATGGTGTGGGAATCCTTCTTAAATCCAGTCCACTGGATTGATGTTACAGTTTTCATCTCTGTGTTAAATCCACAAGATTTAATTCATATAATGAAAACTATGACTGTGTGTAGAATCTTGCACCATCCTATGAAATTATATTTCAGTCATTTTCTTTCTTATTAGGCCAACAAATCCTACATGTTGCGGGAATACACCTCTAGGGAAAGCAAAATATCAAGTTTAAAGGTATTAATGCTTTAAGTGTGATTTTTGTTTGTTTGTTTTTGCTGTCAACTTTGTAACTTCTTAGAACAAATCGCTTTGTGATCAGGCACTGTAAAACACTGCCTTTTCTGAGAATTTACTGTTTTCTTTCAAAAGACAAACTCAGCAATTCTGTAACTTTCCAATAATGTAATGGGTACAAGATAACTGAGAAAAAGGCATTTTAATTAACTGTATCCTAAAATAAGATATAGTGTTAGTAAACAAACAAGAAACTATAAAATAGTGGTTGTCTTGCCAGTCCCCTTTATTTTATCTTGCACGTAAAATAGAAGGGCATTTACCTGCTATAACTACAGATTTTTCCTTGTAGTAAAATGGAAGAGGCTGGAATGTAGCTGCATTCTTTCTGATGGCTTAGAAGTGGGATTAGTTGCTTCACTGTCCACATAGTTTCATCAATATGGATTGCAATGCATGTCCCATGAGAATTCTGCCTTTCAGAAGGCTAGCAGAATGCCTAGTATCTCATGTAATAACTAAAGCTTGATGCATTAAAAACAATTCTACTCCATCATATATTGTAGTGCTAGTGTAGTTATTCAGTTGGTCTTATGCGTATGAATGCATGAGCTGAGCTGCTTAAATTTTTTAAGAGATCACTTTATCTACAATGTTTTCAAAATATTCATATACTTTTTATTCCAGCTTAATGTTATTTTTATATTAAAAAGTATATAAACATTTTAAAAAGATTGCAGATAATGGCTGCTATACAATATCACCTCAACCTAGCATAAATTGCTGTGTGCAGAGATATGTTACACCAGTACCATGCAAATCCCATGCAGAAAAGCAACATTGTGCAACACATGTCAGTTATTAAGTGCTGTTGTGAATTGCACATTGGAATGCATAACAATGGACAACATGAGCATATGTGCAGCTCTACTTCCGTTGTTATCAGCAGATAATATCTGTTGCACATGACAAATAATTTGCTTTGCATACATAATACAGCTTGCTTCTGTATATCTTATTAACAGCCAGTGTTTTCTGTCTAAAGCCATTTTTTTGTCCCAACTAGGGTCAAGTGAATTTGTATAAACATTGAAGTGCTATTTAGCAATTGATTCAATGGGTCTACATTGGTTGGGCCTAGTAACTGGATTTAGGCCTTTGCCTTTCCAGCTTTCCGTCATCTTTGAATGCCTTTCAGATTTTACAACTTGCTTAGTTATGTGGAAGACAAGGAAGGAATCACTTAAAAGTAGAAATTATATGTAATTAAAATACATTATGAAAATATAAATATTGGTAAGAAATTCTAAATGTAAATTTAACTCTTTTTAATGATTAGGTAAAGCATTGCTTCCTTGGGTCTATTTTGCTTAATCCTCTTTTTTTGATTTTAAGCATGTTCCTCCACCACTCTTCACGGATCCTAATGAGATTGCTCAATATTTACCTGTCAAGGAGACTATCTGTGAAAAGCTGGAGTTTCCAGAAGAAGTGTGTCTTGAATCCACAGCAGCATCAGAAGGCACTTAGTAGAATTTACATGATTTAATGGACTTGAAACAGACAGTTTTTCCAGAGACTATATACCCTTTGGCCATTACAGTTGAAGATGTCACTACTTGCTGGATACAGATCTATGTGGATGTCTGTCTAATATTTCTCTAGCCTTGGGTGGGTGAAGTGGAGCTAATGTCAAAGTTCTGCTTATGTTTTCATTGCCTCTGTATTTCAAAATTACTTGGGTCTAATAACAGACTAGTTGTGAATCGGCAAAGAATATTCTCCCCCCCCCAATCAGTACTTGCAGCGTGCAGCATTTCAAGAATTTTTGGAAAATTTTGGAAAAATAAGACATGTTTAAACTCAAAACGCCTCTTACAAACTTTGTTGTAGCATAGCTTTTTGTTATAGAAGGACTCTGTATCATCTGATGGATGCTGACTCTGCTTCCTCTCGAGGTCCAATCTGCTTACCTTGAAGAAGAGTCACTTCTGCTTGATAAGATCACAAATCTTTTAACATATCTTGGATGTTTTATCAATGCTGTGATATCTTTCTTTAAGAAACATGTGAAATGCTGTTTGTTTTCTGAAAAAAAGCCGAGCATCTTTCACATCAAAACAATCTAAGGAAGAGATTAATAATAAATTTAGCCAAGAATGGATAACACAGCGGGATGCTGCTCAGCCATTTGACATGGTTTTAAAGCGGGATAGATAGCAACAAAGAACTCTCTAAAATCATTTGCAGAGTATCACAGTAATTAAAAAAATTAATTCTCAAAAACAGCTTCCACTAATGGTCAGAATAGATAAATTTTTGTGAAATTTTCTGTATATAGTGATAGTGACTGGACCTGCCAAACTTCAATGGATTACTGCTAGTATGTTACACATCTGATTTTAAATTATTGGTGTTTTTAAAAACTGTCACAGGCATGTTTGTGCTCTGACAGCCTCAGTCAGTCTCCCTTGCCCTCTCAGTAAGTGATACATACTGGAAGGTGAAAAACCTGTATTCCACCTAGTCTTTATTTCTGATATGAAGCAAATCACAGAGTGGCAGCAGGGGCGGGAGGGGGAGCTTTTTTACTGAATCTTTTCCAAACAATCATTCTTGTCTTTCTCTTCCCACTCTGAAGTGAGCATGAAAGAGGTTTAAGTTATTGTAATATTAGGAAAGCAGTAAAACATACATTGCTTCAGTCAATTATGACAGTGGGCTCTTAGAATGGTTTTCTTTCTAGTAATAGCATGTATGTTTAAGCTGGTGTGACCTTTTCTGTCTAAGGCTGAAGACTGAGCGACAGTAATAGAGTTGCTTTTTCTGTGCTTCTCATTGACTTTGCAATGGTGAATAGATAATTTAATTATGTGATTTACTTTTTATGCCTTTAAAAGAGCCAAATCGCATATGAGAATTTTGAGATACACTCCAGTCTTATGTACATTTATTTAGTTACTATTTGTAAGTAATTTCTATAATGTTCTGAGTAAACATGCACAAGGCTGGGCTGCTAAGTGTTAAAGCATATTAAGTTTTACCCCAAAGGAATAATGGCAAGATGGTCACTACTCAACATATTTGTAAACGGAAAAGAATGTGACTTCATGAAATTACTAATCATTAGAGTGATTCAACTTCACCTAAAAATGGTTCCTCTAAAGCAGTGGTTCTCAACCTGTGGGTCCCCAGATGTTTTTGGACTTCAGCTCCCAGAAGCCCTGGGCATTGACCATAGTGGCTGGGGCTTCTGGGAGCTGAAGTCCACAAACATCTGGGGACCCACAGGTTGAGAACCACTGCTCTAAAGAATGAGTATATCTACTAAATAAATAGAAGATGTGTTGACATCCTCAGAACTTTTTGAGGAAGAACTTGGTTAAGCTGATACTGGCCAAGAGCTTGTATCTTTTTAATGTAGTGTGACTGTATGCCAAGATAGTTACACTGGATCCCACAGTTTTGTGTGTGCCAAGACTTTGAGTTCATTCATGGTGCAACAGTTGAATAGTGCCTCACAAGTCAGATTGAAAGAGAGGACTGTGAGAACTTGTAGAATGACTGACTGTACCAGGACTCCATTTAGCCTCTCAGAAAGGGTTAACTGCTTGTGCCACTATTCTTATGCTAGTGTACTGCTTCAACAGGATCCAGCCACTGTATTTTTAGGAATCATCGTGTTGCTCAAATACTGTACCCAGTGTTGCTTGTGTTTTGTTATTTAATGATTACTATTCATACATCAACAGAACCAAGCTGATGGCAGTTCTAGACAATGGAAGGGAAGAGACTAGGATGAAATGGGTGAAGTTCATTTTCAGAGTATTCACTGAAAAAGAAAGACCCTGAAACTAAGGGCAGGCAACTCCCCTCAGTATGAAGAAATTGTATTGTTTAGTGCTTGCTAAATTTTCAAATAGTAAAAAAGTGACTAAATGTTAGAACTTGTGTCTTCCATACCGCCCGCTGCTAACTTACAGGTGTACCTGAATCCAGGTATAGCAATATTTCCTATTCTATAGCTACAGTAAAATCAGGCCTACTGGAAGATGTGCTGGATTACTGTGTACTGTGTCCTCCAACAGTATTGTAGCTGTCAATATATGATGAAATGGAAGGAGTCTACGAAAGTTTATAGTAGAAATTTCTTCTTTTCTGTTAGTCTCAAAGATTCTGTTGGATTCCTTTGTATCTCTCTGAATGCATGTCAACTGGAAGAAATTAAATAGGCTTAATGGATGCAACGCACATAGCAGGGGTGAGTGGGAGGGACAACTAGCTTCCTGTAAGAAGTGACCACTAGCTCCTGACTGAATATAATTGTGTATACTGTATTTTACGCAAGAGACAGTCAAATTTTCTTTGAATGGGAATTGTTCTAATAAACACTTTCTAGTGCAAAGTCCAGTATAGTATGAGAGCCAGCATGGTGTAATGGTCTGAATGCAGAACTAAGACAGGATTTGAATCACCCTCAGCCATGGAAACTCACTGGCTGGCTTTCAGTCTTGGAGAAAGGCAAAAACAAACCCTCTCTGAACAAATTAAGTCTAAAAAACCCCATGATATGGTTGTTTTAGGATTACCATAAGTCATAAACAACCTGAAGGCACAGAACAACAACGTGAAATTGTGTGAGCACAGACCTGGACGGGATACAGTATACCAGAGTTTTCCAAACTTTTCATGTTGGTGATACACTTATTTAGACATGCATCATTTCGTGACACAGTAGTTCAGTAAGTAATTCAGTAAGTGGAGGTAGTCCCTCCACCCAAGCCTGGCCCACCGCCACCACTGCCTTCGCTGGGGTCTTCCTCAGCCTGGGGCAGCAGCAGCAGCAGTCGGAGAGGCCACCCCTCCATCTGTTACATTGGTGCAACACACCTACACACTGCAGCCAACACACTAATGTGTCACAACACACAGTTTGGAAAGCTCTGCAGTATACCTTCAGTACTTCCAGGTGAAGACCAGTTGAGATGAAAGGAGGTTTCACTGTATAGATCTCCTTCACTTCATTGGGACTTGTGCAAATGTACTGTAGCCTTCTCTGTCTGTGAATTTAAACAATAATGATAGCCACTTTCTTTAGCTGGGCAAATGTGTCATGGTTTATACTTATAAGCACTTCTTACTAAATAAAGTGGAATATCATCTTTTCTCTCTTTCACAACTTTAATCTTTGGTTTAAAAGAGATGGATTCTTTATTAGCAGACAGCAATAGATTGCTTTGGAGCTCTTGCCTTCCTTCTACACACTTCAATCTGAATCTTCTGTAAGAGAAATAAATACCTACATTTGTGAGCTTGCCTCAGAGTGAAAGATGTGGATGTGGGACTGTAAACCATAACTACTTTAAGTACCTATTCATACATAACTATTTATTATTACTGTGTATAATGAAGGCATTGAAAAAAAGATTTTTTTTTATACCTTGGCTCAGTTACAAAGTGGAGACTGCCACCAAGAAATCAGAAGATTGGACTTTGAAGGGCAGCTATAAAGGAATTAGATAAGATCCTCAACTGAAAGGTAGACAATTAAACACCAAAGGATTGTCCATGCCATTGTATTTCTAATTTCTGTGTAGGGTGGTGAAACCTGGACAATGAATAAAGCTGATGGGAAAGTTCAACTTGTTTGAAATGTGATGCTGGAGGAAAGTTCTATAGGTACCATGGAGAGCCAAAACAACAAATCAATGAGTCTTAGAGGAAATCAAGCCTGAACTCTCCCTAGAAACCAAAAGTGACTAAACCAAGGCTATTGGACTTTGAACATACAATAAGATGACGTGACTCATTAGAAGTACAGATAATGCTTGGAAATGTGGAAGGCAGTAGGAAAAGAAGGCCACATTACAAGTGGATAGATACAAAGCAAGAAAACTAGTAAACCACTTTGCAGGCCTTAATGGGGTCTCTTTGAGGTCAATCCTTCACAAGGTCACCATAAGTCAAAACTGGCTTGACAGCAGTTAATAAGAAATATTGTTAAAGGACTCACACAGAAATTGTCATGTAGCAGTCTATTGCCCTAACGCTAGGTCCCTTTCACACTAGACAATTATAACACTACAATTTTACTTTAATTCTCATGGTTCCACTCTATGGAACCTTGGGGTGTGAACTTTGGCAAGGCACTAGAACTACTTGGCTCAGGATTCTAAATGCCTTCCCCTAAACTGGAAATCTCAGGACTCCACAGGATGTTGCCATATAAATTGAAGTGGGTCGTAGCGCTATAATTATGTAGTGTAAATTGACAGCTGTTTGGAAGACAAGTAATAACATGGATAGAGTTCATACAGTTATACTGCTAAGCTTTAAAGGAACCAGCCCCATTTTAAAAATGTTATCCCCCAATATTATCATATTCTGCCTCTGTACTTCTGAAAGAGAACAGAAGATGGCAGCATCTATAGTGTAAGGAAGAGTATCTACTGCTTGGATGAATTCTCACCCCATAAAACCAAACCAGGTGTGACCAGAAGTGCTTTTGTATTTAGTGTACTACATTTTTTAAAATAAATCCAAATGATCAATGGTTGGAGGTTGGAGGAAGTGATAACCAACAGGATCGAAGCAGGGGAGGATGGAAAGGATAACCCTTCTCTTTTGGCAGGATCCTGTGGGTGAGGGAGGAATCATTCCTCTAAAAATGTGCTTTCTTTGTGGTTCATATTGGGAACAAAGCTCCAGTTGGATGCAATAGTTAAAATGCACCTGTGAATTCTTGAGTGGTTCGGTTTAGTAGGTGGCAACTTCTTATCCACCTGTTTGAAATAAAATGGCACCATTCAGTTAATGGAGCCTTATCTGCCTAACTGGGTTCCTCAAACACCACAGGAGTTTGGCCATTTCCGCACTAGGCTGTTATAGTGCTGTTATTCCACTTTCCACATCTTATGGAATCCTGGGGTTTCAGGCCTCTCTCTAAACTGCAAACCCCAGGATTCCATAGGATGTTGAAAACGGAATAATAGCGCTATAACAGTCTTGTGCAGAAACAGCCTTTGTGTGCTAGAACTGCAGAGAAGTTTAGTTTGGTTTCCTGACAGAGACGCCTCAGCTCGCCAAAACTACAGTGTCAGAGCCTTTCTGCACTACACTTGTTACAGTGCTATTATTCCCCCTTCAACATCCTGTGAAATTCTGGGGTTTTTAGTTTACTGATGCCATAGATTTTAAAAAGAGCTGGAAATCCTATAAGGAGAACCTATCCATACAAGGGAAATCTGTTTTTCAAACCTACATAGAAATAATTTTAACTTTTGTGAGTCCTGGGCCATTTCCGCACTAGGCTATTATAGTGCTATTATTCCATTTTCAACATCCTATGGAATCCTGGGGTTTGCAGGACCCTCCCTAAACTGCAAACCCCAGGATTCCATAGGATGTGGAAAATGGAACAATAGCGCTATAACAGCCTAGGGCGGAAATGGCCCTAGTTTCTGTTTCCTAACTTATTAAAACTTATTATTAACTTATGAGTCCTAGTTTCTGTTTCTCCTTATCCAACTGTGCGATACCTATTGAGCTAGTAAATAGGAAAATAAACTAAAAAATAAAGAAATACCCTATCGCGGTCGACTAAAGAAATGTAACAACGCAATCCTTTTAAACAGAAGTGCCGTAGAAACGGTAAATAGTGGCCTGGAAGTTGCACCCCGATATAATTGCCTTTTGTGCACCACAGTATTTCACTGCTAGACCAGGAAGTGATATTATTTGTAAAGCAAGAGAGCGGCACGGAAATCTGCACACCAGCAAAACCTATCGAGGATCCTGCGGGCAGCGCCGGCGTTGTCCGACACCCTCAACAATTCCACACCTCGCAGGTGCAGGGAAAACCATACTGCCTACACTTCCCAGCATGCATTGCGACAGAAAGGCGGCACGGAATCCGTGGTGTGGGAGGCGCGGCGCTTCATAAATATTTGGCTGTGTTGCATCCTGGGAGCTGTAGTCTTCGGAAGGCAAAGGTAGGCTAATTGGCCGGTGTCCGCGAGAGTAAAGGCAGCTTGGCGGAACGCGGAGGGTAGCCAGTGCCCAGAGCGCGCGGGGAATGGACAAGCTGAAGCGGGTTTTGAGCGGGCAGGACGCGGAGGAGCCGAGCCCCCTGGCTGAGGTAAGTGCTTCTCTGTAGGCGAGCTCGACAGGTTGAGGGAGAAGGAGAAAGGGACAACGACGCCCGCTTCCAGAGTCGCCTTCCTTGGCCACCTTCGCCCGCTTGGAGCCAGGCTGGCGTCTCTTGCTGGACTTTCCCCCTCTGTCTCCTCTGTCTCGTCTTGCCCTGCCCTGCCCTGCGCGCCCGCCCGCCCGCGCTTCCCGCTCCGCTCCTCGGCTTCCTTTCGCCCGCGCGGAGCCCCACCCACGCAAACTTTCTTGGTCCCGTCGCTAGCGAGAACAGTGACGTCCGGCCGTTTTGGATGTTTATCCGTTGCCCCGCTGCTGCTCTGCTTGAGGCCATGTCCGCGCTAGACTGTGATAGTGCTATTGTTCCGCTTTCAGCATCCTAGGGATCCCGGGGTTTGCAGTTTAGGGAGGGGGCCTCAAACCCTCAAAGGCCCCTCCGTAAACGGCAAACCCCTGGACCCCCTGGGATGTTGAAAGTGGAATAATAGCACTAGAACACTCTAGTGCGGAAATAGCCTAAGCGTTGTTCCACAACCTGTTTATGCGGATTCCAGAAGGTGCTGAGGTGGATTTCCTGTCCCTTTTCTCATCCAGGGATCTTCTTTCTTCTCTTTTTTCTTTTTTTCCTTTTTTTTGGACTGTAGCGCACTGCCTCCTGTGCCTCGTTGTAGGGCCTAATTCCTCTCCCCACCTACTGCCCCAAGAGTGTATACGTTTTAACTATTTCCTTTGACGCTGTTGGTAATTTTGGCCCTTGAGATCATAGGTAGAAAGAGAGAGGCAGGAGAGTTTTTAAAAGCTTTTAGTTTTTGTATTTGTGTTTCTGTTAATGAGCCTGAGAAAAGTACCAGTTCAGTGAGGAGATTCGCAGTTGCTAAAATGGATTCGGAGCCACCCCTTGCATACAATTTGTGGGTGTTAAAAAAGGAGCATAAAGCTCATCCTACTGATGAGCGTGGCTGGATGGTTAAAACAGATTTTAGGTAAAAGGATTTAAATGGAGGGAAAAGTCTTGAGTTGGTTAGCTGTTTTAGCTGATTATGACACCATATTGCTCTTGTCTATGCTGTATGAAAAGATGTGTGAAAAATAGCACAGCATCTTAAAGGAGGAAAGCGGAAGAGAAGGTGTGTAATGGTTGTTTACTTCTAAAGGCATCCTGGGAAGAATTAGCAAGGCATAAGGAGATGGAGGGCAAAATAAAGGTGTTCTCTTAAAGGTGTACTCTTCAGGTAATTTAGTACTTAAGCAAGCGTTGGCTGCAAGCTTTAATTGAATTAATATGTACACAGCTCAATTAATGCTTTAGTTAATCTGTTGTTAAGCCCAATGTTAATTGGAGAAATCCATAAGTGAAGACTATTTTATTTCTCATTATTACTGCAGTGGGAACTAAAGTGAAACTGCTTAAAGCAATCTTTCCTTCTAATGAAGAGCAGTATCTCAAACAAAACCAGTGCAGGATGTATCATTTGTCTTTAAAGAGCAAAAAGTTCAATTTAATTAGGCATTTCTGACTTACGGCAACCCTGAGGTGAATATATCACAGGGTTTTCTTGGCAAGATTTGTTCAGAGTGGGTTTTCCTTTGCCTCCCTCTGAAGCTAAGAGGGTGTGACTTCCCTAAGGTCACCTGATGAGTTTCCATGGCTGAGAGGGGATTTGAATCTTGGTCTCCAGAGCTGTAGTCCAGTGCTCAAACCACTACACCATGTTGGTTCTCAGTTTAACGCAATAAAATAATTTTAGCTAGTAATTGCATCTATGGTGGCTTTGTGCTAGCAGAAAGTAATTAGACCAATGCACCTGGTTTTCACAAATCTCCGTTTCCTATTGCAGCATATCTAACACAGTTGTCCCTCCAGATTTGCAAGTTTCATTTTCATAGATTTGATGAGTTTCTCCAACCTCTCTACCTCAAGTGCTTCTTTTCTGGGAGAACCTTTTCTCTTGGTGGCTCCCATCAAGTGGTGCAGCCTTTAAAAAACCACCTCTGGTCTTCTTCCACCAGCCTGGCCAGTTAAGGACAGCTCACAGTCTCACTTCTCAGCACTACAAGCCCTTTCCTGATAACCCCCTCAGTACCCCAAGAAAGAGATAGGTGACCCCCTTTCCCTCTCCTTTCTCTGATCTGGTATGGACCCTGGGCAGCCATTTTCCCCACTGTGTCTTGGCTGCTTTCCCACAGACAAACAGACACATTTTGATATTTGCAAGTTTTCCACTTTTGTGAGAGTCTTATACCCCTAACCCTAGCAAATGAGAAGGGCTAACTACTATTTCAGAGGATACTACAATCTTCAGGAGCTGCTTTGCTGAATGGTGGGGAGTAAGGTTTTCAAAATAGTAATAAGGGACAGCTGAAATTATTGATATGCAAAGTTAACAATCAGGAAGTAAATACTAACATGTTTGCATTCTAGTTAGAGAGGAATATTTATTCCATGGCAGGGGTGAAAAAACAAGAAGTTTTTTTATAAATACATACATACATACATACATACATACAACCTGTGAATAATCAGATTTGTGGATACTGAACCCACAAAAGTGGAGAGCCAACTGTAATAGCATTCCGGAAATCATTGTCGTTAACTACTACCAAGTTGACTTTGACTTACGGTGACCCTATGAATGACTGATGTCCAAGGCACCCTGTCAGCTCAGGTCTTGCAGATTTAAGATGGTGGCTTCCTTATTGAGACTATCCATCTGTAATATGATCTTCCTCTTTTCCTACTGGTTTCTACCTTACCAAGTATTGTCTTTTCTAGTAAGTCCTGTCTTCTCATGATATGGCCAAAGTATGACAGTCTCAGTTTAGTCATCATGGCTTCTAGGAAGAGTTCAGGCTTGATTTGCTCTAGGACCCATTTATCTGTCTTTTTAGCCATCCTTGGTATCTGGAGAACATCTTTTCACATTTCAAATGAGTTGATTTTCTTCCCTTCAGCTTTCTTCACTGTCCAGCTTTCACAACCATACATGAAACTGGAAATATAATTGCACTGGCCATCCTAACCTTAGTATTCACTGATATATATCTTTATACTTTAGGATCTTGTCTAGTTTCTTCATAATTGCCTTTTCAAGTCCTAGTCTTTTTCTGATTTCTTGACTGAAGGCTCCATTCTGATTAATGACTGAGTCAAGGTATGGACAATCTTGAACTATTTCAATGTGTTCATTGTGAATAGTCTGTGGTCATTATTTTTGTTTTCTTGATGTTCAACTGTAAACTTGCCTTTCCACTTTCTTCCTTGATTTTCTTCAGTAATTGTTCAAAGTCTTTGCTATTTTCTACTAGTAGTGCAGTGGCCCCTTCCTTGCCATGACCTCTGCACACATGAATGGATGCAGCAGGTGCATGCCCATGTTGCCATGGGGATGCACACATCATGTCCATTGACTATAATGGGATGTGACGCTTTGTGGTTTTTGTTCTACATGGGTGTTCCTGGAACAGGACCCTCACGTATACAGAGGACACACTGTATGGTGTTATCTGCATGGTATTATCTGCATATCTTCAATTGTTGATGTCCCTTCCTTCAGTTTTCATGCCTCCTTCCTCTGATTTTAAGCCTGCTTTATATATATGCTCAGTGTACAGGTTAAACAGATAGAGTGATAAAATGCAGTGTTGCCTGACCCCCTTGCCAATTGGGAACCATTCAACTTCTCTGTATTCTGTCCTGATGGTAGTCTCTAGTCCTGAGCACAGGTTGTATGTCAAAACAATCAAATGTTGTGGCACACCTATTTCTTTAAAAGATCCAAATTGTTCATAGTCTACGCATTCAAAGACTTTATTATAATCTATAAAGGACAGGCTAGATTTCTTCTTAAATTCTTTGTTGCACTCCATTATTTGTATGCAATATAATCCTTTCTGCCTCTTCCTCTTCTGAATCCAACTTGGACAGCTGGCATTTCTTGCTCCATATATGGTAAAAGTCTTTATTATAGCATTTGGAGCATGACTTCACTTGCATGGGAACAATCTTATGGCTACTGTAATCCTTAGTGTCCCTTTTCATGGGAACTGGAATGTATTTCTGATCTGTGGGCCATGTTTTCCATATTTCTTGACATTTTTTAGTTAGACCTACAGTAGATTCTGTCTCTGTAGCTTGAAACAGCTGTATTGGTATGCCATCTGTTCTTGGTGATTTATCTCTTCCAAGTGCTCTGAGTGCAGTTCTCACTTTCTAAAATTGGAAGTTTATCTTCATATGGTTCTTCTTTGAATGAATCTGTCAACTTTTCATCTCTTTCATATAGTTCTCTGTATTTTTTCCATCATCTTTTTATTTCAACTTGGTCATGTAATGCATTACACTGCTGGCTGTAGAGCATCCCCCTCTAGGTTTAATTCGCAATTGATTTTTCGGATCTTGTGGAAGAGGTCTCTTGTTCTTCTGTTTTTGTTGTCATCTTTTTCTTTGCATTGATTATTATAGTAGTTCTTCTTGTACCTGCATCCAGGTTGTTGAACAGTTGCATTCAATGTTCTGACTATATTACTGTCTCCTTTTACTTTTGTTTCTCATCTGTTCTTAACAGCTTGAAGAGTTTAATCTGTCATTTATTGAGACTTCTCTTTCTTTTTAGCTGCAGATAGTGTCTTTTTGCATTCCTCTATATAATTATCTGAGTCGAAATGTCCCATTTCTGTCCACTTTAGCTTGCTCACCCCAAGTATAGTAATGTTTATACCTTGAATTTCTTGTTTTACTATGTCTAGTTTCCTTGATTCCTGCTTCTCACATTCCATGTTCCTATAATATGTGTTGTGTGGCTTCGGACTTTCCTTATACCTCTGAACATATCAACAGCTGTACATACTTGCAGTTTGAGTGCAGTTGCTTCATTGGCCACAGCACTACTCATAAGTGTCCTCTTCTGTACCTGAGTAGCTCAAAGAGAATCATCTGACCTAGGAATGTCATCTTCTGGCACTGTCTTTTGTTTCATATTCATATTGTCTCATTACAGGGTTTTCATGATAGATGACTTTCAAAATGGGGTTACTATGCCTTCTTCAGTGCAATACTGACAAGTGTTAGCTATGGTGCCACTGCTGTTGCCTATGAGAGATCCTGTGTCAGTATCACCCCTCACTATTGCTGCTGCCCATTAGCGGCTTGGCACATTTAGTGTGGCTCCTCGGCAAAAGCCTGTCTGTCATGAGAGACGCTATTAACAGCACTGCTACCATCAGCATAGCTTCTTGCCTCACAAGAGCACACAATCCCACCACCGCAGGAAGATATTACCATTGGTGAGCCAGAAATCATGCTTGGATCATTACCTCTTGTGTTTTGCTCTCTTGGTATAAATGAATTAATTTTGGCAAGGTGGCAGCTAGCTTTGTGTGTTGGTTTCAATGTTTTTTCCCCCCCCAACAGTCCCAGCATGGTAAACTACTTGTAAAATTAATAGCACTGTAGTGTGCTAATACATGCATATATATGTATGTATATAAAATTTTATTTCTTTGAAAAGAAGAGTTAGAAAGCCTATTAAGAATGCTCAAAAATTTGGATGTACCCAGCCTTTTTTTTTTAAAAAAAGTCTCTCCCCTAGCTTTTAGTATGTCCTTGCTGAGATTTCAAATGCAAAAAGAATAGAAGTTGTGCTAATCTTTAATTTTATAACGTTGGTTAAACTGATGCAAATCTGCTTTTATTAAATTGACATCTTTTTTGAGCTAAGTTTTTATATCAGAAGCTCACAGAAGCTTTTTCCAAATGGAAGTGAGAAACTTCTGTTCTGATTTGGTGTATTTAAGCACAGCTAATGAATTAAGAAACCTAAGGACTGCTTTTTGTCAACATTTGAGTGGAGCATGCTGAAACATTGCTTTTAGAGATGATCAATTGAAAATGTTTTTGTTTAAAAAAAGGGTACAAAGCTTGTTTTGTTTAGCAGAGGAACAGCTCATGTGTAGAAGAGATGGTAGATACAGTTTCAAGGTGGTGTTACATCTTTTCTGAGCTAATGCTTATATGAGATGCACTCCTGTAATTAACACTTCTAACTGTTGGTTAGCAATTTCAGTTGGAAATGAAGTTATTCTTTTAACAATATTTTCAATATGTAGAGACCTCAATATTTTGTATATCACTTTCCTCTCATCAGTGTCCTCTTATAGTTAGGCAACCTGAACAAAACTGAAAACAACTAGTTCTGCACTAGATCATGCATTGATACTTGCTTTCTAAAAACTTGACAGTGAAATTTTTAATAAGGATCTTTTAAAACATTTCCAGGTGGTGGATGCATCTTCCTTAAGCTGGAGCACAAGGCTGAAAGGCTTCGTAGCTTGTTTTGCTATTGGAGTTCTGTGCTCTATTCTGGTAAGATGGCTTAATCTTTTCTATCTCATCAAGCTTTTGTAAATTAAAGTTTAAATTTCTTCTTTAGTGTCTTGCGCAGTGCGAAACAACCTATTTGTGAATCATTCAAGTTATTTTTTTCAAGCTGTTCTGTGATTTATCCAGGGATATCCTAGCCAAAGCAGTACACAAAATTTGAGCCCATATGGGAAAAAATGTTTGACTAATCTATTCCTGTTACATTTTTGCAGCAGTTCAAACAAATGGAACCTGTGTAGATTAGAGAGTGTTTACTCCCATATGTCCGTATGTTTGCAAGCTTAGTGTAATTTTAATGCACAATTATCTAATGGTGGCTTTGCCTTAGGTGAAAGTACTTCCACTTGTTACTTCCTCTTACTCTTTGCTCTTGCTCCTTTTTTCAGCTCAACAGCCTCAAACATTATAAATATGTTGCATAGGACTGCAGTGTCAAGAGTGGTTGTAAAAATGGCTTTCAGCTTCTTGAAAGAAACTGCACTTACCAATATATGTAGTAGTAGTGGTAAGAAGTGGGAGTTGCACTGGAACAATGTGTTGCAGTATAGGGTATTCTTGCTCTGGATTTCACTCATTCCAATCTCCCCACCTATTGACAGTTTGATAGCATTATTTGCTTTCTGGTTAGGGTCAGGTCTCATTGGGTAGTTTCTTGAGATGTAGATTGGCCAAGCAGTTTTTAAAAAATATATTATTGTTATTGTTGTTGTTGCTGTTCTCATTTGTGTGCAATCTGTGGCATTCCCTAACTTGCTCTTGTGCATGAGTAGCTCTGTTTGGTTATATGAGGACCAACACTCACAGAATTGACTTTGTTCATAGTATGTATGATGTTTTGCCTCCCCCTTCTTTTAAACTGAGATGGTTGTGTAAGCTAGTATTCTTGCTGAATGTTCTACATGCAAAACTATTGTTTTAAAAAAATTGCCCAAAGGCTTAAGACTTAATTAGGGATCTGATACAAACTTCTTATACAAGAATAAATGAGAGAATCTGGTATTTATTATTGTTCGCCACTATTGCTGTTTCTCCACAATTTACATGTATATTAGATTCTTTGGTTTTGTTTTTTCCCTCCTCAGGGTACTGGACTGCTTTGGGTTCCCAGAAAAGGACTAATCTTGTTTGCAGTATTTTACACACTGGGAAATATCTCATCCCTTGGAAGGTAGTTCTTTTATGAAAATGTATAGATGATACAAGACTGTGAGACGTGAAAGAACTAAATAGTTTATTCTTGAAATGTATAACATTTCCCACATTTTCCCCAACCAAGTCAAAATATTTTGACTGATAAAATAATTGACAGGAGGATAAGACCCTATGTGTGTGGATTTTAGTTTATTTGGAGTATGAGAAGCAATTTAACTGTGCTGGTTTAGCTTCCTGTGTCTTAACTTCCACTAATTTTGTACCTTTTTCTCCAAGGAGTAATGTTCTCTTACTTTAGGGCAATATTTTTGAGGTAATATATGATATACCAGTAATGCTTACAGTACATCTGTATTGCTGCTTTAAGCTTGTGCATGTCTTAAAACCTGCAGGCTACTGCCTGCAGATACAATTAAGATTTTTAAATTATATTTTGTAGCACAGTCTTCCTTATGGGACCTATGAGGCAGTTGAAAAGAATGTTTGAACCTACTCGTTTGATAGCTACTATTGTTATGCTCGTAAGTAATGAAATTGCTATATCTTTGTCTATTTGTTAGTTGTGGAGAGATGGATAAGATAATTTTCCAGGATATTGGTCATTTTAATTAGGGCACTCTGAACCATAGTGGAGAACATAGACCAAGCATGAAGCCAGAAAGTGTTGTGATGAGTGATACTAAAGTACATTTGTTTAGTGTATTGGAATAACAAGAATTGTATCATATGTGAGTGCAAATTCATAAATGTGTAAGTTACTCTTATTCACTATTCGTAAGTTATCAACGACACTACATTTTACTTGTCTAAGTACTGGTATATAGTGTGCACCATATGAACACTTCAATCTCATATGAATTATCTCATTGTTAGACTAGCTGGTATCCAGCATTCTGTTTCCAACAGTGGCCTATATATCAATGCCCTGCTCCAGTTATGCCCATGATGTCCTGCCTATTTTTTATACTTTCCTATTCTCTTTTAGCTCTGTCTCACATTAACTCTATGTGCAGCTTTCTGGGTAAGTTCTTGAATCTTAGTAACTTATATGTCATTATACAGTGCCTAGTACTTTTATTTGCTTGATTTGTGCTAATTTTCTCTCTCTCTCTTTTTTTTTAGTGGCATAATAAGGGACTTACCCTGATCTTTTGTGTTTTGCAGTTCTTAGCCTTAGCGTGGTAGGTAACATCCCTGTTTCCTTGCACCTTTTTAAACATAAACATGCAGCATTTTCTTGAGCCTTGTGCCTGTTTATAAAGGAAAGGCTTGTTTTTTAGCATAGCAATCATGCATCTTCAGCCCTTACGGAAAAGTTTTCCTAACAGAGTTGAAAATCCACCAATACATCCAAATTTTGTCTAGGGTGCCATTCTACCATTTGCTATGTTGTCCCCTCTTAATAGACTGCTTTGCCTTTCATATATCTGATTCCTTGAACCTCTTGCACATAAATTCTAAGTCAATTCTAGTGCTTTTTTTTCTTTAGCTCACTTCAACCTGTTTCATTGAGGCTCAGCTTAATTTGTAACTCTTGTTCATCTTCCACATTTGGCTTTTTTCTCCTTGCTCAAATGGTCTACGCATGTAGTATTCATCTAGGAAGCTGTCACTCACTGCTGCCACTGAGAAATGAGCCTATGGCTTATGTATCACATTTCTTCTTGTAATAAATTGTGCCTTTGAAAAAGTAGCACAAGCTTACCCTGTTTTTCTTGGACAGTTTGGAAATTAAATGTAAGTTATTTTTCAATCTTAAAATTTTACAAACACCATAATGATTGTAGCCCAAAAGCCATGTGTGCCAGTTTGTCTAATATTTGGCAGTCCACAATGTATGGTTGATTGTGGCTTGGGCTGCTTACTACTGTGTGGTGAAAACTATTTCTATCTGTCCTTACTAATTAATATATTTATCTATACTTTAGGTACAGCATTTCCTACATTCCATTTGCAAGGTAATCTTGACTTCCTCCTTTGCTTCAGAAGGCATTTAGTTTGTCAGACAGATGCATTTCTTCTGTGACTTGTATGGCTTGGAAAGTCTATGTTAACAATGATGAATTACTACTTAGTGTGCCTCAGAGCCAGAAATTATTTGAAAACTATGTAGTTAAAACCTGAGAAAATAACTGAACTAATTCTCTTGTAGGGTTGGAATGCTAATACATAATTGATAATGGAAAACCCAGTGTGTTCTATTATTTCGTGTTTTGATAATTTATACAGTGCTATCAATTTGCAAGTTGCTTTATAGAGCAGAAGAGAACAGGTCTCTGGCCTGGTAGGTAATATTTGAACATACAGCAGAAAAAAAGGAGGGATGCAAATGCATGAGAAATTAGGTAAAGACTATGTGCTTATTTTAGGCTTTTCTAAAATGGGACATAGGGTATGTGGCTTTATGCCAAGATTTCATGAAAGAAGTTGGTTCTGAGGAGGGATTTATAGATGGTGATGGTATAATACAGATTTGTTTGTGGTACATCTACTCTCAGATGCCTTCCCCACTATTATCTGTAAAGTTGGCAGACACTAGAGTTAGGAGAGAGATTTCCAGCTTCCATGCCTTATTGAGACAAGTCCACCTCTGGAAACTAGCATGCAGGAAATCTCTGTTATTTCTGATCACTGATTGGAGATAGCAGCTATTCTATTTGTGGCTTTCTTCTGCACTCTCCCATGTCAGAAGGTGGAAAGAGGAGCAAAGCTGACTATATTATCAGCTGGTATTTGCAAGACCCATCTGATAAGACTTAGCTCCTTTTCCCACAAGGAGAAGTGAAGCCATGTCCCAACTGAAGTACTGGGGGAAAGATACGCACTTCATCCCATAGAGGACTTGCAGGTGGAGGATCTAATCCTGATGTTAGAGAGATGACTTACTGGTGGCCCCTATCCTGTGGAATTTTAAGAGATACAGGGATAATTACCTGTTGTTTTTAAGAGGGTTTCTAAAAGGGTTGTTTTCTTTGGGTTTTAATTGAAAGCTTTTATTGTATATGCTACTTTTTATATACATGTAGTGATATAATAAGTCTTAAAGGATGGCTAACTAATGCTTTAGTGGAATATGCAAAATGTGAAAATCTTTGGGTAATTTAAATATTTAAGGAGGCAGTGTCTTTGTTTCATCAGTGTTTCTCTTTTTGCACAGGGATGCTGTGAAGAAATGTTTCACAGTGTGTCTCACATAACAAACAAGTAAACAGATCGGTAAGTGCCAGAATGTGTAATCATACTGTGACAATCACTGCATAAATGGAAGGTCTGGTGTACAAGGAAGGGATCCAGGTCATGTCCCATTTTACAGTTGACTGAACAAAGGACAGCATATGTGTGCTGTCTCTTATGCTACTCATAGTGCAGTGGTTAAACCCAGTGCTAGTGGAATCTTTTGCTCAGCTGTCATAATGTTTGATCTAGGCCAGTGTGCTGCTTTGACACACCATAATCTCTTAAGTTTATGGTAAAGTGACAAAGCAACCTCTAAATAATGCTAATAATTATAATATTAAAAAATAATTACCCAGAGGAATGTTCCCTGATATGCTGTGTATATTTAAGTGGATCAGACTTACTAGGAAATCCTAAAAAATTCCGTAGAAAATTTTGAGGATGGCATAAAGTAGGTAGAGATAGAGCCAGCCTGGGGTAGTGGTATGAGTGTTGACTAGGAGTCTGGGTCACCAGCTTTCAAATCCCTGCTCAGCCATGGAAACCCACTGTGTGACCTTGGGCAAGTCACACTCTCTCAGCCTTACAGGAAGGCATTGCCAACCCTCCGCTGAACAAATCTTGCCAAGAATATCTCGTGATAGGTTTGCTTTGTGTTTGCCATAAGTCAAAATGACTTGAAAGCACACAACAAAACTAATAAAGTAGGTGATTTAGGGATGTTACTTCCCAAGATGCCACCTTGTGTTCCTTGCATGTCATCATTGATAATGCTACACTGTGAACTGAGAAACTATAATTGTGCTATACTTGGGGTCTCTTAGGTACTTATATTGTTGATTGTATGAAAGCTCAGGAATTTATCTCTAAGTATCTGTTTAAAAAAAAAAGAAATTCAAAGTGTTCTACCTGTAAACTTCAGTCTGAAGATGTGCACAAGCAGATTTGCACAAGCAGAACCAAGATGACTCTAGACTAAAGAGTAGTGTGTGGGGAGGTGGAGTATCAAAAAAGAATGATTCATTTTTTTGGGTGTGCACAAAAGGCCTCTGGCTACCTATAAAGTGTCGTATGACATTGGAACTGTACCTTTTAAGTACTGTAGTTATAAAGGTGTTTTTGAGTTTCTAATTTTAAACAAAAAAAACCATTTTGGCAAGTGGAATGACTGATTAAATTTAAGCTTAGCTTTTAAAAAGGTCAAACATGAACTGATATCAAATCAACTGTGGTGATTTCAAAATGCATTTTGCTGCTTTTGTACAGGCCAGCAAGATAAGTTTCATCTCCTTACGCCGTGGACTGGAAGACCTGCACAACCGTCTGACCTTTGCCTCTGCAGACACCTGGCTAGGAACAAACCTATTAAGCTTGCTAATTACATCCTGTGAACCACAGGAGAATACCAAATATTTTTCTACCAAGGATAATCAATTTTGTGATAAGCCCCAAGATCAACTACATATTCCTTTTGATTGCTTGATCAAGCTGTTGTGTTGTCCGGCACAAAGGTGCTTATTTTGGATCATGCAGTTATATTAATGAAAAAGATATTATGGCAGTCCCAAGTAGATGGAAGTTCTTGCTTCAGATTGCACATTTTTGATTTATGGGGTCCAAATGACAGCTTACAGACTAGATGCTGCTCTTAGCTAAGAACATGATAGATTTACTGGAGATTTATATCTTTGCATCTTTGTTTAGAGAATTCAGCTTTGGGGCCTGAAATCCTTTGTCTCCTGGAACGTCTGTAATTACTGTCATGTAAAGGAATTAAGTTAC
This sequence comes from Iguana delicatissima, assembly GCA_948472985.1. Taxonomy (NCBI): domain Eukaryota; kingdom Metazoa; phylum Chordata; class Lepidosauria; order Squamata; family Iguanidae; genus Iguana; species Iguana delicatissima. The sequence continues at coordinate 99,934 of CAOKZL010000174.1, forward strand.
TATCTTGTAACAAAAGAGCAAGTACATTTTTTTTATTGTACTATTACTCTGGCTTTAATATTTAAAAATTGTGCAGCGAGCAACAGAAGCAGCAACAAGCTTGAGAATCACAAAAGCAAACAAGTGCTCTTCCACTTCTAAAAGCAGTTTACCGTATTCCATTTATGGTCTCTTAAAATTTTGGTCTGAAAAAGTGTTGGCAGTTTTGCCTTAATGGTAAGCATTGCCTTTTGAATTATTTCTTGCTGCTACTCCTTCATTAAATCCATTGACACCCCCCACATTCCTCTTTACAGTTGGTGCGATATGACTTCACACAGCCTACAAGCAGACTATAGTCCAAGTATGGAATGTAATTAAATGAGATGCCCCCCCCATTTTCTTTCCTTCCATCTCCCCTTACTACTAAATATATGATTTCTGTTCACATGAACAGTGCACCTTATATGGATGCTATGTGTTGTGTTTCATATTCTGCATTTCCCCTTATAATGTAATGATTTGAATGGGCACCCCAAAGTTGTGAATACCTTTTCTCTGATGCAAATTCTGTTGTAGTAATTTTTCTCTGTGTAATGAGAGATTGAAGTACATGTGTGCATATGCATGCAGGCACATTAAGAAAGTGTTATGTGAGAACTGTGTCCTAGAATAGTCTTTGGAGTATTTTGATAAATCTGTAAGTTGCAGGGTGTTTTTCTTTTTTTAAAAGCAGAAGACCCCTAATCAAACTCTACCAGCTTTTAGTACATACTGCCTCTACTAATTATGCCTCCTGCTCTTTTCTCTCATTATTTGAAAGAAACCAGTAGAGTGTGTCTGAGCATAGAAATTTCCCTGAATAACTCAGGAGTACCAGGATTAAACCTAATTAAGTACACACTGGATTCAATGTTTCTATCTGTAAAATTACCTAATTGCATCTTTTTATTGGTTACTATCAGCTATTTTTAACCTGGTAGTTCAGGAAGCTTAATTGTGGTACTCATTTTGCCATGCAAGCAAATATAAGACTAGAAAATTAGACATTAGACTATTTTTTAAAAATCAGGATTCAAGTTCTCCTGCTCTGATGTCAGCAATGTACCATAATGAAAGTTTCAGTTTTTAGTGACTTGGCAATAAGCAGTTGGGAATCTGAAACCTTGACTTAATAATTCATTATGCACTGAATATATATAAAAAGCAGCGGAAAAAAATCTAATATATTAAATGTTGATGTAGAGCACCCTGACATTTTGAATCTAGGAAGACTCCATGTATGATTGCTTCTCATATGCTGTGATCTTCAAGATTGTTACTGTTATTGGTAGTTAAATGTTAGGCAGTGAAGATACATGTTCACAATAGTTTTGGAAACTGAGCACACACATGTGTCTGTAAATGTAAGGAATAGGATGCCGTTAATGATCACAAATGGTACAGTAGCCACCATATGTCTTCAGCATGAGTTTTTAAGATGCTCTCTAAAAAGATGAGGGCAAAGGTGTAAATATTCATCAAAGGAACTACTGTAAATGCTTATTATAGTTGTTACCCAGACCTTAAGAGGGTGGTTATAGCAGAGAAGGTGGAATTGTATTTGTCTGGCTTTTCTTATCTTGTTGCTGCAATGATAAAAGAAGCCAGGCAGAGCTTGCTTAAAGGCACAGGGCTCTTTTAGGGGCTGGAGCTGATAAGCCAGTTTCTATTGCAGAAGTATTTCCCAGATTAGTTATTGCTGAGTGAACTCTGTGCATTTCTCAGAATTTTTTGGAAGTTTCTTGAATATCAAATGAAAAAAGAAAAAGTTTTGAAGTGGGGATGTACTTCCCCTGAAAAGTGAAGTACCGAAATTCTTTTAGGCCTCTCTAAAATACCAGCCTAGCCCTTCATGCCCACTTGCCTTTTAGAAAGGAGACAGTAGTTTCTTCAGAGAGTTGAAAGCAGTTCGGAAGAGGGTTGCTGTTATGATGTGCACACTGTATATCCCATTTTTACGTCTGGCAAAATGATTTTTTTTTTATGTTTTAAATACCTGCAAATGTGTTTGGTTGATAGAATAGAAAATATGTGCATGCATATCATGAGAAGCAAAGTCTGTCTCAAGTCACTTCTACCTCTATCAGACTGTTGCCTATCTTCAAATTTACTTATTGGTGGTGCAAGAACGTAGAAGGGTAAGAAACTAGCAACTAACACAACAAAAATCTTGGAATGCCATGCTGGTATAATGCTGATTTTTTTAAAAAAAGAACTTAAGCATTCTTGCCTTTTTTTTTTTATCTATAGCTCCTTGCTCTAGGAAGAGCAAAAGGTAATTTTTCCTTTCACAAATACAGCTTTTAGGTTTGGGATAATCAGTGTACTTGTTTACAGAATGTGAAGCTATTGGATCAACAGTTAACATTTGTGCCTTTAGCATATTAAGGCACAGAAGCTATTAATACTGTCACTCTTCTGAAAGAGTGATTCTTCACAATGTGCACTTCAAATATTCACACCAGTGCTTTCTAGTAGTAATTTTCTACTGAAGATCTGTCTCCAACTTGGATAGCTTTCAGATTTTGACATCGCTACATTTATGATAAGGTATAGTTTTTTCTTCAAAAAAATCATATTTTTGCTAAAGGTGTTGAATATTTGAAAAGTATTTTTAAAATGTCTTTGAATTATGACTTTATGATTATTTTCTGTGAAGGAGACTATCTATTAAGGGAGCAAGGCAAAGGATCGCCATTTTGACACAGTTATATGGCCACATTTTCCAAAGACCTTAACCATCTGCTCCCTGAATCTTAACATTAAACTTTTGGTCAGCCTTGCTGTTCTGAGATAAAGCATTTTTGCATGTTCTAGGAAAGGGCTTTTTTCCTGTTCTCTGACTTTAGTGCCCTATGTTTATGTTGTCACTTTGTGGAACAGTTAATCATGGTATCTTCTTTGCTACACAGATTGTTTACCTTAACTTCAATTCTCTAATGTCATAGCTTAAAGTTTTTCAGCCACTAAATAGAAGGCAGTCTCTTTGAGATGTCCTATTTTTGGGGGACACAAAGTGCCTATCTACACTATGTAACAGTCACATTGATAGGGATTTTCATACTACTGTCTTGAATATGAAGCTAAGTTTTGTCTATTTCTTTTGCCTATTGTATCTTTTTGTACATGCTTGTATTGCCTGTCTTAAGTACAGTAGATCTTTAACAGACTTTTACACAATCTGTTCTGTAATAAAGCTGGTTTCTCAATGTCTGTCTATCTCATTGTTTTCAGTAAACTCAGCATTGCAGAAAATTTCAGGAATTGGTGGAACTCAAAACTGAGGCTGCAAAAGTAATATTTGGACAATATGCTAAGCTTTAAGAGTGTTGGTTTTATACCATAATGAGAGTTTTATTGTTTAAATCTTTAAATTTGCACTCATGCTTGTTTTATGTTGCAGCCTGGACATGAAAATAGCTGTTATCTTTTGGTCTTGGAGTGATTTATTTGGCCACAGAGAGAATTCCAGTTTAGGAAAAATTCTGCAGAATATAGTAAAGAAAAGGAAATACTTATTATTAGCATAAATTGTGAACAGGTTCAAAATCCTGACATCTTGGTAAGCTTCAAGTATTTTCATGCATTGTGTGAATAAGACATAAGCACATCTGTTGCTGTGAAATCTAAGATGGCAAATTATTTGGGAGCTTATTCCACACTCTTCTTTTAGAGATCAGAAGGTAAGGCACTGGAAAATCCTTCATCTTCCTTCTGGGAGTCAGAGTTAACTTCTGCAATATGATCTCTATTTTGAACTATCTGCTGCCACCACTCTTGGAACTCAGCAAAAAGGCATTTGTAGATTCCAGCCTTGTAAGGTGCCTTGAGCCTCTCTACCTCTTCTCAGAAGAAGAGAGAAAGAGAATAGACACACACTCTCTAACTGTCCTGATTAATGCAGTTGTCCCACTTTTCAGCTGTGTTAAAATGCTCCAGTTTCTCCTCCTTCCAGTTTCCCTCTTTATCCTTAGTTTACTTCAGTTGCTACAAACTGAGCTCAAAGTGCAGAAGTGGTCAACGCTCAGTTAATTTAGTTGGGGGAGATGAGAGCAGAGAGTGGAATCTTGTCATTCCCAGTTGTGTGAGGCAAAACGAACCTGCTGCAGCCTATTGTAGCTTCCATATTCTTACTCATAACTTTTGCCATCTTGGCAACATATATCCTGGTTTTGCAATCTCCTGGTTCCTAACTTTGCAGTCTTAATCATGTGCATACAATATTATTTTCCAAGGCACAATCAGCAGCAGAGAGTTAAAAAAGTGATAAATTTATCAAACAGAAAAGAAAAATATACAAATGTATTTTAGCCAGGGTTCCTGGAAATTGGAAGCACCTATGGAGTAAACACATACCCCCTACACACAAACTTACTTTAGTGGGCATTAGTGCAGACTTGTTCCAGGTAAAATTAATGGCAGTAATCAAATCACAAATAACTAGATATTCTGAATTCTCAAATCCTAGAAAATTTCAGCTGTTTCATCTGTTTGAAGAATTGACGATATTACACTATACTCAGCCCTCCCCATTTGTGGGTTTCAGTTTTGCAGATTTGATTATTCATGAATTATTTGCTGTCACCTCTGCTGCCTCCCTGTGCCATTTTTAATAAGGGCTGCAAGCCTTGTGAGACCGAGAAACTGCGAATGAGCCTTGTAAGTCCCTATTAAAAATGGTGTGGGGCAGCAATGGAGGTGGCAGTAAGCCCCACCAGCCACCCACTTCTGCCTTGTGAAAGAACTCTGATGCCCCAAAGGAATCTGTGGTTGATTGAATATAGTGATCATACTTTTTTGTGTGTGTTAAATATGGTTTGGGAGGGCCTAAAGTTATTCACAGTTTTTCCACTTTCACAGGGGTCCTGTGCCCCTAATCCTAGCAAATGCAGCAGGATAACTATATATTTTACTAGTGTACTTATTTTAAATTTACATTTAAATATGTGTAACTTACTGTGTTTTTTCCCCACAACTTTTAAAATTAAGTTGCAAACTGCTTTCCATTTTATTCCTGGGAGAAAGGTGGGATATAAATCAGGTGAAGAGGGTACAGGCTCCATATTGCTGCTTACCTACGCTGGACTCTGAGCTATAGTAGCTCTGTCTCACACTCTACTGTTAGTAGACAAAAGAAATTCCCTTTGTTTTACCATTTCCTCTGGAATCTTGCTGGGTCACTTCCTATTCTTTTTCATTGCTTTGGTCTGAGCAAAGATTTTGGCTGGCTAGTCATTTGCAATGTCTAGACGTGAAATGGTATTTCCCTCCTTTTATTTCATTACCATTGGCACCAAAGTTATGTTCTCCCCCACCCCTTTCTTTTAATCTGTGCTCTTCTTTAGAGAAAGGATACATGCCCCAGAAGCATAGCATCAATCATAGTGCCTATTTATGTAGGTAATTCCTGGGTCAGAAATGTTCACATTTTCAAGCCTTAATGTGAATCTGAATTGTGTTGTGAATCACCGGTTAAGAGTTGACATGCCACAGTTTCCTTTCTTTCATCCTGGGAAAAGCAACCCAAAATTCTGAGTGAAAAATACATTGCTGAAACATTCCTGAAGTTGTTATTATTATGGAGAATACAACTCAGCATAGCAATAACATAGCAATTCTGATGCAACAATCTCTGAAAACTTCAAATAAAGAAAAGATAAAATTGATACTGGTATGTGCGCTAAGTTAAGGTAAGACTCAATGCTTTTAAACTTTAGGATGAGACACTGAGCCCACCAGCATATTTCACACCGTAGTCTTGTTTAGACTATTCAAGTATGCCTCAATTAACAAAGTGGATGTGTTTGTGGGCATTACTTAAAAGAAAATTTGATACCATAGGTAAGAAGTTGCAAAAAAGAGTAGTCCCCCATATTTCAGCAGACTTTTTATTCAGAACTAACAGCGTGCATATGTGAAATGAAACAACTAGGTCAGGTAAGCCTTGTATCAAATAAAAACATTTTGAACCATCTAGAGACAAAAGTCTTCTTCCAAAATGCATCCAGGGATGCCTTTTTCACCAGCCTTCATCTTTCTTATAATTATCATTTTGGTGGTCAAACTTATAGATGTATGCTTCTTTAGTATGCTCTGGAAAAGCTGGTGAGATGGGTTTATTTGTTTTTCCCATTCCTCTTTTTTTCCCCAGTTCGCACATTCTGAATAAGAGATTCTGAAGAAAACTTGTCTGTTGTACACAGAAACACATGGTGACGGTAGGATCAGCTAGCACAGAATCCCTTTCCAAATTAAAGCTTTTATTGCATTGTTTACTGCAGATGCACCTCTGCCGCCAGACACCAAACCTTTGTGTTTTTCCATCCCTCCTTATCTTCCCGATGCTGCTAAAAAAACCTTCCAGCTAGACAAAGGATAAGGAAGAAAAGGGGAGATGCTGGGTAGGCATAAAAAGACTGTAAAAAGGAGCTTCTTTGTCAAAGGTTTTGTTAATTAACAAAGTATATGTGTACCTGAGGAATACCTTAACAGAAATTTTGGTCTCAGAAGCAGAAATAATGTGGAAAGAATAGGGATAGGTTCTTCAATTATGAAAAAGAGGAGAAATATATGTTACATCAAATCATTTATTGAAAACCAAATATGTGTATGTGAAATGAAAACTGAAAAGGCTTGCATAAATAAAAACATTTTGAACCTCCTAGAGACCATTTGAAAGCTTCTTCCAAAATGCATCCACCAGCCTCCATTCTTCTTATGATTTCCATTTTGATGACCAAACCTATGATTTTCAAATATCCTGTGAGCAGCTGGTGAGACAGCCTAACCAGCTATTCTTCCTGTTTTGCTATTCATATATGGCCAGTAAGGGATTCTGGAAACAGCTACTGTTTACCTTGTCTTTTATAGGCAGGGATGCACAGCTACAGCAAGATCAGGTACAGTACATTCCTCTTTCCTGCTCAAGTTTCATTGCACTGTTTCCTGCAGACACATTGCTGCAACCCAACAATGAAGTTTATGTTTCTCCATCCTCCTCCTAATGACAACACTGCTAACACCTCCCAGCTAAACAGAGGAGGAAGGAGGAAATGGTGGCTGCTCCAGCAGAAAAAGACTTTGGCCATTTCCGCACGAGACTGTTATAGTGCTATTATTCTGCTTTCAACATCCTATGGAATCCTGGGGTTTGCAGTTTAGGGAGGGGCCTTTGAGGCCCCTCAAAGGCCCCTCCCTAAACTACAAACCCCAGGATTCCATAGGATGTTGAAAGCAGAATAATAGTACTATAACAGTCTGGTGCAGAAATGGTATTTGTAAAAAGGAGCTTCTTTGTCACAGGTTTTGTTAATTGCCTATACAACTGTTTCATCTTTACTTTCTTAATGGAGTACTTGTGGACTTAAAAGAAATGGATGAAGCAGTGGAAACACATGGAAGCGTGGCCAGTGGGTGTTTGCAGCCTCCTTGCCTCAGTAAAAATTTGGATGAGGTAGGTCAATTGCATAAGAAGAGTAGAGATTGGAAAAATCACCACTGGTCATGCTGGCTGAGGAGTCCTTGGAGTTGTAGTCCAAAAATAAATTCCAAATTCTGGAAAGCCTTGCCTGGAAGCACTCATAGATGAGATCAGTAATTTAAAGCCCTCTGAAATATTTAAATTCAGACCCCTACTCCTACCCTCAAAACTTTCAGCCATATGTTACAATTGACACTTCCTATAAGCAACAGCTGAAAAGAGGGGGATCTGTAATTGTCCTTATTCTCAGTAAAGGAAGGGCTGCAGGTGAGTGGTAATGCAGTGGCATGGGAAGGCCTCAGCTCCAGTTCCCCTAGGACAGTGGTTCTCAACCTGTGGGTCCCCAGATGTTTTTGGACTTCAGCTCCCAGAAGCCCTGAGCATTGACCACAGTGGCTGGGGCTTCTGGGAGCTGAAGTCTACAAACATCTGGGGACCCACGGGTTGAGAACCACTGCCCTAGGAGGTATGAGGAAGTCTCCTGTCTGAAATCCTAGAGAACCTCTTCCCCTTGCAGTATTATAAATCGCTAAGCTAAGTAGACTAAATGGTCCACTGTTCTGACTCAGTAGCTTCTGTGTATGGTTGCAGGAGAATAAGCAAATTCATTTGTGTAATGTGGGGCTAAATCTACCTTGGAAATGTATATGGAAGTGAGAAATATTGAAATCTGGCATATATCTCCAGTTAGATCTAAATCATAAAACTTGGTTGGCAAATTCAATTACTATAGCCCAACACTACTTCATTTGCTGCCCTATTTTTAATAGATGCAGCACTAATTCTAGCCATACAATTAAATTAATACAGTATAATTATAATACTACCATTAAATGCAATCGATACAATTTAATGTTTGAAATAATACAACTAAATATAATTAAAATTAATAGACTGAAACACACATTTGGTATCATACAATTGAAATAATAGCTAAAAGCACATTTAACATGAAGGAGCCTTATGAACAGGTACAAGCAGAGATCATGATGCTGTTAAATGTATTATAGATTAACATGCCCTTGCTCAGGTTTATCAGTTAGCATGCTGGTCTAGAAGAGATTTAGATAATTTCTTGGCTGATTAGGTGATAAAACTCAGTCTAAAATTCTGAGGCTAGCAGCTGCTCACACAGAACAGGAAAAATTGAAAGGTCTTTTTACTCTTTACCTGATATTTGATAGCTGTTTTTTCCCCCCTCTCACAGATGTTTCTACTGCCTTTTTTTCTTTTTTTGAAAAAAGAGAAATTCTTGATCAAATGAAATCCAAGAGAAGCAAACTCATTCTTTCCATCTCCCTGGCATCCCATGTGAATGCACTCTCTTCCCTGTACATTCAGTTCCAGAAGCCTAGAGAAACCAAATATCCACCTAGCATGACATCCAATGCCAAGTCATAATTAGCAAGGACAAAAAGACAGCTGCTTTGCTCATTTTTTTAATCAGGGTTTGACACCACCAGTGATTACTGGACTTTAAATGATTTAGCAAAGATTAGTCTTTTCATTACTTTTGCAGGGATCAGTGCAGACAAAGGGCCAATTACCTGTGTTTCTAAAGGCTGAGACAGGCAAAGTGCAGGATTTATGCACTGCAGTGACTAATAGCTAAGAAGATAGTTGCTAATAGCACAAGAAGAGAGCTCACTTTCCACGAACTTCACTGAAGCCAAGAGAAGTATGGATGAGTAGTTGAATGTCTTTTCCGAAGCATGGAAGTGCATGGTTTTGGATTGGGTTAAATGGCTTGTTCTCATTCATTTAGCTGACAGGAGGTACATGTTCCGCTGGGCTATGGAAACCAATGGCTATGAGGTGTGATATGGAAACATTCTCACACCCTTGTACTATCCATTTCTTAATTATGAAAATATAAAAGTACAAAAATTGGAATAACTGGAGTAATGTAGATCAATATTTATAAATATGCCAACAATTGCTAGTTAAATTAAATGAATGATACAGTTAATATGGATGCTGAATAACTTGTCTTTATTCTCCATAAAAATTATGAAGCTTCTGAATTGTATTAGAAATCGCCAGCATTCTGTATCATCTTACAAATTCAAGGAGTACTACTTGACAGAACACAGTCTCCATAAATAATCCACAAACAATTTCATTAATTTAAGCACAATATATACTATCATATTTTTTAAAAAATACTGGCTTGCTCTATAACTTTCAAGGCCCAGTTAAAATAATGCTGCCAGTTATCCTTGCTTATTAGTTAGGAAAACCTCAAGAACATTAAATTCTGATGGATCTTCAGAGGGCAGTACTTTCTGGACATAACTCTATGACATCACTATCAGTTTCTTTTTTTTTCTTTTTTCTTTTCTTTTTCTTTTTTTTTTGACATAAGGATTGTATGCCCATGATAAAAACTGCCCTGCTTTAGTCTAGGTCTATATTAAAAGTGACAAGATATATCTAGCTTTAAGGTGTTTTAAATCCTAGACGTTGTGAGTCCAAACAATCCAGGGCTTTATTCTTTAGTGAGCGCTATGGCATTTCAGAATCAAAGAAGATATTTACATTCATAGACCTCAGCAAAGGCTTCAAAAATGATTAAAATGATTACTTGTGGATGGAGACAGTTCGTGCAATAAACTACATACCTTTTTGTCCCTGAGCTACTAATTAAAGTACAGCTTGTAACTACAAAAGTTGTTCATGTTTTCATAACAGCAAAGTGATTTTTAAGCAGAAATATATTATATGCTTATGTCCTCTGGTTTCTACAGCCAAGTGGGTGACTGAGAAGAAGACAGTCGGGCCAAGCAAAACTTGAACATAAATATGCTATGAAACATTTGACAGGTTTTTCAAAGTCTCTCAGATCCTTAATCTTCCTCAGAAAGCCTTTCAGCTATTTGTCAATTCATTGAATGAAAACATTCATAATATTAAGATGAGAACAACTGAAATAAATATTTATAGAAATATACTTTTATTTTAGAGGCTCTCTAAAATTATCTCTGACTGTTCAGTTGCTGGATAGTGGAAAGTTACTTTTAAAAGTTAGTTAACAGTTCTGAGAATGAAAAAATAGTTACTGTAATAGCTATGGTTTTAGAAGTAACTGTTTATTTCATATTATCAAGAAATAACTAAAATGGTTACCTTAACGTAACTTACAATACACATGCCAGAATGCTTAAAGTTGTACTGTAATACAAACACACCAGCCCTCAAACCTCTTTAGCCATAAAATTGACTAGAACCAACTATCATTATGTGGCAAAAGGCATGCTCTTACCCTTTACTATATTAATTGTGATGAATAATGCCTTAATTATAATCATTTACCAGCTCTGTGAATATCTGAACTGTTTGCATGTTCATACTGCTGGTAGATTGATGCCCCCCATTGAGACAGTACCATTCTAGTGATGCAAGGGTTGTCTGAACCAGATATTACCCTTTTATAATGCTTCAGTGTTTTTTGCCAGTACTCTGACCTTCATGATGAATTCAGGTTGGCCAGACCTACAGAATATCTTTCTGTTAGTCCAGAACTGCCTTTTTCTTCTGCCTCCTGCTACTAATCTAAAGCAGTTTGTCACTTTCATCAATGTACCATTTACATCAGGTAGTTTACAATAGATAACCATGCACAATTGCAGTTTGTGACTGTAACAAACATAAAAGATTGTAAGAAAAGCCCTTCTAAGGATCCATCAGTATCCTGCTTTCTACAGAATGCTGATGTAAGGCCTTCCCAAAGTTGATGCTCAGCAGCTGACATTCAGAGTGTATGTACACTACGTAGTTATAGCTGTTTGATACCACTTTAATTGCCATGGCTCTGTTATGTGGAACATGGAATCATGGAATTTGTAGTTTGGTGAGGCACTTGGGTCTGGAAGGCATGCCCTATGAGGAGCAGCTTATCAAACTGGGTATGTTTAGTCTGCAGAAGAGAAGGTTAAAGGGGGGCATGATAGCCATATTTAAATATTTGAAGGGATGTCATGTTGAGGAGGGAGCAGGCTTGTTTTTGGCTGCTCCAGAGATAAGGAGAAGGAGCAGTGGATTCAAGCTGCAGGAAAAGAGATTCCACTTAAACCTCACAAAGAACTTCCTGACAGTCAGGGTTGTCCAGCAGTGGAATATGCTGCCTTGGAGTGTGGTGGAGTCTTCTTCTTTGGAGGTTTTTAAGCAGACACTGGGTGGCCATCTGTTGGGAATGCTTTGCTGTTGGTCCCTGCATGACCACAGGGGCCATCCAGGGTTGGACTGGATGGCCCCTGTGGTCTCGTCCAACTCTATGATTCTATATTCTGCTAGAGAGCTCTATATCTGTAAGTCTAGCAGAGAATTCAGAACGTCTCATCATAGCAGTCAAAAGGTATCACACTGCTGTAACTGTGGAGTTCAGATACATTTTCAGTGACAGTTTTCCTCTGAACCATGAAGTCTCCATGCATATAACCATCATGGAACTGATTTAATTAAGTAGCCATTGATAGTCCTGATCTCCATGAAATGGTCCTCGAGCCAGAATTTGAAGCATGAGAACACCCTTCTTCTATTCCTGGCCACACATAATTCTATAGAATCTTGGCCAAGCACATTCTTCTTCGTTTTCCCACACCCCACAAACTAAATGTTTTTAAAAATCCTTATACATTTAAATGTTTCCTTAGAAGATTCAAACAACCTGTTGCCAGACTGAGCTTTAGACTAATGATTAATTTTTCAAACAACCCTTCTATGGTCTTTAAGAGTATTTTGGTCAGGAAAGAAAAACAAACAGTAATGGTCAGGGTGGTCATGTAAACTGGTGCTTGGGGTTGCATGTGAGATAAACAGGAAGTACTGGAATAAATTTAAGAAAACAAAAACCACATGATAGTTTTCTCCCCTATCGTCTCAGAACTAGTTTCAAACACTGGCAACCTACACAAGTTGTTTCCTTTGTTACATGGCATCTCAGCTGATGCTTACACATTTACACACAAAATATAAGTAAATGGGCAAGTGGGTACTTGCATCCGGAAAGACCCATATGTCCCCACAGATTGCATTTGCATGTGCTTCTCTCTCTGCCTTTCAGCAGGAATTTGCATCTGTACAGACTGGCTTTCCATTCATTGTTTCAGTTGAGACATTAAACCATTTTCATTAATGGAAATATAGTTCTTAAGCAGAATAATTAGACCCTCCTCAAAAAAGATAAAAGCTTAGTGATTTGAATGGAAGATTCTTCTTCTGAGACAGCCAATTGCCTAATCAGGCTGCCTCCCACCTGACAGTCGGTAATTAGGAAATGGTAGTGTGTGCATGTTAAAACCTTGACACACAGGTGTCATCATCTTGTTGGGACAGAGAGAGGGGAAAGAACAAGTCTGTGGCAAAAGGCTGAGGGGAACACAGTTAGCTCCACTGTAGCTAATTAATTGGTTTAAATTTAGATCTATCTGGGTTGTTGCTGCTTTCTCCCCCCTCTTTTTTTTTAAAAGTCATTTGAGAAGTTTCTGACATTAAAGTCACCATGACTGATTTGAGCTGCAAGAAACATAGTGACTGCACTGTCTCTCGGCTGCTCAATGTGGTGGAGAATGAGCTTCAGGCTGGGAGAGACAAAGGCGACCCCACTGAGAAACAGCTCCAAGTGGTCTTAGAGGATGCTGCTCTCTGGCAGAGATTCAGAGAAGTTACTAATGAGATGATTGTCACAAAGAATGGTCGGTGAGTATTATCTTCTCCTTCCAGGAAGCAAGGGGTGAAGAGAAATGGGAGTGGAATCCCGGCTAACTCTGCACTTAGGTTGGTCAATAACCCATGGGGGATATTTGCCTCCACTGAAGTGAATGGGAGATGAACTTCGAGATTTTGTGCTACTCCCAGCCATTTCAGTGGAACATGTGCAGGATGCCTTTCCAGGGAACTGTGCCCACATAATGTCTGTGTGTGTGTGTGTGTGTGTGTGTGCACGTGCGCGCGCGCGCATGTGTAAATATTTTTATCCTTTTCAATATTAAGAATTTCTATAGGCTTAGGAAGTATCTGAGTGATGTGTATGCAGTTACAGATGTTAATGCAGTACATGTGCCCAGTTAATCAGAAAGTAAATAGATGAAGGTAAGACATTATTTTCATCTGGGCCAATATTTGCTGGCAAGAGTATCTAGGCTTGACAGCAGCATGGAGCTTTTTCTGAAAGATTTTTAAGAGAGCTTAACTGAATATGGTGAATTTTTTCATCATCTCTCCACATACTCTATGGGATTGATTCTATGAATGTACACAGGTCACTTTATTATTTAATTGAACTGGTACCCTGCTTTTCAGGTCAGAACAGACCCCACCCCAGAACATTTACTGCATAGTTAACATCAAAATATAAAATAGCAAGCCTAATAGTGCTAATAAAACAAATCAAAAATAATTAATCTGACATAGCATGGTACACTCCCATCATATTGCAATAAACTGATCAGTGATAGGTTCTTAAGGTATCATACAGGAATGGGTATGCTTTTATTACATGTGACAGGATACACACATCATATCTTGACTTATCAGTTTGTGGACTTTACTCCAAATATTTACAATCTTCTACTTTGAGTGACACCAAGATATTTCTGTTTGGACAAGCACTTTCATCCTGTATTGGATGGATTTGGGGTACTCCCAGGTTAGTTCTACCATATGCAATGTATGAATATATACATACATGTTTTCTCTCAGTTAGTACACTGAGATATAGTACTTTGTTTATAGCTCACAATATCACTCATCAGTGTCATATCTTTTGTTTTTACATGGCAAATGGGGAAGAGTTAATTGTGTTGAATGAATTTAAAGTGTGTTCTTTATTATATAAATAGCCAAGCTTGGAAAAGTTACTTTTGGGGGCTACCTTTCCAAGAATCCTCAACCAAAATGGCCACTGGCCATGCTGCTCAGAGATTTTGGGAGTTGTCATCCCTCAAAAATAATGTTCCTATGTTTTGCACCCTTAGGTATATGCATGGTATGTATACTTCTGCTCTGATAAACAGTTGCCTTGGGATGTCTGAGCAGCCTTAGTACTGTGTTATGGATATGTGTGATGGGAAGAGCAGATCAACTGTTTACCTCAGTGGTTCTTAACCTGGGGTCTGGGGACCCATGGGGGTCCATGAAGCCCTGCTGCTGGACACCAGCAGCACCAGGGATGCAGCAGTGGAAGGGTGTGTGTGGGTGCCAAAATTACTCCCTCGTTTACAAACAAGGGAGCAGTTTCAGCACTCCCCCCACTGCTGTCATGTCTGTGATGAAAGGGACATATGTGATGAAAGGGGCATATGTGTGTCCCCCCAAAAAATATGACTCTAGAGACCTGGGTTTGAATCTCCACTCACCATGGAAACCCAGTGAGTCACCTTTGGCAAGTTACATTCTCTCAGCCTCATAGAAAAGCAAAAGCAACAAATCTTGCCAAGAAGACCCCCATGATAGGTTCACCTTAAGGTTGCCATAAGTCAGTTTTCAAAGGAGAGAGACATGATGACTAGAAAGAACCTCCCCAGTTAGCTGCACTTTGTTGTTGTGTGCCTTCAAGTAGCTTCTGAGTTATTGCAACCCTAAGGTGACAGGATTTTTTTTTAACAAGATTTGTTCAGAGGAAGTTTGCCTTTGCCTACTCCTAAGATTGAGAGAATGTGATTTGCCAAAGGTTACCCAATGTCCTAGTGGGGATTTGAAACCTAGTCTCCAGAAGTCTTTAATAAATAAATAAATATTTGAATATTTAAATAAACATTTGAATATTTCAATCTAAGTTTAAATATCTAAATCTTGAGTTAAGTCTTTGGGGACGCTGGCAAGAAATTGTTTTTACAGGGTGTCCATGGTGAAGAAAAGATTAAGAACCACTGGTTTACTTTGCTGACATGATCTGAACAAAAAACACTTTCCAAATTGATTTGCCTTTCAATGGGAGTCTCCCTTAGCAGCAATGAGAACTTTCCTTCAAATACAGTTGCTGGGAAGAGAGAGGAAAAACTTCCTGCTCCTCTCCATTCCAAAGTCTAAAGGATACTTAAGCTTCCCATGGGGGGAACAGAGGGATGTGCTTTTCATTGCAAACTAGTTGTACTCCCTAGCCATGACTTCAAAGCTCAAAGAACTGTGATTTGTCTACACAATAGTTTTAAAACAAAGCAAGGTTCAAACCAGGGCTGAACATCATATGGCCTAGGGGCACATGCTTTCTTTGTGGCCCTCCTCATCCTATTTTTTTTTTTTCAAATTAAGAGAGCCATATCCTGGACATCTCAGAGGGACAGAGTTCTTCTCTAGAACAAGGAACCCCCTCCCACATCTAATATAACAAAAAAAGTTCTGCTTGAATACAAGTTTAAAACAAACAAAACAAAAGTAAAATTCTGGTTGCTTTCAGTTTCACTAGGGAAGGTTGATTTGGCCTGCAGTAGGTTTCAGTGTTATGAAAATGCCCTGTGAGCCCTTCAAAGCTGTCCACCTCAGTTTAAACAGACTACCATTCTCTGAATTCAGAAGTCACAGAGCATGTCATCTGATCCATTTTGGTCTCTCATCTCTTTGGCATGGAAGAGGTGAATGGAACACACAGCAACTTGTTCATGTAGCTGGAAAACATTGTCTCCCATTAGTTCCAGTCCAGGCCTCTGAGTTTTCTGTTTTTTCCCCACCTCCCATTAACTTAGGATATGGAGCAAGGATGTGAAAAAGCATACAGTGATGATGTCATATGGTTAATGTACTAAAACAGAATGGGAAGAGGGTTAAAACAGACCTGGAAAAGTAACTCTTGTGGGCTACTCTTCTCAGAATATAGTCTGGGAATTCTGGAAGTTCTAGCCAAGGAAGTACTATTCCCAAACTCTGTCAGAATGCACAGTATGGTGTATAGATTTGGTAGTACTCCATGACGAGCCTAACATTTTCTTTTCCTCTCATTTGTTCTCTCAGTGGACACAGATATAGAGGATGTGGTATCTGCAGATAGATGTACCATGCCGGGGTGAAAATATATTTCCCCCCTTTAGTTAAATATATATTATCGACTTGATGTAACATAGTAACTGTAAGAGGTTATGGTGTTAATCTGCTTGAAATGAATGGTTGAAACTCAACATGGACTGTCACTGAGATCTGTTAAAAATTAATCCATAGCTCCTGCTCCATGTATCCTTTCCCATTCTTTGAATGCCTCAAAGGGAAACAGGACTATGCCTACTCATTTTATGCCTTGAACTGTATAAATTTTGTTACAAGTTTGAATAGGGAGTGTATAAAAAGCTGGTGAGCAATATGTGGAAGGAGAGAAAGAGTGTCATCCACTGACGCAGCAATACTCTGTGTTGTATATAAGTAGTCAGTGCATGGATGGCACTTGCAAAAGGAGCTATGGTCTCCCCATAGAGGAATTTGAGAATGAGATTTTCAGAGGAACAACAGAGGTGATAGTGAATAAGAGATTAAATATATGCCACCAAAGCCATAATGTGGCAGAAAAACTCAAGAATATCATAGAGTGTATTAAGTGAACTATTATATTCAAGACTTGGGGAATAGAAGTCAGGGCTGTGTACTGAGTCTGAAATTTGGTTTGGACCTCAGTTTATTGGTTCAGAATATCTCCCAGTTTTTCTTGGACTAATTCTGAGCCGGTCTGCTAAGCATCAGGTCCAAAACTCAAGTCAATATTCAGGAATCTAACAATTTGTGCATCCCACCTGTTATTGAGAGTCCAAAAAATTCCCCAAATTTTGGAGGAAATACACTTTGGATTTTATTTTTTGTCTGAATTGGATGGAATTTTCAGACATAATAGTGCCTTTGAAAAAGATTATGCCTATCAAACTAGAGATGAATACATTTTACTGATACATACTATTTTTTCTTTAAAAAAAGCAGCTATCAATTAAATTTTTATTACTTGTTAGAATTGGATACCATCTGCATGTCTGGCTGCTCATTCTAAGACTATCAAGTTTCAGATGAAAAGATTTGAAAAATAAGGCAACTTACAATTTTTTTTCCTTAAAGTTTCAGTTGTCCTTCAGGTTCCCTTTGCACTATTGTTCTGAGCATGAGAGACTTAATGTCCGTAAGCAATACGCACACAAAGTTACAACAAAATAGATGCAATGGGTATGTAAGGGAATCCTAGCATTTCAATATGGGTGGGTGTCATTCATTTTCACTTCCTCTTTCCACGGTTTTTGGGCAATTTTGTGAAAATGGTACATATCATAGTAGTATCCCCAGGTAAACATATTGCAATGTTTCAGAAGGCTAGTGTAGTCGATAGGGGTTTATGCTACTTGGAAACTTGTTTTAAGGCTTTCAAAATAGTGAAGCATGGTAGTAGCCCATAGCTTAAGTAGCCCGTGCACCTTTCCTTACCCTACTTCAACATATTTTCATTGGAAAGCACCTTGTAAAACATGTCCTAAGATTAGAAAGTGGATATGCCAGTCACTCAGGCTCACTTCTTCCCCCCTTCCTCTTCTGCTTTCTGGGTATTTTTACTTAAATGGAAAGTCTCAACTGAGGTCCAGTTTTAATTCTTTTAGCCTGGAACAGAAGCCCCCTTTGCCTTGAAATACCCAAACTAGCCTAAAGGAAACCATCATGACCTGCACTTTGGCTTTTGGTTCAGCTTTATACATATACTTATTAGTAGTGCTTTATTCAATACAGTAAGATTTCATTTGAAGGACTATAGTTCTAAGGAAGCTGTCAGGAAAAACTTTGCAGAATATTACTATATTCTTGAACAATTCCTGATTATTTGAATAGGCAGCCCTGGATGTACAATGCAAGAGGGTGAACTTATCTGCATCAGGCAGCACCATGTGGAGTGTGGGATGAGACAGATGAAGCAGGAACTGAAGTCTCACGTAATGTTGTGGCGTGATTTTTAAAAATGTTCTATCCAGAGCTGAGAAGCTAATTTTCTGAGCTATAGTTCCCAGCATAGGCCAAGAAATAAAAGTTTAACACTGAACTTAAATGGGAGGGCAGCCATGCCCACTGCCATCTGCCTCCGAGACATTGAAGTACAATGGATCCTCCACATTTGTGAGGGTTCGGGGTACAGAACCATTGCAAAAGTGGAAAAAATGTGAATAACGCCTCCCAGTAATTCCCCTCCCATTCTCCTCTGGAACTCTCCCTCCCAATACCTTGCTCTGGCCCTGGCACTCCTCGACGGGGTTGGGGGGAGAAAAAAGACAAAGGGCTTACCAGTACTTTCTCTGCAGACAGAGAAGAGCAGAGCATTGCGTTCTGGCATTCTAGCTGCTTCTGGTCACCATTTTGAGAAAGGAGATTTCTCCCAGAGGGGAGGGGTAGGAGCAAAGACAGAATCTGATCAATCAGTGGCCATTACACAGCAAAATGTGCAGCCATGTGGCAGAGAGGACATGCCTCCAGCAGTGTGTCTGGGGTTTGTACACCCAAAAGGAAAGAAGGTCCATATTAAACACAAGCCTGGCAAGACTGGGGTGAGAAATGCAAGGGAATGGGAGGAGGAGGAAGGTAAGCACGTACCTTGCAAATAATCAAGTTCATGAAGGTCAAACCCACAAATGTGGAGGGAGGACTGTACTACAATGTGTTGATGGAGGAGCTTATGGAATTTCATGCCTTAAGCTGGGATGGGAATCATGAAGCCCTTCACATATTGTTGGACTGTTACCCCCAGCAGCCATAGCCTATATATAGCTAACAGTCAGGAATGTTGGGAGATGAAGTCAAAAAACATCTGGAGAACTGTATGATTCCCATTGCTGCCTTACAGATTTATAGGAAGACTTTGGAAACTGTCAAATTAACTGAAGGATTCGTTTTTATTGTCCAAAGAAGTAGAGTAAAATTTCCAGGATCTAGTCATGGGATGATGCAAGTGGGCTTGATCTTCCTTGCGTTCAACAAATTGATTATTCCCAGATTAGCCATCAATGCATAACTGTAGTATATTGCGTTCAGTAATATGGTTGCAGGATTTTATCAGTCTTAGCCAAACATATATGATTAATTTATCTGTCTTTCTGAGCATACTGTAAGACCTTACAGCTTAGACATAGGTCAAATTAAAGTCTATTCTCCTTTACAGATTCTTTCCTTCAAGGCTGCCTAACACTGCCCTTGCGTTAATTGCTAATAATAACAGCAATAATACATTGATATACATCTGGACTGGGCTGGCATTCTGTTCAATATTTATGAAATCTTAAGTTGGACTTATGTCTACTAACTTTTGGAATTCATGTTTATGACTGTTGATGACTGTACATGATTACCAAAACCTGCCTCTTATGCCAGGCAGTGTCCCAAGCAAAAGTTTTCCCCAATGTTGCAGATCAGTCCCGATGAAGACTACAGCAGTCTCCCACTTGTGGGGTGTGTTGAGGCAAGCAGCTTCGCCAGGACTTTGAGTCTCTTCAGCTGTCAGTCTCAATGTGCCCTGTGACTGGGAGAGCATTGCAGTCCTCATTTCCCAGTGACCCAAACTGCAGCACTCAAGAAATGCTGAAGTTAGAATGCTTCCTGGATTCAGTGGTAGGGTTTTGGGCAGTCGTGTTGGTAGAAGTAGCTACCATGCTGGCCCTCTGCTGTCATATTTTTGTCTGGCTAGGATCTTGGCCATTGTTTTTACTTGTAACCTTTGAAAACTTAATAAAAGAGGAATATTCATATATACTGAAAGAGGGAAGGAAGGAGAACCACCAGGATGCTTCTAGCAGAGACTTGGTGATAGACTTCACTCTCTATTTAGATAGAATGGACAGATACTAAAACTAGGAAATGTTTTACCCCCCCACCCAATAATCCTTAGGTTTGTGTTTTGGTAGGGAGTGGAAAACACAAAGAGGGATTGGGGCAGAAAGCATAACTGGGAATAATGGGCCTAGCAATGTAGGATTAGAAAATGGGATAAAATGAGGCCAACAATAATTTGGATTGTTCTTTAAAAAATGATAGTGCAGTAGGTCATGTAGATGTGAACGTGCAGAAATGTATTCAAGGTATTTACTGTGAGATGAGAGAATAATCGCTGTCTGCAGAATTAGAAAGTTAGAAAGAAGACTGACTGCTGCCTCTGATGTTTCCATTCACTCCTGTCCTGTCTCTTTCATCCTGTAATACTTTGACTTTCTTTGTTCTATTTATATCCCCCACTTTTTCCTCCAAAAACTCAAGAAAACTTATTATAACTTTGCTTCTCCCCATGTCATCTTCACAACATTCATGTAAGCTAGATCAGGCTGAGAGAGGGGTTTTTTTTTTTGGTACTTTTATTATCGCTCTTTTATTAATCTGTTAGCTGCCACAATACTCTATTTTACTGGAAAGCTTGGGTATAAATTTAAGTACATAAATAATTAGGTTTTTTTTAAAAAAAATCTAAAATGTTGACATTGTAGTTAATTTTTTTTTTAAAAACAAAATTACTTGAAAACATCTCTTGAGGCCCATTCACACTACACAAATATAGTGCCACATTCCACTTTAATTACCATGGCAATACCATCTGGAATCCTGGAGTTTGGTGAGGTACAGAATCTCTTTGAGAATTCAAAACGCCCCTCCCTGAATTGCAAATTCCAGGATTCCATAGGATGTTACTATGGCAGTTATTGTGGGATCATAGATCTATAACTGTGTAGTATGAATGGGCCCTTTGAAATTTCTCTGCCTCCTTGAAATTAGGAAGCCAAGCACTGCAGTCATTCCACAAGAATAAGTGGTTGTAAATGTTGAGGCAGAACACTCCCCAGTGCCAATTAATGGCCCTTTCCGCACAAGGCGAGGGAATCACTCCGTGCTGTTACCTACTGCTTCTTCTGGGGTCCGAAGCAACCCGAACTGTCCCTGAAGCCCTTCCGGAGGGCTTCTCCTTGGTCCAGGGCGAATCAGAGCAGTGCGAGGTCTGTAGATCCGCACAGCTCCAGCTTCCAAAATGGTGGCTTCCGGTTGGTTGTGGGTCCCGACCAACCGCTGAAGCTCACCACGCCTAAAGCCCACCCTCCGCAGATCGCAGGCTCGCATTGGTGTGAGCCTGTGAATCTGCACAAGGGAGCAGCAATGCAATGGTGCGTTCCAGGAAAATAAAGGCCTGTTTTTTGCGGGCTTTAGAAAACACGCTGGAGGACCACTTGAGGTTGTTTTGGAGCAGACTGAGGTGTGGATCTCCAGTAAGTAGTCCGCTCCTAGTCTGCTGCAAGGTGCAGATGACCTCCATGAGAGGACACACTGCCCTGTTCTAATTGCCTTGTGCAGAAAGGGCCAATTAAGAGTCAAATTCATTATATAAGCCAGACTTCCCCAAACTGATGTACTCTGTGGACTCTAATTATCAACTATCAAAAAGGCCCAATGACCATCAAGTGCATGATATAATCAGATAAAAGCTGGAATCTTATTGGTTAGTCCCAACTAAAATAGACCATTGAATCAACTGTTGAATAGGCAAATTCCATTGATTTGATGGCTCCTTGCTAGTTAGGTATAAAAATGGAATTTAGGTCAAAGTCTCCACAAATCTTGAACAATACTTTCAACAGCACTGAGCAAATCTATAAATCATATTAGGAGCAGAAGGTGGTACTTTTATTGCAAGGCATGCTGGGTTCATTGCACCATGAGTACAAAACAGATAAGTGATACCTGCCTATTAGCTTCAATGACAGTGTGCTGAGTCTTCAAACAGCATCATAGTTATGTAACTTGATTTCAGAGCCTGAAAAAATTACTTAGCTCTGCTTGATTTATGTAATGATGCTAATGAATTAATATCTTCAAATCAATTCTTTTCTAGTTTTAAAATAATTCCACTCTCAGTCAGTTTCTCATGTCTTATTTATCTTCCAGACGGATGTTCCCTGTTTTAAAGATCAGTGTCTCAGGTTTAGACCCTAATGCCATGTATTCCTTTCTTCTGGATTTTGCTCCAACTGACAGCCACCGCTGGAAGTATGTGAATGGAGAATGGGTACCGGCTGGAAAGCCAGAGCCATCAAATCACAGCTGTGTCTATATCCATCCTGACTCTCCCAACTTTGGGGCCCACTGGATGAAGGCCGCAGTGTCTTTCAGCAAAGTGAAGCTCACCAACAAACTGAATGGCAACGGGCAGGTATGGCACCATCATGTTTCAAACATTGCTCTTGGCTTGAATCACTGGCTTCTACCAATCAAGGAATATCAAGGGTGCATTTATGCAATTAGAAGGGCCCTTAGAGGCCTCTTCACCCACAGATGCCAATTATTCCATGGAGTCCAAATGTAAACAGGAATAAACAGGTCTTAATTGGAGCTTTCAGATTTTAATGGACTCCTTGATGTTAAGAGAGACAGAGTGTGCTGTGGTTTAACCATCAGGGATTTCTCTCCCCCCACCCCGTACTTTGCCTTGTGTGTTGAGGTTTTTACATAGGACTTCAGAGAAGGGGGAAATGATTGTGGGTATTAAGGTTTTGTTTTCTCCCCCATGCCGTTTGGTGCATAAGTGGAATGTTGGCAATAGTCAGGCACTCGAATAAAAGGCTTCTCCTAAATGAAATAATTACCGTACTTGCTTCTGCTTCATGATAATTATCAATATTCTATTGAATCATCTTTGGCCTTTGGAATAATAATAAAAAGCATCTACCTGTACCAGAAAATAAGTGGCATTCTCTTTGAGACTCTTAAAAATGCAAAGAGGAAAGTTGGCTTTGTTGGGTTGTTTGTTTAATATCCATGTAAGGGACAACAATGTTACATTTGACTTGTTTCATTAAAAAAAAAACATACATTGGAACAACCTGTCAGCAAACACATTAGCAAGCAAAGAACAAACTTTTCAGTCTTCTATCTAATTTACATCTACAGTGATCTGTTGGTGGCCATTTCTCTGCTGTTGTGGCCCCATATAATGTCTCAATGAATGTAGATTTCCAAGAATTTTGTGAAGGAGGAGATGATGCTCAGTATCACATCAAATGGGGAAAGGTAGGGCATTCTGTGTCTCTGGTTCAGATGCAAAGTGAAGTGGTACCAAAGTTGTTCAGACATGCAAAATATCTCAGGGAATGAGAGCTATGACCCTGTTGGGTAACTATGCAGCCATAACTATGCAGGCATAGATGGTGTAAGTAGGAGGGAAAAGGCAACAGATGCAGTGTTGATGAAGGAACGAAGAAGACAATGTTGTGATTGCCATCATCATTGGGAGGGGAAAGCTACTGGTTTGAGTAGCCTATTTCTTGTTCCAAGTAGTCTCAGAATCAACTGCTCTGGGAAGACTTGGCTTGGACAATTGCTTGGCTTGTGGCACAGGCAGTTTTCCATGTCAGCCTTTTCAAAGCATGGCAAAAATGCCCTCAAGTTCTTTATAGGGTGTGGGGCGCATTTGTTTGGCAAAAATTGATTTTTGTGTGTGTGTGGGTGATGCAGCCCTCCAGAATCTCCTGGGGATAGGTTTACCATATTTCATAATTCCTGAAAGCTCATATCTTATTTGCATATTATGAAAATTATTCTTATTATGCAGATTAGGCACAGTAGTTGCTTTTTTTCTCCCAGTGTGTTTCAAACCTTTTTCTTTTGAAAGTTACAACAATTTAAAATGTTGGACTTGGAACAGGGAGATCCAAGTTCAAATCTCTACTTGTTCCTGGAATTAACCATGTGATTATGGACCACCACTACCTCTCAAACAAAACCATCTTCCACACGAATTGCTGTGGGGATTAGAAGGGAGAGGGAAACTATGTAAATTGGACATGTACATCTGCTATATCACAGTTGAAATTTCCTATGGCTAGGCTGATTCTGAGAGTTGTAGTACAAAAAAATAAACACTTTCAGGCTCTGTAGAAGATCAACATTGAAACTGATGATTGTTTGGTTGTTTATATCATATTACCAGTGAAAGACCCTGCATCTTAAGATGCTTTAACCCACCTTTCAAAACTGTTTTTGTGTTTTCACTCCAAAGGAAAGCTACTCTTTCTGCTTCCCTCCCTGAGGATGGATAAGAAATGCATCATCTTCTCTGAGCTCAGCCAGACTGTCCACTATTTTCTAACCATTTAGTTCCATTATAGAAACATCAGCCAACCACTCTGAGCCACCAGCAAGTAAATTGCTTTAAAAAAAGAACAGCTGACCAGCAACTGCAGCATTATTTTTGTTTACTGTTTAAGTTTGTGAAAAAAAAAATGCTGCTTTAGGAATTCTAAATCTGACTTGTGTCTGATCTGTCTTTCTACATGGACCAGACTCATGCTTTAAAAGTGAAGTCAGTCCCTGCCCCACTCACTTTAGCCTTGCCTAAACTTTAAACAGGTTAGTCTCTCCTTTAAAGTCTTATTAATTGGATTTAGTCACAATGAGTTTTTGTTGAATCCCGATCATTATCTGTGCCTGTCTCTGTTCTCTATTCTCACTGCAGATAATGCTGAATTCCTTACACAAATATGAGCCTCAAGTTCATATCGTTCGAGTAGGAGGCCCACACAGAATGGTAATGAATTGTTCCTTTCCTGAGACTCAGTTCATTGCTGTGACTGCTTACCAAAATGAAGAGGTAGGTGGGAAAAAAAATACTGATATCACTTGGTAAGGCACCCAGAAACAGTGGTCTGTTCCCCCTACTTTAATACCAAATTATCATCATCATCATCCCACTTTTTCCTTAAAATTGACACTCAAAGCAGCTCACAATTTAAAAGAACAATACAGTTAAAAATATACAAAAAGTGAGTGTTACAATAGATTTAAACTGTTTACAGTATTTAAATAATGCATACCTCAAGTTAAAAGAATTAAATGCAATTTAAAAGATGAACAGCTCTTTAAAACAGTTCAGTTAAAATAATACAATGCTGCTTAACCCACCCTTTAAAAACTATTAAAATTTTAAAAGTCTGTCTCAATAAAAAAAGGTTTTGGCTTGTTGACAGGAGGGTAACAAGGAGGGGGCCATTTTGACCTCCCTGAGAAAGAAGTTCCAGAGTTGAGGGGCAGCCACTGAGAAGGTCCTCTCTTCTGTCCCCTCCAACTGTGTTCATGATAGTGGTGGGACTGAGAGAAGGACCTCTCGTGAGGATCTCAGAGCCTGGGCTGGCTCCTAGAGGGAAATATGTGAGATATATAAACATATTTATTTCTAATTGTTGGTTGTTTATTTTAATCCAGCACCTAAATCACCTTGGATATTTTATATAAATGTAGAATATATATCTTAATAAAGAAATAAACAGATAAAACACATTTCACTGGCTGCTGGGAAAGGGACTTTTAGTGGGAGATTTTTCTTGATTTTTTAAAAATTAAAATCTGATTTTAAATTTTGGGTCTTTTAATATGAGAATCCATTTCATTGTATACATTATTCTGTTTTTAACTGTATTTATGTTTTAACAATGCCACTAGCTGTCTTGGGTTCCAGTATTGGGAGAAAGGCAGGATAAAAATGGTGTATTTCAACAGTCTCAGTTTGACAGGGACAGTCCCAAAAATCCTCTGCTGACCCACTTTTTCAGCTGCTTTTAAAATGTCCCAGTTTGTCTGTTCTTCTATCTTCCTCTTTGTTCTCAGACTCCATAACTGATGCAAACTGAGTTCAAAGTGCGAAGTAGTTTGTGCTCAGCTGGCAGGGAGATGGGTGGAATCTTGTCCTACTCCCAGTTTTTCTCATTAATAGCTTTTGCAATATTGACCACATTCTGATGTTGCTTGGCCGCATGTGTCTCAGTTTTCATTTGTGAAATGTTGGAAAGCATAATGAATGAATGGATGAATTATTTAAACTAAAATAAAATAAATAAAACAAAGCAGCCACATCCTATCTTCATTAAAATGTGGACATTACACCAGACAAATGAAAAAAGTTAATGTTCTGTCTGCTTCTATAATTGAATAGTCCATTATCTGAAGATCCAATCTTTCATGTCATATTGTGAACCCAACCCTGTATTTTCAAAATACACTTTAGATGTAAATTTTTCTCATCTGCAATGAGAAATGGCATCCAACATAAGGAGACACCCTATCAACAAGATTTTTCACACTATTGGACTCAAACACTATTATTTCTGTTTGTAGAAAAAAAAATTGCTAAATTCATTTTTTTGCAAAAAAAATATTTTAACAACAAAATGGCCTAAAGTGTCAAAAATTGAAAAGGGACAAAACTTCTCATAATATCACCCAATGGGGAGAATTTTTTTGGAATTATTCATTCCTGCATGCAAGAAGAAGGTAATCCAGTACTGACGTTCTGAACAGATATACACACAGACAAAATCTACTACAATGGCTTATAGAGAAAGAATCATCCCAGCGTACATATTAGTGGTTAAATTATCCTGTTTTAAGTGTTAATTGGTTTAGCATGTTTTAAGGTTTTAAATTAGGCTATTCTTTTAAATTGTTTTAAACTGTTCTAGTTGGTTTTATTGTATGTTGCTCTGAGATCCTCAATATAGGGTCAGTTATAAATGTTTTTAAAAAATAAAAAATATTACTGATTGTATAATGTTGTCATACAATGGTCAGAACGTCAGATTGTAATCAGGTAACTGTGATCTTTCATTTACCTTGTATTCTCATCTGTTACCATGTTAACTAGTCTGTTGGCATTTGTGGATGGCTTTATATATCCCTGTGATCCAATAATGTACAGAAGAGACTTTTATATTACTAGCCAAGGTGGGCAAAAACTCTGTGCATGTAGCACTTACAGTCCTACCAGCAGCAAAATAAAAGCTGTTGCCTTAGAACAGGGTATCCTTTCAGTGTGGAAAACCTGACTGATCTAAGACTGTAAGATTACAAAGGAAGCCATGATACACTAGTCCAAAGGCCCATCTAGTCCAGCATTCTGTTTTTTTTAGGGAGGGGCCAACTGAATCCTCGAATCCTGGGGAAGGATTCAGACTCACGAATCTGAATCCCTGTGCCAAAATAAGCAAACCAAATATTTTGAATCCACCAACCAAATAGTTTGTTGGAGACCGGGACACCTGAAAACCTGGGAGGCCAGACACACAAGGGGAGATGGCAAGTGGCTGAGTTTTTCCCTTGGACTAATAATGACCTTTGCTAACAATTTCAGAAATTACATCTGAGGTTGTATTTGAATATATTTAAATTGAATATTTAATATTTAAGTTCAGCACTTGACTGGAAGGTACAGTCTTGAGATTGCAAGGAGAGTTGAAAGATTCCTTTGCATAGCTCCCTTGCAAACCTGTTTCATACACAATTCTGGGGTCTGGAGTTTCACAAGGTTTCACAGCCTTCTTTGCCAAAGTGTGCTGGTGTATCACCAAACTACAAATCCCAGGATGCCATAAGGAGTTATGCAAAGAAAAGCCAGTTTTGACCTGGATTATCTCTCTGCTGTAGTATGTGGCCCTGTTTACACAGGCAGGAAAATGTGGGATTAATCCACATTTCCTTGCCTGTGTAGAAAGGGCCTTCATGTCATTTTCAATCTGGGGAGATCCTGAGGCAAAACTATGACAATTGTCCTGGCCGGATTTCTTCAGAGGGAGCTTTTCCTTTGCCTAGGCTTTTGCTGAGGCTGAGAGAGTATGTCTTGCCCAAGATTATCATTCTTTCCCTTGCTTTTTAAACCCTTTTTTAAAAAAGGATTCAAAAGATTCGAGATTCGTGAGATTCATGGATTCCCAGAACCTTCCAGGGATTGGATCCGGATTCAGATTCGGAAAATTCTGGATTCATCCCATCCGTAGTTTCCATAGTGGCCAATCACATCATTATGGGAAGCCCATAAGAATTAGGATACAAGTAGAGTAATTCCTCTGTGTCCCACTCAGATCTCCATAAACTATTATTGGCTGCTGGAGTGGCTAAGGTCTGAGGGCCACTTTTCTTCCTCAAGGGCCTGCTGCAGACCACACCAGTCCCCTGAAACAAACCTGGAAGTGATTGGAAGTCTACTTTCAGTTTTGTAAAAATCGCTTCAGGAGAATTGGGGGCAAAACAAGGCACATGATTTGGGAAACACACAGTTTCCACCTGATTTAGAAGCGTACCACTGCAGCTTCTGGAGGTACCGTATAGCCATCATAAGAAAAAGCTGAGAGACTTATCCTGCATTTTATCACCTCGTAATCTCTCCATGTTGGTGGCTGTTATCAAATTTTGTCATAGAAAATGCCATGGTTTTCCTATCCACTGAGCGAAGAAGTACTTCCTTTCATCTATCTTAACTTTCCTGTCATTTAGCTTTATTGGAGACTAGTTTTAGAAGTGCCACCTTGGTATAGCAATTTCAGTGTTGGACTAGGACTGTTGGACACCATTGTTCGAATGTCCGTTCAGCCATAGAAACCCAGTGGGTTATCTTGGTTAAGTCATACTCGCTCAGCTTGAGAGGAAGGCAATGGCAAACCTCTTCTGAATAAATATTGCCAAGAAAACTCTATGATAGGGTTGCCATAAGTCAGAGTGGACTTGAAGGCACATAACAACAACAGTATTAGAAGAGAGTACAGTATTTCTACTCTCTCCATACCATGCATTGTTTTATATTACTTCTTTACAGATAACTGCACAGTTAAACAACATGGTTTTTTTCAGCATGGGTACTTATTGTGTGTAGCAAAAACTAAAGCTTGCCCTTTCTAGAAAATGCTAGACTTCAGATGATCTCGTTAATAACCTTCTTCTTTCTCCTCCTCCTTCTTTTCCTTCTCCTCCTTCCACGTCAAGATAACAGCTCTCAAAATTAAATATAACCCATTTGCAAAAGCCTTTCTGGATGCAAAAGAAAGGTGAGTTCTCTGCTTAATAAGTCTCATGTTACCTCATACATTTATGCTGCTGGGTTGAACATAAGTAGGCCACCGTTTTCCATCTTCCAACCTTGCTGTCTGAAGTATTATGTATAACAAATATTAGCAATAAGCAAAATTTAATTTGGTTCATTTTTATATAAGAATTTTCAACAATTAACACATTTCGTAATAATTTTGCTGGAACAAATTTGATTTGTTTGAATAAAGAAATAATGTGGGAAAAGCAAAACAGCCAGATTTGTTCAATTAGCCTCAATGATCTGAGAGTGCAGCCTTAGAAGCTCCTCCAGGCAAGGCAAATGTGTTTTGAAGTTCTTGTGTTTGTTGTGTAGTCTTTTCCTTTCCTTTCCTTTCCTTTCCTTTCCTTTCCTTTCCTTTCCTTTCCTTTCCTTTCCTTTCCTTTCCTTTCCTTTAAAAGATCCAGATATTTTTGTTGTCCTGGACTATATTCTGGCAGTTCCTGGCAATATTTTATTCACATCCTGAAGTGGATTTCGTTAAGTCCAAAAAAAGTATTTGGAGTTTGCAGTTCGTTCTGTATTGATTGTACCTGCATGTGCGTGAGTTTGAATCCAGTCACTTTCTTGCAATGTGCCAGGCTTCCTTCATTCCCTTCTTTCCTTATGTCCTTCCCCTTGATCATGTATTACACCCAGTCTCATTCAGCACTTCAGAAACTGCTTTTCACCAATTTCCATTGAGCTTTTAAAAAATTATTATTCAGGAATTAGAGTCAAAGTGCTAAAGTGCTTTAGCAATATTCTACTAGTTAAGCATTAGGATCATTTGATTTTAGTGCTAACATTCCTGTTTCCTCTGTGTGATCTCTGTCAGAACTGGCTTAATTTAAACAGATAGCAATAGCAATAGCAGTTATATTTCCATACCGCTTATCACTGTGAAGCACTCCCTAAGTGGTTTACAACTTATTTAGCTAATTGCCCCTGACAAGCTGGGTACCCATTTTACTGACTACGGAAGGATGGAGGGCTGAGTCAATGTGGAGCCCTGCAGGACTGAGCTCACAACACTGTGGCTGCAGTACCGGCATTTAATCACTGTGCCACCAGGGCTCTGAGGGGTAGGAATGAAAAGTCCTTGGTAATACTGGAAGTATTTTGGGATGATGAAAACCTCATGTAGAGCACCAGAATAAAATCAGTTTGTATAAAAAAAAATCTGGGACTTCCAGAGACATTTTTGTTTCTCTAGTAGAGATGCTCCAGGATGTATTGGGCATATTAGAAAGCCTCCTCCTTTCCTGCTTTCTTTTCAAAATCTTAGAGTTACAATGCTATATAGTGTATCAGTGAAACGGCACTTTTATGCTATAACTCTAAGAAAAAACGTAAAAGGAAGAGAAAATTTGCTCTTTAAAACATAGTAGTATCCCAGAAAATTGTACTCCCAATTTAAAAAGACCTGTGGAAAATCTCCCAGAACAATGGAACAAGTAACACATAGGAGATAACAACTGGAAAAATCAAGGACCCATATTGTAAGCGCTCACATTTCTTGAGGCCACTCTGGAAAAGCTATTGTGGTCCTAAGTTAAGCTCTCCATTTCCCCCCCCCCTTGTGACAGAAACTTAGAAGTTAAAATCAATCAAGCTGGGAATTTTTACATGAAAAGGAACAGCTTTATTAAATGTATTTTAAAATGAAAATGATTGACTTAAGTGCAAATTTTCAGCACAAATCATTCTCCTGAATCAAGCTGTTAATTACACCAGCAATTGCACTGAGGAGCCAACAAATTTTACATTAAATTTCGTTCTGTATCCAAAGCCAGTTCTTCTGGGCTCTTGCCAAACTACGTCTTGATTTTTTATTAGTCCCTTAGGGGTGGTGAATTCAAAGTTTAAATCATAATACTCAAGAGTAGTTCTATTGGATTTGATTGGGTTAAGGTGCTTGTGTTCTCAGGGGTGATGAATGCTGTCAATAACACACAGACAGACACAGAAGTGGGAAGAATAAGGCCACAACTTTATTGGCCACAGTTGCCAATAAAGTTGGCATATGCATGGGTCTGGATACAGGCATCAACCAACCCGCCTGTTGATTGGTGAGCCTGCTCTTATGGCCTGTTGCTGAAACCACTGGGACAACAGGAGAGGCACCCCATCAAGGGACAGCCCTGGTGGTCTCCCCTGCTGCCAGGAAGTAAGGGAACATTGTACCCCTATGGCACTGTGCATGACCACCACCTCTCCACACCCTTGAGCTCCCCAAGGGAGGAGCTTCCAAACCACGCTAGCACTTGGGATACTGAGAACTGAACACCCATATCCAGGACCCATGCAACCGCCAACCTGCAAGTTATGACAAGTAACAGCATGCATGTGTAGCCCAACATACAGTGCAAGGGCCACCCACCCATGAAGTACTCTACCAGCTGAAGCAAATGAAGACTGCTTGGAGCCTGCGAGGGTGGGCAGGAGATGGTCGGAAAAGGACTGGGGGGAGCTGGGAAATTGGGGTATTAATACCCAGCGCCCAACCAGAGTGGAAACCACATCCAGGCACTCAGCTCAGGTCTCAGGCTCCCTCTGGCCAATGAATTCAAATTGGAGGTTTGAATTCATTAACTGCCTGGCCCTCCCTTCCCATAAGGCTACACAGGCTGCACCACCTCCTGGGAAGGAGACACAAGGTCCAACATGGCCAAACATGTCACAGCAGCATGGCCCACCATGAGCTGCAACCCATCTTGCCCGGTAAGTCAGGCAGCTGCTTTTGGATGCTTTTTTGCTGGGGATGCTCTAGCTGGAGTTCCTGCATTGAGTAGGGAGTTGGACTTGATTGCCCACAGGGCCCCTTCCAACCCTATGATTCTATGATATTAATTGTTGTAGTAATTGATCCCCTGCCCTATTTATGAAAATAATGACACATACATATTACTGAAAACAGATGTTTCTTTTCTTCTCTGAAATCTGGAATACTTTAGAAAGTTGCAGAAACATTTGAAATCCATGTGATTTAAAGCAACAAAAAAATAAACACCAAATACTTTAAAACAGGGCTGGGAATGATGTAGCCCTCCAGATGGAATTCCTTCCATGTCTACCCAGCTTACCAAATGGTGAAGGATGCCGGGAATTGTAGTCCAACAGTATACAGAAGGCTGTGTAATTTCCACTTCTGCCTTAAGAAATAAAATGAGACAACATTTTCTATAACTTTACAAGACACTTGCTGTAAAGAATTTTTATCTATATCCAAAAATCCTGAGTCACTTAAATTCAGTTTTACAAAAGTAAAGATGTTTTGGGTTTTACTAACAATGAGATAAACGTTCACAGGCATATGCTCATATGAACATACTAAGGTCTGTTTAGTTTTAGCTACCAGTAAAATTACAATAAAAATGGAAAGATCACTGAGAATCTTATTTATTAAACCATATGGCAAATGATTATGAATAGAAAAGCTGAAATGTGTACCAAGTTGATTTTAAAATGTGTTTATTTGATGTAAAATATAAATGTGGTTAAGAGTTTTGGACTAGGACTTATAATTTTTTAGCATATTGACGTATTAGGAACATATCAACTCCTTTCTACTAACTTTTCCATCTCTATTTTTTTGTTTTTTTTAAACAATATCCTCTTTTTTTAACAGCTACATGGCAGGCAGATACAATACTATCCTTACTTCTCTCTGAGCTATATCTATTGAATGTGCCAGTGCAGATTGTTGAAAATTTCATTTGGTTCATTTTTGGTTAAAACTAACCAAAATTTGTAGATTTGTTCATATACTTGAAGTTGTTGGAGTTAAAAGAAAATTAAATTTTTGAGACAGCTGAACTAGCTGTCTCCTTCAAATTGCTAACAACAGTTTCATGGTTTTCTCCCATTTTCACAGAAATCTTGTGAAGTAGGTTAGGCTGAGAAAAAAAATGACTTGCTGAATTTTATGGCCAAATGAGAATGGATCTTGTGTAAGAATAGTTTCACTAGCATCAAAGAAACTTTAATATCACTCTCTTTCAGAAACCACTCCAAGGATGCTCCAGATATTGTCCCTGAAAGTCAACACATGACATATTCTCACTGTAAGTTTTGCAATGTCATTTGATTAGCAAGTTTCTTGCTTGTCTTGCAGACAACTTCATGGTCCAGAAGGTGGAAGAGGCTACAAGGGGATCAAATATTCTAGATCTGATCCTGACCAACAGGGATGACCTTGTTAATGAGGTAGAAGTGGTTGGATCTTTAGGGGGGAGTGACCATGCTCTATTGGAATTTGGCATTCAGTGGGAAGGAGAAGATAAGTGTAGCCAGACACTCATCTTAGATTTTAAAAAAGCGGACTTCTGTAAACTTAGGGAGCTGCTGGCTGGAATTCCGTGGTCAAGAATAGTGAAAGGGAAAGGAGTTCAGGAGGCATGGGAGTTCCTTAAAAAGGAGATATTGAAGGCACAGTCTAAAACTGTGCCAATAAGGAGGAAAAATGGAAGGCATCTGAAGAAACCAGGATGGTTGACTAAAGAACTCTCAGCTGAGCTAAGTGTTAAGAGAAACATGTATAGGAAATGGAAGAAGGGGAAAACCACCAAAGAAGAATTTAAGCAAGTAGCCCGGAGATGTAGGGAGGAGGTCAGAAAGGCTAAAGCACAGAACAAACTTAGGCTGGCCAGAGACATTAAAAACAATAAAAAGGGCTTTTTAAAATATGTCTGCAGCAAAAGGAAAAAGAAGGAGATAACAGGGTCGCTGCATAGAGAAAATGGTGAATTACTAACGGGGGAAAAGAAAAGGCAGAACTGCTTAACACCTTCTTTGCCTCAGTTTTTTCCCAGAAGGATACAAGCACTCAACCTGGCGGTTGGAGAGCAGGTGAGGAAGCAGGGGAAATGAGGCACATAATAGGTAGAGAGGTGGTACAGGAATACCTGGCCACACTGGATGAATTCAAGTCTCCAGGGCCAGATGAATTGCATCCTAGGATATTAAAAGAGCTGGCAGAGGTCATTTCGGAACCGCTTGCTATAATCTTTGAAAAATCTTAGAGGACAGGAGAAGTTCCAGCAGACTGGAAGAGAACAAATGTTGTCCCCATCTTCAAGAAGGGAAAAAAAGAGGACCCAAATAATTATCACCCAGTCAGCCTGACATCACTACCCGGAAAGATCCTGGAGCAGATCATTAAGCAGTCAGTTGCTAATCACTTAGAAAGCAAGGCGGTAATCATGAGAAGTCAACATGGATTTCTCAAAAATAAGTCATGCCAGACTAATCTTATCTCTTTTTATGATAGAGTTACTTGCTTGATAGATGAAGGGAATGCTGTGGATGTAGCATATCTTGATTTCAGTAAGGCCTTTGACAAAGTTCCCCATGACATTCTTGCAATGAAGCTGGTAAAATGTGGGCTGGACAGGGCTACTGTTAGTTGGATTTGTAATTGGTTGACCAACCGTACCCAAAGGGTGATCACGAATGGCTGCTTTTCATCCTGGAGAGAAGTGACTAGCGGGGTGCCACAGGGTTCTGTCCTGGGCCCAGTGCTGTTCAATATTTTTATCAACGACTTGGATGAAGGAATAGAGGGCATGCTCATCAAATTTGCAGATGACACCAAATTGTGAGGGGTTGCTAATACGCCAGAGGACAGGATCAAAATTCAAAATGACCTGGACAGATTGGAGAGCTGGGCCAAGGCTAACAAAATGAAATTCAACAGAGAGAAGTGTAAGGTCCTACACTTAGGTAGAAAAAATGGAATACAGAAATATAGGATGGGGGATACATGGCTGGATAGCAGTGTTGGGGAAATTAAAAAAAATATTTGAATATTGAGAGACTTTGGTAATGAGACTCTCAATCAGCAGAGTATTTTAGTAAATGCACTAAACGGAAGTTGAATAGATCACCAGTCCCACTTCTTTAACTCTACCCCAAACACACTTAATCTAGCTCAAAATAAACACAAAAACAGTTTGGTTAAAAATATAAAAGAGTTTACTCACAAAAGCTTGTGCATAGTCTACACAGGTTCAATTCTTGAGGAAGAAAAAATAAAGCACTCATATGCTTGCTGCAAAATGATCCCTGTTAGGAGATTTCAGAGCATGTTTTCAGGACAAAATGGCGAAGACAAAAGGGGAGAGACAAAATGGCCGGAGAACCTTTTTTCAAAAGAACAAGGGATGTGTACGTACTGGAGGAAGAGGTGTTAACCAACAAAGAGGAAGTTTTCTCTCTAGGCTGTCTCTCTATGCTTACAATAGGCATGCAAACAAACTAGCTATTCAATTAGGCATGCAAAGGTTGCCACTCCCAACAAGCAGTACGTGTGAAAGGGATCTAGGAGTCTTAATAGACCACAGGCTGAACATGAATCAGCAGTGTGATGCGGCAGCCAAGAAAGCCAATGCAATTCTTGGCTGCATCAACAGGAGTATGGTGTCTAGATTGAGGAAGGTACTGGTACCACTCTACTCTGCTTTGATTAGATCTCATCTTGAATACTGTGTCCAGTTCTGGGCACCCCAGTTCAAGAAGGACATGGTCAAGCTGGAGCAAGTCCAGAGGAGGGCGACCAAAATGGTGAGAGGCCTGGAAGCCATGCCCTATGAGGATAGACTTAGAGAGCTGGGTATGTTTAGTCTGCAGAATAGAGGGGACATGATAGCTATGTTTAAATATTTGAGGGGATGCCATGTAGAGGAAGGAGAGGTCTGCTGCTCCAGAGACCAGGACAATGGATTCAAGCTGCAGGAAAGGAGATTCCACCTGAACCTCAGGAAGAACTTCCTGACAGTCAGGGCTGTCCGGCAGTGGAATATGCTGCCTCGGAGTGTAGTGGAGTCTCCTTCTTTTGAGGTTTTTAAGCAGAGGCTGGATGGCCATCTGTCGGGAGTGCTTTGAGGGTGTTCCTGCATAGCAGGGGGTTGGACTGGATGGCTCCTGTGGTCTCTTCTAACTCTACATTTCTATGATTCTATGATTCTATGATTACTCTGAACTGATAGTGTTAGATCAGTGGTTCTCAACCTGTGGGTCCCCAGATGTTTGTGGACTTCAGCTCCCAGAAGCCCTGAGCATTGACCATAGCGGCTGGGGCTTCTGGGAGCTGAAGTCCACAAACATCTGGGGACCCACAGTTTGAGAACCACTGTGTTAGATGTATCATATGTGCAAAAACTAGTCCATCTGCTTCAGCTTCTTGAATCTGTCAGACAGTGATCACTACCAGATATTTCAGAGATAATATGAGGTATCTCAATTGTAGGACAGATAACCGTTTAGAATAGATAATATTCTACATTCAGCAAGTTTCTTCAGTTTTCAGTGGCTACCTTCTATCTACCTTCTATCTTCTTCTAAACTTCTACTCTAAATTCTAATATCTCTTTTATACCTTTTCTCTCCTCTGGCTTGGCACAGTATATTGTACAGAATCTACTTGTTGGTTGATAGCATAACACACACACACACACGCACACACACACACAAACACACAAACAAATGGCTGACTTCCTTTCCTACTTCAGAGTTCATCTGCTTCTAATATTTCCCTTTTTGCACCAAACAATTCTAAAAAATAATCAGTGATTTGATAAATCCTCTGTACTAGTTGCATTTTTTTCATCAATATTCGATTTTCGTTTTACTTCATTTCATTGCTTATTCATTACTTTTTCTCATTTCTTTTTGGGAAACAGAAATTGCTTTGTGAGAGAATTTTGAGGTTTTTTTTTTTAAATATATGCCATTTTTTGGCTTTGAAAGATAACATCCAAATCCTGAGGAACTTTAAAAATAACAAAAAAGAACCAGGGAGCATAATGAGTTACCACAAGGTGTGTGCATGTGTGTGTGTGTGTGTTTGTGTGTGTGTTTGTGTGTGTGTGTGTGTGTGTGTATTGCAAGGGCAACAGTAACAAGTCATTTCAAATTATTTTTATTCTTTTTAAAAAAATAGTTTAAAAGATTAATTGCGATAATATGATATGGACTGCTTCAGATGAGACAAATATGTCAGCAGACTGTAGTAACTTTTGCTGTAATGACATTTCTATTTTCCTGGATTCTTTTCTGGCATTTGCAACATTTTGTTCCCACTCTTAAGCAGGTTTCTTTCTTTCTAATTTCAACAAGAACAGAAATATCTTTCATTCCTCTATCTCTTTCAGACTTACAGTGCATCAGTGGATCAGTGAAATGGTACTTTTGGACTATAGCACTATACAGTAGACACCACTTATCTGCAGGGGGTACATTCTGATAACCCCCTCCCCCTGGATGCCTGAAACTGCCGATAGTACTGAACCTGGATATGTAGTATCCTACAAAGCTAAAGGGCTACTTCTGGTGATGGAGGAAGCTAGATGGCTACTTCTAGCAGGCAGGAAGGCAGGCAGGCAGGCAGGCAAGTTATGGGTGGAAAGACCCAGAGCAGGACATATGGATGCCATTGCCTGGACACTGGGGGACAGAGCATGGCAAAGGGTGGAGGGAAGGAAGGTGAGGCCTCCAAGGGAAGAGGACAGAGGCCATAGAGACCCTACTTGCAGGTTTCCATAGGGCCAACCATCACTCCCCCCTGAGGTGCTTCAAAACACTCTCTCTGCTTCCTGATTGACTGCAGGCAATTGAGACTGCAGAAAGTGAAACCACAAATAAGGTTGGGGAGGGGGAGATTACTGCAGCTTTAATTTAAAAAAAAACAAGGAAGAGAAAATCTGCCCTTGAAACCATGAGACCATCACAATAAACCATACCCTGCTTTAACT
Organism: Iguana delicatissima; assembly: GCA_948472985.1. Classification (NCBI taxonomy): domain Eukaryota; kingdom Metazoa; phylum Chordata; class Lepidosauria; order Squamata; family Iguanidae; genus Iguana; species Iguana delicatissima. The sequence continues at coordinate 137,987 of CAOKZL010000174.1, forward strand.
CCCCTCCCCGCAAAAAAGAGCCCTAGCAGAGATCCAAGAAATCATTAAAAACTGCCCCTAAAAAGAATAGAATGAGTAGATGATGAGGTGACAACTGTCAAATCCTGACAAAATCCAATGAGGCGTATTACAAGGAGTCACACTTCTTTAGATCAGTGTGAAAGAGTCCCTTATTTTTCTCTTTCAACCTTGTTTTCTCAATGTCTCTGTAGTGGGTGGTTGGTTGATTTCCAATCCGGATGCAGTATGTGCAGCAGGAGGTTCCAGCTATCAGTACAGTGGGACATTTTCTCTGCCAGCATCCCATTCCCATCATGGCTGTGAACACTATTCAGCCCTCCGAGGACACAGAGCTGTTCCCTATCCTTCTTATATGCAGAGAAATCCATCTCCATCAGGCAAGTTATTGTTATTTTCCCCTCCGTTCTTTATGGGTCAAGAACAAAGACTAGAAAAGAAAAATACAAAATGGTCCATCTCCAAATACAAAAGTATTATTTGTCTCTCAAAAAGCAGATTAAGGAACAGAGATGCAGCCTATGTTGGATAGGGTTTGGCTCTTCCTGAAGATACATGTCTGAGTGTACTCTTGGATTCAGATGTGAGCCTGGATGGCAAATTTCAGTTGTGGCCAGGATATGCTTGTCCAATTAAAGATAGCATGCTATGGCCTATTCTTAGTGATATCTGATCTGGCCATGGTGATATACTACATAGTGTTATCTTGCTTAGGTTAGTGTAATGAGCTCTGCATAAGGGCTGCCTTTGAAGAGTGTTTGGAAACTTCAGCTGGTCCAAAAATGCTGTGGCAAGACTGTTGATAGAGGCTGGTTACAGGAAACATATCTCTTTCTCATTACAACAGCACTGATATTCAGCAGAAGGCTGGAGTATTGATGTTGTTGTTGTTATTACTACTACTACTACTATTACTATTATTATCTTTATTTCTATCCTACTTTTCTCCCCAAGGGGATTCACAACCACTATGCAACTACATGATGCAGACTTGAACCTCACAAACATGATGTAGGATTTCATACATTATGCTTATGTTTGTGCTTTTTATAAAGCCATTTTGTGCTTAGAGATTTAAAATTTCTGAAAATTTCTAAGCCATGTGGGGGCAGGGACTTTTTTCCTTTCTTTAAAAAACAACTCAGAAATTTTCAGAAAAATTGAAAAAAATGCAATGTTAGAACCTTGTATGGTTTGAGAGTCACTTTGTTTCTTTAGAAGCATAAAATGGTTGATAATATAGTTTGTTTTGTTTTAAAGTTATTCTGTCTGATACATTGAGAGTATACTTTATTAAGAATATAATCTCCAGGTAGGGCTCTGGGAAGAAGAGCACCTCATCTGCACATCTTTCCCAGCAGCCTTTGCTGAAGTTGCAGTGAGTTGAAAGAGAGCTGGATTGGGTAAAGAAGCAAGCTTTGAGCCAGTGGACCAGGAGGTGGAGCTCTAGGAAGAAGAGTTCATCCGCATACCTTTCTCAGCAGCCTTTGCTGAAGTTGCAGTGAATGGAAAGTAAGCCAGACTGGGTGAGAAAGCAAGCTTTTGAGCCATCCAGCACACCCAAAGAATTACTGTAGTCTAAAAAGGGAGAAGAATTAACTGTAGGGATAGATCAGAAGGATCTGTATTCATTTGCTGCAATGCATGTGCAATGTTTGAGGGGTGTGTGTGCCAGAAAACCTCTCTGGCTCACAGCAAGTGGAAACTGGTGACTCTTGGAATAGAAGGTAACAGCACTTCAACAACTGACACTCTTCAGTGCATCAGAGAATACAAGGACTTCCTGGATGGAATGGAAAGAAAATTGATTTTTTAGAATCAACAAGAAGAAACTGCCAAAGAAAATGAAAAATGTATCATTGAGGAAGGACCCTGGAGGAGAGTCACTGTCAGGAACACAGCATACACAAGGGATTCAGAGCTACTCCAACTAAGCAGTTGCTTCCTACATCTTCCTGAAGATAACAGTGGTGAAGAGGCCCAAACAGGAAACCAACAACAAGAGATGATGTGAGCCAAGGAAGGAGCCAGATTAACCAGTAACTGCAGCAAGAAAAAAGAAAGGTGCTTATGGTAGGGGTCTCATTCGTCATAAAGAGGACTCTGTGCCAGCCTGACAAGATGAATCAGAAAGTATGCTGTCTCTCTGGTGCACATATTCAGGATGTCATTGACAACTCACTGAATTTCATCTGAAACACAGATCAGTACCCTCTTTGCCTCATTCTTCTGAGAATAAATGATGCTGCAAAGAACAACTTTGACCAGATCACCTCAGCCTGCAAAGTCCTGGTAAGGAAGGTGAAGGGTTTAGGGGCACAGGTGGTATTCTTATCAGTTCTACTAGTGAAAGAGGACCACACAGGGACAGGAAGATACTGCAAGTGAATGATTGGCCATGTAGAATGGTACCTAGAGGAAATGTTTGGCTTCTGGGACCATCGTCTTCACTTTTTAGACAAAGGACTGCTGGCTGCAGATGGGACGTACCTCATGAAGACTGGGAAGAATATCTTTGGCAAAAGCATGGCAAATCTGATTGAGAAGGCTTTATACTAATTGCTCGGGAGGTTGGAGATGATAGCTCAAACATCTGCCCAAAAGCAAGCTCTAAACACGAGAATGTGAATTCTAGAGGAGAAACTGAGGGAACGATTAGGAACCACAGTAAAGCTCACAGTAAAATAATAAAGATGTGAAAATAATAAAGATGTGAACAAACAAGGCTTTAGATTTCTAAACATCAGTGCACAGAGTTTGGGAAACAAACAAGATGAACTTGAAGTCCTAGTGCAGGAAGGTAAATATGACTTTATAACTGTAACAGAGACTTGATGGGATGACTCTCATGACTGCAATATAACAATTCAAGGACATAATCAGTCAAAAATAATAATAATAGGGTCTGGTGGTAGACCCTTCCTCCATATTCCAACTGCTATTATTCTGGCCTTTGAGGGAGAGCAGAGCAGTTGGCATCCGCTAGACTTAATCTCCTCCCCGCCTGCCATTGCCTTGTCCTTATGTGTCATGTCTTATCTAGACTGTAAGTTTGAGGATAGTGCACTGTCAAGTTAATTATTTGTAAGAATTCTCTATGCTGGTATTGGCTGCTCTCTGTTATTTACAAGTGCGTTTCACATCCTTTCAACCAAGAGTTTTTCAGTAATATTTTTTCAAGTTCTCCTCATTGCTTTTCCTGTTATATAGTATCACATACATTTTCTGGAAAACAGATTTTATAGGTAGGTACCAGATAATGACCAAAGAAACTGGTTTTCTCATAGATGCTAGTGATTAAACCTAAGCAAAGCTTGTGCTCGACTACTGATTTACAGCTCTTCTCTCTTGTGGAACAATCAGATTTTTAAAAAATTATTTTTTGAACTTCAGCTCCAAGACTTCCCTAGCCAGTTGGCTGCAGTGTCTGTGTTGGTGGATTTGAGGAACCTCTAGTGAATAATATGTGATCTGAAATCAGGATGGATGGGTAGGTGTCTTAGCAGGCTAAGGGAATCTTAGCATTTTGTCTGTTTAGACACACACTCCTCCTTGAGTTAAAGCTGCCCCCAAGTGGCACTCATAAAATGTGCACTGATCAGAAGTAAGTGTGCATAGACAATGTATAAACATTGTCTAAGATATAAGGATAACGCAAGCAATCCATAACCCCATGAATAATTTCAGAGAATGAGCAAGACTAAGAGATTAAAGAAAAGCTGTTCATGTATTCTTAGACAGAATGGAGAGCCTTTGGTTCTCCACATGGTTTGTATAATAGCTGCTGGATTCCTTTACTATTTGCCATGCTGGCCATGGCTTCCGAGAACCAACTCCCTCAAAACATCTGGAGGGCCAACAGTTGCCCATCTGTAGTCTAAAGTTTATTTCAGCCTAGTTTCTAATTATTATAAATGATACACACAAACTGACTTGTTATTTTAAGACAATCTTGTTAGAAACCTGTTATCATAGAATTTTTTTTCCTGTTTTTCCTGTGAAAGTGAATTTGATGGACAGCACCAACAATGATCTTCAGGTATCCTCAGGCCATGAAGGATGGACTTCAGTGCCCCCCAGTCACCATGCCAGCTTGGTTCCTGTGCCACACAATAGTGGCACCAACACCTCAGGGCCTAGGTAAGCAAACATCTGCCTTGTGTATCAGCAGCAGCTGCCCAACCATCTTAGCAGCTCTCAGTGCAACAGCTTCCTTTCAGAATCATTCATGTTTGGTCTGGGAACTGTGAAGAGTAACTCTGCAACATTTATCACTTGGAAGCAGCAAAAGTTAGTTTATTTTTTCAAGTGACCCATTTCTACCCTCATGTCTGCCAGAGAACAAAGATCTGGGGTCCTTTCACACTACACAATTATAGCACTTTGATTCCACTGGAAGTGCCATGGAATTCTGGAATAGTTTCTGGAGGTACTAGAGCTTTCTAACAGAATTCTAAATGGCCCTTCCTAAACCGCACATCCTCAGATTCTAGAGAATGGAGCTATGGTTCATCAAGTGGAATCAAAGTGCTGTAATAATCTAGTGTGGAAAGGCCCCTGTTCTATACCCACAACAGAAATCTATGGTAATATGTTGAGAGTGGGTTGTAAGGAACCAGCTTAGAGTGGTGGTTTAAATGTTGGACTAGGACTCTGGGAGATCCTAGGCATGGAAATGCACTAGGTCTTTGGGCAAGTCACACTCTCTCAACCTAAGAGGAAGGCAATTACAAACATCCTCTGAATAAATCTTGTCAAGAAAACCCTATGCTAGAGTTACCATAAGTTTAAGTTGACCTGAAATCACAAAACAACAAGTAGAGCAGGGTGTGTGTAGCATTTCAATCTGTAGACAGAGAATTCAATTTTTTAAAAGGTACCCTTCCATGTGAATGTTGAATTTGCTTCCTGCCTATGGAAGGGTTCTTTTCCTTCACTTGGGACTAACAGTTGGATTTAGCCTACGCTTTTTGAGAATTTCACTTGACCTGTGGAAAATTCTATATGTTTCCCCACTTCCTCATTCTGCATGTGTATTTGTATATAGTGTCACAAACCAAACATTTCAGTTCAGTATTACTTTTCATCCAGTAACTATAGCATTGCAACTTGTGTTTTTTCATTGTTTTACTACAGTCACTACCCGTGCCTGTGGACAGTCAGCAGCAATGCCATTAATGTTGCCAACTTTGCCAGCGATGTAAGTAGCAGCCCGCCTGGAACATTCCTGAGAAGCAACATCACTTTGCCTGCCACTTCCTCATCACCTTCAGTTCCTTTGCCAGGAACCATTCCCAGCAATGTGGAAACACCTCTAGAATCCTCTTTCCCCCGATTAACAGAGACTGCCTGGGCACCTGTAGCCTCCCATTCCTTTTAAAAGACAAAGGAAAAGAACAAATGGAACTGAAGGGTGCATCTGTGTTCTGGCATGGAATGGTGAATCAGTCCAGGATCAACAGAAGAAAGAGGAAAAAAATAACATCTAAATAAGGAAATACATTGACAGAAGACTTCTGTGCTGCTGTGGTACACAGCTCCATAGGCACAGAAGCAAAATGATTCTGTAAAAAGGAAAGATGGTTAATTGTCATGTCAAAGAAGGCAAGGAAAAGGCTCTCAGAAAAAACACACATGCCTGCTTGCTATAATTTCACCGCATCCTTGGCTATAGTTGTACTTGCTGGCCAGTGTGATATCATGTTTCATGTGTTGGGCTAGAACACTGAGAGACCAGGGTTTGAATCCCCGCTTGGCCATGGAGACCCACTGGGTGATCTTGGCCAAGTCATACCCTCTCAGCCTCAGAGAAAGCCAAAGGCACCCCCCAAACAAATCTTATCAAGAAAGCCCCATGATAGGTTCGCCTTAGGGACACCATAAGTCAGGAACGACTTGAAGGCACACAACAACAAGTTGTGCTTTATCAGATGGTATCTCAGGGACGTCTTAGTTATTGGGAAATGCAGAGTTAGAAGTAATACAGTGACCTGTAGCATGTTAATTTTTTCATAAATAGAGTGCCATGAACTTATATTCCAAAAATAACAGAATTAATGGGAAGGAAATTATTTTATTGGCATAACAAGAAATGTTTTTTAGTTACCATACTTTAAATGAATATTTTAAAACATTTTAGAGGCAACTCACATAAAATTATTTAACTTATATTCTATTCCTTTATCAGATCTAAGGGTTTTTTTGTTTAAAAAGAGGTAACAAAGAAGTAACAAGCAATGCAATAAACAGAGCAACAAGTTACTTTTTAAGCATTGCAAATGACAATGAGTTACTTTCTAAGTACCACATTGAGTAATGGGAATGAGAATTACTTTTACAGTATAAATGTCCAAGCTCTAAGAAGACATTACATACTCTTTTCAGTCCTGTTATGAAAGAGCTGGCATGGTGTAGTGGTTTGAGTGTTGAACTAGGACTCTGGAGACCTGAGTTCAAATCCTCACTCTCCATAGAAACCACTGGGTGACCTTGGGCAGGTCATACTCTCTGAACCTCAGAGGAAGACAAATGCAAAGGCCCTTCTGAACAAATCTTGCCAAGAAAATCCTGTCCTAGGTTCACCTTAGGGTTGCCATGGCAACATAAAAAATTACATAAACCTATGAAAGGAAATTAAATAGACTTGTTTAAAATGTTGATACTGAACAATATAAGAGGCTGAGGGCCATTTTACACTATAAACGTATAGTGATGTGATTCTACTTTAACTGTCATGGCTGTGTGCTATGGAATCCTGGGGTCTGTAGTTTCAAGAGGTACTGGCTGAGAACTCTGAATGTCCCCCCAAACTTCAAATAGCATGGAACTGTGGCAGTTGAAGTAGAATCATTACACTGAAACTATGTAATATGAATGGGTCCCCAGTAAATAAGATATCTTCCCCCGGACATTGGACTTTCTCTTGGTGGTGAAAAGGTAAAACTGCCCTGCTGTTCTTCATAGCCCTGTATGTTTTCAAGCCCTGACTTGTCTGTCCAGTGCAGAACACCTTGCATGCCCTTAGGACTAGAAAAATATTCAGTGATGGAGGATAGGAGAGATAACTTTTTCCATCAGCAAGAATGCTTCATGGCGATTCCTGGTGAGGTCAAGTCAAAAAGTATTGTCTAGCTCTTCTATCTTTCCCTTTTGGACTAATTTTTTCAAAATAAAAAAAAAAGTTTAAACAGTAATGGGTAGACTGATAGCAAAAACTGAAGTCTTCATCATCATCTGACCCCTTGTGAAATTCTGTGTACAAGATGGATAACACAATACCATTCTCATCTTGAAATACTCCATGTGTCCAGTGGAAATTAACCCGATGTATTGTAGAAGATGGAGTTCTTTGGTACATTTAATGTTTCTAAAAACCCTGATTTTATACCTGCTTTGTAAATACTTTCTGCTTCTCTCCAGTATAGAAGATTATTTGTTCCAATTCTCTATGAACTAGCTTTCCCTTTCTGTCCTTTGGAAACATGATCATTTTGACAAATTTAACATATTGATCATGGACTTAGAGCTGAAATGTAGGGGACCAAGTCAAGTGGAGAAAATAAATTGGTGACTGAAATTAGCAGTAGCTGTATTTGTGATAATCTGGGCTGCATATGTAGCTTGTTAATGTAAATTAATGTATTGGGAAAGCTTGAACAAATTCTATAACCATTCCTCTCCAGCTTTATTTGTAATGTGGTTGGTGGTCAGTGGTACTTCCTCTTTTACAGTTGCAGTGCAGTGTTTGTGCATTAAGAAAGCCACTCATCATGTTCCAGCTTCCAACACCATACAGTGCTGAGTACACCTGAGTGGCAGAGGAAATCATTCTCTATTATGTACTTTGATGCAACTATGAATGAACATATCTTGACTTGTTGTAACCAGCTTTGGTGAACATGAATCTTGAATTTCTACCTGATTCTAGTAGAAATAAAGGAAAACTAATGGTGCTGTGTCATTTTGATAATGCTACTTCTTTCAGCTGCATTGAATTTGTATTCTGAATTCTCTTTGCATGCTGGAAAAAAAGTATGAGACTTGAACTTTAGATGTAACAAATTCATACACAGCTCAGAGAAACTGTGTCTGAGTACTGGAAAAAAAATGTATACCTTGTAATGTGTAAATTGTAGCATGAACACATTTTGCTATCAAAAATTTGTTTTGTAAAGCCACAGTCTGACAACAATACCTGATATTCCTAGATCTTCATTTAGGTCAAGGGTAGACAACTGCTTGGTTGCCAGAGGCCAATTTTCCTCCAAACATCTTCCCTCCCCGCCACAGGCTGCCCACCTTGCTATGCCCAGATACTTCAATTTTCCTCTGCAGTCCTTCCCAAAATGCTAACAGTAAATGACATTGCTTCAATTACTGTCACCATTTTGACTGGGCCTACAGAGAAAAACAGCAGTCTTTGGGATAGTAGAGAGTAATGGGGTCATGCATTTTGGTGGTTCTGCATGGTTTGAGGACAAACTTTTGGGCTGAGGGGATAGTTGGGGAACTTTAGTGGGCACAAAAGTGGGATCCAGTGGTTGCATGTGGCCTGTGAGCTGTAGTGTGCTCACCCCTGCTTCACATGTATTTGTGTGGACTGAAAAGGAAAACACTGGAGTTCCTATTCCTGCATTACATTATTTTCTACAATACAAGTAGCAGGTAAGAAAAATAATATGGGAGGTATTCTTTAGAACTGTTCTGTGTAACTTAAAGACCAATGTTTTCACTCATGGAAGACCTCTGGGATGGGGAATTCATTTTCTCATAGAATCATAGAGTTGGAAGAGACCCCAGGAGCCATCCAGTCCAACCCCCTGCTATGCAGGAACACCTATCAAAGCACTCCCAACAGATGGACATCCAGCCTCTGCTTAAAAACCTCCACCACACTCCACCACACTCCGAGGCAGCATATTCCACTGCTGGACAGCTCTGACCATCAGGAAGTTCTTCCTGAGGTTCAGGTGGAACCTCCTTTCCTGCAGCTTGAATCCACTGCTCCTTGTCCTAGACCCTGGAGCAGTGGAAAACAAGCCTGCTCCCTCCTTGACATGACATCCCTTCAAATATTTAAACATGGCTAACATGTGCCCTCCTAACCTTCTCTTCTGCAGACTAAACATATCGAGCTCCCTAAGCTCCTCATAAGGCAAGGCTTCCAGATCCTTCACCATTTTGGTCTCCCTCCTCTGGACACGCTCCAGCTTGTTGATATCCTTTTTGAATTGAGGTGCCCAGAACTGGACACGGTATTCCAGATGAGGTCTAACCAAAGCAGAATAGAGTGGTACCATTACCTCCTTTGATCTAGACGCCATATTCCTATTGATGCAATCAAGAATTGCTTTGGCTTTCTTGGCTTTCTGTTACTCTTTTTTTTCATTCCGTCTGACTGGAATCTTTTTAGTGAAAAACAAGCTTGTTCCATCTTCTATATGAGATCCCTTCAGATATTTAAAGGTAGCCATCATGTCTTCTTTCTGTTTTCTCTTCTCATGATCAGAAAGAGAGAGAAAAGGGTTGATCTTGTCACCACTGGCAATACATGCACTTAGCAGATTATGCCCACATGAATGTGATCCTCTACTGAGAAGATGTTCGCCACTCCAACTTTAATGATGAAAAAGCCCTAACTTGTGGTGGCTCAGGGGAAAGAAGTATCTTTATGGAAAATGATCCAACTACTTGTGCCAGCTGCAATGTGGATTTAAGAATACAAGAAAAGAGGTAGAGAGTTTTTTCTGAGCATTACACAGGGCTGAACTGATAGCTGTGTTGTTTTCATTTAGGCCTTTTCCGCATGGGGTGAGGGAATCGCCCCGTGCTGGTACACACCGGACCTTTGTGCTCCATCCGCGTGTCTAGGCTGGTCCAGAGCAGTGCGTGGCCGCGCGCTGCACTGCTCTGGGGACGAAAATGGGGGCTCCTGGTTGGTGGAGGCTCTCCACCAACCGGTGAAGCTCGCCAGCCTAAAGCCCACCCCTGGCAGATCTGCAGGCTCGCACTGGTGTGAGCCTGCAAATCTGCACTGGAGTACAGCCACGGAGTGGTGCACTCCGTGCTTTTGAAAGACCTGTTTTAAGTGGTCTTTCAAAAGCACGCTGAACGACCACTTCGGGTCGTTCGGGAGCGGGCTGAGTTGCGGAACTACACAAAGTAGGTCCGACCCAGTCCGCTCCCGGGTGTAGACATCCTCTCTGGAGGATGCTCTGCACTGTTTCTTTAAGTCCGTGTGGAAAAGGCCTTAGAAAGACTTTCTAGGGTGACTCACAAGCTGAAGAGAACAGGGTGTGGGTAATGGGTAAGGCAAAAGCAATGTTTTCTTTATTTTTTTTTAAAGTCTTTTTGAGGGCTTAAGACAGGGATATCTAGGCTTAAATTAGAGCTTGGAAAGGTTATTTTTCTGCACTAAATATTCCAAAATCTCCCAGATGGCAGGGGTGCAGGGATATGCAGTCCCCAAAAGAAGTTTTCCAAGCTCTGGTTTTAATTGTTGCTCAGTCATGAAGTTGAGTGTGCTTGACTATACACTAGTCACTTTCAACCCAACCTATCTCAGAGAGTTGATGTTAAGATGGAATGATATTGCTTTGAGCTCCTTGCAGAAATGACAGAAATGGATGTACATATATATACATGCACCACAGAAATTCTTTTAATAAAAAAAAAATCACTTTAATTTTCTGTTCTTCTCTAAGGGAATAACTGCAAGCCATCTTAGGTTGTTTCTTCTGGTGTGCTCTCATTTCCGAAGAGCGACTAACAATTTTTCAGTGGTTCCTACATTCGTGAAGGAAACTGTAGGCAAGTCAAGAAGGGGAAGGAGAACAAGTGAGGGCATTTGCCTCCCCAAATAAGAATTCTTCTGTCTCACTGTAATTTTCCTTCATTCCTTAAATTTCTAGCATTGCAGAAAACAAAACACTGAAAATTGTTCACACCTGGAACTCTTATATGTGCTGCGTTGTTATTACACTGTATTGCTAAATGCTCAACTGAAGTATTAAGTTTCTGCAATGCTAGAAAGTTCAGGAAAGAAAGAAAATTTCTTTTGGTGAGTAGAATACTTATGAGGGAGGTAATGTCCTCAGTCTTTCAATGGGGATGCACCGCTGCTGGCAGATGTTGGTATTTAAACTCTCATCGGCTCTAGCCAGCATAGCCAGTGGTGAGGATATTGGCAGCTACAGTCCTGCAGCATCTGGACAGCTGTGTTTTGATTACCTTGCACTTTGGAACTGCGAAAGTGATGCAGGGTGTGCTTCTGAGGTCCAATGAAGGAGCAAAAAACTGGCTTAGAAAGGACAAATCAAATAGGCTTCATTATGGGAATTCTATCTGAAACAGGGGTAGTCATGTATCCCTCCAGGTGTTGTTGGATTACAACTTCCAGCATTCTTTATCATTAGTTATGTTGGCCAAGTAGCAGTCCAGCAGTATCTGAAGGGCCACCTCTGACATGAGGATAGGAAAGTCACTTAGGATACATGGGATACATAGGATACATGTTGTACTCAAGGGCTGTCACATAAAGGAGGGGCAAGCCTGTTCTCTGCTGTCCCAGACAGTAGGACCAGGTCGAATGGTTTTAAGTTACACAACAATAGATTTCAATTGAGCATTAGAAGGAACTTATTGACAGTAACGTCTGTAAAGCAATGGTATCAATTGCCTAGACATCCCTGGATGTCTTCAAAAGAGGCTGGACAGCTACATGCTGGCGACACTTTAGCTCAGTGGTTCTCAACCTGTGGGTCCCCAGATGTTCGTGGACTTCAGCTCCCAGAAGCCCTGAGCATTGACCATAGTGGCTGGGGCTTCTGGGAGCTGAAGTCCACGAACATCTGGGGACCCACAGGTTGAGAACCACTGCTTTAGCTGGAGGTCCTCCATTGAGAAGGCGGTTGGATTTGATGGCCCATAGGGCCACTTCCATCTCTATGATTTTATCATTCCACCCTAAGTTAGCTACTTTCTTGGAAGAGAAGCAGAAAAGGATCAGTGGGAAGATTAAAACTGAAGTCATCCCCAAGAAACCATTTGCATCATAGATGGGGCAGAGCAAGTAAACTATTTAATTCTGCCTCTGTCATCCCCTGTAAGCTTTCCAATTTCCTTATTCAAATACAGTTCTCCCCTCACATTAGGGGGTTTGACTCTCGTGGGTTTGATTATTCACAGTGCTGCTTGCCTCCCCCCCATTCTCCCGTTCCCATTCCCTGGCCTTTTGCCCAGGCACTGGGAGGGGGAAAGGTTCATGGGCCCACAAGAGTTTTCTGCTTAACTCTCCTGCCCATCACTGGTGGGGGGCAGGAGAGTGCAGGGAGAAGACCTTGTTTTCTGTGCTCTCCTGCCTACTGCTGCGGGTGCAATTGCGCTGGCGGCAGGTGGGAGAGTGAAGTGGGGAGGCAATCTTGTCCCCCATGCTCTCTTTCCCGCTGCTGTGGCATGATCGCGCCAGTGGCTGAGAGAGTGAAGTGGGAGGGGGATCTTGTCCCCTGCACTCTCCTGCATTTGCACACCCCAGGGAAGGGGGAGTGGTCACTGGGGAGAGTTATTTGAAGTTTTTTGAATTTCATGGGTGTTCTGTGCCCCTATCCCCTGCAAATGTGGAGGGCCTACTGTAGTTGTTGTACTTTCCCTTCATTTTCAAAAGGAACAACTTTGGGAGTGGGCAATAGGGCTCTGCGTGCTTGTCTGAAGGAAGTAGAAACTTGCATTTGAGAAGATCAAAGAGGAAGCCCTTATCTGGTTCAGGAGGAAAATGATACTTTTCTGGTGCAAGTGGTTGGCAATTGTGTGGGTAGTGGGAGCATTTTTTCTTTGTCAGAGCAGCATCCATATGAGGTCTTAAAGGCCAGCCTTTCCACTTCAGACTGACAGCATGAGTGTGACCTCACAAAATGCATCAGTATAGCATTTAGTTTCATGTTGAAGTCTGTGGCAGCAGGATGTGGGCATAAATCCCACAATCTGGAGCAAGGAGAAAAAGAAACTGGTAAGTAGCATCTCATTCTCACAGAAGCAGGGATGGGTAGAATCACACGGTCATTATTTCTATTTTCTTGAGGTATGCAACAGTGTTGCAGAGACAGCGGCCCCCAATGTTTCTTCTACTGAAGTGAGCAAAGAAGCAATGGCAAGGAGATGTAAAGAGTTGGCAAGTAGGGAAGCAACCCACTCTTACAGGGCTTCTACTTGTAGTGAATAGCATAGTTGCCTGGCACAAGAACAGGTAAAGACAGTAGAAGCAGTCAATGGCAAACGTACCAGGGATGGGTAAAGTGCAGCCCTCTAGGCCATGCTGACTAGGGAATTCTGGAAGCTGTAGTCCCCAAACTAAGTTTCCCACATTGTGGGCAATCATGCCAGTGGAGTAAGTGGCAGCAACTTGCACAATTTGCTAGAGCTGCCAGGGACACTTCAGAGTTTTTAGCCAAGAACCACAGAAAAAGTAATTGCATGGAATAAAAACAAAACAAATCTTGGATTCTCTGTGGAAAATTTTGCTGGGGGTACTCTAGAAGAAACACAAAGCCCTCATACCATCTGTTAGAACCTTGTATGCAGAGCATTGAACTTGGGTTTTTCAAAAGCAGCACTTTATTTATTTACCATTAATTTTTAAGAGGAAAACTTTTTTACTTGTAAATAAGTAATATAATACATTTAAGAAATGTTACTTCAACAAAATTAACAAAAACAAATCACTAAAAAAGGCCACCTCCACCAATCTCTCCAGCAGTAATGTTTTTGCAATAACAAACATTACTTCTAATGTTAAATTCTCACTAGGAGATTGTTAGCTCCTGTTTATTCAATTGTTATGCAAAAAAGTAACTCGATGCTTTGAACTCCCTTACAATACTTCCAAGTTTTACTTGTTCAAATATTTTCACATAGCTCTGCCCCGACTTGAATTCAGATCTGAGACCATATGGAAATGACAATGACTTCAACAAGTGTCCAAAGGAAGGCAATCAAAATGGCAGAAGGCCTGGAAACCATGCCCTATGTGGACAGGCTTAGGGAGCTGGGTATGTTTAACATCGCAAAAAAGAAGATTAAGAGGTGACATGATAGCTATGTGTAGATACTTGAAGGGATGCCATATGGAAGATGGAATGAGTCTGTTTTCCGCTGCTTCAGCAACTAGGACATGGAGAAATGGCTTCAAACTTCAGGAAAAGAGATTCCAATTAAACATTGGGAAGAACTTCCTGAAGATTAGAACAGTTTGACAGTAGAATATGCAGCCTTGGAGTATGGTTGAGTCTCTTTCTTTGGAAGTTTTTAAACAAAGGCTGAATGGCCATCTGTTGGGAATGCTTTGATGGTATATTCCTGCATGACAGGGGATTGGACTTGATGGCCTTTATGGTCTCTTCCAACTATGACTCTAAGTCAGTTTTCTCCCTTTCCTCCCCCAAAGAAATCTAAAGTTTGGTATAAAACATCTTGCCTCATTAAGAGATTTTGAGATTTTGTATGCATTTCGGCCCTTTTCTGATTGGTCTAATGAAGAATGTCCTATTATCCTAATACAGATTTTGGAATTCCGTCCCACAAGATGCTGACTTGCATTAAGCATTTACTACACAGGGTAAGTCACTAGGTGGCAACCTTGCTCTAGAAATGTTTTGTCAGGCACCATCTCACCTATACAATTCTTGATCTGTTTATAGAAATGCTGGCTTCTCTAATACTAATTTAGTGAGCTAGGCTGACAGTTCCTCCATGGCTGAGAACTGACTTGGCATCATTGGCCTGAATGCTATTGATACTCCCAACTAGAACAGATCCACTGAATCAATTATTTGAATGGTGAGCTAACCTATAGGAAAATTCCAACAGTTCAATGAGTTTGCTCTGATTTAGCGACTACTAATAAGATTGAGACCACTAAGATCAATCCACATACCAGATAGATAGGATATTTGATTTGCCTGAGCACTCATAAACTTGCTAACCTTTGGACAGGTTCCTATAGGTGTTCCTTTAGCATCATTTCCCTTTGTAGCTGGATAATATTTAGCTCTATGCCGTGACTTCACCTGTTCATATCTGTGTACTGTCTGCTGAAAACAGGCATGATGTACAAACTCAGGCCACCTCCACTGGAGCCTTGGACTGCAGTGGGAACAAGATAGTCAGTTGCTGAGTACTCCTACTGTGCTTTTCATTCCAGCTAGTCTCTCTGTGGGGGGCCATGAGGCAGTTGCCCAAAGCATTTCCCTTGGTAAATAATTAGGAGCAAGGCAGACACCTCTACCTTCAGTAGTTGTGAGCAGTAAAGGGTATTTGGGCAGAAGTAGTTTGATGCATGTGCTCAAATTGCTCCTGCCTCACAACTTGGTCACTTTAACCGTTAACAAGCAATGAGGCCAGACAAGGATACATCTTGGCTTCTTTCTGCAATGGTTATTTTCTGTAAAACTTAACATCATTGATTCACTCAGGTTTTACAGGGAATGCTGACAATGCCACTTTTAAACAAATATGCTAAAGGCACCAGATCCTGTCTGATCTTGGAAGCTAAGCAGAGTCAGCTCTGGTTAGTACTTGGATGGGAGATCATCAACGAATGCCAGGTACTGAAGGCTATATTTCAAAGGAAGGAACTAGCAAAACTGCCTATGAGTATTCCTTGCCGAAAAAACAACAACAAAAAAGAAGCAAACAAGCAAACAAAAAACCTATGAAATTCATGGGGTTGCCATAAGTGAGCAGGCAACTAAAAAGCACACACACACACACCTTTTAAATCATTCCATTTAATCATTTTTTAGAAAGATCTCCTTGTCTTTTTAAAGACCCAAGACAGGGCCAATGATTGCTGATCGCTATAAGTTAAATAAAAATTTTAGGTTTACCAAGGGAAATACAAGCAGGGCTCCTGTACCTTTAATAATTGTTTAGAAGAGGAAATTTCAGAAACTCTTGCTTCTCATGCAAACAGCACCTGCTGAAATTTCCTTCTCTAAACTCCTATTAAAGGTATAAGAGCCATGCTCTTATTCACCTGGCAACTCTAAATAAAATATATCTCCTCTCACTGAAGAAGACTGTAAACCGAGGACTTGTAAGCCTCTTGCTCAGTCTGCTGTCCAGCTATGAATTGCTAATAAACAACTTCAAGACCCCTGCTTTCTTTTCCTATGGTTTTTCATCTGGACTTGTTATCCCTTCAGACGGAATATGCCTATGAATAAGCGGCTGTCTTCAAACAGCCTTTTGTACTCTGCAGATAACACGTGGGAATTCTTGTGTTTATGAGTTTTCTCATTTGGATAGGAATTGATCTGAGTACCATCTCCAGTGTTGACTGGCTAAGGCCTGTTGATACATTTAGAAACAGTTTGTGGGGTGGTGGGCAGTATGGCTGATTATGGCCCTTTCCACACGGGGGTAATAAAACGTTTTAGCGCACTGTAGCGCGATATCTGACGGAGGTCTTCCATACCTTAAAGTGCGCTGAGTCGTCTTTAATTTCCAAGTTCCACATGTCAATCCGTTCAGAAACGTCTCCAACTGTGCTTGCACGTGCTTTTTAAAAACCGGAAAAAAAGTGTTTCTTTTCCCCCTGATCCGCGCAATCACGTTCTTGCTCACTTGTGTGGAAGCGCAGATACGCGCTGATTCGCCCCTGAGATGAACGGGGGGGCGGGCCGTGGGCGTGGACAGCTTCGGCGGTTGGCCCGCCCCACAAAGAGCCGAACGGCGCCATTTTTTAATCCTCGCTAGCGAGAGCCCACAGCAGGAAAAAGAAAAAAGCATTGCAGGTACGCTAAATTGGAATTATTTATTTACAGTCCATCGTAAAATCGCGCGTGGCGTGGCCAGTGCAGGGATGGTGGCCGGAACGGTCTGGGCTGAGATAGCATCACCGGGAGACGTCGAGGTGCCGGGGAAGGACGGAAGGGAGAGAGGGCGGATGGATGTAGAGTACTCACTCTGCGATAGTCTCCAAGGGAAACGGTGGACGACAGGAGGACCTGCTCTATCGCCAGACACACCTCAATGACAATCACAGCGACTGTGGAGATCCCCAAGCCGAAGGTGTTCGCCGTTTTGCGATATATAAGCGGCGTTGACAACCACCACACGATAATCGCCACTCTCTCCTCCACAGATATGGGTTGACGCATTTCTGTGGCTTTCCTCTCAAGTGTGGGACGCAGACGGTCGGCGATCTCGAAGAGGGGGCTTTCGTCATGCGAAAGTGGTAGAGCCACTGGTCATCGTCCCACTTAGCAAGCACCTCCTCAGCCCACCATGTCCTCCGCATCCTCTCCCTGACCCACCACCTTCTGGGGCATGGGAGACGCCGCGAGTGTCCTTTCAGAAGGGGCGCATAGAAAACGTCCTCCTCCTCATGGTCTCGATGGAGCCTGGACCTCCTCGCTCGATCTCTGGCCCATTGTTCTTGCATGGTGGCCACCACTACACCCAGGACCGCAACAAAGGGCCCCAGGAACCTGACCAGGTCATCGAGAACCTCGCCCTCCATTGCAAAGCCACGAACAAGCCAGAAAATCGGCGAAGCAGGAAGCACAACGACCGGCACCAACCAACGCACTAGCCAGAGGTGGGGGGTGGCGGCGAAAGGCGGGAGGCGTTGGGGGAGGACCTTGCATACGTACGTGCGCGCATGCGCAGGTACGTACCAACGCAACGCGCCATTTCTTCAAATCGAAATCAGCCTATCACAGCCATAGTGGGCGAGGTTATGTTAATAGCGGGGGTGGTCAGGACGGCAACGTGTGGATCTCTGAAACCGCGCTAAGCCGGATCAAACATAAGACGTATGAATAGAGAGCGCGCATTAGCGCGGATACAAAAAAACCCGGTAAAAACCGGCCGGAACCGTCACTACGCGAATTCCTCTTCTCGTGTGGAAAGGGCCAATTGTCCCTATATTTTTATCCACTTCCTCATTGCAAAGCATTACACATTGTTCCTTTCCCCACTACTTCTGCCAGCAGAAGTAGAAGGAGGCTTCTCCTTCCTATATTTTTATCCACTTCCTCATTGCAAAGCATTACACATTGTTCCTTTCCCCACTACTTCTGCCAGCAGAAGTAGAAGGAGGCTTCTCCTTTAAAAAGTATTGGCCTATATTCAATTATTACTCTGAGCTAGACTTGATCCATTGAAACACTGAATCTTGGTAAGTCAATACCTATGCAAATTCCATTGATTCTATGGACCTACTCCAGTTGGGACTAATGACTGGATTTAGGGCAGTCATTAGTCCTTGCATTAAAGTATGAATCATGGATCATAGAGTTGGAAGAGACCACAGGGGCCATCCAGTCCAACTCCCTGCTATGCAGGAACACCCATCAAAGCACTCCCAACAGATGGCTATCCAGCCTCTGCTTAAAAACCTCCAAAGAAGGAGACTCCACCACATCCCAAGGCAGCATATTCCACTGCTGGACAGCTCTGACTGTCAGGAAGTTCTTTCTGAGATTCAGATAGAATCTCCTTTCCTGCAGCTTGAATCCATTGCTCCTTGTCCTAGACTCTGGAGCAGTGGAAAACAAGCCCACTTCCTCCTTGACATGACATCCCTTCAAATATTTAAACATGGCTGTCATGTCTCCTCATAACCTTCTCTTCTGCAGACTAAACATACCCAGCTCCCTGAGCCGCTTCTCATAGGGCAAGGCTTCCAGATCCTTCACCATTTTTGGTATATGATAACATTTAAAAAACTTATTTGCAAAGATAAAGCACAGTTGTTTTAATAAAAATAAAATCAATATGCCATGAAATGGCAGGACTGGTATGCCCAAGGGGTTTTCTGTGGAACCAAATTTAGGTTATGTCCAAGGACAATAATTAGCATATCCGTCTATTTGCATGTGGAATATGAGACAATATTACTAGGCATTGACTAAGTGGGAAAGACATTTACTGGAACAAATCTATTGCTGTAGTCTTGCTAGAAGTTTCTGCTATGCAGTCTTCTCTTCAAAGCAGAATCTGTTTCCTTTTTTCTATTAGTATAAACCAGTGGTTCCCAAACTTTGGTGCTGCAGATGTTTTGGACTTCAGCTCCCAGAATTCTTAACTGTTGGCCAAGCTGGCTGTAGCTTCTGGGAGTAGAAGTCCAAAACACCTGCAGTACCAAAGTTTGGGAATTGCTGGTCTAAATGACCCAACAGAAATGTGATAGTTTATTAGGCAACAGGATGTGATCGTTAACCACTAGCTGGAAAAGTGAAGAATGAGTGAGAAACATTCTGGATGGGAGAAGATTTAGAAGGATAATGTTAAGCTAGGAGGAAAGGAAATAGCAGAAAGCCTGGGTGAACAGGCATGATGTCAAACACAGACAAAGTAGCCAAAATCTCTCTGATCTTTCTTTGGAGAAGAGAAAAATGGGCTACTGCAAAAGCCAGGCCTCTACAGCAGTGTATAGTTTTAGCAGAGATGTTTCCTGCTATACCTTATGTTTTCACAAATTCTATCTTGTGTATAATTGTGTTTTGATATATGTGCTAAACCAAACCCAGGAAGTTTTTTAATGAGTTATTTTCAGTTCCCTTCTAGCCTGTAGCACTTTGTGTTAGAATATTTACTTTTGTTTGATCAATGTATATACACTCTTGAGGTGTTATATTTTCCATTTTAATAAATGGTAACTTTGTCCCAGAAGATTAATTGTGGCTAGGCAACCTGTGGCTTCCAGATGCTGATGAACTGCTATAGCCATGAACCTTTCCCACAGGGCTGGCTGGCTAAGGCTCCTAGGAACCAGAGTCCAGCATCTGAAATTCCAATAGGTTCCCTAGCCCTGCATTAAAAAAGGAGCAATTGCTTAACATTTTGGGAATACCATTGTAATTTATTTTGTGGATTAATTTAGGCCCTTTCCACACGGGGGACAGGGGAACGGGGCAGCGCACGCAGGGACGGATCTTACCTGAAAACGGGTTGCTCCGTCCCTGCGGGGAGCGCGCGTTCGCCGCTCCACACGCTGACGAGTTCGGCGGCGTTCAGCAGTGTCCAAAATGGCGGCCGGCGACTTCCGGCGGCGCTCCGCCAATCAGGGCAGCGCGCCAGCCGGAAGCCCGCCCCCGGGCAGCTCTGCAGGGACGCGCTAGCACGTCCCTGCAGCTTCACATGGGGCGCTGCAACGGGTTAGCGCGCTTGCATTTCGTAAAAACCACATAAAATGTGGTTTTTAAAAAACGCGCCACGCCACCCCTTGCGGCCGCGCTAGCGCGGTTTGAGGTGTGGAACCTCCACTATTCAAACCGCTCTAGCGCGCTCCACGGTGTGGACGACCTCCGGATGAGGTCGCCCTAAGCCGTTTTTTTTACCCCGTGTGGAAAGGGTCTTAAATAAAATGTGACTGAATGACTTCGGAAAGCAAGTGCTCAAGATGGGAATATTTGAGCTTGTTGTAGCATGCAAGTACAGTACGTCTGCTTTCTGATTGTATATCTCAGGTTTACAGATCTGATTGTTGCAACATATACTGCAGCCTAACAGTGGAAATAAATCTTAGTATCTGAACATGTTTTTGTAGCATTGTAGCCATACATTCTTAAGCATATTTACACAAAGATAAGTTTTTCTGATTTCAAGGGGATTTATTTTTGTTTAAGATTACAGACAATGCTACATTACATGCCTGGTACATATGCGTTTTCTCATCTTCCATGACGGTTCTTGCATGGGAATTCTTCCAGTTAAGATCAAACTGTAACAGAACACGAAATCAGTTTATGTAATATCTGGCCACTTCAGCATGGGCTTAAAGAAATAGTGCAGAGTGTCCTCCAGAGAGGACATCTGCACCTGGGAGTGGACTGGATCAGACCTACTTATTGTAGATCCGCACCTCAGCCTGCTCTCGAATGACCTGAAGTGGTCATCCAGCGTGCTTTTGAAAGACCGCTTGAAAGAGGTCTTTCAAAAGCATGGAGCGCGCTACTCTGTTCCCACGCTCCGGTGCAGATTTGCAGGCTTGCACCAGTGCGAGCCTGCGATCTGCTGGGGCCAGGCTTTAGGCTGGTGAGCTTCAGTGGTTGGTGGAGAGCCTCCACCAACCAGAAGCCGCCATTTTTGTTCCTGGAGCAGTGCGGAGCGGCGGCCACACACTGCTCTGGACCAGCCTGGACCCAAGCGTTGAGCCCAAAGGTCCGGTAAGTACCAGCATGGGGCGATTCCTTCGCCCTGTGCGGGAATGGCCATTGTTTCTGCATCTTATGTCAGTACCTGATCAAAAACAATGAGAAGTGAATTATCCTCTTCTCAATTGAATCAATTGACTCAGCATTTGTTAATACTTGGGGAAAAATCTATTTCTAAGAATTCTCATATGGTCCAGATATACTACAATTACATCAGTTTCATATCAAATACCACAGTTCTATCCCATGGAATCCTGGGATTTACAGTTTTGTGAGGTTTGTAGTTTGGTGATTCCTGAAGTTTGTATTTTGGTGAGGGGATAGAGCTCTGTGGCTGAGAATTCTAAATCCACTTCCATAACCTGCAAACTGTAGGATTCAATGGGATGTTGCCATGGAAGTTAAAATAAAACCATAGCTGTATATGTGTATGTGAAAGTAACCCAGGTTGTTTCAGATGGTATGGCTTAAGGTTCTGTCTATTTCCCAAGGGATTAGTTGTACATCCTTTTCTGCTGTTTCTTCCCCTGATATCTTAGTGCCCTTTCTCCCCTGCATGGAGCACTAAACAAGGCACTCATGTCTTCCAGCATTTCAGAGAGGGGACATGTGTGGCCAAGCAACATCAGAATGTGGTCAAGATGGCAAAAGTTATTAATGAGGAAGAATGCACAAGCTAGGAGAGGCTGAACTGACTGGGGAGGGAAGATTCCACCTCCTCCCCTCCTCTCCTCTCCTCTCCTCTCTGAGTGCAAACTACTGTTGCCCTTTGAATATAGTTTGTGGCAATTGTAAGCAGCAGCAGGAGGAGAGAGAAACCAGGACATTTTAAAAGCATCTGAAAAAGTGCGATGACAGAAGATTGGTCAAGACTGTCCCTGCCAAACTGGGTCCCTTTGTGCACTACACTGTTGTAGTGTTATTATTCCACTTTCAACATCCTGTGGAATTCTGGGGTTTGTAGTTTACTGAGGCCAAAGAGCTCTCTGGGTGAGAATTCTAAATGCTCCTCCCTAAACTGAAAAGTCCTGGATTCCATAGGATGTTGAAAGTGGAATAATAGCACTGTAACAATGTAGTGTGGAAAGGCCTTGCAACAGCTGGAAGGCACAGACACTGCCTTTGCTGAGGGCATGAGGTGAAGCAATAAAGAGAAGAGTGGCAGCACTTTGTGAACTGAGTGGGAGGAGGTCACCTTACCCTGAAATGGTGGGAGGCAGGCTCCCACCCTTGTTCTGACATGAACTGCCCCTGGGAAGGAGGAGGCAAAGGGACCCTTGGCATCTTCCCTTTATACTTTATAGTTTGGCATAATAGAATGTGCAGATTCTCTAGCATGGGAACACAGATGTGTTCTTGTTTCTTACACTCTTCTTTTCCCAGTACTTTCTCATGTCTGGAAAGATAAAGGGGTTCAGGGGAAATCTTGCTTCTTTAACTGCCTTCTGAAAGGGAGATAGGAGAAATCATCCAGAGTCTTGATCTATCTCCAGTGTTTCCAACAGAACAGGGTCTAAAAATCTGTTGTTGCAAATTTGCTGAGAGAATAATGGCTGCCACTTTGCTTGTGCAGTCTCTGCACTGCTGACGTATGACTCATCGCTGCCCAGAGAGACTTCTGCAGCAAACGAATGGAGCTGCCTTGAATTGCAACCCAGTTCTATAAGAAGGCTCAGTTTAATGCAGCTCTTTCTCTTTTGGAATTTTTAGAAAAAGAAGAGGAGGAAATAATAACACTATTGAGACACAACTAGGGTATTTATTTGCCTTTGAGTAGATCTGCTGGCAAACAAGAGCTTTGGAACAAAAAGAAAGAGAAGGGGAAACGTGATTTACAGCAAAACCAGATTGGCCTTGAAATTGAGAGATCGCTAACAAAACAACAACAGACAAGTAGCTGTGTAGCAGTGGTGTCAAACTGAGTGCCTCTTTCTGTGATCATAGTGCATGGTTACACAGGTTTTGGAGATAAGTTACTGTTTTGGGTGACAGCTCTCAGAATCCTTGCACTAGCATGTATTATAACTCCTAGAATTCCCCACTAGTATGGCCATGGGGTTGTAGTCCATGCTGGATGGGAGGAGGAGTATTATTGATATGATAAAGGGAAAGGGCTAGCCGAAACCAACTTCTGTTCCTGTCGTGCTTTGTAAAAAAAACCCACCACCAACAGTCCTCTTTTGAACACTCATGGCAAAATCTAATTAAAGCAAACACTACATTTACTAGTGAATGTCCACAAGGAACACTAGCCAGTATTATAGATATGCATAACATGAGACATAGAAGGTGTGACAGTTTCAGCTAGTCTCTTAGAAGCCCCACACAGAGGAATCCTAGATAGCTCTCTTTCTCTCCTCCTACTTTTCAACAAATGTCAACTGGTGTCTGAATCATCATATATCCTAGGAATGATCTCCATTGTCCAAATGCCTGTCCATATGTAGCTGCAAAGGTACCACACACAAATGAAAGGTTGGCGTCCATAGGCTCAGAGGAACTCCAAGTCTGTCACAGTATAAGAAGTAAAGACCATAAGTTGGGCAGTCATCCCTTAAAACAGTCCAATAATGACCTAGGAGAATGCTGCCTGCAGAACAAGAATGGGTTTGCTGAGGGCATGAGGGGAAGCAGAACAAGAGTGAGTACCCTATGTTTCAAGTTAAACAGAACAAGAGTGGGTTCCCTTTGTTTCAAGTTAAGCTGCCAACACCAGCTAAACTCACCACTTAAATTGACCTTCCCCAAACAGGTGTTCCCTCCAGAAATATTGGGCTGCAACTTCCATTAGTCCCAGCCAGCATGGTTGTGAGGCCAGTTTGGAGCCCCCTCATTTTCCAAAGAAGAAAAACCCTGTTTAATCTTTTACTCCTAAAATTTTTGAGGCATTTCAGTGTTTTGCTGTTTGTTCTCCCTGTGTTATCTCCCCCCCACCTCCCTTTGCCTCATATGCCACCAGATGGTGTCAGGTGGCAGTTTAATGACTCACACAGGCGAGCTGATGAGAAAAAGAGATCATTTTGGCAATTGAACTGGAAGACATTCATGCAAAGCCTGTCAGTTTGGCAAAGTATGTGTGAAATCCAGAAGCTGCAATATCCAGTTGCTTTAATTATTGTGTTAATCTAACACATATATGTGAATGGAAGCATGTGTGTCTACACTAACAACCTTACATTCAAAGTATGAAACTGAAGCCAAATTGACTAGAAAGATGATTTCATGAAATAAAAAAGCATGAAGTGCAGGCAGTGCCAGCGATGATTTATGTAGACTCTGAAACTAGTTTTCTGACATGCAAAAATAATGTGTGCTATTTAGCATTCAGTGGAGGTTTCCGTTCATGATTTTTTAAAAAAATTCTTGCTTCAACAAAGAATTCTATGTTGTCCCCATTTATTTTGTCTGAGTGGTATTTATTATTAGTTGTTTATTCATCACCTTTATTCATCCATCTTTCAAAGTGGTATACTCAAGCCTTTCCCCTCTCTGCCTTATCTTCATAACATTGCCATGGGGTCAGGTTAAGTTGAGATGGTGAGTCAGGCAGCAAATTTTGTGGCTGAATGGGAACTTGAACCTGCACCTCTCTAATCCCAGTCCCACATTCTGACCACAACATCTCACTTGCTTTTCAGCAGTGAGTTTATATAACCTCAATACAAATGGATATTTGGTGACTTCCTATTCTTTAGGACATTTTATTTTATAACTTCTAGTGGGGATTCTTCTGAGATGGAGAGAAAGAATGAGAGCCAAAGTAAGTGACACAACAAGTGGGATTCCATAACAACTCAGTGGTGATACACTGTGATACAACTTTGCCTAACAAAACCCTATCAAATTCATGGGTCACCCTAAATCAACAGATGACCTGAAGGTGGGTACGTACACACCCACACCCACAGTGCTGTGGTTACAGCAGCCTGAGACATTACAAGCTTTCCTCTTGACTGTTAAACCATTATGATTTTATGGGATGCTGATGGCCAAGTGCTACTAAATACTACCTGCTGGGGAGCATGGGCAGTGAGGTTGGAATGTTGCTTTCATGTCTTGCTTGTTGACTTCTTGGAGACACCTGGCTAGCTTTCAGATCAGAAGCAGCTAAGTGGAGCTTTGGCAGGATCTGATTGAATTTGAATCATGCCATGGATAACGCCATCCAAAATGAAACAAACAAACAAACAAACAAACAAACTAAGGAAGCAAAACCCAAACAAACCTGAATTACGTTTTGCAAATAAATTTAAAATAGAAATAAAAAAATAAAAAAATTAATTACAACAACATTAATGGGAGCCAAACATTTGAATTAAGGCTAAAAGTTAATGTAAGCTGTCTACATGCTCCTTCTCCACAAATTGTCCAACTTGAAATGTTAAATGTAAGATATGTATTCAATCATAGAAAGACATCTTGGGCCACTGACTTATAGACACTGTCTGCTTTTATTTTCAGATGGAAAGGATGTGTCATTTTGCAACTGTAAGAGTTTAGAGAGTTCATTTGCATCACAGATAGGATGCATGTAGTCCTACAGAATTTGCTGAAATGCAACTCCCAGCATTACTCAAAACAGGCTATTCCTCAGCATTGGATATGGCAGTTGGGAGTTACATCTAATAACATTAGATGATTGCATGATTCCCACACTGATCTACACTGTTCCTTTGTTAGACTCAATATTTTGTTGTTGGTGTAACCTGCTGTCAAATCAACTTTGATCTGTGACCACCCTATGAATGAAACCTCCAAGTCACCATCAACAGCCCCCTTCAGATCTTGCAGACTCAGGCCTGTGGCTTCCTTGACTGAGTCCATCCAACTGTAAGGTGGTCTTCCTCTTTTCCTGTTACCTTCTACCTTATCAAGGATTATTGTCCTCTCTAGTGAGTCATATCTTCTCATGATATGCCCAAAATATGACAGTCTCAGTTTAGTCATCTTGGATTATAGGGAGAGTTCAGACTTGATTTCATCTCAGAGCCATTTATTTATTCATGACAGTGCAGGGTATCTGCAGAATTCTTCTCCAGCACCATGTTTCAAATGAGTCGATTCTCTTCCTACCAGCTTTCTTCTCTGACCAACTTTCATAACCATATATAGAAACTGGAAAAACATTGACATGGACAATCCTGACTTCAGTATTCAATTATATATCTCTACATTTAAAGATCTTGTCTATTTCCTTGGTAGCTGTCCTTCCAAGTCTTAATCTTTTTCTGATTGCTTGATTACAGTCTCCATTCTGATTAATGTCTGAGCCAAGGTTATATAAATCATCTGTGGTCAGTATTTTTGTCTTCTTAATGTTCAGCTGTAAACCTGCCATTGCACTTTCTTCCTTGATTTTTATCAGTAGTCATTCCAAGTCTTTGTTATTTTCTCCTGGTAGTATGGTGTTATCTGCATATCTAATATATGCCAGCCGGCCCATCCCTAAACTGCAAACCCCAGGATTCCATAGGATGTTGAAAGTGGAATAATAGCGCTTGTGATAATGGGGCTTCCCATTATCTAGGCTTAGCAAAGGGAGATACTCCCCTCTTAAGGTAAACCAAGGGTTAATGAGGTGCTGGGATTAGATTACATTTTAGTGTGGGTCAACATCACAGGTCACAGGGTGAGAACTGACCAACCACAAGGGAAGAGGTGGGCATCTTGGAGATGCTTTGAGATGCTTCCAGGGAGGAAATATAAAACTTCTGGGAGGCCATGTGGCCGAGAGAAGAACAGAGAGAGAGAACAGAGAGACAACCGAGAACAAAGGAGCATCCTAGGGACGGGATCTGGGCCAGTCGTAGACTGGAGGCCCCATGCCTCGTCTCCTGGCCCCTCTCGTCTCTTTTAGAACATCTAAGCCATGAACATCTGTGAGTACTAGAATACAGTAGTTAGCCACGTTAGGGCTTTTTATTATTTTGGAGTTGGCTGATCTTAAGAATGTATCTGTGCTTTTATATCTGTTTTTGTAACTACTTGTAACTTAAGCATGCGTGGGAACGGGGAGCCTCTCATGTGTGATATTGTCTTGTTTATTTGCATGCCTTGATTAAATACTTTCTGTAAAACCTCTGTTTCTCTCCATTCCCACGCCAGTCTTTAGCACACGCTAGATAGGACTTCTCTCACTCAGAAGGGGGGAGGTGAGAGGGAAGGAAGGGTCCTTAAACACAGGGATCGATAATTCACTGAACAGTCTCCCACTGTACTGTTCAGTTACTTCAGAGTTCAGTGGGTGGTGGCAGCAAGAATTAATAACGCTGGGGAAACTACCAGCCTTTTTCAAGGAGGAGAGTCAACCTTGGCAGGCTGGCAAGAACCCAGTATGATGCTGGAATTCCCATTCCAGTATGACAGCGCTATAACAGTCTAGTGCAGAAATCACCTATGGAGATTAGGATTCAAATCTTTGCCTAGTCATGGAAACCCACTGAGTGGCCTTGAGCAAATCATATCCTCTCAGCCTCAGAGGAAGGCAAAGACAAATACCCTCTGAACAAATTGTGTCAAGAAAACCCCATGATAGGTTTGCCTCTGTCTGAAATGACTTGAAGCCACACAGCAAGAACAAATATAAGGCTATTTACAACTAGGAGAATAAGTTGTATATGTGTACATTGGTTGTATATTTCTTTCCTCTCATGAAATAGCAGAGGTAAAAATCTGGAGTGGATATTCATAGAATCCATCCATCATTTTACAATTCATATTGCTTTGATGTATGTGAGAACTAACCTTTCTGTCTGTAGGAAAAATTTGTGAAGGATATTTTTGACTTTTGGATGAAAGATACAATGGACTAAAAAAAGGAGACCTGAAAGGAACACGGGTGAAGCTCATTCCTTCCTTTAACATTATTAAAACAAATATTGCAGTATTAAAGCTAGATCTACACTTCGAGAAACAATAATTCTTACAAATTTATCGTGAATGTATTTTCTGAGAAATATCTGCCCAGCTCTACTGCTACTGTAGAAAAGAAATAGGACTGGACAGTTCCTATGCTGTTAATCTCTTCCTAACTCAATTTCACAGAGTATCAAGTCTCCAGGGCCAGATGAATTGCATCCTAGGATATTAAATGAACTTGCAGAGGTCATTTTGGAACCGCTTGCTATAATCTTTGAGAAATCTTGGAGGACAGGAGAAGTGTCAGCAGACTGGAGGAGGGCAAATGTTGTCCCATCTTCAAGAAGGGAAAAAAAGAGGACCCAAATAATTATTGCCCAGTCAGCCTGATGTAAGGCCCCGCTTTGGGGGTCCCCAATATCAGTATGGTTTGGATGGGCACCATACCTAATTGGCATCATATGTAATTGGCAACACATTTTATTGGCTCTGATATCAAATTCAAGCCTGAAAGGTGACAGAGAGGTCAAACCGAGCAAGGGAAAGAATTTGACTGTAAATGTGAGAAGCATAGGACAACTCCAAAATTCCTCCAGGTAAGACTGAGTCATTTCTCAGGCAAATACACATCATTCCTGTGGATAATAGGCTTAAATAGAAGCTGGACTTTTCCAGGGAATCCAACCATGAGGAGCCCACCAGGACACTAATTGACAGATATCCATCCCTTGTACACCTGGATTCTTTCCTCTGTCCTCACAGCACCCACAATAGACAGCTATTATAACATTCATCATGTCTTTGTCAATCAAAGCACTAAGCCCATCAACCAATGAAAGACTCATTGTCCACAACAGGTTCCCTTTGTCTTTCGTCCGGAACCTTCACAGCCACGTGCCATTTTCAGGGTACAAATACCCCTGATTTGAGGAGGTCCAGTGCAGTCTCTTGAAGATCTACCTGTCACTCTGTCCATCTGGCTCCTGAATGAGAACTGCCCTTAGGTCCTACCTAAGCCAAAATACATTTCTACTCTTCACTACTCTTCTGGACTGGTAATTACAAATCCCCCCTGTGATAATGGGGCTTCCCCTTATCTAGGCTTATCAAAGGGAGATACTTCCCTCTTCAGGTAAACCAAGGGTTAATGAGATGTTAGGATTACATCAAGGGTCACAAGGTGAGAATTGACCAACCAAAAGGAAAAGAGGTGGGCATCTTGGAGATGCTTCCAGATCCTTCCAAGGAGGAAAATATAAAACTTCTGAGAGACCATGTGGCCAGAGCCAGAGAGAGAGAGAGAGAGAGAGACAGAGAGGGGGAGAGCTGGGCCAGTCGAGCTGGCAGGCATGCAGTGTCTCCTGGACCCCCCCCTTCTCCTTTAGACCATCTACGCCTATAACCTAATTGTGAGTAACTAGAAATCAGTAGTTAGTCGCGTTAGGGATGTTGTTATTTTGGGAATTGGCTGATCTTAAGAATGTATCTGTGCTGTTATATCTGTTTTGTAAATTCTTGTAACCAAGTGTACCTGGGAGAGGGGAGTCTCCCAAGTGTATATTGTTTATTTGCATACCTTGATTAAACATTTTTATAAACCTCCGTTTCTCTCCATTTCCACGCCAGGGTTGGCACACGCTACATAGGACCTCTCTCACTCAGGGGTGGTGGTGGAAGATCCTTACGCTTAGAGATTGGGCAGGGTCCCTCCTGTTCTGTCCAAATAATTCATAATTCAGGGGGGTGGTGGCAGCATACCTGATAGAGTTGGGGAGATTGCCAGTCGTTCCAAGCATGGGAATCAGCTTTGGGAGGCTGGCAAGAACCCTAGTAAAATGCTGGGAGGGAATTTCCAGTTTTGCAAGGCTGGAAGTCAACTTAAGAGACTGAAAATAAACCTTCAGTGTCACACTCCCAAATCCCTCAGCCTCTTTATAATTTTTCCTCCCTTTCTCTTTCAGCTAGCTCTTGTGTGGATGTGTGATTGTATGTATCTTGTGTGCATGCATGGGTGAATTCCCCTCAGTGAAATCATTTTATTAGACAATTTTGCTTGGTTTTTGGCTTGGCCTGACCCCATAAAAATTGGATTTAAAGATCTCTCCAGGTTATCCTACCTCTTGTAGTGCTACAGCTTGTGTTCTGGCTAATTCCCATTCCCCATTATTTGGAGCACATTGAGGTGTCCCCCATGGGACCCCAGAAATCAGGGTAACACTGGCATCAGTATCCAGAAAGATCCTGGAGCAGATCATTAAGCAGTCAGTTGCTAATCACTTAGAAAGCAATGCAGTAATCACAAGAAGTCAACATGGATTTCTCAAAAATAAGTCATGCAGACTAATCTTATCTCTTTTTGTGATAGAGTTACTAGCTTGATAGATGAAGGGAATGCTGTGGATGTAGCATATCTTGATTTCAGTAAGGCCTTTGACAAAATCCTCTATGACATTCTTGCAAAGAAACTAGTAAAATGTGGGCTGGACAGGGCTACTGTCAGGTGGATCTGTAACTGGTTGACTGACCGTTCCCAAAGGGTGCTCACCAATGGCCGCTTTTCATCCTGGAGGAAAGTGACTAGCGGGGTGCCACAGGGTTCTGTCCTGGGCCCAGTGCTGTTCAATATCTTCATCAACGACTTGGATGAAGGAATAGAGGGCATGCTCATCAAATTTGCAGATGACACCAAATTGTGAGGGGTTGCTAATATGCCAGAAGACAGGATCAAATTTCAAAATGACCTGGATAGATTGGAGAGCTGGGCCAAGGCTAACAAAATGAAATTCAACAGAGAGAAATGTAAGGTCCTACACTTAGGTAGAAAAAATGGAATACAGAAATATAGGATGGGGGACATGTGGCTGGATAGCAGTACGTGTGAAAGGGATTTAGGAGTCTTCATAGACCACAAGCTGAACATGAGTCAGCAGTGTGATGCGGCAGCCAAGAAAGGCAATGCAATTCTTGGTTGCATCAATAGGAGTATGGTGTCTAGATCAAGGGAGGTACTGGTAGCACTCTACTCTGCTTTGGTTAGACCTCATCTTGAATACTGTGTCCAGTTCTGGGCACTCCAATTCAAGAAGGATGTGGTCAAGCTGGAGCAAGTCCAGAGGAAGGCGACCAAAATGGTGTGGGGCCTGGAAGCCATGCCCTACGACTTAGACCTTTTCTGCACCGGACTATTAAAACAGTGCAGATCAACCTCCAAAGGAGGTCTTCTGCACCGTGGAGTGGACTGGGGTGGACTACTTTTTGTAGTTCCGCACCTCAGTCTGCTCTGGAGCGACCAGAACTGGTCACACAGCGTGCTTTTTAAAAACATCTTTTAAGAAGTTTTTTAAAAGTACGGAGGCGTGACCCTGTGTCACTCCATTGTAGGCGCGCACTAGTGCGTGCCTGCAGATCTGCCGGGGGTGGGCTTTAGGCTGGTGAGTTTCTCTGGTTGATGGAGAGCCTCCACCAACCGGAAGCCGCCATTTTGGACACCAGAGCAGCGCAGAGCAACGAGCTCGCACTTCTCCTTGTCCTGACGGACTCGCCCGGACCCACCAAAAAGGTAGTGAGTAGTGGGCAGGGAGTGTTTCCCTCACCGCATGCGGAAAGGGCCTTAGAGAGCTGGGTATGTTTAGTCTGCAGAAGAGAAGGTTAAGAGGGGACATGATAGCCATGTTTAAATATTTGAAGGGATGCCATGTATAGGAGGGAGTGGGCTTGTTTTCTGCTGCTCCAGAGACTAGGACAAGGAGCAATGGATTCAAGCTGCAGGAAGGGAGATTCCACCTGAACTTCAAGAAGTGGAATATTCTGCCTCGGAGTGCAGTGGAGTTTTCTTCTTTGGAGATTTTTAAGCAGAGGCTGGATGGCCATCTGTCGGGAGTGCTTTGAGGGTGTTCCTGCATGGCAGGGGGTTGGACTGGATAGCCCCTGTGGTCTCTTCCAACTCTACATTTCTATGATTCTATGATTTTATAATTGTAATGAGATAGCCTTCTAGATAAATCTATGGATACAGAAAAGTTGTACTATACTGTGAACTTCTGCCTATTTCACAAGGGTGGGGGAAGGTGTGGTCTCTCTCAGCTTTTGTATAGCTGTCTAGTCTGCAAAATACCACAGATGGAAAGCAAGCTCCCATGACTCAAGATTACACAGTAAACTCTACCGCAGAGTAGTGTATACCACATCATCAGCCACAGTGGCAGATAGGAAACAGTGGTATCATGGGCATTTATCTTCTCCCGGCTGAGACATTCTCTCTCATAATCCTTCCATTCAGACTGTGAGCCTCCTGTGGGTACTTTTCCTTGGAGATTAAGACACTGTTTTTTGAACTGCAACTCCCAGAATTCTTCACCCATGATGGCCATGCTCTTCAGAGGGATTCTGGAAGTTGTTTTCCAAAAAAGTAACTTTTCCAGGCTCTGCTTTACCTTAAGCAAAACTGTCACAAGTCTGTTACCTCTTCTATGGAACATCTGAGCAGGTTCTAAATAATCTTCCATTTTAGGCTACTCTTTTCTGCAGTGGAAGATAGCAAGTGACATTATCTTATGCCAATTTTCCAGTGTTTTCATGATTAAATTCCATGCCATCCTGAGACCTACGAATATCATTTTCAAGGAAATATCACACAAACCATTTTCGTTTCTGTTTTGAAATGAATTTTAAGGGCAGCATCCATTTTTAAATACAAATTGGTGTGCTTGGTTCCTGGTATTAAGAATGAGTCAGTTTTTCAATCCACATTAAAGCAAAGCCCAACATAATGTGTTATGTTCATTACTCCATTACATTTGCAGATCTAAAAAAGAATGGATATGAGCCAAGTGGATATAGGAGAACAGATATCTTGAATTGTTATCTCCTTGGTTATCAAAGGAGGAACAGAACAACTCTAAGATCAAGATGAGACCTCAGAGAGCAAAATGTGTTTTATTAAATTCCATGTACTGAGAAAGCAAAACTTGTTTCACTAAGTTCTGTGTGCTAAGAAATCTCCCATGGCAAGAATGGTTTTACCATAGAGTAGATTGATGAGTCCACAAATATAGGGAGTCATGACAGGGCAGTAAATTGTTTATTATTTACTAGGTTTTTATGATAATTACTGTCAGGGAAGGGAAGTGATATTTGGGAAATTTGCTGCCTCTAAAGCCAAAGTAACTTGGATGACTTTAAATACTAAATACCTTTGTTTTGGTGGGTTGGTAGCACTGGTTGCTGCTTCACCTCTGGAAGTGAAATATCATGGGCCAGGGATAGAACATTCTTGTTCTCTTGAGATATTCATATCTTGAGGCCAGTGCTCATCTTGATTCTGATATTCCACAACACATTGCCAAACAACAACAACAACAACAAACCAGAACGAAAAACAAACAAATAAAACAACCAGACATGATGATCTTCTGTAGGTGAATGTACAACATAACCGCCTCTTCTTTTTCCTTCTCTTTCAAGGCTGCTACTTATAAGAACATCATAGAAGTTTATAGTCTATACTTTTCATGGATAATTTAAAGGTTGGCTTACTAACACCCATCCATCTATCACTTTATTTATATGGCACCTTTCCCCCAAACTGTCATTCAAGGCAGCTGGCAGAAAATAGAAAAGACTAGGAACAGCTATTGAAGAAAGTCATGGAAGAAAGTGCAGAAGCAAGTCTACAACTGAACATTAAGAAAACAAAAATAATGACCACAGATGATTTACAAAGCTTTAAAATGGATGACGAAGACATCAGAACGGTTTATGGTTTTCTGTGCCTTGGCTCAGTTATTAATAAAAACAGAGACTGTAGTAAAGAAATGACAAGAAGGCTAGCACTTTGAAGGGCAGCAATGAAGAAACTATATGAGGTCCTCAACTGTAAAGATAACACTGAAAAGCAAAGTCAGGATAGTCTGTGCCACTGTATTTCTGATTTCTCTGTATGATTGTGAAAGCTGGACAGTTAAAAAGAAAAGCTGACTGGAAGAAAACTAACACACTTGAAATGTGCTGGAGGATTGTATGGATATCCTGGACTACCAAAAAAGACAAATAAATTAGTTGGAGAATAAGTCGAGCCTGAATGGCAGTTGTACTTTATACATATCATGAATGATGCGACCCACTGGAAATGAGAATAATGCTTGGTAAAATAGAAGGCAGTAGGAAAACAGGAAAGATGTGTCATATGTGGATTGATTCAATCAAAGAAGCCACAACCTTGACTTTGCAAGACCTGAGTAAGTCTGTGTTTGTTTTGGAGGTCTTCCCATGCATAAAATTGTCATAAGTTGAAGCCAACCTCACTGCAGTTAACAACAAAGGTTGAATTAACAAAGGAAGCCAGTTAAGTGCACCAGTGTACCCAATGATGAAGCTGCTTCATTTCCTATACAGGGTCCTCCCACTTATCTGATAGGTGAGGGACCAGAGCACAGAACTGGTTGAAAAACAGAACGCATGTGCTGTAGGAGCATGAAGGACTTGCAGAGACTCACTTAGGACTGATTGCACACATACATCTTGCAAAGTGTCTCAGCTTGCTTGGCGCCTTCACCTCCTTCTCAGCTCCCTTAGCAAGAAGCATGTGCACAAGAGCGGTCCCAAGTGAGTCTCCATAGGCAAGAACAACTGATGACAGAGTGGGACACCCATCAGATTAATGGCACTTGTCCGTACCTTGGAAGTGTCAAAAGAGGAAGTTGTTAGATAATGGGGTGTTAAAAGGTGAGGGCTTCCTGTATCCACCATAGGCATAGGGTCATTGAGTTGGAAAAGTCATTTAGTCTAGCTCCTGCTATGTAGGAAATCTGCTACATGATCTCACATAGGTGATAATCATTCCGGACTGTGCTTTAACACCCAAACACCCAACACTAAAGTAGTCTTTTCTATCGTCAGACAGATTCATATTACCAGGAAGTTCCTCCTAATGTTTAGTCAAAAATATCTGCTCTTGTAATTTGAACCTGTTGGTTTCAGTCCTATCTTCTGGGGTTGCAAAAAGCAAATTTGTTTCATCATCTTTGTGGTAGCCTTTCAAATATTTGAAGATGGTTGTCATATTTCCTTTTGGTCTTAGTGTCTCTTTTCCAGGCTCACGTCACTTCTTAATTGTGAATTAAGTCAGTCAAAAAGAAACAATGCACTTTCTAATGTCTTTTGCATCTATCTGACAGTGAGAAAGGTAATAGATTATGTGATTATTCCATCTGTGGACACTACTAAGTGATGTTGGATAGCCCCAAGAGGAAGCAGCTTTCACATAATTCTGCAAAGGAATTCAAAACAGAATGCAGATCTGTATTTGGATTTTGCTTTCTCACTCATATCTTGAGGTGACTGAAAGCAAGATGCATCTTTATGGCAAATGATTGATGGAGCAAAATGTTAATTATTGAATACATCTCATATGACACTTCAGGACATAATTTATGCAATGCTAAGGAATGTGCTTTATAGCAATGACAGCTCTTTAGTGACAAGATAATATATTCCATTTTTTTTAGACATGTTCTTGATTAACCACTAAGAATAGCACTGGCATACATTAAAATGCACAGGGTGCTGGATGAAGGAGCATGAAAAAAAAAGCTCAACAGATAGCAAATGCACACAGCATGCAGTCTTTTAGCATGCCTTCTTTTCCTATAGCTGTCGCTCATGCAGGACAGATGTGTTAGGTTCTCAGTGTTTACTTGTCCACCTAACATATTTTTGATTTCTGAGGTTATTTGGAAGACATTAACACCTGCACCTGTTGGTGTTTTCTGGCTGAACATTAATACATGATTGGTATGATTTAATGTGTTTCAAACAACTTTTCTGTCTAAGAAAGCACTTTTTTTTTGTTAACTCCGCCCTAGTTTTTAATCATAAGGTGATAGAAATGAAACTTCTTGAAGAGAATGTGGGCAGAGAATGGGGTGGGTTAAACTCTTTTTCCTTGCAGATGCTACATTTCATATAAAAACAATGTCAACCTAGCTACTATTTGCTTACAAATTGATTCATAAACACATGTTCTAGAGCAAAAAAAGGCAGAAACTCAAAGACCATTTCCGCACAGGGTATTTGAAACGGTGCAGTCCATCCTCCAGGGAGGACGTCTGCACCTTGGAGTAGACTGGGTCCGGATACTCAATGTAGATCCGTACCTCAGCCCGCTCCGGAACGACCCCAAGTAGTCATCCAGCAGGCTTTTGAAAGACCGGAAAAATGTGAGCCTGCGATCTGCTGGGGGCGAGCTTTAGGCTGGCGAGCTTCAGCGGTTGGTCGAGAGCCTCGACCAACCGGAAACCTCCATTTTCAACGCCGGAGCAGTGCAGAGCGATGAGCACGCACTGTTCCGGAGCAGCCTGGACCGGACCGGGGAGCCAGAAGATCCGGTAAGTAATTGCAGGGCAATTCCCTCGTCCCGTGCAGAAATGGCCAAAGTGTTTCTTCGGGAAGTGCCCAATCTAGTTGACAGACCAGGTTCAAAACTTTCCTAGAGTCTTAGCTTCAGTCCCATTAGACATTACCCCAAGTTTAGTGACTCTGTGATCAAGCATGTGGACCTTATATAAATTCTAATATAATTTTATATTATAAAATATAACATTTTATATTATAATCCAGATCTCTGCTTCTTTGTTGTCTTGACATCTATCTTGTCAAGTAGTGCAAGGGAAGCAGGGAAACACTGTTGATATTCTGTGGCCAGGATCCTGTTGGTGACATATGCAGGCAGAAGTTGCACTACACATGCAGAATGGCTTTGGACAATGTGGAATGGACATAGCCAGGAGATGATGGCAGGAATAGGGTTCTGCATGCAGAACTGTTGCAGATGCTCAATAATGCAGCTAGAGTAATGTGTTAATGCACATTGTGTATTGCCTCTGCACGTTGCACAATGAATAGCGCTGAACAACTTACCCTTCGGCACCTACAAGGGTTGAGGTGTAGCAGTTCATCCAGCAGCCTCCTTCAGGCCACCCGGGCTGGCAGCTGCCATTTTCAGACATGTGCATACTGTGCATGCCTGAGTTTCCCCTTTTGTTCACCCAGCAGCCATTGAATTCAAAGTGCCTGCTTTGAATTCATTGGTTGATGGAGTGGGCTTGATTGGAGGCTTGCAGACTTCACTCAGGTCCGCTCACTGAGTATATAACTGGGGCTAGCCCTGGCTGCTCGCCAGACTTTTCATAGTGGCATCCCAACCCACCCACACCCTCTTATTTTCTGGTTTCTTCCATGTTATAGTTGTTTCTGGTTTTGTCACAACTTTGTGGGCGGTTGCATGGCCATTGGATCTGGGACAGTGGGTGCCTTTGCCACATGCAAAGGGATGTTTGGGTTTCCCGTTGGGGCAAGGGGGTGCAGTGAGTGGCAAACTTGCCCAGCTCGGGAGGGCATGCAGCATGCACCCCATAGTGGCAGGAGGGCCTCATCCAGTGGCAGACCATCTTGCTCCAGGCTGGATGATTGGGTTCATCAGTCAACAGGTGGGTTGATCGATGCCTGGATCCAAACCCGTGCATACACCAACCCTGTCTGCCTTGTAGCCAATAAAGTTGTGGCCTTTCTTTCTCCAAATTTCTTGGTCTGTGTGCTTTTCTTTGCGGCTGTTGCCCCTGATCACGCAAGTGACAGATAAGTGCATTCACTATTTCTTACAAGTTTGTGCTAGTGATGTTCAGTACAGGAATAGTATAATGGTAGTGTTTCATAACTCTATTGCTGGATATTTACGCTACTCTGAGATGATGTAGGACCACAGTTTCTGTGTGTCCATGTGTGTTTGGCATCAGAACCAAAGAAAAAGGGCATCATACCACACCCACTCCATTTGAACTGGACTATGACCTCATAAAACAATTCAAAAGTGCTGAATGTTTGATGGACTTCTTCTTCATGCACATGACAGTACTGTTGCCAGTGCAATCTGATACCAACAGATTCTGTTCAGTGCCCCATAAGGGGTAGAAAAATGAAAACCAGAACAAAACTTCAAGAGGAGTCTGGAAGTGCCAAATCCCAGATACCTGAGTCCCTGATGCCATCATTAATTGTATTACATTCAAAACCTCACAGCCTTGCAGTTCCTTAGCTTTGATGTCTGCATTTTAAAATTTTGTTTGGCTTTTTTCATTTGCTTTTCAGGACCAGATGCTAATTTGGATTTACGAGTGTTGTGGACCAGGGGCTATTATCACAAAGCCTTCTAGTGACGCCAGCAATATCGCACACACGGCCTGGGAAGCTGATGCAGTCTCAATTTGAAAATTAAAAAAGAAAGAAAGAAAGAAAAATGAGAAAAGACAATAATCTTGGTAAGAATTTGAAGGAACCCTCACTCTGTCTGGCACACTTCAAACGCAAACTATTTGGTAGGAGTTTCTATGACTCGCTGCATTATCTACACAGCTCACAGCTTCATAGGACCTTTGTGCAGACAAAATTGATCAACAGCAGGAGGAAAATAGCCGTTGCCTCAGCAACCAGCTGATGACTCATCCTGGGTAGCAAGTGGTAGAAATGGAGAGGCTGCAGTAATTTTCCAGATGCTTAATTCAGCGAGATCTCTCTCTCTCTCTGCTGCTTCCACCCTCTCTCTCCTCCTCTCCCTTACTCATTTTCTCTCCTCCTTTGGAATGTCAGAAATCTCTTCCCTTCCAACCGATCTCCTCCCACCCCAAAAACAGGTCTGATTTTTTCAAGCCTGCACACACTGCACTCTCATGTGATGCGACAGACAGTCCTTCAGGGTGCTCACCCATTCCAGTGTCACAGAAAAAGCAACAGCAACTAACGAACCACTCAGTGGATTGGAGCGACAGTGGTCCAAAGTCAGTCCCAACTTAATTTGACAATGCCAAGCAGTTTCCAAGTCTGTTCAATTCTGACTTACATTCAAAGTGCTGGTTATGACCCATGAAAACCTATAGGCTTAGGATTGGGCTATCTACAGACATATATCTCCCCATATGAACCTGCTTGAGTCTAAACTCTGAAACTCCATTTGCAGAGAAGCCCAAATAACCCCCTCCTTGCTATCCTTTTAACAGTAGGTGAAAACAGTTTTTTTACTGTTCTGACAGCCTCTTAAGACTGAAGATATTTAAAGAAAGGGCTTTAAAAAGGGTGCTATATTATATTTTTAATTGGATGTTTTAAATTATTTTAATACTGTGAATAATTTGAG
This sequence comes from Iguana delicatissima, assembly GCA_948472985.1. Taxonomy (NCBI): domain Eukaryota; kingdom Metazoa; phylum Chordata; class Lepidosauria; order Squamata; family Iguanidae; genus Iguana; species Iguana delicatissima. The sequence continues at coordinate 177,203 of CAOKZL010000174.1, forward strand.
TCCATTTTAATCATTATCTTTTGTATGTTGTACTTGTTTTAATATGTAAATCATCTTGAATTTCAGTTAAGGGGAAAAGGCAGAAAATAGATATTGATGACAAAGATGATAACAACAATGCTCCCCATGCCATTAGTGGTATGTTTGTGATAACAACATAGGGTCATCCTTCCTTTTGTGAATTTATCATGCTTTTTTTTGTTCTGCAAATGTCAGTACTGTGTTATTGTAAATATTGGGCTCTCATAATCACACTGAATACCCCAGAGTGCCCTGGACATTTTGGGTGCCAGAGAAATATTAAAAGAGGGCAGTTTTGATGTTGGAGTCTCATTCCCTTAAAAGGCAAGTATCAGTTTCCAGGATGTGATTGTTTTTAACTTGGTTTGCTTTTAATCCTGTCTTTCTCCCAACACGGCACCCAAGGCTGCTCACAACATATTGTACTTCTTTCTAATTTCTTCCACACAATTACTTACTCTTGTTTGAATGGGAATGAAATTAGTGTAGACATAAATTTCTCCTTTAGTGTTTAAGTTAATTTACAGCACTGTACACCAAAGTTTGAAATCATTTGATCTTGCCATGTGCTCCCTTGTTACACTTATTGTGCACTTGGTCAAGACCTTGGAAAAGTCACATTCTCTTAGTCCATTTCACACTAGATTGTTATAGTGCTATTATTCCACTTTCAACATCCTATGGAATCCTGGGGTTTGCAGTTTGAGGAGGGGCGTTTGAGGTAAGAAGGTAGCAGTGGAAAACCTTCTCTGAACAGATGTTGCTGGGAAAACCCTAGGACAGGGTTGCCATAAGTTGATGTTGACTTGAAGACACATCACAACAAACAAGTCAGGAGGAGGAAAAGTCCCCTATGAATAGAGATGATTTTCAATCAAAATATTCTGTCTTGAATGCGGAAGACTCACACTTGCATCACGAGAATAGCATTCTTTCTTTACAAAGTCACAAAGGAGGAACCGGCTAAACTACAAGTCTGCAGTTTCATTTTTAGAAACAGCCAAGATTTCAAGTGGCATCATAGCAACCTACACAAGAGATGTATGAAGAACTGTATTATTGTTACAGAGAAGTCTTCCCTCCACAGTTATTTGTTACATCAGCTGCTGTCAGAACAGAAGCATCATCCATCATGGCCACTAGCGAAGGTGACATTCTTTAGCGCTGGCTGGTTTTGCAGCAGACCAAGAGAACAAGCTGGCAAAGCACTTTGGGAATTACAATGAATTTAGTTTTTAACTGTCCTTGATATCACACTGTTCCAAGTTCTTTTGTACTGGTGCATTTGTCCTATTAAAATTATAGATCTTAAAGTAATCATAGTGTATTAATACATGTGTGAGATTTGAGAGCTAACTCACTGCACAGAACAGATATCTGACATTCTAGTTTAGCTTTCAACACCATGCTTGTATCCTAACAATTTTTTTTCCAAGAAGCAAATCTAATTATATTTTAACAGGACCACTTTTATTGAACGCTGGGGCATACAAAGGTCTGAGTTCACATAATACTTATGAGGCAAAGTAGAAGTTGTTCAGCTGCATAAACCTTGTGAAGGTGAAGATTCGAAATATAGGCATGAATTTCCCTTCTGACAAGGAGCCTCTCAGGTACAATTTCTTGTGGCTGTTTTTGACAGATAAAAACTTAAAGCATCTTGCACCCGAAATGGTCCTAATGAAAACCACACGGAACGTATTGTGGATTTACAAATGTCTCTCTTCCACTGTATATTTTGCATTAACAATGAACAGATGTTAATGGCAGGACAAAGACTCAATGGTAATTTAAGTAGTAGAAATGAAAATACCAGTCTTTCCAGCTGTACCTGCGAAACCGTAAGAACTGTTGCTACAAGCAGAGTTGCAGAATTGTAAAGAATATCTGCTTGGGGCTTACATGATGCCAACTACTGCTTATAACCTCTAAGGCATGGTAGAAATAATGCAGCTCACAGGCCGCAGGGCCCATGAAGGCCAATAGAAAATTATGTCTCCGGAAGCCATGAGGGAATGTGATTCTCAGCTAAAACAAAGTAAACAACCTCAAAGCCCTTCAAAATCAACCAACCAACCACAAGCGACTTTCTAGTCATTTTTTATTTTGTTATGAACGGCAAGTAGGGTCCCTTGATGTTTGGAGGAATGGAATGTGGGGGTGGCTGCCCACCTATGTTCTGAGGCCAAACAGTAGAATTAAGTGTGAGGCATAGACTGGGATCAGTAGGCATTCCAGAATGGAGAGATAAAATGAAATCAGTGAGGAGTCAAGTTAATCTACCATTGGGGCCATTTCCCGATGATATTGTATTCTATTTCTATTTCCAGAAAAAATCCATTAAGACTTTAATGGCACTTTAGCACTTTAATCCTATCAGCCGTCTTGGTGAAGAACCTTTATTGCACTTGATAGCACTTCCTGTTATTGCAGATCCAAGGAGTGGGAGGGCTGTGGCGTACCTAGGTTGTTCCTCCCTCTGTGACTCCCATGGCATGGTAACTTCAAAATCTATCACCTCTCTGTGTTTATTTTAAATTTCTCCTTTGAGTTAAAACTTTTTATTTTTTTAAATACATTTTTAAGCATCAAAGTGTGAAAATGCAGTTGTGTACTGGTGTGTCCTGCCCTTACTTGTTTCACTAGTATGGCTTCCAAAGGTGCGGGGGAGACCAATTGGGGTGATGGGGAGGGTGAAGGCAGGGACAGGGAGTGGCCAAGGATGCTGTAGTGCAGAAGGAACAGCAGTGGCAATACCATTACTCATCCGCTTAAAGGTGCAGAAAAGAGCATTTCTAACCTAGACCCTTTTCACACCTTACCCTTTTGCGGTGCTGGGGTGCGGGGCTTGCGCAAGCAGCCTCTGGAGGAAGGCTCTCGCATCCCTGCCTATTCAGCTCCGCATGAGCTTCCTGCTTGCGCGAGAGCCCTGCCTCTTCCTTTTGCAGTGCAGCCTGAGACCTTTCCCAGCCTGCACTGGACAGGAATCGTGACTGGCCCAGCTCCCGAGGCTCCGCACGCCAGGTAAGTGCACGCGGGCCCCTGGAGCAATCTGTGACTGTGCAGCATTTTCGGCTTCAAGCTGAAAATGAAAAAATGCATGTGTGGTCCGCATCAGGCCCTTGAGCATCACACAAATGTGAGTGCATTGTGTGGACTGCTCTTCACATGTGCGCGACGCTCAAGGGGCCCGTTCGCATCAGAAATGCCATGTGAAAAGGGCCCTAATGGCATCATATGAGTGACAATGCTGAATCTACAATGTGTTAATGGCGTCTGGTGCGGAAATGGTCTGGGTCTGTTCAGTAATCAAATGTGGTGGTCAACATTATAATCAAATAATTACTCCAGATTCTGGAGTCCAGAAGAAGAAACAGGAATAACCATGGTGGAGAGCTGAAGCATAGCAGGAATATCATCCAAAATCACTGCAAGCAGCAAACCACATGCAAACACAATATTTGAGGAAGCAGTGCTAGACTGAGGTCCCTGATTTAAACCATGGTGTCTCTGATAGTTGAGGAGTTTTGACCACTTGATAATATTATTTTTAACATAGCCAAATTGAAATATCAAGCTAGATTTTGATAAGGTTAACTGTTCTTGAGGTTGCTATAATACATGCTCCAGCTGTGACTATGGATAGATCAATCTGTCACTGTTACTTTTTCTTCATATTCACATTTGAAACATTACAAGTGAGCCTTCTCCACCACCTTCTTCCCTCCTATTCACTTTGTTACCCTGACTTCTGGAGGACACCTGGATTTGCTCCAATAATACAAAGGTTGGGGAAATTAGTGGAGCACTGCTTATCGAAATGGAAGGCAGGGCAACGCAGTGAGATCTCTTATCCTATGTCTATAGAGTCAGACTGCATGAGAGATAGGGAAGTCAAGTGTCCAATTAAAAGTATTTTTATTTAGCAAAATTGGCAGAATTTCCACAGTCATTCACACAAGTGCACAAGGACTACTGAATCTGAAAGACTTAAGAGCGGGAAAAGCTAAGGGAAAAAAAGCAGTTATACTGCACCTGATCTTGAAGACTGAAGTTCGGGAAGAAGCGAAGATAGATTAGCAGCCAAACAAAAAGACTGAAAAGAGCCTTAAACTAGCAGCAGGACAGATGCTAGACAAAGGTGGGAGTTCTCCAAAGTGAGCCCCAAAAAGGGACTCAATTATAGTGCGAAGTATGCTGGGGGGGCAGACCTTTTCCTGGGAAAGGACAGAAGCCAAGTTATGCAGCTGGACCACAGCTTTGTAGTTCCCACGACTGTAATCACTAACCTCATCTGGGAGACACTTAGTCTCTCAAGGAGTCCAACTTGCGGCCAGCCCATTTGATGTGTGCCTTCCGAGATTTTCCTCTGGATACATGACTGAGGGATATTTGGTCTGACTTCTGCCAGGGGGGTTTCAGCCTTTAGACATGGATATCTACGTTTCTGTCCAGCAAACCTCTGGTTGAACAAATATAAATAATCTTTCCCGAGATTGGGTCTGTCAGCAGGTAATAAATATCTCACTCCTGCTGTCAGCAGATAGTGAATATTTTCTTTCTGCTATTAGCATAGGTTACAACTTACCTTTTGCCTGGGCACAGAGAAGTAAGATAGTGTCCCCAACCAAAAGGCAAAGGAATGGCTGGGGCAAATGATGGAGGGGGGAGAAAGCCATCCACTCACCTTCTCCATGTGCAGGCCTGCCCCCTCCCATTCCCTTGCCTTTTGCCCAGGAACAGAAAAGGAAAGTGGCACGCCTGAGCAAAAGGCAAGGGAATGAGAGGGGGAGAATGGGGGGAGACATGCACATGTCTTCTCTGCATTCAGGGCTGCCCTCCCACTTGCTTGTCTTTTAGCTGGGTGTATGGAAGGAAGCACATGTGCCTGGGCAAAGGCATGGGAATAGGGAGGGAGGCATGTGCATGCCTTTTCTGTACAAAGGGCTGCCCCATTCCATTTGCTTGCCTTTTCCCCAGGCTCCTGTAAGGAAGGCACGTGCACCCAGGTAAAAGGCAAGAAAATGGGAGGAGGACAATGGGGGGAGGCACATGTGTGTTTTCTCTGCACGCAGGGCTGCCCCCTCCCATTCCTTTCCCTCTCATCTATTTACATTTGGTATTTTAAATTTTTTATCTGTTGTACATCAGCTGGGGGATCTTGGCAAACTGAGGGGTAATAAATAAATGCTCTAAATAAATACATAAAAATAAATTTTGTGTGGAAACCCAAGTGTGTTCCACACATGATTAGAGACATTTTAAAAGGTAGAATAAAACTTTACAAATCAGATAAGATAAAACATATATTTCTTGTGTTGTGTGGTATTTCCTGACTCGAGTGAATTTTAGCGTTCTTTCAGTGGAAATAATTTCAGTTTCTCCTAAATGTGACTAAGGAGAGGACACATCACTTCTCCTTTGCTGCATTATGATTTGCTAAAAAAAATGGCATCGGCTGTTTTAGACTCCCCAGGACAAAAAAAAAATACTCCAGTAGCAAAAGTTATTAGATTTGTGGGACCTTTCTTTCTTTTCTTTTTTTTTGTTCCAGACATTTGTTCCTTATAAGGAAAAAATAGTGGAATTCAGAGAAATTGTTTAAAATTGTACATGTCATACAATGTCAACATCGTAGGCCTAGTTTTGTGTGAATTCAGCGAAAAACATGGCTTTGGATAAAACTTGAAGTTTTTTTTTAAAAAAGTAATTCATTCCATTACTTGTTATAGTGCTTTAAAAAGGGCCTGCTGCTTATCTGTTATAATGATGAAAACCGGTAGCTCATTACATTTCTTGCTGTGCTGCTGATTACTTTTCCATTACTTTCTGATCCTTTTTTGAAAAAAAAAACCCCTTAGGGTAACAGAATGGCATAAGACTTGAAAAAGTCTCTCAAAATGTCTATGCAAATAGCCTTTAAAAGTAACTTTTGGTTTTTCTTATTGAAATACTGGTAAGTGGTTTTGTTCTTGCACCTAGTAGTACTTGTGAAATGTGATTTCATTATATTCTTGTTATTCCTGACAGGAGCTTGTTACATATAACTGAGTTAATTGTAATCTATTACTTTCAAGCTCTGGTCAGGGGAACTACAATTAGTGTGTGAGGGTTAATATGGTCCTGAGAAGAACAGGCTGATAGGACCAAATCTAGGAGTGGGCTTCCCTGAAGAGAGAAAGGATACTCTTTTCTTCAGGATAGAGTGGTCTGCCCTTTCACAGCCAACCTGTCTCCATGGTCACCACCCAGGCACAAAGCTAGATAGAGGCCAAAATCTTGTATTGAGGCCATTTCCACTTGGCCCCTCCCGAAACTGCAAACCCCAGGATTCCACAGGATGTTGAAAGTGGAATCATAGCGCTACAACAATCTAGTGCGGAAATGGCCTATTTAGACTAGGGATGGGTGAGAATTTTATTTTACCTTTTTTTAAAATCAGAATATCCTGTAATTTGTGTCTTTGGCCATTTCCACACAGGGCAAGGGAATCACCCTGTGCCGGTACTTACCGGACCTTTGGGCTTGATGCTTGGGTCCAGGCTGATCCGGAGTAGTGCGTGGCTGCCGCTCTGCACTGCTCTGGGGATGAAAATGGCGACTTCCAGTTGGTGGAGGTTCTCCACCAACCGCTGAAGCTCACCAGACTAAAGCCCATCCGGCAGATCGCAGGCTAGCATTGGTGCGAGCCTGCAAATCTGCACCGGAGCGCGGGAACGGAGTGGCGCGCTCTGTGCTTTTGAAAGACCTCTTTCAAGTGGTCTTGCAAAAGCATGCTGGATGACCACTTCAGGTAGTTCGGGAGCGGGCTGAGGTGCAGATCTACAGTAAGTAGGTCCGACCCAGTCCGCTCCCAGGTGCAGACATCCTCTCTGGAGGATGCTCTGCACCGTTTCTTTAAGCCTGTGTGGAAATGGCCTTTAGAAGCTCGACAAAAAGAGCTTGAACTTTTAAAGAAATCAGTTATGGGAGAAAGTGATTTGTCCATCTCCAATATGGACTAACACACATTGCCTTCTTCTTCCCTTACTCACATTTGCCCTGCCATGTCTATGTTGGCCCTTTCCTCCAGTACTACAAGATGAAAGATAGTCATCATGGGCAAGCACTAGAAGCTGCTGTACTGACTTTTTGGCTACTATATGATGCTTAGCTTCTAATCGCTCCCCACCCACCAACAAATCTAGATTGAATTCTAGGATGAGAGCCATATTTGCATGGAAGTGATTGATGCTTTGGCAATTTAAATGGTTATGAAGTTAGCATTACAGTTTCTAACTTGAACAGTGGAATTGGCTGTTAGTGTTGAAAGACCTGTGAAGAGCGAACTGAGACAAAGAGAGATACTGTAAAAGGAAGAATAATAAATATGATTATTATAGGATAGCAAAGGTGAGATAAAAGCACTTGTTGTATCCAAATGTATACATGGAAATTTTACCAGTATTAGCAGCATGCTTCTGGTAAAATCTCCCCTCCTTTCTTCTTGAGTTGGTTGAGAATGTAAAGATTGCACAAGGAATCTTGAAAGTGTATTTTAGATGGTGATTAATGCTAATGGAATAGCTTGTCCTTTTGCCATATGGGCAAAACATCTCCTAGGCACATCTTCTTATATTTGGACAGACCATGGCCATTTCCACATGGGCATATTGCCCACGCTAGAGTGACCTCTCCAGGAGGTCTCCTTCACCGGGGTCTGCGCTAGAGCAGTTAAAAAAAGTGAGGTTCTAGACCTCAAACCGCTCTAGCGCAGCCCCGGGGGTGGCGCTGTGAGTTTTATAAAAACCACCTTCAAAAGTGGTTTTTATAAAACTTACCTGCGCTGCCCCGTAGCAGCCCCCGGTGAAGAACTGCAGAGATGCGGTAGCGCGTCCCTGCAGATCTGCCCGGCGGCGGACTTCCGACTGGTGCACTGTCCTAATTGGCGGAGCGCCGTCGGAAGCCACCGGCCACCATTTTGGGCGCCACCAGGCGCTGCCAAGCGCTGCCGAATTTCAGCGGCTTTTGGAACGGCGGATCCGCGCTCTTTGGAGGGACGGAGCAACCCGCTCGCGGGTAAGCTCTGCCCTTGCGTGCGCGGCCCCGTTTCGCCCTCCCCGTGAGGAAAGGGCCCATGAGTGGCTCCTGTTTAATTTTTTCCCCCTTTATCAATGTTTGATTAATGGTCTGTTACTTATTACTCAACGTAATCCCATAGTTCAGCATCCCCTAACCTGAGGCCTGGTGGATGTATTAGGTTACAGCTTCCAGCATTTTCCGTCAACAGAACAAGAACTATGCTGGGACATGTAGTCCAACGATTCTGGAGTGCAGGGTGAGGAAGACTGCCACAGCTTCACAGACTATTTCATGAAGGTCAAGAGATTTTTTAAAAACGTGTAATGTTCTCAAAAAGGTTGGCATTTGCTTCTTTAGAAACTACTCAGATATATCTTGCAGATAAAATAGACCAGCTGTTCATTCCCCAGGGAACAAAATGTTCAAGGACAGCACATGATAAGCAAGTATCCAAGCTTCAGACCAGAGTCTGGCAAGAGAGTCAGTTCATCAATCAGCTATAAAAGGCCCATGTTTATGATTAGAAAGGTACAATGGTTGTGATAACAGTTTATCCCCAAACTGAAGCTCATAAGGCTTTGAGCATCTATAAAGGTTATTTTAAGATTATATTTCATCTTCTAAAACCTTGATTACCACAAACCTTTAAAACTTGGAATAGAATAGTTTATTCAGATTTTTTAAAAAGCCTTCAATGTAATAGAAATTCATTAGAATCACCTTTACTTGTAGAAAACAGGTGGAATCATGAAAATATTTTGGACATTTTGGATTCTGTTGTCTTTTCTTTTGTAGATGTCTGAAAACAAAAGTCTAAGACTCTAGTCTCTCCTGCAAAGTTTGATAAATGTGGCTTTTCACAAATGGAATAAAGCCAAATTCTTACATCATGGTTGCAGAATTTAATTTATAACCCCAGAGTGTCATACTGGTTGGACTATGTCATCCTTATTGTGAATTCTGACATTGTGCAACCAACAAATACATACTGGTGTGTATAATTTTGCCCCATTGTTTTAAGAGAGAATGTGCAATGTCAATCAAATAGTATCCAGGCTGTAATGAATCAAGTGATTAATGAAAGGTCCTGACAAATATTTAAACATTTCCCAAGAACGCACAACTGCATGTGCAACAGTTGTGCTTGTAAAACTCCACTTGAGTGAGTGCAACCATTATGTGACAGCTAAAAAAGTACAATTGTATGGGTAAGTAACCTAATGAATACGTGTGACATGAACAGGATGCCAACTTAAAAGTGTAATCAAAAGGAAGAGACCATCCAATTCCCTCAATGAAATGTTCCACCATGGCAGAGTAGTTAGAGGACAAAGATGAGAGACAGGTTTCATACACAAGCCAAGACAAGCAGATAAACATATGAATAGGGAAGGAAGTTCTTGTTCTAATGCATTGGTAATGGGTATAGGACCAGTAAAGTGTTGCAATAAAGCAAGCATAAAGATCCTTCTTAGTAGCTGTAATGACAGCTAGGTTCCCGAAGTCCATCAGAGGCCCCTTGAGAACAGAACAAACAACAATTTGGACAATAATGTCGTACTCTCCAATTGTCTCAATTTGGCAGGGAGAGCCCAAAGTAATCTGCTGTCCCACTTTTTCAGCTACTTTTAAAATGTCTCAGTTTTCTCTCCTCCACTCACTTGCCCTTTACTTCAGTTGCTGCAGAAGTTACTTTGAAGTGGAAAAGTAGTCGTGCAGTCAGTGGGAGGAGAGGAAGGAAGCAGAGGGGAAAGACTTTTACCCTTCCAAATAAGTTCAGGCAAAAGTAGCCTTCTGCAGCCTCTCCTATCTTGTGTTTTCTTCCTCATCAATAACTTTTGCCATCTTGACTAGTCTCTGATGTTGCTTGGCCACATGTTTCTGTTTTTCATCTGTGAAATGCTGGATGGTATGTGAGTTGTTAGGCCAGGCCCTTCTTTAGGACAGAGTGATTGTTCATTTAAACTAGGGCCATTTCCACACTACACTGTTACAGTGCTTTTATTCCATTTTCAACATCCAATGGAATCCTGGGGCTTGCAGTTTAGAGAGGAGCATTTAGAATTCTCCGTCAGAGAGGTCTTTGGCCTCAGTAAATTACAAAACCCAGAATTCCACAGGATGTTGAAAGTAGAATGATAGCACTATAACTGTGTAGTGTGGAAATGGCCTTGGACTTAATGTGTGAGAGACAGAGAAAAAGATATACTTGCCTGTATGTGAAGAACAATGAGCCACAGAGTTCCTTGTGCGTAGGCAGGAATAAGTGACAGCTTTTAGGATGGGCAGGGCATCATCGTAACCAAGGACATGGTTTCACAGACAGTGGGAAGCAACGCTGGTGGTAGGATTTCAAGGCCCCAGCTGAATGAATAAGGGTCTAACAGGTTCCATTCCATTCTATTTTTTGCTTTGTTTTCTTTTGAGGCTTCCCCCAAATTGTATAGTATTCAAAGGCATAGCCATGTCAGTCTGTTTCAGCATAAAGTGCTATATAGTAACTCTGTAGCATTTTTGATACTGAGAAAAAGAAATCATCTTCAAGTAAATAGCTGCCACGGGCATACATATGTCACCACAGTATGCAAACATCTTCATGGCTGACCTGCAATAACACTTCCTCAGCTTCTGCAACCAGAAATGTTCTTTTATCTAAGATACCTTGATAACATTTTTATCATTTGAACTCATGGAGAAGAATCACCCAAGATGTTTAATTTCAGTAACTTCTACCCCATCATTTTAGCCAGGAACAATCCACACAAAAAGTTCACTTTCTCAACTCCACTCTTCAGCTGCACAACAGACATCTAAGAACCACATTTAGTCCTCATTCTTATGTGCTTCCAGCTTCTACCTTTAACACATTACTGTATTTATCATGTATAGCCAAGTACTCAAATGCAATCACATCTACTCAGACCCACATGACAGAGATACTAGACTCAATGGAATTACAGTTGGCCCTCCATGTTAGCTAGGGTTAGATGTGTAGGACCCCTGCAAAAGTGAAAAAAATCACAAATAGCAAAATTTATGTCTATGGCCCTTTTCACACAGCATTTCTCATGCAAAAGGGCCTCCGGAGTGTCGTGCGATTGCGAGGACTGTTCCACATGACGTCCTCACAATTGCGTGATGCTGCCGGGACCAGCAGGTTCTGATCGCGCAATATATCATTTTTGCCTTCTTGTCGAAAATGATGCATGATTGCGCGTTGTTCTGGGGCTCCACACGCACTTACCTTGAGTGCGGAGTCTCCGGAGATGTGGCCCTAGCGCTTCCTCCCCCAACGCAGCCTGGGAAATTATCTGGCTGCACTGTGGAAGAAAGAGGCAGAGCCCTCATGCTGCCTGCCGGCCAGCAGGGACCTGCTGCGGAGAAGGAGCAGGGGGGATGCGAGTGCCTCTCGCAAGAGGCTGCTCACGTGATCCCCGCATGCCCACGCTGGAATCAGGTAAGCTGCGGAAAGGGCCTATGTCTGCCGGAAGGGTGCTGAAGCATGGTGGGGAGAATAGACACCCAGGGTCCAAACCAGGTCAAGGAAAGAGAGAGAAATGGGGGAGGCCCTATATTGCCTCTCTTATTCATCAGCTTCCTTGGGTGTATGTGGGGCTGAGAAATCAGGCTGCAAGCTAACTGTCCTTAGCTGGTCAGACAACTACTGGTGGATGAGGAATAGGACCAGAGGTGGGTTTTTAAAGGGCTGTGCAGCCTGATTGGAGCTGCCAAGAAGGAAAGTCCCTCCAGAAACGAAGCCCCTGAAGTGGGGTGGGCAGGGGTTGGAGAAACTCGCAAATAATTTAATTCATGAAAGTGAAACTTGCAAATATGGAGGGCTGACTGTACAACAGGACAGACTGAAAAAAGAAAATGGTATGCCTCCACTAGTGGTCCCATTCAGCTCACAGCTAAGACCACTCAGTCACAGGACTGATGAGCTACAACTAATTTTGAGAACATTACTGTCCTCTCAATGGCTCTAACCACAATTTATTAACCTACAAACAACTCCCCAGTCTCAAACAGCTATTCAGCTACAATAGGACATATAACATGCTTTCTCAACATTGACCCTTGGTCCCCTACATTGGACAAGTATGATGGTCCCTACAATGGAAGATAAATGGACACAAATACCCAAAAACCTATTGCAGATTTCAATTTTCTTGGACATTTCATCTTAGATCTCCAAGCAGTAGTCTTTGAAAAAAAAAAAAGGAAATTGGAAAGAGAAATAGCTGAATTAGGATATATTCACAAACTCTAGTCCATTAACAATGGTTTGAACAGAGACAATGACATATTAAAACACTAACTACCACCACAGCTGCTAAGAAGGATCTTTATGCTTCCTTTATTGCAATACTTTATTGGTCCTATACCCATACCAATGCAATAGTACACGAATTTCCATCCCTATTCACATGTTTATGTTCTTGTCCTGGCTAGTATGCAAAACCTGTCTCTCACCTTTGTCCCCTAACTACTCTTTATAGCTGTTGTGACTGAACTTGTTTCGAATTGCCATTACAACTCACATTCCTCCATCTCATTTGTATATATGTCCATCCACAGAGGCTTCATCCCATGCATCTGGTGAAGCAGATTCCACAAAAGCTTATGCTGGAAGTTTCCTTTTCTCATTTACTCCCAAAAGTGTTGCAAGATAACCTTATATCTTTTCAAATTGTATATGTATCACTATTCTTCCAATAATTTCCTCCCTTCTTTCTCTTCTCCTTTTAAAATATATTCCTGTCAGTAAATATGTTCTGACTTTCAGTGGCATTTTTATTCAGTTTTCAAAGCTTTATATTGGTGATTTGGGTGCAGAGTATTGGAACAGGACAAGATGGGCATTGCTGCTAGTTCTAGGTGTCTAAATTTCATTTGGGGCCTAGAAATTCAAGGAAGAATTTATGCACATGGTAAGTTGCAAGGATGCACTTGTGACATTGCACAACATTATTACTGATCACATGGCAAGTCAGATTTAGCATTTAATTTTCTGGGTTTGTGGAGCTTGAGTCAGTATGAGATAGCTTTAACTTGGAGTCTTAAACCAGCAGCTTTTTTGATAATTCAATTATAACATGTAATTAACAGTAGAACTCAAGACACATAAACATAAACAAAGACAATAAAGTACACAAGGAAATGATTTAATTAAACTTTCAAATCTCTCAAGCGTGCATTCCACTCCTACTCCTCATGTCCCCCACCATCGTTTCACTTAAGCTGGTCATGTAGCATTGTTTCCTTCACAGACAGTAAAAATGCAACGATAAGAAATGAAATAACCAACAATTTGCCATTTTTTCATGACACCCAAAATCAGTTGCTTCAGGCAGCTGCCTTATACTACCCAGTTGTAGGGGTAACCCTGCAGCATTCTGTATTATGAGCTTTATCTGACAAAGCAAATATATCTTCTATTTGCCACAACTGTTCTAAAGATGTTTATTTTTCCTTTAGAGGACAGCCAGCTGCAGCAACACTGCAGAAATTGGGCTGACCAATGATACAAAAAATAGAAATTAAATTTCAAATATGTTGCTGAAATAATCTCAAATGTTTTCAGGGATGTGTTAAGCACAATCATTTGTAATAGACAAGTTTCAATCAATCAATCACTTTAATTATATTTCACCTTTTCCCCAAGACTGAGACTAAAGGTAGCTTCTTGTTGTATTCCTTCAAGTTGTTTCTGACCTATGGCAACACTAAGGTGACTATATCATTGGATTATCTTCTCAAGATTTGTTCAGAGGACATTTCCTGCTACCTTCCTCTGAACATGAGAGAATGTGACTTTTCCAAGGTCACCCAGTGGGTTTCCATGGCCAAGCAGGAATTTGAACCCTGGTCTCGGAAGTCATAGTCCAACACTCTAACCACTATAAGAAATATAATACAGCAATCCTGTGTGGAGCTAAAACCAAAAACCGCCCCCCCCCCAATTAAAATAGTATTAAAACTATTTCAGTCTGGATGCAAGCTTTGTTCTGTGGTCATCACCAAGCAAACCTTAGAAAAGTTACTTTTTCCAACTATAACTCCCAGAATCCCCCAGCTGGCAGGACCACAACCATGGTAGCTGGGGAATTATGGGAATTTTATCCCAATAGGTCACTTTCCAGATTCTGTCAGAGTCATAGGACTGTCAGATCTCAGGGCCTGCCTCAAGTTTCCAGTCTCCTGGACTTGAGCCATCTCTGGGCAGGAGATGAGGGTGCAAATTCTCCAATTTTGCTGGGCAAGATCTTTGTGCAGATCTTCAGCTCAGCTAGTAGAGCACCAGGTTACTACAGTTTTCAAGGCTTGATTTGTTGCTGCAACTTGCAAAAACTGTCCAGAGAATTATTCTCTCACTTTATCTTTATCTGAAACAGCTCCTAAGATTTCTGTCTTAATTTACACATGGGAAAATATGGTGTGTGTGCGCGTGTGAGAGAGAGAGGGGAGGGAGAGAGGGAGAGAGAGAGTGCTTGAATGATAAGCTGTGATCACCTGTTGTTGGTACCTGATGCATAATACTTAATGACATTACCAAGGACCATCCCTTGTTCTGAGATTTTGGATCAAAAACAGGGCCTCTGTGATGATCTTGAATTGGCAACTGTGGTCAGACAGAAGGCATTGCTATCAATAGATGTCTTGCTTCCTTATTCCAATTCTTGGAGTTATTCTCATTGTTTTAAATCTGGATGAAGTAGCATTTGTTAGTGATGTTCTGCCATTGCTATGACAAAAGGGTTTTATAGCACACAAGTATGGAAACAGAATTTTCTGAGTTAGGGATAGAAAATGGATGGGACTGCTGGGAACAAAATGTATTCTGCATGCTATCAAATTCTTCATATTAGACTTATTAAATCACCCCTATTCATTCTTTGAATTACTATCTCAACTTCCTTCTTTAAATAAGGCATTAGTGCTGATTATACCTATTAAGCAAATCCAGAAACAAGTAATAAAATAATAGTTAAAATAATTGAGTTACAAGATAAACCAAAAAAACTAAAGTCAATAAGGAGGTTCTTTCATATATATGATTCTGAACAGAGCCCAACTTGTTGAAACACAGGTTAATGTTAAAGAACTGAAATGCAATCCAAATGTAATATAAGACTAAGCTTTAGCTGTAAATCACAGTAGGTTTCTACAGAGGATAAGTGTTATCCAATAGCACAACAATTTCTAGACTTAAGACCATAGTTCTCATAATGCCAGTGGAATATAAAGCCACTCAATAGCAGTTGCTTGGGAGGTTTCATGTACAGCCAGCCCTCCACATTTTCAGGTTTGACATTCATGGATTTGATTATTTGCGAGTTTCTCCAGCCCCTGCCCTCCCACCTCAGGTGCTTCTTTTTGCAGGGAACCTTCCCTCTTGGTGGCTGCAATCAGGCTGCATAGCCCTTTAAAAACCCACCTCTGGTCCTCCTCTTCCTCTACCAGTCTCTGCCTGGCCAGCAAAGGATGGCTCTTGGCCCAAATTCTCAGCACCACAAACCCTGTACTCATGCCCCACACACATCCAAGGAAGGAGATGAGCAAGAGAGAGGAAGTACAGGACCACCATGCCAACCATCTCCTTTCCCTGACCTGATTTAGACTCCAGATGCCCACTTTCCTCACCTGTGCCTCAGCCTACTTCCCACAGACACACAGATTTTGTTGTTTGTGAATTTTTCACTTTTGCGAGGGTCCTGTGTCCCTAACCCTAGTGAATGTGGTGGGCCAAGTGTACAGATTTAAATGTGTCCCTAACAGGTTTAGGTCTTCCAGATTTGTTGCTGGGCTACAACCCCCATCACACCCTCCCAGCATGACCACTGGACCAGGCCTTCACTGTGGCCCTTTCTGCACATTACCTTTTAATGCTGCTGGATTGGGGTTTTCACGTGAGAAGGCTTGGAAGGAATGCTCTTGCAAGCCTCCTGCTTCAGCTCTGCAGCTCTTTCCTGCTCGCACGAGCGCTGCGCTGTGCCCCTTCCTTCTGCAGTGCAGCCTGGGAATTGTAGGCTGCACTGCTGCAGGAAGCGCAACCGGTGCGGCTCAGGAGGCTTCGCCTGGCAGGTGAGTATGCCCCAGGCCCCTGAGCGACGTGTGAGTACAAAGCATTTTCGGCTTGAAGCCTAAAATAAAAAAATTCGTGCCTGCTTCGCATCAGGCTCTTGAGCGTTGCGTAAATGTGAGTGCCTCATGTAGACCACTCCTCACATTTATGCGACGCTCAAGGGGCCGCTTCCAAAACGCTGTGCGAAAAGGGCCTGTAATTATGATAATGATGGGAGAGTACTTCTACAGAACTTATCTCTGTTGGCTAATACCTAATGAAGATACAGCCTTTCCCCCCTAAATTCTTCTTTATTTTAATAACAGCAAACAATGAGAAAAAGAAGGTTAACCTCTGTAGTAATTTGACTTCTCTAGCAGCAGGAAATTGGTGTACTGATTTACTTGTCAAACAATACTGCACTGTTTGGCAGGCAACTCTTGAGCAGAAGTTGCAGGTAATTTCATATTTGCGGTACCTTAGACACACACACACACACACACACACAATATTTTAGTATTGTTAAAAATGCTTCAAATAGGTATTGGCCACCAGTTTATATTGGAGCTTCCTCAGCACAGTTTGCAAAGTACCTGGCTGTTAGACTAAAACAGCTTCAAGCTGATTCAACACACTTGAAAGTGCGGTTCTATCAAGTTTAATGCACCTCATAAAACCATATGCTACCTGTCTGCAATCTTCTATAATGGAATGTGCTCCTATATGTGTGGTAAAATTCTTCTTCTCTTCACACCTTCTTTTGATCTTCTTTTGCAGTGAATAGTTCCAAGCACTGTGTTGTTCCAAGCCCCGTGTTGTTCCAAGCCCCATTGATTTCAGTCAATGTATAGAAGACCCTAATCTGGGATTATTTCATTTGCATGTCACTATTATTCTGCTGTAGATCTGTTCTCTGTGGCCAGATTCAACAGTGCCTGCACACAAAAAGTACCACATCAACTGGCTGTGTTAATCTATTCCTTTATTGTATACATTACTATAGGGGTGGGGAATTGCTACCTCTCCGGATGTTGTTAGATCCTGGGCCAAGATCTTATTGAATGTTGTTGGAGCAGAAAGCACCAATGATGTAGTAATGTGAGGTTACCACTTATGGAGGGTCATCCCGGCAACCACTCCTTGCTGTTGTGACGTGGTAACTCCTATTTGTAAGACACAGCTTCCTCTGGCACAATGAAGTTCTGGATGACTTGTTGCATGAGTGGGTAAAAAAAGTCATGCTGTGTGTGCAATGGTAGAATCGTAGCCCAGTTCCAACTACTATCAGCCTCATGATCAAAGATTATAAGAATGGTAATCTAGCAACACTTTGAAGGCTACAGGCTTGTCATCTTGGCATTAGTGGAACATTGCAGAAAAAAGATTAGGGATTACACTGTATTGCTCCAGATCTATCTGTCCAACTATCCATCCATCCATCTTGATTCCTAGACCTTAGTATGCTAGTGGATCAGACCACAGGCTTATCTTGTCCAGCATTCTGTCTCCACCTTGGCCAACCAGATGTTTATGGGTTGGTAACAAGCATAATAGAGTGCAAGAATACTCTCCTGCTCATGCTTCTGTAGCTCTGACAATAGAGATAAGTATAGAGCCATCCTACTTATTAGTCATTGGTGGCCTACTTCCCCATGTCTCATTTCATTAACAGTTTTTGATGTGGAAGTGACTTCTGCAGGTACAAAGGTCCTAATGGAGAAGCAGCAGTCCACTTGTACTGTCTCTCTGTTTCTCTGAAAAATCAGCAGGCCCTATTATGCTTGCCGATCCAGTCTACTTAGCTCGTCCTCTTCTTCCCCTCTTCCTGTCACATTTTGTTCTGCATTTTTCTCAGACATCTGCTCAGATTGATAGTGCCATAATCCGACCATCATAATCTGTATCTGGCAGATGATAACCAACATACTCCATAGTTTGGGGATAAACCAGACTGTGGGGACCTCATAAATATCCTAAGGGCATCAGATCCTATCTGATCTGTTGGGAGTTAGAGTTTCCCAGGATGTTAGCCCTTTGGGGGAAATTCTATTGAAGCTAAAACTATTAGGAATCAGCCTTCTTTTAGCACAGGTGCAAAAAAAGCATGTCTCAACCTCTGTGTGGTTTCTTTGAACTGAAATTCACTTGGAAAGCAAAACCAGGCAGGCAGCTTCAGGTTAAAAATTTATAAAAAGTTTTCTAACATATTTTACAATTACATATGCATTGGAAAGACTAGATCCTAACTAACTAACAAAAAGTTTAGGTAAGATAGTAGATTCATTCTTAATTCACCATCTTCTTGGTGGAGAGGTGAAGCATGGTCTGAGAGAAAGAAGTGAAGCAAGGTGAAAAAGAGAGAAAAGAGAAGGAAGCGTGGTCTTTTATGTAAGGCCAAGGGTCCCAGGGTATGTCCTGAGTCACATGGTCCAGATAACATAGCTATTTATTTAATTAGCACAAAGAACAACAGTCGAGGCTTTAGGTGGGAAGGCAGAGGGCTCTTTGACATGTAAAGGAAAAAAAAAAAGAAATGCTGTGCTGCCTAAGCCCTCTTCTCTTAGAAAAAGAGAAAGGGAGAGAGAATGCCAGAATTTTCTAACATGATCTTGGAAGCTCAGCAGGGTCAGCCCTGGTTAGTACTTGGATGGGAGACCACTAATGATTTCCAGATGCTGTAGGCTATATTTCAGAGGAAGGAGCTGGCAAAACTACCTCTGAGTACTCTTTGCCTAAAAAAACCCTATGAAATGAATGAGGTTGCTGTAAGATGATAGGTGACTTGAAGACACACACACATACCACATGTAACAGGTAAGCTGGACATTTACGCATCACAAACAAAAGAAGAAATGTATTATTAAAAAGAGGGAAAACAGAGCCCAGATTTGCATAATATTTGCATATGCTGATTTATATGTATAGAGTCAAATTTACAAGTAATACTATAATACTATAATAATACTATAATTATAGTAATTAGAATCAATATATTTATAGTAAATCATAGAATCATAGAACCATAGGATCATAGAGCTGGAGGCCACAAGAGCCATTGAGTCACCCTCTGCCATGAGGAATATACCATCAAAGCATGCGCAACAGTTAAAACTCACCAAAGAAAGAGCCTCCACCACACTCCCAGGCAGCATATTTCACTGTTGAACTGCTCTTACCATCAGGAAGTTTGTCCTAACATTTAGATGGAATCTCTTTTCTTGAAGTTTGAAGCCATTGCTCTGTGTAATTACTATATATGCAACTAGAAAAATATAACTATAATTGCTATTACTGTATTTTTAGAATTAAAAAAACCCAGACCTTAGAAACTTACTTTTTAAAAGCAGTTTGCTCCTGTTACTCATAAGAGTACAAGCAATTTATAGTCATTGTTATGTTTTACTGTCATTATCATGTTTTTAAAAGTTATTTTCTCACTGTTTTAACACTTTTAAAACCCCTTAGAACTGATAAAAGAGTGACATTATGGTTGAAAAACTTCTGTAAACATGTCTGTAAAAATGTCTAGAAATACATTCATAAAGCAACCTGAAAAGTAAATGGAAAGATTACTTATTAGCCTATAAAGTATTTCATTTCTATTTGTG
Source organism: Iguana delicatissima (assembly GCA_948472985.1). Classification (NCBI taxonomy): domain Eukaryota; kingdom Metazoa; phylum Chordata; class Lepidosauria; order Squamata; family Iguanidae; genus Iguana; species Iguana delicatissima. Next base: position 196,958 of record CAOKZL010000174.1, read on the forward strand.
TTACTTCTGAAACATAACCCTTGTTAGCCTCAAATTAACTTGTTTCGGGTAATTATGTTACTTGTAGCTCATTACTTCCAATTCCTGAAAAATACAAGGCATCTCAGCATAATGAGAAAAGAGGTGTGGTTGTTCATCCTCAGTGCCCTTGATCTTCATCTTTCTTATGGCTCTTTATCGTTAAACTGGACAGTCATTCAAACATAGGCTGCCTTCAATCAAAGTTCTATCCTCTGTTTGGTAGGACATATGGTGGCTGTAGAAGGTCCGTGATTGAAAAATAGTGTTCTGTAGGTATTCTTGTACATGGCACCTTAGATTATCTTTCTGTTGCCAGCATTTATTTTAGTCTTTCTCCATTAAGCTGTTGATGTGACTCCAAATAAACAGAGAATATTTTCAGCTGCTCATTTGCCAGTCTGGCTTCCTTTTGTGCCAAATTCTGTTCCTTAGCTATCTTTGACCAAAATACTGGCCCTGGATGTTTTGTCCGTCTGGTTGGGGGTGGATGGTTTACATGAAGGCAAGAGAGGAAAAGACTGCAAGGCAGAGAAACAGACATGTAATGGAAGAAAGCTGTGCCTGCCTCAAGGAAATAGGAGAAAATAATCAATGGCCTAAAGTGGAACTCTGAAAGTAACAAAGAAACTCACTTTTAAAAATGGAACTCAGCTAAGAAGATGAGGTGGTTTGTGGCTATGAAAACAGATACTATCTTGTATCATGATGACCAGCTTTCCATCAACACAGGAAAGATCACAAAAACCTCACCAAAATATGTTGTGTGTATGAAAAAAATAAATAAAAGTATTTGACAGACCACAAAAGAAGGATGACGTAGATGTCCTTTCTGAGTCCTTCTATTTTAATGGAGACTTTAATACAGACTTTAATATACTGGCCAAAATTAAACTCTTATCCTGTGTTATCACATCCTACACCTGCACTCTGCAGGATGTGGTATTTCATAGCTGAACATATTTATGGCTAGAAAATATAGTAAAGGCATGCTGACTGGAAGAGGGCCAGGTCAGGCTGACCTTAGACATGGTCAGGTCATAACTTCCAAGAGGATTAGGCAGTAAAACCCAATGCTAATGGATTTGTGATAATCCTTTTAAGACCTCAGGCTACATGCATACCCAAATACAATAAAAGGCAAAACTGTCCAGGTGAAACAATCAGGAACCATTCTGCCTCACCAGACGTTAAGAGATTGTCATAACTCCCATCAGTCACCTAGAGTTAAGACAGCCTATTCTGGACTCCTTTGTGAACCCCATGAAAAAGCAATTACCGTTTTGTCCACACACCCTTCTTCAGGGTAGGAAATAGGGTATATATAACCCAGCTTCTGCTCCAGCAAATTGTAGTATGTTGGGCATATTACACTGCACATGGTACCCCAGATTCCAGTTCCACCATGCTACTCTCAGACTTTGTCTGAGCTATTCCACTTTGACCTTCTGCTTCTGGACTGGTAACTATCATCCTTTCCACCCAGTCTCTCTCTATCCAGCCTTTCTTGCCTCACTTTCCAATAGCTTTGTATGATTATTAAGAGTGTCTGTTCCTTGTGTGTTTGTTAATACCAAATAAAACATTCTATTTAACTTTCAACTGGACTCCTCTCTACAATTAGTACTGTATACACAGGTGAAAATTATCCTGCTGTTACCCTCCTCTCACAGGCCTCCTTTGAGCTATAATTCCCTAAATTCTAAGGAGATGCTAGCATTGCAGGTGAACCTCAAAACCCCCACCTCTTAGGGCAACACCTAACCTATTTCTGTATAAGATATGATATAATGACATAATGATATGCACATTCTCCACACCACAGAGCTAATATTGTTCTGTGGAGACTAACAAAGAAAACAAACATAGTATGAACCAGTGGCTTTTAAAGCTTCAGTTAAATATTCACCCCTTAGTGCTGAAGCTGAACCAACTAATATGCATAGCAGAGTCAACTCAAGACATTTTTCTGTCTGAGGCAAAGAGAGTGTCTCTCTTCATTCTACGTATGTGAGATGACTGGATTGGCATATGAATCTTTCTTCAACACTTGTGATGGAACAATGCTTTTCCAAGCCCTAAGAGTAGTGTGAAAGGGCCCCAGATCTTACAACATCCAGAGCGAAGAGCAAAGACACTGAAGAGATCTGAATGATTATTGGCCAAGTCTCCTATGATGCCATACATTTTTCTTTGTCCTCCTCCCTTCCCTGTCACCTTTCACAGGGACTAAAAAAAGCCAAAGAGGTTGAGAGTGGATGTGGAGGCATTACAAAGGAGCATCAACTAGCAATAAGCAAAGAGCTCCATTGCAAGATTTCTTGCCTCTTTGCACTAGCCTAGAAGAGCTCTATGTCAGCTTTTCTAGCTCACAACCTGCTGCTTGCTAGCTGTTCTGGATTACACTTCCTACTTTCCCTGCCTGTTGGCCATACTAGATGGGGCAGATGGGAACTGAAGCTCAAGACAACTGGAAATTGTCAGGTTGGGGAAAATTGACCTTGGAAGTTTAAATGATCAGACATTAAGAGTTGTAATGTTAGAAATGTGTATAAGACTAAATCAGCATAACCTACACAGAAGTCTGCATCCAAGACAGATATTCAGAATAGGTATAATCTTATCAACACACAGTAAACCAAAGTATATCTCTGGTATCTAAACTTGACAGAAAGGTAAGGAACAAGCCCAAAATTCCACTTGATATAAAATGAATAAAACAGTGGAAATGAGCTGGAAGGCCCTAAAAATAGAAGCTGAATGAATGAAAGAAGTGTAAAACATAAAACTGAGTCAGGCTAACATTGTGTACCTTCTCAATGGTTGTTAGTAACAAAAGCATAAACAAGTAAATGAAGAAGACAAATGGATTCTAGGAAGATTCTCCATCTTGTGGTAAGATTTCTTTGCATCCTAAACCACAGGGTTGAAAAAGACCACAGAAATCATCTATCCTGATCCTACAGTAACCCTGGCATTTGTACTTTCAGCCTCTATTTTAAAATCTCCAAGAGAGAAGATTTCTGTACCTTCTGAGGTGGTCTGTTGTAATCTTGAACAGATCATAAATATGTAAGAAAAGCCAAGGAATAACTAAATGGTAACAAAAATCTGATAAGATAGCAGTTAAAACAAAAAGGGGTTGGTAGCTACCCTTTTACAAAAGCCATCATATGCTGTTGAAAAGCTCACAAGAACAGGGCACATAAAAGAAATTAAAGAAGTTAAATACATACTGGCAGGTCTGTCTGTCTATCTATCTATTTATCTTACTTGCAAGTGTTCTCCTTGGCACTAGGCTAAATATGAGTTCAGATGTGCTATTTCTTAAGAATTAAAACATAAGAAAAAAGAAACTAGATAATTTGTTTTACAAGCATTTTAATGAGAATATAGTGGGTCTTTGGTATACACTAGGCTTTGGTTCCAGGACCCCTTGTGGATACCAAAATTCATTGATGCTCAAGACCCATTATGTACAATGGTATAGTAAAACGGTATGCCTTATATAAAATGGCAAAAGCAAAGTTTGCTTTTTACATTTTTTAAAAATATTTTCAAGCCATGGTTGGTTGAGTCCATGGATGTAGAATCTGTAGATACTGAGGGTTAACTGTATGCACCTGAATACACACCAGTGGAGGTTTTATAAGCTTTGGGAAGGAACTTTCTTTGCTTTCTTACTAGTTGTCTTGCTTTTAGGTCTTAAGCTTATGTCTTTGGTGATTATTTGACTTGCTTGTTTTTCTTTTTTCAGCAGTACTCTCCAAAGTTCCTTGTGTTTTTTTCTACAAGTGCATTCATTTTTTTCCTGGTGACTATGACACAATTGATTTTGCTGCTGCCATCATTGTTCTTTGCTTTTAGAATCATAGAATCATAGAAATGTAGAGTTGGAAGAGACCGCAAGGGCCATCCAGTCCAACCCCCTGCCATGCAGGAAAACCCTCAAAGCACTCCCAACAAGTGGCCATCCAGCCTCCGCTTAAAAACCTCCAACGAAGGAGACTCCACCACACTCTGTGGCAGCACATTCCACTGCCGGACAGCCCTGACCGTCAGGAAATTCCTCCTGAGGTTCAGGCGGAATCTCCCCTTCTGCAGCTTGCATCCATTGCTCCTTGTCCTGGTCTCAAGAGCAGGAGAAAACAAGCCCACTCCCGCCTCAACATGACATCCCTTCAAATATTTAAACATGGCTATCATGTCCCCTCTCAACCTTCTCTTCTGCAGACTAAACATACCCAGCTCTCTAAGTCTGTCCTCATAGGGTATGGCTTCCAGGCCCCTCACCATTTTGGTTGTCCTCCTCTGGACCTGCTCCAGCTTATCCATATCCTTCTTGAATTGGGGTGCCCAGAACTGGACACAGTATTCAAGATGAGGTCTAACCAATGCAGAATAAAGTGGTACCAATACCTCCCTCGATCTAGACACCATACTCCTATTGATGCAACCAAGAATTGCGTTGGCCTTCTTGGCTGCCGCATCACACTGCTGACTCATGTTCAGCTTGTGGTCTATGAAGACTCCTAGATCCCTTTCACACATACTGTTAGCCAGCCACGTGTCCCCCATCCTATATTTCTGCATACCATTTTTTCTGCCTAAGTGTAGGACCTTACATTTCTCTCTGTTGAAATTCATTTTGTTAGCCTTGGCCCAGCTCTCCAATCTGTCCAGGTCCTTTTGAATTTTGATCCTATCATCAGGTGTATTAGCAACCCCTCCCAATTTGGTGTCATCTGCAAATTTGATCAGCGTGCCCTCTATTCCTTCATCCAAGTCATTAATGAAGATATTGAACAGCACCGGGCCCAGGACAGAACCCTGTGGCACCCCGCTAGTCACTTCTCTCCAGGATGAGAATCTGCCATTGGTGACCACCCTTTGGGTACGGTCAGTCAACCAGTTACAAATCCACCTGACAGTAGCCCTGTCCAGCCCACATCTTACTAGCTTCTTTGCAAGAATGTCATGGGGAACTTTGTCAAAGGCCTTACTGAAATCAAGATATACTATGTCCACAGCATTCCCTTCATCTATCAAGCAAGTAACTCTATCATAAAAAGAGATAAGATTAGTCTGACATGACCTATTTTTGAGAAATCCATGTTGACTTTTCATACTTACGGCATTGTATTCTAAGTAATTAGAAACTGACTGTTTGATGATCCGCTCCAGGATCTTTCCAGGTACTGATGTCAGGCTGACTGGGCGATAATTATTTGGGTCCTCTTTTTTCCCTTCTTGAAGATGGGGACAACATTTGCCCTCCTCCAGTCTGCCGGAACTTATCCTGTCCACCAAGAGTGTTCAAAGATTATAGCAAGAGGTTCCGCAATGACCTCTGCTAGTTCTTTTAAAATCCTAGGATGCAATTCATCTGGCCCTGGAGACTTGAATTCATCCAGTGTGGCCAGGTATTCCTGTACTACCTCTCTATCTATTCTGTGCTGCATTTCCCCCACTTCCTCACCTGCTCCCCAACCGCCAGGTTGCGTGTTTTTATCCTTTTGGGAAAAAACTGAGGCGAAGAAGGTGTTGAGGAGTTCTGCCTTTTTTCTTCCTCCTGTTATTAATTCACCATCTTCCTTGCGCAGTGACCCTATCGTCTCCTTCTTTTTCCTTTTGCTGCGGACGTATTTAAAAAAGCCCTTTTTATTGTTTTTATGTCTCTGGTCAGCCTAAGTTCGTTCTGTGCTTTAGCCTTTCTGACCTTCTCCCTACATCTCCTGGCTACTTGCTTATAATCTTCTTTGGCGATTTCCCCCTTCTTCCATTTCCTGTACATGTTTTTCTTAACACTTAGCTCAGCTGAGAGCTCTTTAGTCAACCATTCCGGTTTGTTCAGATGCCTTCCATTTTTCCTCCTTAATGGCACAGTTTTAGCCTGTGCCTTCAGTACCTCCCTTTTAAAGAACTCCCATGCATCCTGAACTCCTTTCTCATTGACTATTCTTGACCACGGGATTTCAGCCAGCAGCTCCTTCAGTTTACAGAAGTCTGCTTTTTTAAAATCTAAGACGAGTGCCTGGCTACACTTGTCTTCTCTTCCCCACTGAATGCCAAATTCTAACAGGGCTTCCATTACTACCATAAGCCATTAGGGTGAGAGCTTGTATTGCAAAATGCAATGTTTTAGGATCAAGTGCTGATAATAGATCAGGTAAGGCAGGCAACTTTTATACTGAGACCATTTTATTCTGAAGGACTTCAAATGTCTTGTTCAGTCTCATTTTAAGATTCCAGAACCACCAGAGTTTGATCTCCTTCTTTAAAAAATGTCCCAAAGCAGTCCAACAATCCTTTCAATATTCTCCCCAAATTCCTCCTTCTAAATTTTAACTCACTAATCTGCAAACACAGTGGTGAGCACTAATGGCAAGAGTCATTTATAGGAGTCCTCACTCTGCTACCATACCAAAACAAGAAGTGACATAATATTATTTCCAGTTTCATCACTATCCATGGGAAGCAGTAAGTTTGGGGAACTGGGGACTGTGGGGAGGAGCAAAACCACTGAATTTGGCAGCAGCTTCAGAATCATTTTGGTGATAGGGAATAAAAAAGAAAACAAAAAAAAGCTTGGAGAATTCGGGGAGGTAAGGGTATGAGGACTTGTGTAGGCGTGTCCTGGAAGTCATCAAGGGCTCAAAAAAGGAGTTTAGTGCCCCAGACAGCCCATGGGTTACACTTCTCCCATTCTAGTCTTCCTTAATTCCAAATGTAAGGGCTTCTTTTCCCCCACAGGATTAGAAAGAGAATTTATTTTAATATGGAAGACTTGTGATTTGGGCATATTGCTTTGACAATTTCATATTCATCAAGAACCTTCAGGCTATTCTTCTGCTGAAATGTGTTTAAAACTCTTAATTGCTGCCTCGGGTGCACAGCCAGTCTAAGAAATTTTGCTGCCCAAGGCAGAATAAAGTCACCTTTCCTTCAAGGTCAAGATTCATAGTACGCTTGGCCGGTGAAGTTATCTGGGTACCTGAGAATAAAATTCACAAGCAATGCTCTATCTTCCAGCCAGTAAAAATACAATTGTAATAAATTAAACAAATACCAATTAGTTATCTTTTCACAACACCTCAAATCTGCTGCATCATTCTACTTAATGGTAGGCTTGACTCTGCTCTATTACCCTTCTAGATGGAATGAAATCAAAGGAGGTAGATAGATAGCTTCAATACCCTCACTGCTGAAAGCAGGAACAAGGCTTTTGGTATATATTTTTGTCTTCAATAAAGAAGCAATGGGAGGCAGCAGACTGCAGAGTGACAGTCTCATCATCACCGCTATGCACGAACAAGCTGAGGAAGGAACATAAATTGTACATGCCATAAAAATGCAGAGCTGTTGAGGGAGCTGTGATTATAAGCTTCCTGTTCAAGTTCTGCTCAGACTGGTTTATACCTACATAAGTCTTTTTGGTTAGAAAGATCCCAAAGATGATTTCAAATCTTCAAAAAAAAAAAAAAAGAAAGAAAGAAAAGAAAAAAGACTGCCAATCCTGAGATGAAACTGATTGTACCTAGGAAGGGGTTCACCATTAAACAACAGTCCTATGAGAAGTAAGTAGTATTTATAGGGCCAGCATGGGATAGTGGTCTGAGTACTGGACTAAGACCCTTTCCGCACCTTACCTTTTTCCGGCGCTGGGATGCAGGGATCACGTGAGCAGCCTCTGGCAAGAGGCTTTCGTGTCCCTGCTGCTTCTGCTCCGCACGAGCTGCCTGCTCACGCTAGAGCCCTGCCTCTTCCTTCCGCAGTGCAACCTAGGAGTTTCCGAGGCTGCGCTGGGGCAGGAAGTGCAACCGGTGCAGCTCTGGATGCTCCGCACGCCAGGTAAGTGCACGTGGGGCCCAGGAGCAATGTGTAACTACGTACTGTTTTCAGCTTCCAGCCAAAAATGAAAAGGTGCATGATTGGTGCCTGCCGGCCCCTGGAGCATTGCGTGATTGTGAGCGCATCATGCAGGTCGCTCCTCACAATCGTGTGACGCTCCAGGTGCCTTTCACATGGCAAATGCCATGCAGAAAGGGCCTAAGACACTAAGACACCAAGATTTGAATCCCTGCTCAGCCATGGAAACCCACTGAGTGACCTTGGGCAAGTGACACTTTCTTAGCTTCAGAGGAAGGCAATGGCAAACCCTCTCTGAACAAATTCTGCCAAGAAAATCCTGTGATAGGTTAGCCTTGGGGTCACCAAGTCAGAAATGATTTGAAGGCATATAACAAAAACAACAACAACTCATAGCAGTGCTTCTTAACCGTTTCTTTACTGTGGACCCCTCTCAGTATAATTTGTTGCCGGTAACCCCCAAGACTTAACTCATGATTTAAATATTTAAATTTAGATTGGAATATTCAAATATTTGTTTATTTATTAAAGGCTTCTGGAGACTACAGTTCAAATCTCTGCTCAGATACTAGGTGACCTTGGCAAGTCACATTCTCTTAGCCTCAGAGGAAGGTAAAGGCAAACTCTCTCTGAACAAATATAGCCAAAAAAATAAAAACCACCCTGTGATAGGTTCATCATAACTCAAAAGTGACTTGAAGGCACACAACAACAAAGTGCTGCTGACAAGGGAGGTTCTTACTTGCCATCATGTCTCTCTCCTTGGAAAAGTGACTTATCAACAAACTTAACATAGCCATTTTCTTGACAAGATTTGGCACCTTTACCTTTCTTTGAGGCTGAAGGAAATGTGACTTGCCTGAGGTCATCCTCTGGGTTTCCATGGCTGAGTGGAGATTCAAACTGTGATCTCCAGAGTCATAGTTTGGGTGTGTGCATGCACCTGCTGCTGTGTACCTTTCATCAGGGATGAGGCAGTGGGGAGAATGTGGGTGCTGAAAGTGCTCCCTTGTTTGCAAATGAGGGAGCAGTTTGGGCACACACACATACTTGCAACCATGTCCCTTTTGTCAGAGATGTGGCAGCAGGGGGTATGAGTGCTGAGGGACACAATGGTGAGCACATGAGGGTGCCTAAACTGCTCTTTCATTTGCAAACCAAGGAGGAGTTTTGGCACCCAGCCACTCTCACTACTGCATCCCTGTTGCTACTGTCACTGTTGGTGTCCATCAGCAAGGCTTCATGGACCTCTTCTGAGGACTCTGCGGACCTCCAGAGGTTCCTGGACACCAGGTTAAAAACCACTGATTTATAAGGATGGATGAACCTATCAACTTCATTTCCCCCTTTCCATCCAATGTATGATAAAAAGTGCAAATTTTGGTTAGTTCTTTTCAAAAACTTATGTCTGTCTGTCTGTCTGTCTGTCTGTCTGTCTGTCTGTCTGTCTGTCTATCTATCTATCTATCTATCTATCTATCTATCTATCTATCTATCTATCTATCTATCTATCTATCGTATTTATATATCACCTTCCAACTCACAAAGGCTCCTCAGGCAATGTATAAGAAATAAAAGCAGTTAAAACAGTACAAAGATTTTAAAAAAATTAAAATATATTAGAATATTCTTTAAAAGTAATCTAAAAACAATCCTAATATATACTTTTAAAACAAATAATTAAAATAGAGCTGTTTAAACATCAAAGTCCATGCAGAACAGAATTATTATAACAGATGAAACCAGCCTAATTTCCTTTGGCAGGGAGCTCCATAATCAAGAGACTGCTATGTTATATGTTACCTCAAAAGGTGGGGGACTTTGAGGTCCTCCAGCGCTACTTGTACCTCTGTGAGAAGGGCCCTTTTCACATGGCGTTTTGGAAGTGAGAGGGCCCCTTGAGTGTCCCGTAAATGTGAGGAGCGGTCTGCATGACACATTCACATTTACCTGACGTTCAAGAGCCTGATGTGAAGCGGGCACGGATTTTTTCATTTTTGGCTTCAAGCCAAAAATGCTCCATGCTCACCCATCGCTCAGGGGCCTGGGGCGTACTCACCGGCCATGCAAAGCCTCCTGAGCCGAGCCGGTTGTGCTTCCTGCGCCAGCGCAGCCTACAACTCCCAGGCTGCACTGCGGAAGGAAGGGGCGGGGCACGGGTGGGGCACTCGCACGAGCAGGAAGAAGCTGCAGAGCTGAAGCAGGAGGCTTGCGAGAGCGTTCCTTCCAAGCCTTCTCACGTGAAAACCCAACCCAGCAGCATTAAAAGGTAAGGTGTGGAAAGGGCCAAGGTGGGGAAATATAGCTCAAAAGGAGGCCTGTGAGAGGTGGGATAACCTTACAGGATCTTTTCACCAGTGTATACCAGTACTAACTGTAGGAAACTAGTTGGAAATAATAATAATAATAATAATAATAATAATAATAATAATAATAATAATAATAATAATTGGAGGAAATTCACAAACACACAAACAATCAAACAGTCTCATGAACCATACAAGGCTAGCAAAGACAAAGGAGAGAAAAGTTGGATAGTGAGAGTTTGAGGTGAAGTAGGTAATAGTTACCATTCCTGAAGCGGAACAGGATTGAGTTGAGCTGTCTCAGACTGGGGAAGCCTGAGGGCAGTACAGTGAACTGGAATCTGGGAACCCTCATGCACCATGACACACTGCATGTGTTCAAGGTCCCAGCAAACAACCAATTGCTGAGTTAGAGGTTTAAATACTTTTTTTCTGCCCTGGGGAAATGTGTGATGTTCTCTGGTAGAGCCAACAAAGGCGTCTGGAAGGTTCTGATTGTCTTTGCAGCCAGGTTACAAAGCACTGAAGGAAACCATGATAGCCTCTTAATTGCTGGAGAGGTGGAAAACAAAAAGACTGTTTCTGTGGGAAAAAGGTATTAGGATGTGAACTTTTAGATGCTCTTTCTAGCAGCTTCATTTGCTATTGTTTCATAAGCTTGGGTACCTTAGAGAACCATCTAAAACCCATTAGGTTAAGTTTTCTGATTGATTCTCCTAAACTTATGACCTGGCCCTGTTGAGGCCTTTGTTCTAGTTTCAGGAAGCTTCCAATCAGAATCCTTTTCTCACACAGCTTTTCAGCCATAAGTACAAGATTTATATTTATTTCATGCCAATTAAACAATGCTTATAGCCAATCATACGGTATCACAGATTGGGGAAGTACAGCATAGTAACATATGTGTGCCCTGTTATGCATGCAGCCCGTTATATATGCATATCAACCTAACCTCACAAAATATTGTGACATGTAACACATCTTCCTCTGAAAATCTCAAATTTTGGGTAGGCTCATATGGGAGGAGGTCTTTCAGACAGTGTGGCCCCAAGCTGTTTAGCAATCTAGTTTTTGTTTAGTTTAGCAGGAAAATGTCTTAGGTTATACCTATTTGTAGGAATGCTTATCTCTTGTTCCAGGCAGGTTCCCATGCTCATATGATCTCTATGACAACTTATCCAGGAATAGGCAGCAATGGGCTTGACATGGGGAGTGAGCCTAAAGGGACACTGGCCTTTTTCACATGGGGTAATTAAAAAGGTGTAGTGCGACCTCTAACGGAGGTCGTCTACACCGTGGAGTGCGCTGGGTCATTTATAATTTTGAAGTTCTACACCTCAAACCACTCTGAAGTGACCGGAAGTGGTGGCGCCGCGTGTTTTTTAAAAACCTCTTTTCAAGTACAACTCCGCAGTGCCCCGGTGTAGATTCGCAGGTGTGCGCAAATGCGTGCCTGCAGATCTGCTGGGGGTGGGCTTCCAGCTGGCGAGCTTCTCCGGTTGGTGGAGAGCCTCCGCCAGCCATAAGCTGCCATTTTGGACGCCGCAGGACGCCACAGGAGTGTGGAGCAGCGAACTCGCACTGCTCTGCGTGGCGACGGACTTACCCGGCTGCTGGCAAGCTCCGTTTGAGCACGTTTTCCCCGTTTCTCCCTCCACATGTGGAAAGGGCCACTGTGCCTGCTGCTTTTTTGTCTGGTGTAGAGTTGTCAAAAGTCCAAGAGCATGGTGGGGAAGAATGATTGGCAACCCTGTTGATGTATCTTTTTTACTTTCAGTCTCTTTTCATCCCTGAAATGGTTTAATTTCAGTACAGAATTTTGCTTTGCCACACATGTTGATTCTATCTTGCTAGAGCTGCATAAAGAAATTCATTAGTTGGGGAGAAGGCAGATGACAAAGCTTTCTGGGATGGTACCCACCAGGGCTGACCTATCAGGCATAATAATGGTGAAGGGTGGAGCGAAAAGAACAATGAAGAAAATGCTTTTTAGCCCCTTTGGCAGAATGTCTCCTATCTTATAGAAGGCAGAAAAACAGAAGAGTGCAGGTATGTTATTTTCAGCAGCAAAATACGGCCAGAGGGAATAAACTAAGATACCTCCCCGCTCCTCAGGCAGAGGAGAATACAGCCTTAAAGCACATGTTGTACCAGAAGAAAATGTTGCAATGGAGCATCATATGCAGTTTTGCCTTGAGAATCAGTTTGTAAGGAAAGATGAAACATGGGGAAAACGTGCTCTCTCCTCACTTGAATGAAAATATGAGAAATTATTTAGTACATCGGGGGTTGTAATTAACAGGATGCTGCTGTGCATAGGAAAACTTAGGATGACTCATCCAAGGAGAATCTTTTTGGGACTCTGATCTGCCTAGTTAATGTTTTTGCTTATGTTTATCTCTGTTCTGTTGGCACAGCATCAGAAAAATCTAATAAGGTTAAATTGGGTAACACCTGATCACCCACCCCATTTCAAGGGGCTGGGTGTGGGAGTGGCGATTGGTGGATTAGGGCCATTGTCTTTCAAGCTACTGAGGGGCTTCCTGACTTGAATTCATTATTCTCTTCTTCCTCATATTTTAAGGGTAAACTGGAACCTCTTGACAAACGAAAGAGCCTTTAGTACCCCCATCAATTAATCAGATCACGTTCCAAATCTCTCAGTGTCTGCTCCCAGCGGCTTCATATAGATATCAAATGACATTGAGGATAAAATGGTATTCTGATCCATCCCATAATGTAATTGACAGTGGACTGAGCAACTTGATGCTGCTCTTTGTCTTGAAGAGAGGGGCAGAAGCTCTAAAGTATATTGCACTAAAAACAGGGCCCCTGGAATGTTTCTTAAAGTTGGGGAGCTCAGCATTGACTGGCAGGTCTTTATTAATTTTGACTATTTAGAAGCATGTTTTTACAAAATAATGAAAACAACAATACATTGCATTAAAAATCATCATCACCATTATTCTCCTTCCCCCTCCTCATCCTCCCCCCTCATGGAAGGTGATAAGAATATGAGTGCCATGAAAACAATAGCAAAATAATCAATCAGTCATTTATTACAGTCACAGACCAGCATGATAGCAAAATAATGGTAATTTAGTATGGTTCTGACTGACAATTTCTGAGAGACTCAACTACACAGGAATCTTGGTGGTCCAATTTTGCCTGATCATTTCTTGGGGAAGGAGGTCTCAGCCTCTGTAACCCACTGTGCTGATCCAGAAGGATACTCTGGTCAATGGTATCAAAAACTGCTATGTGACTGAATATGAGCTACAGGGTGGTAAAGCTGACCAAGTCCTCTCCCGAACTGTCATTAAAAAGAGCCTACATAATCAGTATCAGTCTTGAAAATGCATGAGCACAACTGTTCCAAGGCTGATCCCCACAAAAAGAAATCTTTGCTACTGGATGTTAGTTATCAAAGACCATGGGATCCAGAGCAGGTTTTCTTTAGGCACAGACACAACACAACTTCTTTAAGTGCAGCAGGCACCACTCCCTGCACATAATGAGGTATTTACCACACCCTTCACCCATCTGGCTGTATCTCTTTTGGCTAGTTTTAATCTACTGTGAGGGGTAAGGCTCAAGAAAACATAGGTTCAGATACACAGCTTCACTAGATGTAGCACTGGACACCTCACATGGACCTGCCACAATAATAGATAGCATTAAGGTCGCTCCTAAGATAGGTGAATTTATCCTGAAAACGGTGAGCAAAAAAGGTCACAGCAGGCCTCTGAAAGGTCTGTGCCTCAGTTCAAAGGTTAATATTTGTCTTGCCCGAGTCCCAGGACTCAGGCGCAAACACAAACAGGATCCTCTCCAGCAGCCACAGCACACAGACATAAACAGGACAGTAGTAACTGCAGCCCAACATAGATGAGAAAAGGAGAGCCCATGAGACTCAAAGCACTGATATAGAGGAGACACATTAATTAGACAAACAGCTGGGGAAGAATGCTGATTAATAAATACAAGAGATGGAATGAGGAGAAGTCTGTTGCAGACAACTGACATTTCTGGAAGCAACACGTTCTTCTTTTGATCCTTGGCTCATGTTCCTGGAAAACGTTGACCCTCACTTTGTGTGCTGACTACAGTTGCTGGATACTCCCTTGAACTGACACTCTAAATTTATTACTGACTTGAACTGCTGAAATAAAAATGGTAACTAACTGATAAGCTTGCGTAAACCTTGTCTGTGGCTGCTACTATAGACTCTGTTGGAGGACTATGAACTGTGGCTGGCTTCCTGGTTAGGACAACATCCCTTGTTTGCTCTGAAGAACTCAACTGGATAGTAGTTGAGGATGCAATGGAAGCAGCAAAATAAACTGCTTATTACCTGTGTAATTACTTCATATAAGATTAAGGCCAAGTTCCTGCACTGGCAGATGTAGCTCTGTTGTAGTGACTTCTGCCATCGTCATAGCTACTTTTCCCTTCCCCCACAAAAACTGGCCTCTTAAGCCAGACAGCTTAAGTTTCCAAGTTTCCAAGGCACTGCAGACTGGGGCACTGGGCAATGATGACTTTGGTCTTCTCCCAGTCATGGAACACAGTGAGACAGGTAACTGTAAAGGCTCCTTGGAGTCCTGCCGCAACTGCTTAATGGGCCGTGTGAATAGAGAAGCAGTGCAGTTGTCAATTCCCAGTGCCCCAATCTGCAGCACCTTGGAAACTCTTTGCTGGAGGTGCTGCCTGGCCTAAGAGGTAAATCCCAATAGTTACAAGATCACAAGTCCAGTTTATGATCGTATAAATACTGAACAAGATGCCAGCCTTAATTTACCACCTGCTGAGTCATTTCCAATGCACCCCCCTCACCCCATTATTGTTCATCACATGTGAAATGGCAAGCTTCACTTGGGATCTGTGCTATTTTCAAAACGATGCAGGAAATTTGTCTTGCGGAAAGGGGCCCTAAGAGAATGTGACTGCTGTGCCCTTGATAGATGCCAGATGGCATCCTCATAACATTATAACTACAGCAGTCCTCATTTCTGATTCACCCACAGACTATCAAGCAGTAAGGGGAAAAGGAAAATACACACAGGTTTGATTCTAATCTAAACCATGCTGACTCAATGCCAACAAATTGTTCACCAAAATCCTTATACCTGAAAATAGTAAGGATGCTGTTGTGGCTATGGGCTTTTTTGAAATTTGGGAGAAGCTCCCTGGAAAAGGTACTTGGAAGGAAAAACTTCCAGTTACATCTGACTTTGGTTTTTGCACCTCAAAGTGGCCTCAGTGTGGCCCTTCTCAATTTGTTACAGTCTATTAAAAATAAGGGAACATCCATGAAATCTGATCATTGGTTTGGGGAATTTATATGAATGCAGTTTCTTCTTCTTTTTTAAAATGCAGCTTTCTATACTTAAATGGTCAAATAATTCCCTTTGACATCATTCCTAATCACAATTGGCCGTCACAATTTCTGTTAGTTCATTTAGGCATCTAGAGGGTTTTTAATATGAATATCTGTTTACTAGGAGTGTATTGCACAACACTTTGTCACAAATAAAGAGACAAATTAGCAGAAATGATTTTTTAGAAAAGTTTTCTTGAAATGAAAAATCCAAGTAAGACACAGGTTGGAATTCTGCATTGGGAGATGTATGTGTTAGGAGATATATACCTCCACCTCCTGATGCTCATCCTCATCCACCTTTCCAGTGATGTAGGCTGTATAACATGGATATTTTCATGTCACCGGAGGGCAAGGGATCAGCAGAGACATGCCCAGCTATTTTACTGTGACTGGACACACAGCAACAGGTACCTACGGGGACTCTAGCAGTTTGCAGAAAGTCCATACAGATGATGTCTTTGCAGTAACTCACTCATCAGAGGCCAGCCAAGTTTTAAAACTTTCAATTTGGTTGGGATGGGATTAATATTTGCAATAATTCCAGAGTTCTAACTCATAATAGCAAAAGATGAAAAGACCCCTGCACCATCAGTATAATTATACAAAGAATAAAGAAAGTATGTAGAATTCTGTTCAGAGAGCAGCCAACCAGTTGATCATGGGAAGCCTACATATAGAGCACGAGCCCAACAGCATTCTCCTGCCTATGTCACCCAATATCTGATAGACAGAAGTATGCTGCCTTTGGTAGTGGAGGAGATATCTGTCAAGACTAGTAGCAACTGATGGCCTCATCCTCCATTAGTCTGTCCATTCCTCTTTTAAAACTGCCCAAGTCAGCAACCATTACCACTTTGTTCAGCAGCAGATTCCACAGTTTAACCATGCATAGTGTGAAGAACTACCTCAGTCTCTCAGCATTCAGCTTGAGAGAGGAAGGAAACCTTCTACCTGTCCACTTTCCTTATATCAGGCATAAGTTTATGTACCTAAATCGTGTTTCCCCTCCTTGCTTCCCTGTCACCAGGCTAAGCAATCCCAAATGTTATCTTTCCTCACGGTGAAGTAATTCAACTCCCCTTGGTAATTTTGGTTGCCCTTTGCTATACCTCAGTTAAAGGCCATTTCACAAAGGTCCATCCAAAGGACCAAAAGTGAAGAGTGCTATAGTCCTCAAGTAGCTGCCTAAAAAACATACCAAGAAGAACTTGTGTGTGTACTTATGCACACCTTCAAGTTGCCTTGATTTATAGTGATTTATTTGTGATTTATAGTGATTTATAGTGATCCCATGAACTTCAGAGGTGGTTTTTTTTTTTTTTTGCTCATGGAAAAGAACAGTGTGATGTGGCTTTCTTTACCTTTCTCTGAAATATAGCCTGTAACATCTGGTATTCCTTGGTGGTTTCTCAACAAAGTACTATCCAGGCCTGACCCTGCTTGGCTTCCAAGATCAGATGAGATCTGATACCTTCAGGTTCTTCAGGTCTCTTGTGAGGAAGAACTTTCCCCATAACAAAATAATTTCCCAGGGATATGGAGTACCTTCATAGGTACTATTTGAAGGATTAGACAAAAGGTGACCAACCACCAGGCCCTAAAATTCATTGAATGAAGACTCCTTGGGAATTCAGCACCTTAGGTCATTCCTGTAATTTGGAAATTTAGGACTCTGAAATTGCTCTTTCATGAAACATCTTTCAAGCTGTTCAGTATTCTTATGAGTGCTCTAATATTATAAGACAGGATACCGGATTACACAGAAGAATAAATGCAATTTATTAGGCTTTGGACTGAACATTATGCATATTTCCTCTTTTGATCTTATCTGATTGACACACCAGGAGGCTGTGAAAGCTGTTCATGCTAGCATGTGGTTTTTGTTTATATTAGGGGCTCAACCAAATGTATTTCCTGAAATAACAAATGTGTGCTTCTCACAGCTCAGTTACAACATCTTCTCTTATCTCTCTTTCCAAGAAGCAACGGATGACAGATACCAAGAAGTATTTTTTATAGAATTTTGGACATCTAGAAAGTTTAAGAAATGTTGGTTTTCAAAAGCAAAAGCAAATGCATAATGTTAGATTAAAGAATATTGTCTGATAACATAAAATATACCATTAGGTTCCCCCCAAATGCTTTCCCCTTTTTATTTGACTTTTTTTTTTTAAAAAAAAAAATCTGTATCTATAAGCAAGAAAGTATCTTTGGGCTTTATTTTAATTTTAGACCATGCTGTCTCAGTGTTATTATTTTTTTTTAAGAACAAACTTCTCAATAAATGAGGTCATAAAATTAATCCGCAAGATTTTTGGCACTTCTTTGTGGGGTTGCAAAACCTGCTCTATTTTATGGTTGGATGGGAAGAAATGGAATAGTTTAATTTGATCTTCATGGAAATAATAATAATAATAAAAAAACACTCATAAGATTGTGGTTTCTTGTATTTGTCTTCTTCCAGTGTTTCTTGATGCACAGTGGTTTATTTCCATAAAGTCAACTCGCTCCACATCCAAAGCATTTTGGTCACTGTAGGACATTGATAGGGAAGCAATGGTTGCTCTCATGGCAAGATTTGGGGACAGAAATCCTGGCCCTACTCAGCAAAAGACATACCTTCCAGAATCATAGATCAGTTGGGAAAGCAATGCCTCGTTGTCTAAAAGAAGCTGAGACACCAAGAATGCAAAGATCCTGGATTCCCTCATCCTTCCCTCCCCAAACTGCCAGCTTCAAAGTAAATGAATTGACTGCATAGTGACTTACTTCCCAGCCAGAGTCAAAGCTGGCTTTGAAGATCACTTCAAAAGCTGTTGAAACAATTAAATATTTTTAATTCAATTGTGTTGTCCAACTGCAGAGAGGAGAGGACTCTTACTTCCCCAGGTAGGTTCAGGGCAAGAGAAAACGGAAAGAGGTGCTACAGTTGCTCAGAGCTTTGGAATGAGCCTCTGTGACTCCAGTTGCTTCTTTGGGTAAACTAAAAGAATAAAAACAGCAACCCAGTAAGAGGGACTGTCACCTCTACGCCCTCAAGAAGGACAGCTTTTTCTGAGAAGTAGGCAAAAACGACCAGACGTTTCTTGGTTCAAAGGCTAGAGGCCAAATTTATTAAGTATAAAAATATTAATAATGAAAAGTTCTGCTATAGCAGGGTGCCAGGAAACTCTCTTTAAAAATGAGGTCCGGAACAGAAAACAAAGGCTTGGCATGGACTTTATATCCATGCATCCAGGTAAACATCAGACACACCCATTGCAGCATTATTTCACCAATCACAGTATCCAAGTAAACATTATACACACCCATTGCAGCCACCCACCCCATATTAGGTAAAATGCCCAGAAACTTCTAACCATATAAGGGAAAAGGTCCAGAGACTTCTGACCATGTAAGGAAATCTCCAGAGGGGCAGGTAGTATGAAGTTTCTTCCAAATATGGCCAGGTTCCGGTGAGGTAGTAACAGACATGAGGCAGCAGACGGGAGGGGCTGGGGTCTCCTGTGTACGTGACAACTCCTTAATCTGTGATGGAGATTGTCTTTCCCCCACTCACAGGACTTTCATTGAAGAGATCCCTTTGAAAGGCAACCCTTCCAGAACTGTGAACCAGGTTCTCTCTCAGTCTCTATCTTGCTCAAAGACACACATATCTCCCCTTTTCAGTGGATTTAGATCCCCCCATCTATCCTTTCTTCAAATGATATCAATATTGTAAATCTGATTTGGATTTTTTTTTCTCCTCACCTTTTCAGCTTTGCCAGTAGATTTGTTTGGTTTTGAGATCTGTATAAACCTTATACTTTAAGGTTTAGTTTTACTAGCTTTCTTTTTTCCATGCAATTCCTTTTGATATACTTACCATCTCTCTCTTTTCTTCCCCCTCTCCCCTGCCCCCATTTCTCTTTCTCTGTGTGCCAGAGCTGCACAGTGCCTTAGGAAAGAACATGTAACTTGCAGAGGTCCAGCACTGGGAGAGATTTACTGCCTACAAGTGTGTTCAGGGGTGAGATCTGCTACATACAAAAGCATGCTGATGCAATGAGTTACGGAAGGGAAAAGACCATAATTTATCATTTACATACCATAACTTATAAGTTATCATTACATCTGCTGACGTGGTTGGCAATTGCATGGGTCTGAATCCAGGCATCAACCAAATGGTCTATTGATCGATGAACCTACCAACAGGCTAACTGCTGGAACCTCCAGAATGACAAGGAAGTACCTCCCTAAGTGACCACCTACTCAAAGTCCTCCTGCTACCAAGGAGTGCTGGCAAGTTGTTGCCCAGGCTTGGCCATGCTGCTCTGACCACCTGAGTCACTTATAAGGGGACCCCAACATACCAAACCTGCTAATTGAGAATTGATATCTTGAATCCAGGACCCATGCAACTGCCAAAAACTGTATATGTGGTCATTCAAAGTGTTCTGTTTCTGACAGGACTCCTTCAGAACAGCATGATAGGAAAAATGTAGCAGGGGAAGGTTCTCCTTTCATTTCATCTCTATTTGTAAATGCCATGGAACTTCTGGCTGTCATGCAGCTATTAAAGGTACAGAACCTCTGTTGGGGTACAAAAAAATGGCAGCCTTATTGGACAAACACCAGTCATGTTCTTTTAAAATTGTTGTAGTTCTCTTGGTTTCTTCATTGGCATAACTATATTCATTTTTGCAATGCCTTCTGAACTGCTTGTCTTTTAGCCAACAGTGAATTCAAGCCATTGATTTTTTTTTATTCTGGATTTCATTCAAGTTTCCCAAGAATATTACATCCATTACGTTACAATTTACTTAAGTCAAATTAAGCACAGGATTTCTGACAGAGTTACAACACAACAGTTTCTTTGCTCAAGTAATGATTACATCTAATAATCTTCTTGATGTCTTCTTTAAGTTTTTACCATGATAATTTATTTGAATGAGCTTGTTAAGATGAGCATGCTGCCTAATGAAACGAATGTATTGCCGTGTGTCTTGACAACACAGCTATTATTTTTCTTGACAATTATAAAATGTTAAAACAATCTCAGAACCTTAAAAACAAAGTTCAGGCACTAACAGAGAAAGTCCAGCAGATTTCAAAGATTGACTGAAATAAGTCTGCCATGAATAGATCAGAATTATACCCAATTATTAGATGCTCACTTATTCAAGATTACTCCCTGTTGTAAGTTCTTATGACATATAGAAACTCATTTTGTGTGAAGTCTCTGTGTGAATTTACACATATGAAGCAATGTAGAAAATGTTGGAGGGTGAAATGTGTCAGAACGTTGAAAACTATCCTCATTCCCAAATGCTTGTAGAAAAAGAAATGGATAAAAAAAACCACCCGAGCATATTTCAAAAATGACAAGCCAAATCTATGGTGTTCCATCTTGTGCTATTACACAGAAGTAGAATAATCTTTGGGTGATCAAATTTAGGCAGAAGGCATGTTGCTAAATGGGTAGTTCTGTTATCTGTTTTCAAATGATAGCTGCACACTGCCTAGGGTTTTCAAAGGCTCTGTTTTGACATCAGTTCCCACTGAATCTGAATGGTCTGTCACATACGGTTGAGAGAATGTCTGTGCATAGAAAGGGTATAGGCTGGCTGGCCAGTTGCCTTGGGAAGTCCATTAGTCACTCTGTGGCAGTGGAGTTCCTTGGGGAGGTGGCAGTGACCTCTGAGAAGTGGGGGAGTTCACTACCTTCCCACCCCACTGAGTTTTCATCCTGCCTCATGGGAGAATCAGGTCTAGATTCATGTGCTATCAGAACAGCCCTCCTCTCCCCACGTTACATGTGATTTTCAAGAACCTTGTGAGGACATGAAGTCCACTCAGGCTCCTTATTGCTGTGAAGTGCCAGTATCCTGAGACTAGATGCCACCAGTTCTTCCAAGAGTTCATATTGTCCATAATACACCTATGCTAGGAACAGTAGGCTAATCTACACCTTCAGACTGGTGATATCAAAGGACTTCCCCACTGACTCCAGGACAGTGTTTCTGGCACTGCTTCTTTGTTTGCATCTTTCTTTGCCTTGGGCATCCCCATGTGATTTCTTTGACTGTTCTATGGTGAACTTTCTGTGCTTGTTCAAACCAAGTCTTGTCATGCCTGCCTGTCATGACATCAATAGCTCTGCTCTATCCTTCCTGAAAAGAATAACATGTGCATTCATCAGTTGTTCTTTCAGTGAGCAGGTGGAGAGATTATTTCTCATCAGAAGAAAGAAAAAAACAATCTCTACATCCTCTTTCAACCACAAAACATGGCATGAATTTTTTTTTTCTGGTCCAATACAGGCCATTTCCACACTACACTGTTATAGTGCTATTATTCCACTCTCAACATCCTATGGAATCCTGGGGTCTGCAGTTTAGGGAGGGGCATTTAGAATTCTCAGCCAGAGAGCTCTTTGGCCTCAGTAAACTACAAACCTCAGAATTCTACAGGACATTGAAAGTGGAATAATAGCACTATAACAGTGTAGTGTGGAAATAGCCACATTGCATTGTGTGGGAGAAAATATACATGCACAGAAACACAAACAAAAAATCCAGTGGTAAGATGCAATAGATTTGTTGGGACAATTTTTGTTCTAGCTAGTTTTTTTCTTAGTGAGATAAGATCAATAACTGTGTGTGGTATTGCCAGTTATTGGGGCATTGGGGAGATTGTTTAAGACTCTTGAAGTAACACTGTTGTAAATTCCTGCTTTTCAGATTTAATTTTATCTGAATTCTACAGTAACATGTGATTATGAGGTTATAAGATATTTCATCTAGTAGTATGAAAGTTAAGCATCATGTCCTGGTCATAGGCAAAGTACCTAAAGAGATCCTTCAACCGCCATCTCTCTTAAGAGTGACAGTGTTTTTGACAAACCTTGGAAGAAGAGGTATCTTGGAGGGTCCAATCAGCATGGCGTAGGGGAAGAAAATTGAAAATGCTTGAAAACCATCATATAACACATTTTTTTAAAAAAGGCCCAGAAATGCGCTTATTCTGAAAACATGCTCTTATTCTTTCAATGAAAGCAGTTATATTACAAACAAAAACTTTTTCAATGAATTCTCAGGCTCTTGGCTGGGAGGTGCACAACCAGTCCCCAGTCTATTACTGTGGCCATTTCCACACGGGCTTAAAAAACTAGTGCAGAGCAAACTGGGAGCGGACTGGGTCGGACTACTTTACATAGTTTTGCACCTCAGTCCACTCCGGAACGACCCGAAGTGGTTGTGCAGCATGCTTTTAAAAAACCTGTTTCTTCAGGTTTTTAAAAAGTACAGAGCGTGCCACTCCGTGCCACTCCATTCCCGCTCTCCGGTGCAGATTTGCAGGCTCGCATCAGTGCGAGCCTGCAGATCTGCCAGGGGCAGACTTTAGGCTGGTGAGCTTCAGAGCTTGGTGGAGAGCCTCCACCAACCAGAAGCCGCCATTTTTGTCCCCCGGGCAGTGCAGAGCGGTGGCCACGCACTGCTCCGGAACAGCCTGGACCCCAGTATCGAGCCAAGAAGTCCGGTAAGTACTGGACCAGGGCGATTCCATTGCCACGTGCGGAAATGGCCTGTGTTTCTAAGGCAGGAAACCCCTTCCCCAGTGCTTTTATTAGTTGTTTCTCAAAAGCTCACTTTGAAAAACATACTACACTTTGGGAGGGGGAAATAGCATGTTGCTCACTCCTGTCTTAAGAGAGGCCATAGTAAAACATCTCTATGCTTTTTGGTAACAGCAATGGTAGTTAAAATGACACCCGTTTACACACGATCTTGCTTTCCCATTGAGGTGTTTCAGGGAGGATCTACTTCTCATTCCAAAGGTAAATAGGGGACATGGGGTCTTCTCAGATGTGATGCCTAGACTCTTAAAACCCCACCCCAGTGAAACCTGTCTCTGGCTGTTACTCTATTCTATTGCCTTCTTGGCATTTAATGAAGACCATTCCCTTTGGCTGTGTCTTCATCAAGATTAATTTGACTGCCTCCTTGCTCTCCACAGTCTTCGGCAATACAATCTTTGTATTGGATTTAGGTTCAATCACTGTTGATTTGAACAGGTTTACTTTAAGCATGACCAAATCTGTATCCCACTGCACTTGGTTTTGGTGAGATTCATTAGCTGGATTCATTGGATTCATTTTCTCCCTTTTTTTTTGCACAATTTAGGACTGCATAACCTCTGTCAACTTGCTTTATTTTCTTTTTGTTTTGTAGTGCACATTCTGGATTAATTTTTTGAGGAAGAAAGGTGGAGTATACATTTTAATATAAGTAACCCCTCATGTGCTCTTTCTATTTAATTCCTTAATGCTTTTCAATATGGCAAGCAAGTTGACATGAGCTCCCCCTGCTGTTGGAAAGCATCATGTGTTGAGCAAAAATAACATTCTAAGAGGGGGCAATTTTGTATGTTATGGTGGTGGAAGAGCAAACTTTAAATGCATATGCTCTAACAAGAGTAGGAACTGAACATATGGGAAGAAGATTTGTGGACGATTTTCACTACATTTGAAAATGGCAGGCCTGTGGATGATTTTAATAAAGTTGCAAGAATTTTTGACCCCCAGTTGCTTCACAGCAAAACACCATCACCAGAAACAAAAAATAAAAATAAAAATGACTTCCTGAATGAATACTCCTGAATTGAAGAAAGCTTGGATCAACTAGTGTGTATTTCATGCAGATCTCTTATAGCATTAAAAATAATAATAATAAAAAACCCTCAGGATAAGAATTCTTTAATTCTAAGCAAGTGTCTTTCTTTTGCACCATGCTCTGGTTGTGGATCTCAAAATGTAAGTAACACAGAGAGAAACACACACAAACCCACACACGATTCCATGAGCCTGAAGACTCTTGTCCCATGTGGTAAGCTATATGGCATCAGGAAAACTTACATGTGTTTGTATATATATGTAATGCAAGCCATTTACATTTTGTAATACTTTCCATGAAATAACTTGTGCAGTTATACTCAAGACATGCCAGGTAGAAATAAATAGGAAAGTTGTGCCACCCAAACCTAATATTATATTAAAGCTTTACATGTGAAGTTGATCTTTCATGTTTACTTCTTGCTGAGGGTCACTGTTCATTTCTATAGCAGATTGCTTGCACAGCAAGGCACTTTCTCAGCCTTGTTCCAAATGTCAAACAATTTGTATCTCTCATTGCTTCAAGCGATAGCCAAATACTTGATGTAGACATTTAGTTAAAAGAGAAAACATTTGCTAGGTTTGTACTTCAAAAAAAAAAAGAAAAAAAAAAAAAGACTTGATCTTTCAGTAGATAAGTTCTTCACACATCAACATGCTCTAGCCTGCCTCAGACTCTCCAGGTGCAGATTCGTTGTGGTTACCTTGAGGATAACCAATAACACAGAGCTTTAAAAAGCTACTTTTGGGGGGGGATAACAGCTTTAAGAATCCCTCAACCAAGCTATGACTTTCTGGAAGGTGTCTTCCAAAGCAGTGTCTTTTCCCCAAAAACTGCAATAGGAGAAAAAGGCTGAGGCAGTTGTGTGGCAGCTGACTGACATGCATAAGTATCTTCATGGGTTGGGTATTAATGTTAATTGCAGATAAGTAACATTGAGTGCACCATTTATAAGTAAGATGCAAGGACCAATGTGATCTGATGGTACAGAACAGGGGTAGACATTCTGGTGCCTTTTAGATGGTTTGAGCTGCAGCTCCCATAATCCCTTGTGATGGACCTTTCTGGAGAAGGCAGGAAGGATCTGTTGTTGTTGTTAACTGCCGTCGTCAACTTTGAGCATGAGGGATATGCCTCTTCCATCCACATTGCAGCTGGGCTCTTTCCCATGCTGCATTGGGGCAAGAAGCATTTCCATTGCACTTCCAGGCCTTCCACAGGGCAGGTAAATACAAGACCATCACACACTTGAGGGTCATTGATGGAGAAAATCTGTCAATGATTTAATCTCCTATCACATCAACTGGTGACAGGAGAAGGACGGGACCACAACGACATCTTGCAGAAGCGTTGTTACAGTCCCACGCCTCTCCGTTTCCATGCCAGGACACAGTCCTCCCGTAGAAAGGACCATAGTTTTAGTATGTAACAATACTGTTACATGTATTGTTTCCATTGTCTTTTTATTTCTACTTGGTCATGTAATGTGTTTCTCTGCTGGTCTTAGAGTATCCCACTCTTGGTTTAAATTTCCCCTTGATTTCTTGGTCCAACCCTTGCCATGCAGGAATACACAATCAAAGCACTCCTGACAGATGGCTATCTAGTCTCTGCTTAAAAACCTCCAAAGAAGGAGACCCCCACCACACTCCAAGGCATTGTATTCCACTGTCAAACTGCCCTGGAAGAGGTCTCTTGTTATACTTTTTCGGGTATGTGTGTGTCATCTTCTATTTTTCTGCATTGGTTGTTATAGTAGTTCTCTTTGTCTCTAAAAAGAAGTCACTGAACAATTATATTCAGGGCTCTGATCTTATTTATGTCCCCTTTTAGTTTCATTTCTCATCTGTTCTTAACTTCTTGAAGAGTTTCATCCATCATCCAGTGAGGCTTCTATTTCTTTTTGGCTGCAGATAGTGTCTTCTTGAATTCTTCCCTCACAATGTCTCTCGCTCCAGTCCACTCCAGAGTTATTGTAGCTTCTGGTTAATTAGGCTTAATATTGCAAATCTTTTTTTATATTATCTTTAAATTACTGTGAGGATGTTCTTCAGGATATATTTTGGCATGATTATTACTTCAGCATTCTTCTTTAGCTTTACTTTGATTTTTGATATTAGCAGTTCATGGTTTGTTCCACAGTTTGCTCCTGCTCTTGTCTTTGCAGAAAGAATGAAGCTTCTTCATTTCTGCTTCCAATTATGTAGTCTATTTAATTTCAATATTGGCCATCAGGTAATATATATACATTCACCTATTTGATTGCCTGAAGAATGTGTTTGTAATGAATAAACTGTTGACTTCACAAAATTCATTCAGTTGCTGCCCTACTTCATTACTTAATCACAGGCCAGATTTTCCAATAATGTTTGATTCTTCTCTGTTTCCTACTTTTGTATTCCAGTACCGATGATTCCCAACATAGACTGTTTCAGTGTGTGATCTATTTCCTTTTGAACTCCAGCACATAGTCTTTCAATTTCTTCATCTTCTACCTCTGTTGCTGGAGCAGAAACTCAGATTATGGCTATATTGATGTTTTTTTTCTGAAGCCTTACTGATATTATTTAGTCAGAGCATCTAAAATTGTCGGGTAGCTCTCCATATTTCAGTTATGGCACATGTAGTAGGAGTTAATTAGCAGCTTGCTTGTAACAATGTATGAGAACTAGAGACCGTTAGATAAACAAAGCTAGGAATGTAGTGATAAGCGCTGTCAGGTTGAAACCAGAACTCCAAGGTCTCTTGTGGGTGGGATAAGAAATTCTTTGCTTTTAATGTTTTGGATATTGCTAATTACCTCCAGTTCACTCACTGAAGTCCTGTACTATGTATCACGCTCCTAATAAATAGTGTATTTGCACTGTTACATTTGTGTGTGTGAATTCGGTTCCTGACAAAAATAATATGGCATACTTTAAAAGTCATTAAGATGTACATTCAATTAAAACACTAAGTTAAAAACATTAAAACAAAAACAATTAAAACACTTAAAATAGACATTACATATGAAAACAGCAAAACCTGGTTCTCTGGTCAGCTGACTTCAAAAATGGAGACTTTAACAGTATAGTTTCCTATTCAGAAGTAAGTCTCCCCAATTTCAGTAGGGCTTTGTCATTATAAGTGGGCAGGGCCTTGTAGTCTTTTTCTGATCAAATCTGAAACCAGAAAAAAATGGTTTTCAATGGCTTGTTCATGCATATTTTAGCTCCTATCTGCTAAGAATCTTAGCTATGTCAGATTCAAGGAAAGGGGTACATGCAATCCGCTGTCCATGTAGTGAACCAGCTCTGCAGAAAGGGTACCTGTGAAAGGCTACTATGTATGAAGAGATCCTCTTACTAACCACAGTCTCTCCCTGCATTTAATAGATCTCTTACACATGGAGAATTATTTCCAAGTCTGAAATGGATGTTTTACCAGGATTGCTGATGCAGTGTGGAGCAACAGCAGATGTGGCTAGACTGTGTAGCCACAGTCAACACATGGTGAGACTGTCGGCATCTGTTAAGGAAATCCTTTCACACTATACAACTATAGCTCTAGGATTCCACTTTATCTGTCAAAGTAACGGGCTTTGGACTCCAGAGTTTATCATTTGGTGAAGCAATAGAAGTGTCTGGCTGAGAATTATGAATGTCCCTTCCTAAACTACAAATTAGGGATGGGACAAATGAGAATTTTCCAAATCTGATTCTAGATCCAAATCTCTGGAAAGTTCTGGGAATCCACAAATCTTATGAATCTCGAATCTTTCAAATCCTTTTTTTAAAAAGTGTTTAAAAAGCAAGGGAAAGAAAGCATTTCTACTGAAAAGTGTTTTTGAACCAGAATTTGACATCTTTGTTTAACGAAAAACAAATTAAAAAAACAGTTTTCAGTTCAGGAAAACATATCCATAGTTCTTATTAAGAAGATACAAATGCAATTGACATCACGGCTTTATACCGAGATTTTCTCACAGCCAAGGGCCCACCAGCCAATCAGGCCTTTGGTAGACCCTGGAGGCACCAAATTTGAAAAACCCAACCACGTTCCACTGCCCGCCCTGGCAGGACCCTGCTAGCAGGAGTGTGAGATCACGTTCCCCACCACCTTTGCTGCCCGCCCCATGCTGGATCGGGCCTGTGGCCAGCGGGAGCAGAGCAAGAAGTGCGAGGTGGTGCTTCCTGCCACCTTTTGCCACTCACCCCGGGCAGGATTGGGCCTGTGGCCAGTGGCAGCAGAGTGGGGAACATGAGATTGTGCTCTCCGCCACCTTTTGCCACCCACCCTGGGCAGGATTGGGTCCGCAGCCAGGATTGGACCCATGTGTGGGCCCACAGCTGGCAGGAGCAGAGTGGGGAGCATGAGATCGTGCTCTCTGCTACCTTCAGTCCCCGCTGGGGCAGGATTTGAGAGATTCGATTCACCTGCTTTGGTGGGGGGATTCGGATCCCCGAATCTCAAATCCTTGCCCAAGATTCGAGGATTCGAGCATTTGGGTGGCCCATCCCTACTGCAAATGCCAGGATTCCATATGCTGGAACAATGGCAAGGTGAAATCATAGTGCTATAATTTTTTAGTGTGAAAGCATTCTAGAGGTGACTGTACCATTAGGTAGAATAAGGTAGCCGCTTCAAGGTGGCAGGTGGTGAGAGGAGGCAGCACGATATTAGAGGAAATAAGAGCAAATTCCAGGATTCCATAAGACAGAATCATAGAATCGTAATTATGCAGTGTGAAAGGGTTCCTGTTTTGTAGTCAAGCTGTACAAAAGCTCACATCTTTTCTGTTTTCAGTTAGAGGACATGTCCTATGCCCTACTGGCTGATTATCATCAGTTTTCCTAAGCTGAAAGCTTGGAACTTTAACCTTTTTGTTTCTTTCATCACTTTACTGATGCATTGTAAAATAGAAAAAATGCTGAGCATAATTGCCTGATACATAACTGTCAAATATTCACATTGATAACTAGACTAAAATTTTGCAAAGATGAAATCAAAGCTCTAAAAATGAAACTGTTAGGATCTATTTGCAAAGATCAATATTGGGTGGCAAATTTATACTATCTGCAGTTGCAGTGAATTAATTGGCCAGATGGTTTATCTCACTGGCTTTGATTTTCTGCCATGACACTTAAGCAGTACATTGCAGTGTGTTGTTCTTCATTAAATTGTAATTTCTATTAAATTGCCTTTAGGGAACTCTAACCTTACTTCAGAGAAGATCCTGGTGGAAAACACTTTTGCCAGCAGGCGTACATGTAGTTCTATATTTAAATTATATTTTATCTGACACTCAATTATCTTAGTGCCAAAACATTTAAATCTACCTCTCCAAGATTCTCTGAATGAATCCTAGTTTGTAGCTCAATTCAAGAGCCGTATGCAACATAAAATAACTGCTAGAGCACATCTGCTGTGAAAGTGGCAAGACAGGCTTAGGATAAGGAAAGATAATTTTTGCTCAGAGCTATAGAACTCCTAAGATATTCCAAGTACTGCTGCAGGTTCTGGTTGATGAATTGATTGGGAATGGTTATGAGATATTATGGTTTGCCTATAGGCAACTAACAGAGGGAATTGGATCCAAAACTGTTTAACTTTGAGGTTGGAGAATCAGAATTTGAAGTTAATTTACTTAAAGATGATGATCATCTAATAGCTAAAATGTACAAAATATTAAACTGGGAGTAAGAGGAAGAACAAATAAAAGATTTTATGAGCAAATGAGCTCAGAATGTGAGTCACCAGGTACAAACGGAATAATGGGAAAGGATGTGGTCAAAAGATTTGAAATTGACTGTGTGTTATGATTTAAAAGAAAATTTCTATAAAATGGCGTCTAATCTTGGAGAGATTGTCAAAAACGTATACAGTAAAGGTTCTTTACCTAAATGTTGGAAATATGATTATGTAGAAGGAACTTTTTACCATTTATGGTGGATCTGTGATAAAGCAAAGAAGTTTTGGAAGATGATATACTGCCTGATGGAAGAAATACTGCAGATGAAGATTCATCTGAAATCTTAACTGTTTTTATTGGGACTAATGGGTGATCAGTCCAATAAGAATTTCTTATACAATACATGACTATCACAGCAAGACAAACATATGCGCAGAAATGGAAAGATTCTACAATACCATCTCAAGGACATTGGATTATGAAACTGATGGGTATGGGTGAGATGGATGAGTTGATGACAATAATAACAGAGGAATTTTTAAAAGAGTTTAGAATTCAATCTGATAAGGTTATAATGTAAGATACAATATAAAGAAGGTGGGGAAAGGTTTGCTGCAATGGGCTTTCAGCAATAAGAACAGTTAGAAGGGTTAAGGTAGAATAATTACTTATATTTTCACAATTTTTATAACAACTTCTTATAACTTTTCTCTTTTATACTAGACACTATTATATTTTATATTATATGCTGTATATATTCTATTATCTTAAATTAGATACATTTAAGAATAAAAAATTGCAGTATAAATATTATCTAATTGTTACTACTGTGTACTGGCCTGGCCTTTGGTGAACCAAAGATATCATTTTGATATCACAATTCGGTCCTACTCTGCCACCAGCCAAGTGTTTGTGAAGCCACTGAACAAGCGCGAAGCTAGGCATGGCTACTATTTGCTGCTCACACCAGACCAAGCCAGAGATTGCCAGATCTGTTTTAGGGGACCTCCCGAAACAAACACCCTCATTACCAATGCGCGATAAACAAAGAGACCTTCTGCCCTGAGAGGACACCCTGGCGAGATGAGTGCTTAACTGCTGAGCTAGACGCATTTACATATCAGCCATACCATTGTCAATTCAGAACGTAACTCAATCATGTAAATTCTGACCTTTTGGAGGCATTGTCTCCAACCCAAAACTTATTGTTTTTCCCCAAGACCAGACTAGCCTACGGTCGTTCTTTCTCTGATAAAAACCCCCAGTTCCAAGAGTTCCTCGGATCGCTCAACGGACTTGTGTTTGGACTGCTCTCCTGCCTTGCTGCCACCTCGTTCTGCGAGCTCCCCTCGGCTGCTGCGCCGAGTCCTTCTACCCTCCATTGGCTTCCCTAGGACTGCAGGATTGGTGACGTATCACCCATTCCCCAAAAACTCTATTTCCTATTCTAGTTAGGAGTGTGTTCGTGTTTTTATTAATAATTGTCTAATAAATCTTAATTGCTATTTGAACTGCCTGCCTGCTCACTGACCTGACACTGTAGACATAGGGTAAAAGATCCCCACTAAGTTACGCTGCGTCTCGTTAGCCAAGAGAGTGCTCCAGCTAAATTCCCCATCTTTGCTTGGTTTGGTTTGTTGTTTCGGCGCCCTTCCCAGGACCCCCAATTCACAGGGTAACATAATTATATCAATTTTATTAAGAATATCATAGACTTGGAGGTAGTTGGACAATTTGTATTCAGGTCTATATTTTGTTGGTTGAGTATTAAATGAGAACTCTTTGTTTTATTTTCCTTTTCTTAGTTAGTAGTTAGTGTGTTTAGTCTTCTTACTCTTTCTGTATATATCTAGAAGTTAGTTTGCAATGTTTCTGTTGTATTTTTGTTATGTTTTTTATGATAGATAAAATTGTTTTAATAAAAATATATCTATATTCTCAAATGGCCCATTGTGAAGAATTGGCCCACCATTTCACAGATAAAAGCACTTGGATTCTCTCTGAATTAGACAGCAGAGCTGATACAATTACAGTGGGTATACCCTTGGCCTCTGGTTATTCAGTGTTGATGGATTGTTTTCAATTTGTTCAGCCTGAGGATGTGGACAGGATCCTTGGAGAGGTGAGAGCTACCACATGTGTAGTAGACCCTTGCCTTTTCTGGCTAATTAAACAGGCCAGAGAAGGACTGGCTGTGTGGGTAAGGGAAGTGATTAATGTTTCTTTAGGCAGCCTGAAAAGAAGTAGTGGTAAGATCTGTCCTGGAAAAAAAAAATCCCCTGGATCCTAATATACTGGATAATTATAGGCCAGTCTCCATTGTTCCATTTTTGAGCAAGATACTACAGTGTGTGGTGACTTCTCAACTGCAGGAGTTCCTGGAAGAGATGGATTATCAAGATCCTTTTCAGTTTGGTTTCAGGCCTGGCTATGGGAGAGAGACAATTTTGATCGCATTGGTGGATGAACTATGCAGGCAACTGGATGGGGAAGTATGTCTCTGTTGGTTCTTCTGGACCTCTCAACAGCTTTTGATACCATCAACCATGGTATCCTTCTGAGTCACCTCTCTGGGATGGAGTTTTTTTTTAAAGTATTTTTATTAAGGTTTAAAATGAAAATACCCCCCCTTCCCCACTTCCAAACTTTTTACTTTTTTCCAGTTGAGTCTGCTTGTTTACATTCCATTCATACATAGGCCCTTTCCGCACGAGGCAGTTAAAATGGGCCAAAGCATCCTGGCACGAAGGTTGTCTTCACCTTGGATCAGACTAGGTGCAGACTATTTAACTTAGTTCTGCACCTCAGTCCGATCCAACTCGCCCCCAAGTGGTCCTCCCCCGCGCTAAGTAAAGACCGGAAAAATCAAGTCTTTACATTTTCTGGAACACGCCATTGTGTTCCTACTTACCTGTGCAGATGCGCAGGCTCACACTAATGTGAGCCTGCAATCAATGGAGGGCGGGCTGTGGGCGTGCCCAGTGTCAGCGGTTGGTCCACTCCCACGAAGCCACTGGAAGCCGCCATTTTGAGCCGGAAGCCACAGGAAGCCGCCATTTTGAGCCAGAGCAGTGCAGATCTACAGACCTTGCACTGCTCCAGTTCGCCCTGCACTAATGGAGGAGCCCTGCAGAAGGGCTCAAGGGAAAGTCTGCGTTACTTCAGACCCAAGAAGAGCCAGTAAGTAACAGCACGGAGAGATTCACTCGCCTCATGTGGAAAGGGCCATAGTTTCTGTTTAAAAGATAATCTTACATTGTTGCATCTTACATTGTCACATTGCCTTATTACATTGTTGCCTTGTATTATATACAATCTTGCTTCATTCTTTTTTTCTTTTCTTATACTATATCTTTATCCAATCCAAGACTTCTTTCCATTCCCTTTCAAAATTCTGAATAGGCTTATTTTTCAGTGAAAATGTTAGCTTCTCTATCTCTATCATATCCAGAACTTTTAATTTCCATTCTTTTACATCATCATAGTTCCTTTCTTTCCAATATTGTGCATATGTCAATCTTGCAGAAGTTATCAAATATAACAATGTCTTCTAGTGACATCTTATCTCTCTTTGTTGCCCTAGCATATTTAACAAATAAAACTCTGGCTTCATTTCAAAATTTAAACTGTAGATTCTTTTAATTTCATCATGTATTTCCTTCCAAAATTTCCTTGCTATCTTACTCTGGGATGGAGTTTGGAGGCACTGTTCTACAGTTGCTCTATTCTTTCTTGGAGAGGCATTCTTAGAAGATGGTGCTGTGAGATTCCTGCTCAATTCCTTGGCCATTGGCCTATGATGTCTCTTAGGGTTCAGTATTGTCCCCTGTGATATCTAACATTTACACAAAACTGCTGGGAGAAGTTGTCCAGAGTTCTTGGGTTAGGTGTCACCAGTATGCTGATGATACCTAGCTCTATTATGCCTTCACACCTAATTCCAAGGAAGCTGTTCCTGTGCTAAAATAGTGTCTGTTGGCTATAATGGACTGGAGAAGGGTAAGCAAACTGAAGCTTGATCCAGACAAGACAGAGGTGCTCCTGGTTAGTCAAAAGACAGATCTGGGAATAAGAGTTCAGCCTGTATTAGATGGAGTTACACTCAGCCTGAAAATACGGATTTGCAGTTTGGAGGGTACTCCTGGATTCAGCTCTGAGTCTAGAGGTCAGCAGTGATCAGGAGTGGTTTTGCACAGTTAAAGGTAGTGTCCCAACTGTACCCAATCTTGGAAAAATCAGATCTGGCCATAGTAGTGCATGCCTTGGTTACATTCTGTTTGGATTTCTATAAGGTACTCTATGAGGGGCTGCCTTTGAAAAGTGCTCAGAAACTTCAGTTGGCATAAAGAGTGGGCAGCCAGGGTGTTAACTGGAGCTGGCTACAGTGAGCACACAATTCCCTTGTTATAACAGCTCCACTGTCTGCTGGTCTATTTCTAGGCACAATTCAAAATGCTGGTTTTGACCTATAATGACCTATATGGTTTGGGTCCAGGGTATTTGAAGGATCATCTCCTCCTATATGAGCCCATTAGAGCTCTAAGATAATCTGGAGAATCCTTTCTTTCTGTCCCACCACCTTCTCAGGCTCATTTGGTGGGAACAAGGAAGAGGGCCTCCTTAGTGGCTGCTCCCAGGCTTTAGAACTCCCTCCCTAGAGAGACCAGGATGGCCCTGTCCTTGTCCTCCCATCAGCAGGTCAAAATACTTTTGTGCCATCAGTCTTTTACAAACTGACTAGAATAGGGCTTTTAAAGTTGCGTAGTGCTGTTTTTAAGGTTTGTATATAGTCTTTTAATTAATTTAATGTTCAATGTTTTAAATTTATAAATTGTTTAATTATTTTTTAAATATTATATTTATACCTTTATTAATGCTTTGGTATTGTTTTTAATTTTTACTGTTTTAAATATGTATTTAGCTGCCTTGAGTTTCATTATTGGAAGAAAGACAGGAACAAGATAAAGAAGATAGATAGATAAACTGATCCCTCTTATTCAACAAGACAGGTTTGAGAAGGAGAAAAACAGCTCTGTCGAAAAAAGAGCTGTATTCAGCAGCCTTCCTCATCTTCCATTGGCCCTAGCCAGCATCACCAGAACGATGGGAGTCATAGGGCATTTCTGCATTATGTTGTTATAATGCTATTATTCCACTTTCAACATCCTGTGGAATCCTGCAGTTTGCAGCTTGGGGGGGGCGCATTTAGAATTCTGAACCAGAGAGCTCTTTGTAAACTACAAACCCCAGAATTCCACAGGATGTTGAAAGTGGAATAATAGCATTACAACAGTGTAGTGTGGAAATGGCCATAGTCCAAGACATGTGAAGAAAGCGCAAGGTGGCTGAGGTCTGAGGTAAGGTGATCTTGTTTCAAAAGAAAGACTTTTCTTCATGTCAGTCTGAAGCATGTGATTTAATATTTCACTAGAATTCTCTATATGCACTTTTGGTATCTGGATTCTGTTTGACTTGCCTTTGGCTTTACTGTCTTTCAGGGCATGCTGTTATTTGCCAACAGAACTTTGAGACGCTCACCCTGAAGGCTCCAAGGGCATCTGTCTATGGGTGTTCCTATGAAAGGAAACAGGAGCATGTCAGAGCTACTTGAGTATTTTCTGTCTAAACAAGTTCCCAAAATGATTATTATATCATCCATAATTCCTTCCCATCCTGCATTCTGAGAGTGGATAATTAAGAGCCATGATTCATGGCAGGAAGGTAGAATTCCTGAGCAAGTCTGTGAAGGACACACTGGAAGTTTGGTTGTGCCAATTTTGATTCAGAAAATTGGGGATAAAACACAAATATTATGTAACATAAATGACTGTTCCCCAAAAACTTCCACCTTATTGCTGCTGAATGAATAAATGCATGCATGCATGCATGCATATGTGCGTGCATGAATGAATGAATGAATGAATAAACAAAAGCATAAAAGTGGGAAATCCTTCCAAAAGAGTAATCATTTGTACATTTATTCACCCATTATAAGACTAGCAAAGAGGACAGGGCACCTGTACCTATAATAGTTGGGTAGAAAAAGATGTTTCAGCAAGAGAATCTTGCCTACATAAGCTAAATATTTCCTTTTCCACCCAAAGTTAAAATGTATGAGTTGTTTTCTTTCTTACAAGTGTCCATCCTATAAGGCAGTGGTTCTCAACCTGTGGGTCCCCAGATGTTCATGGACTTCAGCTCCCAGAAGCCCAGCCACTATGGTCAATGCTCAGGACTTCTGGGAGCTGAAGTCCACGAACATCTGGGGACCCACAGGTTGAGAACCACTGCTATAAGGCATGGTTCTTTTTCAAAACTCTGGAGTAAATCTACTGTTAATCCTACTTGAAGAAGAACCTACCTAGAGAAGAACCACCAAAATTAATGGGAGCTATGATTAAATAGTCCTACTTATTTTAATCGTCCTGCTTTAAGTAGCACTAAAGTCATAGACTAAGCCTTCTTTGCACTACTTTTAATTGTAAACTTTCATTAGTGTCATTGGTCTAAATCTGATTGGTAGTTTCAACTGGAGTAGACTTATTGGCTCAATTGCTGAATAGTTAAATCCACACTCATTGACAAAAGGCCATTTCCTCACAATGAGGCTGTGCCATTTTGGAGACAGGATGGCTGGCTTGCTGCCTTCCTGTCCCCAAGCATCATGTTTGCATGATATTCACAAAATGAAAAAAATCCATTTTGCACTATGATCGCGCAGTGCTCCCATATTTACCGTCATGCGGAAGGGCAGGAAAGCACGAAGGTGATGCTTCCTTCCATAGTGCAGCATGAGAAAGTGCACGGCTGTGCTATGGAGGCAAGAGGTAGAACTATTGTGCTCCCTTCTGCAAGGATTCAGTGAGGTGTGGAGGGGAGTGCTCCTGTTGCACTCCCTTCCCTGCTGAGACTGCTTCAGGATGACATGTGAGGATGTCATCGTGCAGAAATGGCCTGAATGGGTGTACTGCAGTTGGGATTAGCAATTCCTTTCGGCCATTGTATAATACTTTCCCAGAACCTTCAAAAACCTTCGATTAGGTCTGCCAGAGTGCAAAACTGGAGAGGATTCTTTTTCCTGGTTGTATGATAAGCATGACTTACTAAAATTCCCTCTTCTACAAAACCATTAAAGGTACAGGAGCCCTCATCAGTTTTCAATCTGTCAACTCTAGACTGTTTATGGTGTCCTAAAGCTTCTATATATGTCATAGTTAACTGTTTTTATTGTCTCTGGAAATATTTATGCTAGGAAACTTTTACGCCCTATGTTATTATCTGATGACAATGGTCTCTAAATTGCACCTTATTTTATGTTGTCAGCCACAGGTGGGCAACAGATAGATTAGGATATACTGGCAGATTGAAAGTTTGGAAAAGTTACTTTTTGGATGACAATTCTGAGAATCTGAGATTTGGGAACATACCTAAACCAAAATTGGAAAAGTTACTTTTGGATTATGACTCCCAGTATCCTCCAGCCAGTGTATAATAGAAAAATTAACTGTAAAAAACTAACAAACAAAACCCCAGAGTAGATCTCTCTTCCTTGAAATCTGGCAGCTTTTGTTGAAAATTTGCCCATAGAACTGTTATTCGGTGATTTTATATAAATATAGCTCAGGTGGATCACTCCTACCAGATTGTTCACACAGACACCAGTAATCTTAAAACCTTTAAATCACACCTTGGGTTTATTATTTGGGGCCCCTGAAGTGGCTACCAGCCTGGACCAAAACATGTTTTCTATTCTGATTCAGGTTCATATCTACTTAAAACCCTCAGATAATTCCACTCAGGCAAAGATAATGACGACAACAACAACAACAACAACAACAACAACAACAGGTTTATTGAGTAACAGGCTAAACTCACTTTGTATTCTTCTCCAGGAACAATTTCTTCCCAGCTATGAACTCACTTCTGCAGTAACACCAGCATATCTCATTCTGGCCCTTCTTCATCTGCCAGTTAAACAGCCAGGCTCCTCCTTTTATATTCCTCTTCCTCAGCTTTTCTTTACAACATTCTGAAGGCTATGGCTCTTTCTGAAAGATGGTGGTGTCCTGGCATCGAAAAGCGAGAGAAGGGGGACCATGACAATGCATCCACATGATGTCGTCATGGTCCTGCCTTTCTCATGTCACCAGCTGACGTGACGTGGAAAAACTCCACCAATGATCTCCAATCACGTGAGCTTTCTGTTGCAGCTGGCCATGCAGAAGGGCTGGAAGCACGATCATATGCTTCCTTCCCCATCAAAGCATGGGAAGAAGGCCAGCTGCAGTGAGGAAGGAAGAGGTGTGTCCCTTGTGCTCTCTTCCACAGGCAACCAGTAGTGTGTGGAAAGGAGTGGTGGGGACACACTCTCATTCTGGCAGAGGCACTGCTGGGATTGCAATGGGACGACATGTGAGAGCATTGTCCTGTGGAAAGGGCCTGTGATTGGCTCCTGCTTGTCAGAATTCTAAGGGCTGTGACTGACTGGTGATATATATATGTATCTATATCTATATCTATATCTATATCTATATCTATATCTATATCTATATCTATATCTATATCTGCAAGCTATGTGTGTCCTCTGCCCTCTATCAGTGGTATTGATTTATAATTACCAATGTTGGAGAATAGAATATCGGTAGCCCACCTTGTTCTTTTGGCTCAGGAAACTTCTGCAGCCAAGATCAATATGTTATAGTCACACATACTGGAAGTTGGACTCGGTGGCCCTTGAGGTATTTTCCAACTCTGTGATTCTATATCAGTCCTACTGAAATCAAACAGGACTTCTTTCTGAGTATTACAGGGCAGCCTTGTATAACCAGCATAATGATCTTCATTGGAATGATTATAGCTTAGCAAAGTTAATTGTGGGGGTCAGAGTTCCTGAAATTCCCTAGTCAGTATGGCCATTGGACATGCTAGCTTGTGGATTCTTGTGGTTGTAGCCTAAAAATAATGTTTCCAAGCTCTGGATGTGGTATGCTATTACATTTCCAAAGAAACTTAATCCATTGGTGATTGAGGCTCTTGTTTGGGTATTTCTAATTTCTGGAAAATTTCACATGGTAGGAATCCTTGACCATGCCCTCCCTACCATGGTGATCACAAGAGCTATGACCCACGTATTAATCCAGATGAATACCAGAATGGACAAATTTCCTTGACGTGAACTTTCAACACAAGCCTTTTAAATACACATTCATGAAAAAAACCCCACAGATGACTGATACTGGAGGTCACGTTTACCATAGGAGGATCACCTGAGCAGCTATTTCTAGTCCTGCAATAACAATCCTTTACGTGCCATCAGAAGAACAGCTGAGACTCAAGTGAACCATTCAGCAGACACCCTATCGTAGTGATATTTTCTCTGGCTGATTAAGCAGAGCTCATTAGCAGGCCTAAAAATACCCAGAAAGCCATTATATTCAATGTG
Organism: Iguana delicatissima; assembly: GCA_948472985.1. Taxonomy (NCBI): domain Eukaryota; kingdom Metazoa; phylum Chordata; class Lepidosauria; order Squamata; family Iguanidae; genus Iguana; species Iguana delicatissima. Next base: position 236,301 of record CAOKZL010000174.1, read on the forward strand.
AAACAAAAGGCATTCGCCAGTAGCAAACCTCTCAATCAATGCTCAATTGACCAGTACCCAGATTGGGAGGGGAAGGTTAGATTATGCTTATCTGATGAAATATTCAGCCCATTCCAAGCTGCTAAAGAGGCAACCCATATGGCATACAAGATATCACACACTCGTACTTCTTGTTAATTGATTGGAAAGATCACTGTCACTTGATTCTAATGTGAATTAGAATCCCTACTCATCCTATCTAAGCCTGCTTTGAAAGCCAGGAAGAAAATAGTCTCAGTCCCTATTGCTCTCCAAGGCATTTTACCATCTGATGTATTTTACAACAATAGCATCGGTCCCTGTGGCATGTTCTTAAATGCTACAGTGTGGTATTTTATGTGTTGTTACAAGTTTGAGCTTTGAAAATTACTTTTAAGAGCAATGGGTCATAGTGGTAGTTTCGAGGACCTAAAAGCAGTTTGTTAGTTTTTAAAAAAAATAAAGAATGATTCAATTTCTTATTATTCAAAAGTAAATAAATAGTTAATAAAATTTAAACAAGCCATTGGCCTGGGGTGCCAACCACACTTTTTTTTTTAGAAAATGAACTTTTATTTATTATATTTAATTGATAGTTAAATGATACATATGCAAGTAAAGTTAACTCCAATTACAAAAGAAGTGTCATTATACCTTCAATCATATTCTAATTTATATTTCAGTCATTATCTAATTTAATTGGACGTTAGCTGTTGTAAAAAGGAATTGATTACAAGCAATAAATTTCTTGTAATGTATTAATGAGAAAAAAACTCATTTGTAAAGCATTATTTCCAAGCTCTTTGTTTTGCTGAGTTTTTCTGTTTTGCCGGGTTTTAATAATTTATTGTGATTTTTTTCCTGTTATTATTTTGTTGTGGTAAAAACTTTGTTTTTCCTCCCAATGATTTCATAACATAACAAATAAATAAAAATAAGAATAGCATTTAGACCAGAATTATTTCTTTTAAACATGGTAGAAATGAATTATAAAATGAAGAGGCAACATAGAAATTTGATCAGATATATAGTTACTGCTGCAAGAATTATCTATGCAAAATACTGGAAAAACAGTAAGATACCAAAATTAGGTGAGTGGTTATACAAATTATTGGATTTAGCAGAGTTGGATAAACTCACAACTTTATTGAGGGAAAACCCAATTGAATCATATTTAAAAATATGGAAACCTTTCATGGACCATGTAAAGAATAAAATTGGAGACTGAATTAGTGCTTACAGGATTTGATATGTAAAATAATAAATAGAATTAATTTTATCTTTATTAGGAGGACAGAGTTAATGATAAGTGTAAACTTAAGAAGGAGGAGAGTATCTAAGACTTGTTTTTAAAAGTTTTTGAAAGGAACATCCAAATTAAATAGCAAGTGCTTTTAATAAAGATATTTAAATAGATGTTTGGACTTTGTTGATTGACTTCTGTGGAATACAGAATAATAATATTTATTGTATAGTTATGCAATATGATGCTCAGAGCCATCAGCCTTCCTTTTGCTTTTCACTGTTCTATATCCCATTCTGTAACTATCTGATAGCTTCCCATTCTATAAGTACATAAACAGAAAAACTAGACAAGAATTTTCTTGAGAAGTCCTGTTAAAAATGCACTTGAAAAATAACCACTGAAGTAAAAAAAAAAAAAAGAGTCCAGAAATTTCTTTTGTGACCCCCTTTTTAAGATTCAGAACTCCTTGATTTGTGCACTGTGTTGAATTAAAATGACATGCTCCTTTTCAAATGCACTCTGAGTAATCACTGGGTAGTTTGTTACTGTCCATGATCATGAGATATCTGAACAAACAGAACACAATTCTCCAGTGAAAAGCTATTCATTATACAAGGAGGCTTTTGTTTCTCTTGTTAAGAAGTATAAATGACTATTAATTATAATGAGTATGAAAATGCAAGATAAGTTTGTTTCATAGAGCTTAGGAACTTCAGCCAAGAATTTTCTGAGTACATGAGGTGGTGTATTGTGATATCAAATTTGAATGCATTCAGGCTGCAGTCTGATGTGCTTCTCTCTGGGAGTAAGCCCCACTGAGTATAGCACACTGAACACTCAAAGTATCAGGGTTCGGCCTTGCTTCTAACATCTAGCCCTGCCCACAGTACAGCATGGGCCCTTTGAGGTTTTTGCTTGAGGTTAATGGAAAAGAACAATTGGTGATGAGTGAATTGTGGATGGTAATAGAAGCTAGCTAACTCACATTTTGGATGCCACTGTGAATACAGGGCCATTTCTGCACTATCCTGTTATAGCGTGATTACTCCACTTTTAACTTCCTATGGAATCCTGGGGCTTGCAGTTTAGGGAGAGGCCTTTGAGGCCCCTCCCTAAACTGCAAACCCCAGGATTCCATAGGATGTTGAAAGTGGAATAATCGTGCTATAAGAGTGTAGTGTGGAAATGGCCCAAGAGAAATATTGGTATAGCTATGGAGGACAAAATAAAAGCATTTCCCCCCAAATGAGAGCGTTTAAACTCTGGTAACTGTTCCTAAAGAATTTATCACAATCAGTTATCTATTAAATGAGAATAATTATAATATCACATTCTCTGTAACATCAGTTCATCAGTTATAGATAAAATGCCTTGGTCAAGGACCCACTAGGCTTGTCATACTGCACAATTATAACACTATGATCTCATTTAACTGCCCTGGCTACATCCTATACAGTTCCAGGGTTTGGAATTTGGTGAAGTACTCAAGCTGAGAATTTTCTGTTCCCCTCGCTAAACAGAAAACCCCAAGATTCCATAGATGGAATCATGGCTGCTGAGGTGAAAGCATAGCATTATAACTATGTAATACAAAAGAGCCCTTGAGGTATACAAAGAAAGCACACATGGTCTACAGTTCATATATGAACACTAGATCAGTGTGTGGACAATATGCTGGGTTTAAGGTCGTGAGATAGGATCAGCTCTAGGTTTGAGAGGTTCCAGGCAAAGTGTCCTCTAGCAGACCTCTTCTACTAGAGAACCTTGAAGGCTCACTAATTTACCCAGCAGTATTGTAAGACCAGTGTTACGTAGTGGTTTGAGTGTTGGAATATGACCCTAGAGACCAGGGTTCGATTCCCCACTTGGCCATGGAAACCCACTGGGTGAACTTGGGCATATCACACACATACAGCCCCAGAAGCCCTTGTGATAGGTTCACCTTAGGAAAATTACTTGAAAGCAAACAACAACAACAACAACAATAACAACAGCTGTTAGGCTAAGTGCAATCATCCTTATTTTCACGCCCCAGAGTAGGTCTAGTTTACCTTTAAATTTCCCATTATGTCCCAGACTCTTTTCTCATGGCATTTGCCGTGCGAAAGGGTCTCTGGAGCATTGCGCGATTGCAAGGAGCGTTTCAGACAACATCCTCGCAATTGCGAGATGCTGCCGGGGCTTGCAGGTGCTGATTGCACACTGTTTTATTTTTGGCTTGTAGCCAAAAATGGTACATGATCGTTCATCGCTCCAGGGCCCCATGTGTACTTACTGTGCGTGCGGAGCCTCTGGAGCTGCAGCGCTCATGCTTCCTCCCCCAGGGCAGCCTGGGAAAATGCCCGGCTGCGCTGCACTGTGGAAGGAAGAGGCAAAGCCCTCATGCTACCTGCCAGCCAGCCAGCAGGCAGCAGCTGCAGAGCTGAAGCAGGGAGGACACGAGAGCCTCTTGCAAGAGGTTGCTCATGTGATCCCCGCACCCCAGCGTCGAGAAAAGGTAAGTTGTAGAAAGGGCCCCAGAATGATGTTGACTCAGACCCACACTATGTGAATGAATAAACGAATGAATGAAGTTGAAACCTGAATTTCCATACTGAATTCCTAGATTTTACCTTCCTAACATTTTACATTGAGGATTCATTGTAGTTGTTAAATTGGCAAATCATGACTTTGCACAGCTACAAAGACAACCGAAGATTGCTAGGATCCAAAGAGCTACTTTTGGCTTGTAAGTGCTTGCATGCAACCACAAAGAGTTTTGACATTATTTTTTTCCAGTGAACAATGGATCCTCCCTCACACAGGTCATATAAGTTCGTAATGTGTCAGTGAGTCATAGGAGGCAGGTCAATTGAGGAAATAAAGGAGAAGCCTAAAGTTCACATGGGTTGAAAGATTCAGCCAACAGTTGGATTTTGGCCAAGAAGAGAAAGGAGAAAAAACATTTTTTGTGCTGTGTATGAGATATTCCCCATAATATATTGCTCAATATGATGCAGCATGTTCTAGTCTCACACAAAGAAGAGGGTGGATTAAAATGTAATTTACTTTAATTAAATCTGTAATAACTAGCCTCAGTGCCAGAGTGTGAATTCTAAAACAATAGCCTAGCTATAAAGAAAATCTGAATAAGACCAGTTTGGCTGACTGGCTTTCTGCCACAGCACATCCACTGAGTGTCACAGATGGACTGAACCAGATTGATCACTGCTCAATTGTTTCTCACTTATTTGAGAATGGAAATCTGGAAAAGGGGACATATTCTGTACTCAGTACTGTGAAATGGAAGAAGACTTACCAGCTACTTCCTTCTTTGGCCAGCTCCACATGGTTTCTCTTGATACAATTTGTTAATCAAGCAGCTTCAATTGCCCATCCAAGCTATGTAGCATATCTATTGCCGGTCCTGCTCAAGTGACCTTCCAAAGAAGATGCTATGACCAAGTGAAAGACAAGTCAGGGTGAAAAGAAATAGACCTCTGAAGGTTGCAGCGAAGACATTCTTGAACTTCTACTGTATTCCTCCTGCCTTGTCTTCAAAACTGATGAGAATTCAGGCCTGTTGCCAAGAAGTGGTCAATGCTATTCCACTCACTTTTCCTTCCATTTCCTCCCTTCCTACATTATTATATGCCAACCTAGGCCATTTCCACACGGGCATATTGTCCACACTAGGGTGACCTCTCTTGGAGGTCTTCTTCACCGCGGAGTGCACTAGCGCAGTTAGAAAAAGTGAGGCTCTGGACCTCAAACTGTTCTAGCGCAGCCACAGGGGTGGCGCTGCGAGTTTTATAAAAACCACCTTCGCAAGTGGTTTTTATAAAACTCGCCCGTGCTGCTCCGTGGCAGCCCCCGGTGAAGAACTGCAGAGACGCGGTAGCGCGTCCCTGCAGATCTGCCTGGGGGCGGGCTTCCGGCTGGCGCGCTGCCCTGATTGGTGGAGCGCCGCCGGAAGCCGCCAACTGCCATTTTGGGCACTGCCGAGCGCTGCCAAATTCCACTGAGCACCGCCGAAATTTGGCGGCGTTTAGAACGGCGAATCCACGCTCCCCGCAGGGACGGAGCAACCCGCTCGCAGGTAAGCTCTGCCCCTGCGTGCACCGCCCCGTTTCGCCCCCCCGTGACGAAAGGGCCCTAGTGTCCTTTTACATTACATAGTCCTACCACTATGGCTGCATTCTTTGGGGCCCTTTCTGCACCTTACCTTCTTGCATCGTCTTCCAGTTGCAATCCCGGCAGTGCCTTTGCTGGAAGGGGAGCACAATGGGAGCACTCCCCTCTGCACTGGACTGGCTCCCTGCAGAAGAGAGCTTGATGGACATGCCTCTTCCTTCCGCAGTGCAGCCAGGCACCTTCCCATGCTGTGGTGGGATGGGAAGTGCCTCCACCACGCTTCTGGGCCTTCCTCAGGGCAGGTAAGTTCAAGACCATTGTGCAATTGGGGGTCATTGATGGGGAAAACCCGTCAATGATTTATTCCGTGATCATGCTGGTTGGTGACAGGAGAAGGGCAGGACTGCAATGATGTCTTGCAGAAGCATTGGTGTGGTACTATTGCTTTCCCACCCCATGCTGGGATGAACTTCCTGTGGAAAGGGCCATGGATTTGCAGTTTGAGGAGGCACTAGAGCCCTTTGGCAGAGAATTCTAAGTACTCCTTCCTAAACTGCAAATCCCAGGCTTCCATAGGACAGAATCATAGGACTTAAAATAGAATCACAATGCTGTTAACTGTACAGTGTGCAAGGGCCCAAAGGCCAACTGTACCATTAGGCACTGTGAAGTAGTCACCTCAGATGGAAGATGCTGGGAAGAAGCAGTACAGTATAAGAGGACAGAACTATGTGCTGGTGACCAGCTTTGCATCCTCTAAGCTAGCCTGTTCACCTAAGGTGCAGTGATTCCTCCTCTTCCTCCCACTCCTCCTCAAGTGATAGAGTTGGAAAGGACCAGAAGGACCATCTTGTCTAACCCTCTGCTATGTGAAAATACACAGCTGAATCGCTCCCGCAAGACGGCCACCCAAACTCTTTTTAAAGGATTTCCAGAAAGGGAGAATCCACTCCACTGGACTGCCTTGGAACATGATGGACTCTCCTTTATTTATCACTTTTAATTACCATTAATAGACTATTAAGGTATCATAAGCATTAGTAAACATGCATTAGTAAAAATACCAATTAATACAGAGAAAACAGATTCAGCATTTATTAAAACATTATATTGAATAAAATAAAAATTAGACATCCCTTAACTAATCTGGTGAGAATAGGCAGATTCAAAAACATGGGGCCTTTCCACACTACACCGTTATAGTTCTATTATTCCACTTTCACCATCCCATAGAATTCTGGGCTTTGTAGTTTACTGAGGCCAAAGAGCTCTCTGGCTGGGAATTCTAAATGCCCTTCCCTACATTGCAAACCCCAGGGTGCCATAGGATGTTGAAAGTGGAACAATAGCACTGTAACAATGTAGTGCAGAAAGATCCACAGCCACTTTTCCAGTAACAGGCTTGTCAGAGCCCTTGAGCAGAATAATCAGAAGAGACTGAAGAAAGTGACCTGGGAACTGCAAAACTATATATTAGATCTTTCCTAGCCTCTTAACAAAGGCAGGAATGGAAGAAAGCATGCAATACAGACTGTGTTTGAAGGTTAACAAAAGAGTGGTGTCCTACTACCACTGCCAAAGAAAGATTCAACTGCCAGTCCAACAGTCTTTATGGAATGGGAGGCACAGGTTCTTGATTTCACCTCAGGCAGCCAAATGTCTTTGGTTATTCCTGATTTTCTCTCCTGGATAGAAGTTTGTTTCATTTTAACCATTCCTGCTCTGGATCAACTGGACTTTACTAAGGAAGTAACTCCAATAATCTTGAAATTCAACTTCACATTTCTTTGAGAAGGCTCAATTGTCCTCACAGTTGCCATGCGGTAACTTCAAAAACCACCCTTCCCCTCGAGCAGTATATATGCCACCACTATACCACAAATGGAGTATTCTACTCCTCCTATCTGTTTTTGATAGCTAAATATACCACTTTCAGGATCAAAAGCAGCATGATCCTGAGTGCAAGCGGTTGGGGAATGATTGCTTGTGACCTTCTATAGGCAACTTTCAATTACCCAGATATATGCTGGCAGTCAAACTCTGCCAAGACAGCAAGGTCCAGCAAGTTTCTTGCTTGTCTTGCAGACAACTTCATGGTCCAGAAGGTGTAAGAGGCTACAAGGGGATCAAATATTCTAGATCTGATCCTGACCAACAGGGATGACCTTGTTAATGAGGTAGAAGTGGTTGGATCTTTAGGGGGGAGTGACCATGCCCTATTGGAATTTGGCATTCAGTGGGAAGGAGAAGATAAGGGTAGCCAAACACTCATCTTAGATTTTAAAAAAGCAGACTTCTGTAAACTTAGGGAGCTGCTGGCTGGAATTCCGTGGTCAAGAATAGTGAAAGGGAAAGGAGTTCAGGAGGCATGGGAGTTCCTTAAAAAGGAGATATTGAAGGCACAGTCTAAAACTGTGCCAATAAGAAGGAAAAATGGAAGGCATCTGAAGAAACCAGGATGATTGACTAAAGAACTCTCAGCTGAGCTAAGTGTTAAGAGAAACATGTATAGGAAATGGAAGAAGGGGAAACCACCAAAGAAGAATTTAAGCAAGTAGCCCGGAGATGTAGGGAGGAGGTCAGAAGGCTAAAGCACAGAACGAACTTAGGCTGGCCAGAGACATTAAAAACAATAAAAAGGGCTTTTTTAAATACGTCCGCAGCAAAAGGAAAAAGAAGGAGACGATAGGGTCGCTGCATAGAGAAGATGGTGAATTACTCACAGGGAGAATAGAAAAGGCAGAATTACTTAACACCTTCTTTGTCTCAGTTTTTTCCCAGTAGGATACAAGTACTCAACCTGGCAGTTGGAGAGCAGGTGAGGAAGCAGAGGAAATGAGGCACATAATAGGTAGAGAGGTGGTACAAGAATACCTGGCCACACTGGATGAATTCAAGTCTCCAGGGCCAGATGAATTGCATCCTAGGATATTAAAAGAGCTGGCAGAGGTCATTTTGGAACTGCTTGCTATCATCTTTGAGAAATCTTGGAGGACAGGAGAAGTTCCAGCAGACTGAAAGAGAGCAAATGTTGTCCCCATCTTCAAGAAGGGAAAAAAAGAGGACCCAAATAATTATCGCCCAGTCAGCCTGACATCAGTACCTGGAAAGATCCTGGAGCAGATCATTAAGCAGTCAGTTGCTAATCACTTGGAAAGCAAGGCGGTAATCATGAGAAGTCAACATGGATTTCTCAAAAATAAGTCATGCCAGACTAATCTTATCTCTTTTTATGATAGAGTTACTAGCTTGATAGATGAAGGGAATGCTGTGGATGTAGCATATCTCGATTTCAGTAAGGCCTTTGACAAAGTTTCCCATGACATTCTTGTAAAGAAACTAGTAAAATGCGGGCTGGACAGGGCTACTGTTAGTTGGATTTGTAATTGGTTGACCGACCGAATCCAAAGGGTGATCACGAATGGCTGCTTTTCATCCTGGAGAGAAGTGACTAGCGGGGTGCCACAGGGTTCTGTCCTGGGCCCAGTGCTGTTCAATATTTTTATCAATGACTTGGATGAAGGAATAGAGGGCATGCTCATCAAATTTGCAGATGACACCAAATTGTGAGGGGTTGCTAATATGCCAGAAGACAGGATCAAATTTCAAAATGACCTGGATAGATTGGAGAGCTGGGCCAAGGCTAACAAAATGAAATTCAACAGAGAGAAGTGTAAGGTCCTACACTTAGGTAGAAAAAATGGAATACAGAAATATAGCATGGGGGACACGTGGCTGGATAGCAGTACCTGTGAAAGGGATCTAGGAGTCTTCATAGACCACAGGCTGAACATGAGTCAGCAGTGTGATGCGGCAGCCAAGAAAGCCAATGCAATTCTCGGCTGCATCAACAGGAGTATGGTGTCTAGATTGAGGGAGGTACTGGTAGCACTCTACTCTGCTTTGGTTAGACCTCATCTTGAATACTGTGTCCAGTTCTGGGCACCCCAAATCAAGAAGGACATGGTCAAGCTGGAGCAAGTCCAGAGCAGGGCGACCAAAATGGTGAGAGGCCTGGAAGACATGCCCTATGAGGATAGACTTAGAGAGCTGGGTATGTTTAGTCTGCAGAAGAGAAGATTAAGAGGGGACATGATAGCCATGTTTAAATATTTGAAGGGATGCCATGTAGAGGAAGGAGAGGACTTGTTTTCTGCTGCTCCAGAGACCAGGACAAGGAGCAATGGATTTAAGCTGCAGGAAAGGAGATTCCACCTGAACCTCAGGAAGAACTTCCTGACAGTCAGGGCTGTCCGGCAGTGGAACATGCTGCCTCAGAGTGTAGTGGAGTCTCCTTCCTTGGAGGTTTTCAAGCAGAGGCTAGATGGCCATCTGTTGGAAATGCTTTGAGGGTGTTCCTGCACAGCAGGGGGTTGGACTGGATGGCCCGTGTGGTCTCTTCCAACTCTACATTTCTATGATTCTATGATTCTAACTGGTTGGCCTTTGTGATGTTGGTAGGCCTGATCCAGCATGGCTCTTTCTATGTTCGTTAACTGGAGCTTAGAAAATTTAGTGTTGAACTACAATTTCCATGATGGCTAGGAGGCTCAGGGAGTTGTCATTAAAAAGTAATTGTTCTGAGCTCTGTCCTAAATTGAATACTATTTGCTTTAGCAAATAGAGCAGAAATATTATCTCTGTTACATATTCCACAAAACAACAGGGATCCTAAACTGTATTACAAAATAGAATAAGTCCACCATCACATGCACAACAACAAAGGTGTGTATATTTCTTTGTAACTATATAATGAAGATGAATTCCAGAACAATTTCATTTCTAAAAACTGGCCTTTGTCAAGTTGTATATGACAAGTTGCCTTAACTTTGAAAGAATATATTTTTTTCCTGTGATCCACCTGGAAATGGCTGAGGCTGGAATATGGCTTTACAAAAATTGTGCCACTACCAAGGTAAATGTTGATAGGAATATTATTTTCAAATAAAGGTGAATGATTTTCTATAGAGGATTCTCCCGAAAGCCAAGAGTCATTTTAACGTGTTTGGTGGTAGCTTGGGGGATTAGAGGGCAATTTTTCACTAACTTTAAAAAATGACATCTGGAGACTTTGAAGGGTCTCTTGGGGGCTTTGGGAGCTGCAAAAAAAACCCCAACTTGTTCCACTCTCATCCAAAGTAATTCCAATTACTATACTGCTATAGTGTCATGGCAATGATGGAAGCTCCTGGATTGAATCTTATTTCTGCCATTAACTCTTGACATACTAGACAACTAGTCTGGGGTGGGATCCAAATTAGGTCCCAGGACCAAGCATGCAAGTCAGATGATGCTTAGAAGCAGGTCTTTCTTTGAAGCCCCTGTTAAGGACCTGTGCACCCCAGGTTTGATATGGTTTAATTGGTGAAATGTAATATAATTGGTAAAATACATTAATTCAGATTGATATAAAATAGAATCTGAGATGACTGGAAGGTCAAGCTGGGGAAAAGAAAATTACTGACTGAACATGCGTGATTGCAAAGCAGGCTAGCAGATCCCACCTATGCATAGCCAAAGTCATTGTCAGGCACCAAAGGTAATAGGCTTAAGCTGAAGCTGTAAAGTCTTCAACACCATACAATAGCAAAGGGAAGTTCCCACTAAAATGATGATTGTTTCAGCCCTTCTTCCTTACACCTGGACATTTCCCTGTATTGTTCCCTTACCAGCCCACTTTTACAGAGCTATTATGACAGCCATTAACTCTTTGTCTCCTAACACTAAGACCATGAATTCTGACCCTTTTCGCACCTTACCCTTTTGCGGTGCTGGGGTGTGGGGCTCGCGCGAGCAGCCTCCGGAGGAAGGCTCTCGTGTCTGGGGTCCTTCAGCTCCACACAAGCTTCCTGCTCGCATGAGAGCCCCGCCTCTTCCTTTCGCAGTGCAGCTTGGGACCTTTCCAGGCTGCACTGGACAGGAAGCGTGACCGCCTTGGCTCTCAAAGCTCCGCGTGCAAGGTAAGTGCACATGGGGCCCCGGACTGATGTGCGACCGCGCAGCATTTTTGGCTTTAAGCTGAAAATGAAAAAATGCATGTGCCCTTGAGCAAGTGTGAGTGCATCGTGTGGACCGCTCCTCACATTTACGTGATGCTCAAGGGACCCTTTCGCATCGGAAATGCTGTGCAAAAAGGGCCTCTGTCTGGACCCCATTGTCCATGTGACAACCTCCATTCCTTGCTCAGCCAGAGAGCCTTTCACACCCATGCAGATTTGGGGTATAAGAACCTTCCATTTTGAGCAGTTTGATGCAGTACTTTGCTTGCTGAACTCCATGCTGTCGCTCCAATTTCTAGTTGAGTACTGTCCTTGGTGCTACTCTGAGCCACATCACTGCTCTCTGGATCAGTAATTATTGCCCATTTGCTGAAAACGCTTTTATCCACAACTTTCCTCCCTTTATCCTTCAATTAGCTCTTGTGTGAGTGTGTGTTTGGATCTTTTGTGTGAGTGGTTGAACTTTAAATAAAAAACATTTTAGCTCATTTCGGAATCTCTGGCTGGCTCTTTCTGGCAAGACCCCATAAACTTTGGTGGAATTCTCTCGTTAGGCCTCTTGCAGTCCTCCTAATTTGAGCTAATTAATTCCCCATTGTCATGTGGAGGTACTAGCATCCTGAGTCACCCACTTTGGGGGTAACACCCCAGAGAAGCCCTTTCGTCCATCTCACCACTTTCACAGGCATGGTTGGTGAGGATACAAGATAGTGCCTTCTCAGTGGCTACCACTAGGCTTCAGAATGCCCTTCTTAGGCCCTTTCCACAACTCATCTTTTTGCAGAGCTGGGGTGCTGGGATCGCGTGAGCAGCCTCTTCCGAGAGGCTCTCGCGTCCCAGTTCCTTCAGCTTCTCAGCTGCTGCCTGCTCATGCAAGAGCCCCTCCTCTTTCTTCCGCAGAGCAGCCTGGGATTTTCCCAGGCTGCACTGAGGCAGGAAGCGTGAGCCCCACGGCTCCAGAGTTCCGCACACATGGCAAGAGTGCGCGGGGCCCCAGAGCAATGCACGATCATGCACCATTTTCAGCTCACATCCGAAAATGAAATAATGCGCAGTCACCGCCTGCCAGCCCCTGGAGCATCACTCAACTGTGAGTTCGTCGTGTGGACGACTCCTCGCAGTCGCATAATGCTCCAGGGCCCTTTGCATGGCAAATGCCATGCGAAAAGGGCTTTAGAGAGGTTAGAGTGGCTTCATCTTTCCTTCCCTTCCAGAGGCCTGCAATGATTTTATTTTTTTTATTACTGTCCTTTGAGAATTGCAGGTTGTTAAAGAAATGGCTTTTAAAAGGGTGTTGTACTATTGTTAATTTTAGTTCTTTTTAAAGCTATTTGTTACCATTTTAATCCCATGTTTTAAGTTGTTTTTAAATGTGGCTGACGGTTTAAGCCTGCTTTAATGTCATTAGGTTTTGCTTCTGTTTTTGTATGTTTCTAACTATATTGTACTTCAGTTTGTAAGCCGCCTTGAATTCTGGTTTTGGGGAAAAGATGGGGTATAAATTATCATCACCATCACCAGCACCATCTGGCAGATTTTCCTTTTCTCTGTGCATTGAGTGATGTAAAGTTTTCTGCTTTTCTTTGCAAAGAGAATGGCAATAGTTTTGCCAACATTTGAATGACCTCCTCCAAGCACTGTCTGTATCAATTAGTGGGTTCCAGGACATGTTTTATGGATTCTGGGAACTGCACTACAAAAAAGTAACTTTTCCAAGCTCTGCTTTTCCTGTACTTAGAATGTTTCACTCCCATTGTTGCATGGCAAGCCAGCTGCAAGACAAGACTCAGAATTACTCACAGGAGGGCTAAAATAGTGGGATGTCTGAGGGCAGTAGGTGTGAGTGTGCTTGTTCTAGCCACATTGGGGGAGCTGTTCTTTTTATAACTAACATCATGTTTCCCTTGATGTGGGGACTTCCCCCGCACTTTGTGTACTTTTTGAAGGTTAAGTGCCTTGGAGGAAAAGGAACAAGCCCACTGAAAGAAAAGCATTTTTTCCCCTTCCTTCACAGATGACAATGTAGTGTTTTACAGCAGTCTAGCTGGGATATAGTCAAATGAGAAATACATATTTGGTTCTGGCTTTACACTTCTGTCATTGTTCAAAAAGGATGTGGGCTATGAATCCCCACTACGTAGTAACACGTGGGGGAACCAGCAAAGTGCATCGTACCCTGGTGTGGTTAGAGAGTGCAGCTACTCAGAATGTGCAACTGCACACATTGCAGAGGAAGGCTGGCTCCAAAGTGTTGTTGGGTTTGTAAAGGGCTGGCCGGCTGAGAGCACCCCTCCTCCTCTTTCAAATATCCCAACAGCCTCATGCAAATATTTTCCTGCCCTCAGGTAAGTGCTTGACCTAATGTTCCTCTTGCAATTGGCAAAGAAGAAAACCTGTACTACTACACTTTTTAAAATGCACAGCCTGGGGTATGAGGGTAGGGAGAATGAATGATAGAAACACCTACTCTTGAGCAATACCTTTGGACAATGGATGCATTAAAGCAGCAGAGCTCTTGGGCTTTTACCAGAAGAAACAAAGAGAGATATGCTGCTACTGTGGAAACAAAAGAAACATGTCCCTTGGCTTTGCAGTAAAGTCTTTGCTGAAAAAGGAACAGATATCTCTAGTGTATATATCTATTACACACACACACACACACACACACACTTCACACTTCTGCCCAATAATGTACATCTGGTTTCCTCATTCCAAAACCTCTCCTTGTAATCAATTAAAATAACTTGCTACAACCCAACAGTCCTCCAGATGGGTTGGACTATAACTCCTATGATCCTCAGTGACCATGTTTAGGGGAAGCTGCTTTAGATGTTTCATTCCCTTCTACAAAGTAGGTAATTGGTTTTAATCTTGAATAAAGAATGTGTAATCCCAAATATATATCTTTTTATGTTGCTTTTTTCTTCAAATCAACTGACTGATGGCATCCCTATCCTAGGGTTTTCTTGGCAAGATTTATTCAGAGGCAGTTTGCCATTGCTTTCCACAAAGGTTGAGATAGCGTGACTTGCCCAAGGTAGATTTCCATATCTGAGTGAGGATTTGAACCCTGATCTCCTGGAGTCCTAATACAATTCTCGAACCACTATAATCACACGTAGATCTCCATGTACATCTTATCTGGTAGGAAAGGGATGTTAAATGAGAAACCCCCAAGGCAGTATACCTGTGAGTGCAGGTGTGTCCAAGGAGAGTTGGCACATTGCCCAAGTGAGGCTCTCTGCTCCCTCCATCACTGAGGTCCTTGCAATGTGCCATGGCTTTATCTAGCTCAGCAAAGTCTGCAACCACCACCACCAGATCATCAGTCCCTGCTCTCCAATACCTCTTGGCAATGCCTCCAGCAAGCACAAGTGCCTGGAGGCATCTAAGCGTGGGGGGGTGGTTGTGGTAACTCTTTCATTGTTTGATGCTCCGTACAGGGCTGGGCAAGTCACCTACAGCTGCCATGACCTCTTTGATCTTTGATGCCTTCAGGCCCGTGTATTACAACTCCTTGCTCCACATTAGTCTTTGAAGCACTGAATGAAGCAGCTGTAGCCACTAGTGTCCTTATCGTTAATGCCCCTGAGTCTCACTCTCAGCCAGCAGAAAGATAAGACACAGATCATGACAGTCCAGGTCCTGCTTCAAGAGGGTCATGTTGAGGTAGTGCACCAGATACCCTGGGAGACTTCCAGGGCAGGAGAAAAAGAAAGAAAAGGAAAGAGCAACAGCAGTCTCTTCTTCTGTGCCATTACAACACCAGGCCAACAGTTATCACCGCTGCCACTACCTTTGCTATTTCTAGTAACCTCTACGCTTGATTTCCCGGTGCATGTGTTGAGGGCAGAACTCAAAGACAATGCAGATAAAGACAACAGCAATGACTGCAGGGGACCTGATGTAAAGACCAATGCAGAGGGAGGCAGGTGTAGACTGCTGCTGTCATCCTCTGTTCTCCAGTGCCCCCAGGTCTTGTCCCTGATGCAATACTTTAAGAAGAAATGAGAACAGTGGTTGCAGCTACCTATCTCAAGGCTTACTTTTACCAGCCTCAAGGAAGCAGCAAATTTGAGCAAGGAGTTAATGACAGGGTAGTTAAGACCCTCTTGTGGGTGACAGGCCACATCTGCATGAGGTGGGCATCACATTGGGGTAGGATGATTTATACCACAACTTTGGAAAATTATGGTTTTGGACCCCAACTCATAGAATCTCCTATCAGTCATGACCTGTGGAATTCTGGAAGCTGTTGTCCAAAAAAGAAGACTTTTCCAACCTTTGATTTGTATTTATAATATAAAGCATCCATATACATTATGTTCTAGGCATCTAGTTAATGTTGGTCTTCATTTCATTTGCTTTGTCTATAACAGTTTTCCCTAACCAGATGTATGTTTCAGATATGTTGGGCTATGTTGTCCCCAGCCTAGCTGATCTACAGTTTGATCTCATGCCCTGGCCAGTGGATGAAACTGTTGTGTCTTTTAAAGTCCTATTTGCACATAGTGACAAACTCTATGTTAACATCTTATGCTTCCATCTGATGCTATAGAGGATATTGCCAACAGCAAGTGCCAGAGCAAACATGAGAGGGATAGATTTCTCTTTCTCAGTTTTCTAGACCCAAACCTTTGCATCTCATCTGTATAGCTTAAGAACTCACAGCTTGGGTTAAGGTTAAGTGATACATACAAGCCTGTTCAGGCTTTAGGATCTTGAAGGGAGGTCCTTCTTTTGGTCCTGCCACCCTCAAAGCTATGGTTGGTGAAGAGACAGAGGCCTGCTTAGCTGTGCTGTGGAACGTCCTTCCAAAAGAGGATACTTTAGTCTCTTCCCTTCTATCCTTCTGCCAGTAGGCAAAGGCGCTTTCATAGGTGATGCTGGAACTTTGGGCCCCTGATTGGGTGTGGCTTGTGAACAGGTGCACTGTTCTTTTTTACTGATGTGCTTTTAAAAATGGTTTTAAATCCAGTTGTGTTTATGGGCCATATAATATTAAAAGACAAGTAAACAAGTTGTCAAATTATCATACTAAGGGCCTTATCATACTACACTGTTATAGTGCTATTATTCCACTTTAACTGCCACAATCACAGGGGATTTACAGTTCCTAAAGAGGCAAGTGAGCTCAGGTGCCTCATCAAACTACAAACCCCAGAATTCCACAGGGTGAAGCCAGGGAAGTTAACGTGGAATAATAGCACTATCACAGTGTAGTGTGATATGGCCCTTAGTATGATAATTTGACCATTTGTTTACTTGTCTTTTAACGCTATAATTTACTGCATTTTTGTCTTTTTTAAAAATGTACTGTAAGATTCCTTGAGTCCCAGTGTTTGCAGAGGGACAAAATAATTAAATAAATAATTAAATAATCTGCAGGTGCATCGTTGACTGCTTTTAGATGCCTGCTTCATATCTGCTGTGTAATGCAATTTCATCCCAGGGATAATTCTAAATCTGGTTGGGAACATCTGTGGCCCGCTTAACAGTAACTGCTGGCAACGCCTAGAATCCCAGCCAGACTGGCTGGGGCTGATGGGAGCTTGAGTCCAGCAACATCAGGAAGGCCAAGAGTTCCTTAGCCCTGTATCAAATTGTGTATGACAGAAAGAGAGGATGAAAATGAGAGAACTAAATATGATGAACTTTGGATCTAACTCCAGGCAATCATATCTAGTTTCACTAAACCAGGGTGTCAAACTCAATTTCATCTTGGGCCACATCACCATTATGGTTGCTCTCAAAGTGCTGGTTGTATCTGTAAGACTATATAAATGTATCTGCTATGTTTTCATATTACATAATTGCCTCTGTATTTGATTATTACTGGTTTTGGTAATAACTAGCTCTGAAACTAGAAATCTAGGGAAAATAATGGAAAGTAGATATTCACGTGTACAACTATTGTACAATTCATTGAAAAATGAGTTTTGAAAACAGAAAGTTATTTTTTTATCATCAAATATTACCAAGCAGTGTTTATTACATTAACTTTAACTTTTTTTTCTGCCTCCAGCCCCTCTCTGTGCCTCTTTCAGCCCCCTGAGACCCTTTCTGTGCCTCTTTCTGCTTCCCCCCTCCTCTGTGCCTCTTTCTGCAGCAGAGGTATGGGGGCTACATGAAATGGCCTGGCACTGGATTCGGCCCGCGGGCCTTGTGCTTGATACATGTGCACTAAACAGTCTCCTCTGAACCTGACGACCAATAGCCTGAAACAGACCCCTCTTGGCTCTCATATATGCTAAAGTAAAGTAAAGTAAAGTATAGTAAAGCATGAACCTTCAAGTCACTTGTCAACCTAGGGCTAACCCCATGAATTTTATAGAGTTTTTCTGGGGCAGAGAACAGTCAGAGGTGCTTCGCCATTGCCTTCCTCTGAATATAGCCCATTGCACCTGCTATCTCCTGGAGGTCTCCCTTCCGTGTACTAACCAGGCCCACCCTGCTTAGCTTCCAAGATCAGACAGATCTGGGGCTTGTGGGGTATTTAATTGGCTTCATAGATTCTGCCCACCATTAAACTAGTTTTGGTTCCAAGAGAGACAAAAAATGGTGTGTGGGTTTTGGGCCAGGAAAGAACTGAGCAGAATTGTGCAGAGCAAGACAGAACCTGAAGGAAGGTTATAGATTGCCTCAATTTATGTCTCTCAGGGCCCTTCCACACTGCACTGTTATAGTGCTATTATTCCACTTTCAACATCTTATGGAAACTTGGGATTTGCAGTTTAGGGAGGGGCATGTAGAGTTCTTAGCCAGAGAGCTCTTTGGCCCCAGTAAGCTACAAACCCCAGAATTTCACAGGATGTTAAAAGTGCAGTAACACCTCTGTAACAGTGTAGTGTGGAAAGGCCCTTAGCCCTGCTTTTATAACAGCAATGTTTTCCTCATTAAAAGACATTACAATAAATGATCTTTGAAGACCGCTATACTCCCAGGTCCTAAGTTGCTATGATCTGAACTACATTTCCGTATTAAGTGGTACACTGTGGTTCCACATATATATGCAGCTTAGAAATGACACATTACTAGTTTTGTGACAAAAAGAAAACCAACTTAACAAGTGTTTTTTATAAGTGACCATGTTGTGGTAAGAAAAAAAATGTCATGGAGGCTCTAGCAAAAAAGAGGCGTACTCTTTCCTCTCTCCACTTCACACTTAAAATACTTCACCTCTCATCCTTACCATTACATCCTTTTGGGCAGGAAGTGGCCTGGAAGTGTCCAGTGGCTTATAAAACTTTGATGAAAGGAGCCCTGAATCACTTCGGTTTGACAGAGAATGCATCTATTACCCTAAGGAAAGGATCAGCTATGAAACTCTATGTGACAGCCCTTCTTGGCATTGTATTCCTTGAGAACTTTGGCATCTACATTGTCAGAGGTATGTTGCTCCTCCATCTGAATGGCTATTTCTAGTTTGAGATAAAATCCATCCTCCACTGCTTGTCTGTGGCAAAAATGGTTTCAGAAGTCTAAACTTTTCTCCAGATCTTGGGTCAGTTTTTTTCTGCTTATTTTATTCATTTAATTTTCTTTGTATTTCATTGTTATTATAAGATACAAACCTTCTTTTTTGAATGATGATCAAGTAAAAAGGAAAGAGGAGGGAGAAACTATACTGTGATTCTGTTACTTCATGAAATATTTTGATCTCTTTGAAATACATAATCCTGCATAAGACATGTTTCTGTTGTCCAAATTGTTATTGTGGTAATATTAGCCACATGTTGCTATTTAATTGCTATTTAAATATGCAAGGGAACTTAACAAAGCTTTGTTTCAGTGTAAACGTCCCTCACACACAAAAAGAAAGGGTCTTGGACACCTTCATTTCTGAGTAAGGTGTTCTGAAAAGGATAGGAACTGCCTACACATTATCTAAGTGCAAAGCCAAATCCATCCTTATGGAATGGCTGTCTCTTGCACATGTATATGGTATTTGTTTCCATGCAGACTTGAATGCAGGAAAAAAACCTGGTGGTTCTCCTTTTCCAAAATGTGAGACTTTGGGTTTTCTCCACTGACTTACACTCAAAGAAGTGCTGAACATCCCTCTTTTTCACGCCATGCAGTTCTAACACTTTCAACTGCTGTGGCTCTGTCCTATGGAAACCCAGCCTTTGTAGTTTTCTGAGATATTTAAATTTCTCTGGCAAAGAATTCTAGTGCCTCATGAAACTACAAATCCTGGGATACTATAGGACACCAGCATGGTAGTTGTAATGGTATCAAAGTACTACAATTGTGTGGTTTGAAAAGGATCCTACAAAAGTAATAGAACAAAAATTACTATTAAGGAACTCATTAACATCAATGAAATACAGGTTCAACAAAACTATACATTATTAAGCGGAACAAAATGTGAAATAGAAGAATAGCCACCTCTGAGCCAAGTTTTACAAGTTTATGTTTTTAGTGTTTTAATATGTAATGAAGTATTCTACGTAAAATCTACATAGATTCATTAAAAAAAGAAGGCCAACCACCTTTCTGGGAAGCAAAGATGTCTGAAAGGCCTCCTGAAATTTAGTGAGAGTATATTCATGTGACACCTAGAGGTTGCTACTTCATGTGTAGCCTTCAGGCATGGAGTAACTTCTTTTCTGTAACCCTGTTTCATGCATTTGGAAAGAAGAGGGAAGGCAAGCTGGCTTTGCAAAGAGTTGGTCCTCTGTTCACATGATCATGGGTAGAAGACCCTTTTAGAACTCCTGATTCAACACAGAAAGATTAGGAAAATCGAGCCGGGTGTTTTTTTCCTATTCCATGTGTTACTGTACCCTGTTTAGGCATAATATCAGAACAAGGTTTAAATCTTGGCCAGTACTTGGAAACTTACTTTTTTGAAACTGCAACTCAGATCATCTGCGATAGTTGGCCATTGGAGAAGTGTGTAGCTATGGTGAGGAGAATGAAGGCATTGCTCTCCCATAAGAATTCTGCTCTCCCAGATGAAATTTCCTTCAGCCCTCATTAACTTAAAAATTCAGTCGTGTATTAAGAAATGCGGCTTAGGCATCCAAAGAAAGTTCATGTTGTGTTAATTGATCTTCCTTTGTATCTCTTTTTAAGGAGCCATTGGGTCTCACACTATGGTACAAAGTTTCTGTGAAGATCTGCGTACAAAAAGAATAAAACTTGAAGTAATTGATCATTACAAAAGGCTAAACGACAATTCAATAGAAGCAGTGTTGTGAGTATCCTTCCTTCAGTTGTAGGGTAGCCTAAATGAATTATTTTAATTCAGTGTGGAAAAAATAAAAATGAATAGACATTCATATTATCATTATATTCATTTTCAAAGGTATGACAATCTTTCTAGGGAGCAGGGGAGGGGAGAGAATGCACACTAAGATGCCTTATTTGGAAACACACTCAAAAGTAGAAAAGGTGTCCCATGCTGTTTTGAAGGGAAAAGTAATATCCAAATTAGAGAAGGAACTTGGGTTTTTGATGCTCATTTTTGTTTTCCCATAGTTTTTCCAGACACAAACAGGACCATTTTGTTGTAGATACCCACAATATATACTACTATTTGTCTTAAATGTCCAGGTCCCAGTCTTTATACAGCCAAAACAGCACCCTCCATGCACATGAAAGAATCGTCTACAGGCTTAGGAGACATTCCCCGCCCTCCCCCAGTTTGCACAAGTGAAAAATGATAAAGGAGTAGAAACTACTTGGAAGCACTTCTCCCAAATCAGCGAAATGTGGATTAAATATGCCCAGTAACCCTGGGATGTTGACCATTGGCAGAGAAGATTGGAATTCTGCAGGTTGAGGGGGAAAGGAAAGAAGCACCCTGGAAAGAAAAATGCTCTATACCGCAACAATTTATTGCAGGCACAAGATATTTTATTTTTAACAACACTTTTCCCATCCCCTTTCATTAATACAGCAGACACTGATTGAGAATCCCAGCTAGGGGATGAGTATTTTTGTAGTGAAAAAGGAGTCAGTCCAATCCTGGAAAAATAAAGCATTATACTTCCTGCATCTTCTCAAATGTAAATTGCACCCTCCCTTCGTTGGCTTGCAACTGCCTAGCTGGGACTTGTGTTCCCACAGTTTGATCCAACTACTTTTATTCAGTATAAATGAACTCCAGTTTTCACTTACCCTTTCACACACATAGAGGTAAAGCATCTTACAATGCATACCATTCACCATGCAACTTTCCATGATATTAGTGATATCATCCCACCAATGTGTCTTAAAAAAGCAATACAGAGAACATCACTTCTTTGATTTAAAAGGATATAAACATGATGACTACTATTTTATTGTCTTGCAGACTAACCACCAAAAGGGGTATCAAGGTTTGTGTGCCACCTGAACTTTCATGGGTGAAGAAAATCATTCGCTACTTGGACCAAAAAGCAGCACTTGCAAAAGTGAAAAGTACTACAAGTCCAGAGGCTGTGATCGGCTAAACTGTGATATGCCAAACCATTTGAAGCTGAGGCTCATAACCTTTATTAATTATTATTGGAAATACAGTTTCTAAATCAGTATAGGTTTGGAATTCATCCATCCATTGAAAACAGCACTATTTGAACTAGGGCCATTTAGTGTTTTGTCTACTCTTGATCTGATTAGTTTTTCTTCATTTATATTTATTATAGGAATCCATATCACTGAATGATTTTAGTTGCATGTAATATACAATTTACAACATAGTACTAATAAAACATCCTATGTTAAAATTGCTTTTTTAAAAAATGAATTCCTAGTCTGTTCCTTTCTCTTCCTCTATGCCCTGACCACCACATCATTCCTTCCAGCTTACTCTCGATCCCTTCTGTCATTCCCAGATAAGGTTTGGATTAAACTGGAAGATCTCCTAGAGTCCTCTTCAACCAAATTATTTTCTGATCATGGGGAATAAAAGCATTTATTGATGTTGGTCAAATGTTGGCCAATCTGATGTGAAACAAAAGTCTAAATGGGATTCCACTCTGTCCTTTCCCCTGGGAAAAGTCCTAATTTTGTCTTATGTGAGTGGTTTGAAATCACAGTATAGCT
Organism: Iguana delicatissima; assembly: GCA_948472985.1. NCBI lineage: Eukaryota > Metazoa > Chordata > Lepidosauria > Squamata > Iguanidae > Iguana > Iguana delicatissima. Next base: position 258,711 of record CAOKZL010000174.1, read on the forward strand.
GGAGATGGAAAAGAGAATGACAGTGCTGAGGTGGAACTCTGGGAGCCTACTTAGGAACCCTCAAGAACCCTCTTAGAAACCTAACAAGGGAGCTGAAGATTCCCTTCCAGCCTCACTTCCAGCTGTGCCAAAGCTATGAATCTCCAGGTACACTCAACTTGTAGATATGTCTAAGGAAAGCATGATATATCACAAAAAGGCTACAAACCTCAGTGACCCCATTCCAAGGAACCTTGCTTATATACTTGGAGTTTTCATCACTTGGAGAATTGAGATAACAATACCACAACTTCCATTTTCTGAGCCCTTTTAGGGGTTATTCTGTCTTCATTCTGCTATTTTAATTGTTAAGCCGTTTTACTTGGCTTTCTAGTGAACTTATGTTGAAGTGGAAGGGTGATGGTGAGAAAGAATGGAAATGAGTATGGCTGGTTACCAGGGAGATGAGAGAGGGGATGGAGGAGTTATTAAGTTAGGAAGTGAGGTGAGGTAATAAATACTATTGGTCTGTGGTATGCAAATTTAGTATTACTTCAACCAGTATGGTGTAGTGGTTTGAGCTGTGGACTACGACCCTGGAGACCAGGATTCGATTCCCCATTTAGCCATGGAAACCTACTGGGTGACCTTGGGCATGTCACATACTTTCAGCCCCAGAAAACCCTGTGATAGGTTCACCTTAGGGTCTCAGTAAGTCATAAATGACTTTAAGGCACAGAACAACAACAACAATAACAAAACATAAAGCATATACATTTTGCATGTAGTTGTACTTCAACTGGGATTTGTACATGTTTTTTAAAAATTACTCTAAATATCTTTTGTCCTTTATTTATAAAATAGAACAGAATCCTGCTTTTTAAAAGAAATCCAGGAGTGCATTGTTTTTAAAGCAAAAAAAGCATGATTAAGATTTGACCTGCCACCACCTTGAAATATTTTGATTTTATGGGCTGAGTCCAGATTTAGGCCCTTTCCGCATGGGGTAAGTAGTACGGCATGGTGCGACCTCTGAAGGAGGTCGTCCGCACCTTGGGAGCGGACTGGGTTGGACTACTTGTCGCAGTTCCGCACCTCAGCCTGCTCCAGAGCGACCCGAAGTGGTCACGCAGTGTGCTTTTTACAGGTTTTTCAAAAGCATGGAGTGTGCCACTCCATGCCACTCCGTTCCCGTGCTCCGGTGCAGATTTGCAGGTGCACATCAGTGCGTGCCTGCAGATCTGCCCGGGGGCGGGCTTCTGGCTGGCGAGCTTCTCAGGTTGGTGGAGAGCCTCCACCAGCCGGAAGCCGCCATTTTGGACACTGAAGCTGCCATTTTGGATGCCGGAGGACTGCGGAACAGCGAGCTCGCGCTGCTCCACATGGGGATGAACTTACCTGGCTGCCAGTAAGCTCCGTTTCAGCGCGTTTTCCCCCATTTCCCCCTCCACGTGCGGAAAGGGCCTTAGTTGTACCCCAAGTGTGCCTGTTGGACCCAGTGAGGCATAAACTGGTCACGTTCAACTTAATCCTACTAATTAAATTTGGATCCAGCCCATTGTATTATCTCCCTTTTGTTGTAGTTACCCTGGGATCATTTGATAAAATGTGTAAAAATCGCGGGAGACCTCATTCAACCAGAGGTCTGAACTCAATTTTATAGGAGCCCTCAGTGGCTGTGTTCCACAGGTTGGTGGGACAAAAGCAAAACATCATCATCATCATCATCATCATCATCATCATTATAATCATCATCTTATTTTTATTTAAAGTATTTCTGTAATACCTCCCAACCCACCTTTCCCTCTAAAACTAGGATTTAAGGTACCCCACAAGAGTAAAAATTAATTATTAATATTAATATTAAATAAAACTCAGTTCATTAGCAAAACACTTTTCTTCCACATGGGACCGAAAATAGCTAAAAAAAGGTCTTGAATCCTATTGTAACTTCTGAATAGAGAAAATTGAATCAGTGGGCCTTACCTAGGTGTTGACTTCCCATTCAACCCTTGATTGAATGGGTCTACTGTAGTTGGGACTAACCAACAGGACTCTAGCCAGGTTCTTTTAAGAAAAGATGTGAACAGATATGAATAAAAACAAAAGCTTTAAACACCAAAAAGGCAAGCCTGAGAGCAAATCAAGCCTGGATTCTAGTTAGAAGGCAAACTGAATAAGGTCTCCCTGAGCGTGTACAGCCTCACCTCTGTGCCCTCCCTAGATGAGGCCACTAATGTGCAAGTGGTGCAGTTTGCCCTAGGCTGCACCACATGACAGGGCAGGGCAAAGGCCTATTTAATCCTTGCCGGCCCCACATGGTCAATTTTGACTCCATGTTCAAGACTGTGGACAGCTTGCGGGTGTTTGCTGGTGGAGTGGTGGTCGGGCCTAGGGCATCCTTCATCCTTGTCCTTCCCCCCTCTCTCCTGTCTTTGTTTTGTTGCTTCATGTTGCAGTGTCCCCCTTTTCTTCTCCCTCACTTATCTAGCATTGGTCCTTGTTTCGGGTGGCCATGTGTTCGGCTGTTGTTTGACTGGGCTGCATCGGGGTAGGGGAAGGGCCATCTGCCTAGCCTAGTGGTGCACCTGCAGTCTTTGCTTCACCCCTGGACCACTGCAGTGGTGGGAGCCTCTGCAGCTGTTGAAATGCCTCTGCACTTGCATGGGCAACTTTGCTGCTTGTATAGTTGGGGGCCCCCCAGCAGTCACTTTTGGCTGACCACTGGCTCCCTCCATTCCCGGGATTCCTTTGGGCTGTTCATGTGCCACATGGTAGTGGGCTGGAGGTTGTTTATTAATCTTCCCCTTTTTCTTTGTTGGCAGGCCCAGTAGGGACTGTGATATGGGCGGCTGCCCCGTGGTCTGGGTGGCATGCACGGGGGGTTGATCTTCTGTGGGTGGCTCCTTTGCACCACGTAGCATTCCTCTGTTGAGTGGTCTGCTGGGCCGGGAATCATGGCAGGTTGTTACTACTGCCCCATCCTTGACTCTGCAGTCATGCCTTGACGGGGTGGGGGGAAGCCCTCACCGACTTTCATCACCATGCCACCAGCTGCCCTATTTCTGGATGTGCTGCAGCTGTGGCTTCCCTCCCTCCGCTTTCCCCTCATTTGGTCTGATTTTTATTTAGTCATACAAACACCATTAAAGCAAAATAAAATAAAATAAAATATTAAAAACTAACTAATTAATTAATAAAACAAACAAACAAACAAACAAAAAAGATACACACACACAAAGGATTTTTTAAAAAAATAAAAATTTGTTTATACTAAGTGCCACAGGTAGGGGGGAATCGTGAGAGAGTTAAGAAAGGCGGATCACTTGTTCCTCTCCCCTACTTTCCCCCCAGTGGCAGCGATTCAAGTAATCAGGTGATCTTCTGCCCAAGTTAGTCACCCCCTCCATTGGTATCGTATCAATTGCTCAGTTATTGAATTGATGGACTAACTGTTTGAATCGAATCAATAGATTAATTCTCCTTAAAAAAATCAGTTCACAAGTATACATAAAAGAATAGTATGGACAATTAATTAGTAATAATAGAAGAGAGTCTTGGGTTTCTCCAGCATTGTGTGAGCCTCCTGACTGTGGGCCATGCCCTCCGAAAAGGTAACTGAGGTCTCAAAGGGTAAGGCTCAAGGTAAGATGCCCCCTCTTAAGAGCCCACTGGTGGTATCAGCTTGGTCTTCAGATGATGAGGAAGCGAGGGTGGTGAGGGCATCCATCTTAGCAAAGCTGGAGGAGCTCGAAAAATGCAAGGCCAGCTGCAAAAGAATGGGTAAGCAAGGAAAGGGTGTTGGAGAGTCTTAATCAAATGATTCTTTCTTGCCTAGTGGCATTGGAGAAGCAGCTCCAACGTCAGAAGGAAGGCACAAGTTTGGAGGGGGAGCCAACAACCTCAATAGATCTCACTGGTCCAGGCAAATCAGAAAGCCCTACAGCACAATCCGGTGAATCAGGTGGTTTCGTGATGCATTCTGTTGAGGCAAATGGGAGTGGTGCTTCTGCAGGTCAGGGTTGGTCATGGGGAGGAAAACAGCAGTGGAGAACCCACCCCTTCCAAGTTTTTGGCCCACTGTAGGGCAATAGTGGCAAGGGTGGCTACAGCAGAACACCACCATTGGCTTTACCCATGTCCCTTATGGGGCTATTCCATTTGGTGACCCAGATGTGCCCTTGGGTGATCATCTATCTCATGTCACAGTTGAGAAGACCCTCAAAGAGGATTATGTTGGTGTTTTTACACTATTATTAAGAGAGCCAGAAACAGAGGAGTGGGAGAGATTGGATGACAAGGAGAGGGAAAGGGTTAGAAAAAAGAAGGTTGAAAGAACCTGGCATAATTGGTTGTCTGCTTTTGCATTTATGCAGGGATAATAGCTAGGGCTCAGCCTTACAGAGCATACACCCTCATTTATTACTTGGATATCATTCACAGGACTTAAGTCTTCAGGATGAGGGCAGCAGATAACCCCGCCATGAGGTGGGATCAGATTCAACCACAGCTTTGGGTCAATTTGGTGACCCTGCCCAGGCCAATTCAGGGTGAGGGATTGCATAGTGACCACATGTTGCAGCAGGCACAGAGTGCCACCTTGTCTAGGCCCCTTGCACCCAGTCTGGCAGGCACAGAGAACAACATGTGTTGGGAGTTTGGGACTCAGGGTTCCTGCAGCCAACATCAGTGTAGTTACTGCCATGTCTGCTCAGTCTGCGGCCAGCACTCCTTTCACAGATGCTGAAAGGAAGAGGAGCAGGGGGTCCCAGAGATCAGCAAGGAGGTAAATGGGGCCAGGCTGGCCAGGTTTTACTGAAGGAGCCCCAGTCCAATTGATGGAGGTAAACTGTACTCACTGCTGCTCAAATACCCCGTCAGAGCAGCAGCCAAGTATTTGGGGGAAAGTTTTAAGTGTGGTTTCAGTATCCCATTCCATATTTTGCTAAGAATTTGAAATCTGTTATTGGCAAGGAGGCCATCGTGTTGGAAAAGATTAGGAAGGAGGTGAAAGAGGGTAGGGCTTTGGGCCTATTTGCATCACCTCTGATCAACAACCTCAGGATTTCTCCACTGGGGGTAGCTCCCAAGAAGGCACCAGGGCAATGCCATCTTATTCATCACCTATCATACCCGAAGGGTGAGTCAGTCAATGATACCATATCACCAGAGTTATGCTCTGTCCAATACACCTCCTTCGATATGGCAGTGAAAAAGGTGCGCAGGAATGGAGTGGGGGCTCAGCTGACAAAATGTGATATCAAGTCAGCATTCTGCCTCCTCCCTGTCCACCCAGGTGACATTTAGTTATTAGGTTTCTTCTTTGAGGGGGCCTATTATATTTGATAGGGCAATGCTGATGGGGAGCAGTGAGTCTTGCTCTGCCTCTGAGAAGTTCAGCATCTTTTTGGAATGAGTCTACTCTGGTTGGGACTAACCAACAGGACTCTAGCCAGGTTCTTTTAAGAGCAGGTGTGAACAGATATAAATAAAAGCAAAAGCTTTCAACACCAAAAAGATGGGTCTGAGAGCAAATCAAGCCTGGATTCTAGTTAGAAAGCAAGCTGAATAAACTGAGGCTGTTGTACTTTGTTCATATCATGAGGTGACATGACTCCTTAGAAAAAACAACAATGCTAAAATGAAGGTAGTAGGAAAAACAGAAGACTACATTACAGGTGGATTGACTTAAGGAAGCTGTGACTTTGAGGCTTTTCCACACTACACTGTTATAGTGCCATTATTCCACTTTCAATATCCTATGGAATCCTGAATTTTGCAGTTTAGGGAGCAGTATTTGAACTTCTCAGCCAGAGAGCTCTTTGACCTCAGTAAACTACACACCTCAGAATTCCACAGGATGTTGCAAGTGGAGTAATAGCATTGTAACAGTGTAGAGAGGAAATGGCTTGAGTGTGCAAGACCTTAGCAGAACTGTCAATGGTCAAGGCTTTTGGAAGGTTCTCATTCAAAGGGTTACCATAAGTCAAAGCTGACTTGATGGCACATAATAACCAATATTAAAACATGATCACCAGTAAACAGATTATAATACTGAGACATGATTGAAATAAAAAACAATCTAAAAGTGCATCCATTAACAAGAAAGAGCTTAAAACTCTTATTGATAATAATTAAGCCACAGGAGAGGCATTTCAAACTTTTTGAGTAAACACATGCACACATTCAAAAACTGGAAAACTAACAAATGATGGTATCATAGGCGAAGGGGTCCTAGTTATCTGTGAAACCCCAAAGGCCCAGATTCAGCCCTGGAGTCTGAATTTCCACACCCTTGCTAGATAAACTGTTAATATAAACATGATTTTGTCCAGCTCCAGTAATACTTGATGTTATTTTTACATGTAGACACACATATACATCCCCCTCCCCTAATGATGTGAGAAGTCTTTGGAAGGAGTACTCTATGTGTATACTTGTGCAAAGTTCATACCTATTGTGACATGTTTTGTGGTAAGCAAGCGACTAATATCTAAGGGATGACTAGTCTCATTATGAACCTATCCAGTAATTAAGATCCACAGAAAATGACCTGTTAAGAGCACTACTGCTTGAGAGTCCCATTTGTCGCATATATAAGATTTTTCTTCTGTTATTTCTAAACAATGGCCCTTTTTGCATGCCTTTTTTTTTGCACGAGAGTCCCTTGAGCCTCGTGTGAGTGGGAGCGTCGCTCCGTACGATGCACTCCCACTCGCGCGATGCTCATGAGGCTCAAGCGGGGCAAGTGCGCATTTTTTTATTTTCGGCTCTAAGCCGAAAATAATGCGCACTCGCACAATGCTCGCAGCGGCCTCACGCACTTGCCTGCGTGCAGTGCGTCGTCCCAGGTGAGCGGGTCATGCTTCTTCCCCCAGCACAGCCTACAGCTCCCAGACTGTGCTGCGGAAGGAAGGGGTGGGGCGCGAGAGCGACGGTCACGCTACCAGGAGGCGACCTGCGGTACGAAGGAGCGGGGAAGCAGCAGCATTTCGAATGAGGCTTCTCGCACGAGCCGCCCTCCCCCGTCACGCAAACGGGTAAGATGCGAAAAGGGCCAATGGAATGTGCTCCCTCTAGAATTTTGATTATTCCCCATTCTCTTGATGTTCAGAAAAGGTGTTAAGACACATCTCTCTTTTTCCTTTCCTTTCCTTTCCTTTCCTTTCCTTTCCTTTCCTTTCCTTTCCTTTCCTTTCCTTTCCTTTCCTTTCCGTCATCATCATCATCATCATCATCATCATCATCATCTTCTTCTTCTTCTTCTTCTTCTTCTTCTTCTTCTTCTTCTTCTTCTTCTTCCTCTTCCTCTTCCTCTTCCTCTTCCTCTTTTTAACCAAAAGATTTAAGTATGTGTTGCGTATCAATGGCCAAGATCCTGGATTGGGAAACAGATTGTAAAGTTCTATACAGGCAGAACTAAAACATATCTATCTTTCACCCCCCCAACCTACCTTTTCATGTGCTTCAGCATGCCTCCCCCAACACAGCTATTTACTGGCTGGTGGAGAGTGGGAAAACAGTGGAGAAACAATAGGTATTCTCTGGGACTTCCCAGAGATCCTCTAAAGCATATGTGTCAAACTCAAGGCCCGCAGGCCATATCCGGCCCGCGAGATCATTTTATATATTATTGTTATTAATGGCCCGGCGATATGAAGCGCTGGTAACACAATAAACTACAGATCCCAGAATGCAGCGCTTCAGCTGCCTTGCCGAACACTTCTCGCATTAATCAAGTGTAGCTTATGATGCTGCAAGTTATTACGAAGCTAGCCCTCACGATGCCGAAGAGAAAAGTTGATTCTGAAAACAGAGCCTTTAAAAACCGATGGGAGGCTGAGTATATGTTTACTGACATTGCCGGTAAACCCGTGTGTCTCATTTGTGGAGCTAATGTGGCTGTAATTAAAGAATTTAATCTAAGACGGCACTATGAGACAAAACATCAGGATAACCTGAAAGACCTGAAAGCAGAGCAGAAGATACAGAAAGCAGAAGAATTAAAGAAGAATCTGACACTTCAGCAGATGTTTTTTACCCGTGCAAAACCACAAAGTGAAGCTACTGTGAAAGCAAGTTTTGTCGTGGCATAGGAGATCGCCAAATCAGCCAGGATATATCTTTATGGAGAGCAAAATCTTTTGGGATATTTAAAATTTAAATTTATTTTGTAAATAAAATGACATAAGAGTAAAGAAATTTGAATGTTTGTTCTTTTAACGTTTACTTTATTTCCAACTTGTATAATTTAGACAGGATATATTTTTATGGAGAACAAAATATTACAAGTTATTTGAGGTTTGAGTTGATTTATTCCGGAATAATATTCCTGTCTGTTTTCATTCATATTTATGTTAAAAAAAGTTAAGTTTTAAAAGTTTTAAAGTTTTAAAAGTTTAGTTTTAGTGTGTTCAATAAATGTTTATCCTTTCTGGCCTGCGACCTAAAGTGTGTTTTGGATTTTGGGCCCCTGTGCAATTGAGTTTGACGCCCCTGCTCTAAAGGATGATTTCATTGGTGTGCATCCAGCTATCAGAACATAGGCCCTTTCTGCCCCTTACCTAGCTGTGGAGACACCCAGTGTGGGTTACAGAATCAGTTTGGCTGGGAGGGAGCATGACAGGAGCACTCCCTTTAACACCAGCTGCCTCCAGGATTCAGGAAATGCGATGGTCGTGCCTCTTCCTGCTGCAGTGCAGCTGAGTACTGTCCCACAATGCTCTGAGGCAGGAAGCGCAGCCATTGCACTTCCAGGGCCTACACAAGGAAGGTAAGTGCGGGTGCACAATGGGATGGCAGCGCAATTGTTGGTCATTGATGGAGGAAACCCGTCAATGATTTGCAGTGCGATCATGCCACCCGGTGATAGGAGAAGGACAGGACCACAACAACTTTGTGCATAAGTTTCATCGTGCTCCTGTCCTCCTCTCATCCTTATGGCGGGTTGGGAGGGTAGAGAGGAAAGGACCATAACTGGGCGCTTCTCTACCATCTTCCCACTCTCCACTGGCCAGGAAATAGCTGCGTTGTAGGGCTACAGAAGCTTTAAAAGGTGGGTTTTTTCAGGGGAAGTTGTGTCACTGTACGGTTGGTAGAGAATTCCAACCTCCACAATGGCCAAAAAAGGTAACTCACATACGCTGCAAGTGATTTTATGCCTTTCTAAGTCACTAACAAGATACCCATTTTTTTTAATAACAAGGGTGGGGAAACTTTGTCTCTCTTGCATTTTTGGATGTCAACTCTGATAAAGCCTATTCATTGGCAATGGTGAGGGATTATGGGAGTTGTAGTGCAAAACATAGAGAGAGCAAATATTCCCAACCCTCTTTTAATATTCTTAATGCTTTAATTATTTTTTTTAATGGCAGGATTGTTGTTTTATTGTTTCTTTGGAGGGAAAATAGAGGGCAAGAATGTAATGCTACATTTTCTGGGAATGTGTTACCTTCTCTGAATTCTCATACAGCCTCAGTAAATAATATTTTGCGGCTTCAAAAACAGCCAGAAAGAGCAGATGTTAAAGTTAGTGCCTACTCCGTCTCCCTTACTGAATTCTGGTGGGAAAAAAGTGTTTCATGTAGAGGATAGTCATTAAAATACTTCAGAAGTGCTGCATGTTTTGATTCAGTTATATGAACAACAAAAATAATAACTCATCAATAAGAAAAATGTAGAAAGATAAACAAAATGAAGAAATGACTTGGGGAGAACCTTCTATCCTTAGAAGTAGAGGCTGAAGATGAGGGAGATTAGGCCTGAGTATTATCTCCAGCCCACACCAATGACACTACCTTTCCACGGTGGTGGGTTTCTGTGCTCCTATGTTGATGGCAGCAGTGCCGCTGGTAGGGTCTCCCATGTCAGATAGGCTTTTGCTAAGGAACCAAACTAAATGGATCTCTCAGAGACAATGCAGTGGTATCATAGCCAACATTTGTTAGTACTGTACAGAAGGAGGCACAGTGGTGATTCCTCAGCAAAGCTGGAGGTTCCCCAGCTCATTGGAGCCAATTCCTGAAGGGTCAGGAATGGCCCTTTAAGCTAGAAACTCTAACCTGACTGCAAAATACTGCAATCTTGTTAGGTGCAGAACTTTTCCTGGAGCAGCACTGATGTCTGCTGCTGTTCTGGTGCCTGCATCCTGCCAGACTTCTTAACAGCTCCATAGAGCTGTCCTTGGTGCTGCTTCTATGCCTGAAAAATTCCTTCATCTTCCCACACTTGATCTTAGCCAAAAGGCCAAGAAGCGATTAAAAATTCCGTCATCTTCCGAAACGTCCTGCAGACCCTACTTAGAACAGAATACATTAACATCTCAAGACATTGTTTTGTATGTTAATTAAACACCAGCATCAAGGGGAAGGAGGGAAACAGATGTGCAAGTCTGACAAGTTTCAGATGTTAACTGCATATTCATCCTCTTCTTCCCCTTCTTCCTTCTCAGGCTGGTCTGCATACTTAATTCAGACACCTCTAGACTAAAGACATGAATGGATCAAGTGCTTAAGCAACATGAAATGCAATGCAAATAAGTGCAAAGTAAGTCGATGCTGAGTCGAAGGCTTTCACTGACAGAATCCATTGGTTCTTGTGAGTTTTTCGGGTTTTGAGACCGTGTTCTGGTTGCATTTTCTCCTGCATCTTCAGAGGGATGCCATCTTCGGAGGAATGCCAGCCACAGATGCAGGCAAAATGTCAGGAGAAAATACAACCAGAACACAGTCTCAAAGCCCAGAAAACCCACAAGAACTAAGTCAATGCCATTGCTGTGTGCCATGAAGTCCTTTCCAACTTATGGTGACCCTAAGGCAAACCTATTTTAGTCACCCAGTGGGTTTCCATGGCTGAGTGAGGAATTGATCCCTGGTCTCCAAGGTCATAGTCCAACATTCAAACCACTAAACCATGCTGGCCCTCATGACATATATGCTCTCTCGCAAAGTAAGACCAAGTCATATTTCATCAAAACACAGAAACCAGAAGAGCTTCAGATTTTGAGGCGGTTCTTGAAAAATAATCTGATAGGCAAAAGGAGTCCATGGTGGATCCCTTCTCTTACTTTGATGGGTTCTAGTTACAGTAAGTAGCAACAAAGATAGGTGCTCTGGATCAGTAGTGATTCTTGGGAGGTGCCATTTACATTTCCCACTGTGCCCTGAATATAGCATTGCTTCAGGGTATTGTGGGGAACACAACACACACACATACATGCACACACCCCAGCACAGTCAACCAAGCTTCACAAATATTGAGTTTAAATGATTTTAATGATTTTAAATGTAGCTCCACTAAGGATGTTGACATGATATTCCTGTAGGCATACTATACTAATAGTTGCATCTTTTCCCCAGGTTCATGTAATGGTAGCAAAGATAGACACGCTGTCTTACTTCCAAGGAAACGATTTCTCCAGAGCTTTGCCTCCTTCACAGCTGCTGTGCCTGCAGCCCTTTTACTTTTTATACACCAGCATGGCGTGTTAGCAGAATTTGGGCCATAAAGATCACAGTGCTATAACCTCTTATCTACCACCTGGAATTAAGCCACTGAATTTAATATCTGTATAGGTGTGTATAGGATTTCATTGGAAATATCTGTTGGTGTCATATATTGCATACTACTCTCATAAATCAAGAATTCTTCACTTACTGAAGGTTCCTAAGGAGACACTAGCTGGGTTTTCGTCACTCAAAGCTGTTACAATGATTGCATAGTTTAGGGGGCTTGGAACTAATGGTCTTTGACACCCACCCCAGGGCCTCTCTTGAAATGATCTGGCTTTTCCTCATTGATGTGAGTAGTATACTGTGGCTGCTCACTTCTGAAAGATGAAACCATAAGCACACTACTGGTTTCCACTGCGGAGAAAGAACTTTCTTTTGTGCCAAAAATAAAACTGACTTGTGAACTGCTTTAGTAATAACCACATTGTGGCAGGAAAGAGCTTTCGCTGAGGGGCTAGGACAGAACAGGGGGATTTTCCCCCCTTCTTCTTGAACCCTTCCTCCCAAACCTGGTGGGTTTTTTTTTCTCAGATTTTCCACCTCTCATCTTCACCATTACAGTCTTTACTTAGCTAGTGCCCCGGAAACGTCCAGTGGTCTATATAAGTCTGGTGAAGAAAGCTTTGAGGTACTTCAACTCCTGACTCTCCAAGGATAGGATTAACCATGAAACTCTATCTGGCAGCTATTCTGGCCGTTGCTTTCTTTGAGAACTTCAATGTGCACATTATACAAGGTATGTTGTGTCCCCCCCAATTCAGTGTTAGCATCCACGTTGCTCTTCCTAGTTAAGATAAATTCTATACTTCACTTTTTGCCAGTGAGAAAATTGGTTTCAGTGGTCTGGACTTTTAGTAGTGATTACTATTTTATGATGGAAAGTCTTCTTTTATGGATGATGCTCAAGTAGAATGGAAGAAGAAGAAAGAAACTATCTTACTCTCTCTTGCATCCCTGAGAAGATAGAACCTTGTAGAACCAACATGACTTTTATTTGAACGGTTGTTGTAATTTTTAGAGAGTCATAATGATTTGAGTGTTGGTCTGGGCATCCAGAAAACCAGGGTTCAAACCACTTGAGCATGGAAACCAAGTGGATGATCCTAGACAAGTCACACTCTCTCAGCATAAGAGGAAGGCAGTGGTCAGCCTCCTTTGAATAAGCATTGGCTAGAAAATCCTATGATATATTCACCTTTGAGTCGCCATTAGCTGGAAATGACTTGAAGGCATACAACTCACTGAGATTATCACTCCTGTAAAATGTACTTATCAGACTTTGTGTTGGATCCAGGAACTCTTAATCTGCAGACATGAGGTCCCAAATGGCATATCTATATCTAAATACAGATATTAATCTCATCTTCCAAGACTGACTATCTGCAATGCATCCATACTGTACCAGTTTTGGGATGTGCAGCTTCTTGGGGGAAAAAATACTACAGATCTGAGGTGCCAAATCAAAAGGCACTCTTTTCCTCCCCACTGGCAACAGTACTTCAGCTGCCTTTCTGTATGTAGGAGGCAGAAAAGTAGGTCTTGACATTTATTTATTTATTTATTTATTTCCCACATGTTTTTCTGCATAGGACCAGTGGCTGCTTACTTCTTCCCCAATTGCAGCCAAAGACCTATCTAAACAAAAAAGATCTCTGCTGGCTAGTGAAAAGCAGATGGGGGCCCAATGTGGGAGGGAATTACACACTCTGGGAGCAGCCACTGAAAAGGCCCTCTCAGATGTTATCACCAAGCATACCTGTGATAGTGATGGGACTAAGAGAAAGCACTCCCTTAAAGATCTTAGAACCCAGGCAAGCTAGTGTAGGGACGTGTGGTCTTTCAGATACTCTGGAGCCAAAGGTTCCTCTCTTCCAGTGGGAAGACTCTTCTTCTGACTTCTTTGGTTGGAGCAAGGAAAACCTCTGTGTGTGTGTGTGTGTGTGTGTGTGTGTGTGTGTGTAATTTTAACCCACATGGGGCGTACGTAAGTGCAACATCCCTGGCACATAGCAGAATCTTATGTCTATATTGGAAATGACGGTCTTGATGCTTACAGTTCTGTGAGTGAAATCCTTTTAATTCCTGTTTGATATAAGGAAAATTAACACTGAATGATTACAGGCTTGTACCAAATCCAGCAGAACATAGTCCACTTGCAGTTTTGCTCTTGACCTCTCTGTTTTCTTCTTATTTGTGTGGGAAGGATTTCCATTTTTATAAGCTTTCAGATATATTGACTTTGATTTTATGTAACATCTCTAGGGCAAACTATAATGCTTCATAGGAAATAACTTACTTTCCAGAAATTAATACCCAAAGATAAAGTTATTTTATATTTGGGTATTGTATTTCACCAACTCTAATCCAACAGCAACATTGCATCAGGATTTCTGTTTCCCCAGAGAATTGGGACATAACCTTACAGTGCTACTTTACACAGAACAAAGAGGTACATCTTTTGCTGCAGAAGAAGATCAGCATTCTGCAAAGGACCCAGAGCTTGGAAATGTTGTTGTTTTTTGGATCACAACCACCAGAATCCTCCTCTTAGCATAAGGGTTCTGGGAGTTGTAGTCCAAAATGGTAATTGTGCCAAGCCCTGGAAAGACTGAAATTGATTATAAATTTTCTTGAGCACTTAACTAGCAGAAGATGGTGTTAATGAGTACTAGAAAAATGTTGTGTGTGTGTGTGTGTGTGTGTGTGTGTGTGTGTGTACTGGGTGAAAAGTAGATTTCATGGCTGATCCTAAAACTCAAGACTAGTTGAATCATGGATATGTTAAGGGCTTTCTGAAATTCTGTTACATATGTGCACTGCTCTTTGGAAGTGTTCTTCAGCTGTGATTTCTGGCCATGGGAAAGCCATTTTTTGTGAGTGACTGCCATATAATCTGGGGCCCTATCACACTGGAAAGCTATTCCATTCCAACTGCCCTGGCTGCTTCCTATGGAATCCTGGGTTTGCAGTCTGATGAGACACTTGTCATCTCTGACCAGGAATTATAAATGTCCCTCCCTAAAGTCCAAATCCCAGGGTTCTGTAAGACATTGCCATGGCAGTTAAAATGGAATCATAGCACTATTCCTGTCCAGTATGAAAGGGCCTCTGTCAGGGGTAGAAAAAGAAGCAAAATAGGCAGGGTCAGACCAGGAAACTAAAATTGCCCCCTCTTTCTGTACAAGTTGATGAGCTATATTGACACTGACTTTTGTCTGGAGGGTCTACCTATGTGTATCAAGAGTGGATTAGGCCCATGGTGTGAAGGAACAGGGAGCCTAAATACCATGAGAGCACTAGATCCTGCCTGGGGCAGAGGTCAGCCTGGATGGGAGGTTGCTAAAGAATACCAGGTGCTGTATAGACTATATCTCAAAGGAAGGAAATGGCAAACCACCTCTGAAGATTCCTTACCTGAAATGCAAGGAATCACCATAGGTGATTTGAAGGCACATATACACACATACGGAGGAACACAGCACATATGTAGTTGAGTAAAACATGCTGGCACTTTCTCTTCCAACTAGGGGTATGCACACAGAAGTTCCCAGGTACATTACGAAAGCTGGCAATTGCGACAACTGAAAAATGTCAAGTCCCCTGTAGCTGTAATACACTTTCAAGTAAAGATAACTGTATCTCTTTTTGCATCCAAATGGGTAACAATTGTGATTTATTGCACTGTAAACTAAATAGTCTTCAGGAGAGATCTACATGTAGATGTGGTAGATGTTTAGGTAGTGAAGCTATAATTGAACAACAAAAACACTTTAGCAGAGAATGCTGTTATTTAGTGTTTTCACATGAAGTTGAATTGTAGATTTTACTGCCTCATGATCAAGTGATGGCTGCTAACTTGGACAGGTGAAATGATGACTCAAACAAACAATGAATTGTTGTGGATGGCTAATAGTTATGATGGCTATAGATGACCTCCAGTATCAGAGGCAATGTGCCTCTGAACACCAGTTGTAAGGGAACATGAGCAGGAAGGTGTTCAACTATGGTTTGCAGGTTTCCAAGAGGCATCTGGATTTATTTATTGGATTTATAGCCTGCCTTTCTCTCAATATGGGATTCACACAGGATCACCACTGTGGGAAGAGAATATGAAGTAAATAGGCCTTTGCTCTGATCCAGCAGAGCTATTCTTATAATCTTACATTTTTAACAAACAACTTATTATCTCTCTTTCAGAAACTTTGGGATCTCAGACAATGGCACTAAGCTCCTGTGTAGATTTGCAAACAGAAGAAATAAACATCAGAAGAATTGCTGATTATGAAGTACAAAGCAGACCAGTAAAAGCTGTAATGTGAGTATCTAATCTCAGATGAGAAAGTAGTCAACGTATCTGGAAAACGAATGCAAAAATCAATGGAGCCAAAATAGGCCCTTGTATGCATGTGTTTGTACCATTGTGCATGCACTTGCAATACAGAACATCAAATTTCTCTTGATAAAATGGTATCCCCATGCCCTCCAATTCTCCTGATTTGGCAGGTACGGCCTCAATTAATCCTCTGCCTTCCCACTTTTTCAGCTGCTTTAAAATGTCCCAATTTTTCTCTCGTCTTGCTACTTTATCCCTTTATCTTTGTCATACTTCATTTTCTGCAAACTGAGGTCAAAGTGCAAAAGTAGTTGCATTCAATTAATGGAGCAGAGAGAAAAGGAGAGATGGAGGAGGAATCTTGCCCTTCCCAGGAGGCTCAGGCAAAAGTAAAGTGTTTTAGCCTTACTTTGGCCATTTCCGCACTAGACTGTTACAGCGCGATTATTCCACTTTCCACATCCTATGGAATCCTGGGGTTTGCAGTTTAGGGAGCGACCACACGGCCCCTCCCGAAACTGCAAACCCCAGGATCCACAGAATGTTGAAAGTGGAATAATTGTGCTATAACAGTCTAGTGTGGAAATGGCTTTTATTTGTGCATTTTCTCTCACTAATCACACTTGCCATCTTGACCACACTCTGATATTGCTTGGTCACATGTATCCTTGAAATGTTGGAGGGTATTCATTTGGTAGCTTTTTTGCAAGAACCTTGCCACTGTGGTGGTGCTTACACATTATGGGAGTTATAGGGCCTTTCCACCTTACACTGTTTTAGTGCTATTATTCCACTTTCAACATCCTGTGGAATTCTGGGGTTTGTACTTTTCTGAGGTCAAAGAGCTCTCTGGCTAAGAATTCTAAATGCCCCTCCCTAAACTGCAAACCCCAGGATTCTCTAGGATGTTGAAAGTGGAATAAAAGCACTATAACTGTGTAGTGCGGAAATGGTCAGAGTTTCCAAGTCACCCATATACATGGGACTGTTGAAGTCCTCTGTGTCACAAAAGCAGTGTCCTGCTGCTCGGACTGAATCTCTATTTAATCTAGAGTTCTATTTCTCACAGTGGCTATTTAGATACTTTTGGGAAGTTTATAGGCTGATCATGAAAATAAGAGCTGTGCCTTGCATCTAATATGCAGGATAAAAATATGGATGCTTTTTATAATTTAGATCTCTTTATATAGACTAGGCCCTCTCCATTGCCCTGTCTTTAGTGAGTGGTGCAAAGTGAGGGAAAAGAGAAGGTGTGTGCGCGCGCGTAGGAATTTGGTCAGTGAGAGAAGAGAAACTAGATGCACTGAGCTGCTGTCTCTGACCTGTGACTCTCAGGTAAAAGGTTGTGATATTGTGTGATGAACATGCATGCATGAGTCCCTCTAGTAGCAGAATTCAGAACTGTACACCAGTGTCACAGTATAGGATAGGATCTCCAAACTGAGGTGCATTGTCAATGACATGAAATGGGAAGCAGATTTCAAACAGCACTATATTTTACATTGTAAGCAGTGTTCATCTTATGTTTCATTTGATAATGATCTAGTTGACCAAATAGAGGGACATATTATAATTCCAGCTTTCACATGCATTGACATATTTAAAGGAAGGTGGCAGAGTGAGCAGCATTCACTATATTAGCTACCGGTATATTAGTGTTACCTACCATACCAACCTGGTTCCAGTAAGGCATTAATAAAATACTGTTTTTAACATGTATCTCATCATGAAAGCAAGAATCAAAAACCTCATTTGGTTTGAAAAAAAATTAACTTAAGTGATATGCTTTTTATTGTGCTGCAGATTAATCACAAGAAGTGGGGTCAAGGTCTGTGTGCCTCACAGTCTTCCATGGGTGAAGAGAATTGTCCGAAAGGTGGACCAGAAAAAGACCAGAAAACAGAAAAAAATTACAACCAGACCTAATGCTGCAACCAGCTAAACTTCAACATACCAGTTCATTGGAGGCTGCTGATAACCTCTTCTAATTGTTGACTGGAAATAAAGTTTCTGAACCAAAGCAATTTTACTGGAATCTAATTATGCATTAAGGCAGAGCAGACTGAACAATGACTGTTTGGTGTTGCTTGCAGCCTACATTACTGTAGTTTTCTTTTAAAAAAATCATTTATTATCAGAAGCCAGCTTTTTTGATGTTTTCTGTTGTACTTATTTAAAGAGATTTGGATAATATTTATTAACAGGTTTCCTTTTCACGTTATTGTGTTCTAATTATATCTTTGATCCCTCTAAATGAATCTAGAATGTTCTGTAATAGTGTACAGTACTTCTTTTTGTTCCACTGTCAGATTGGCTGAGGTGCTTAGGAAAGCAGCGGCACCAAGAAACCACAACAGTTTTGACTCAAAGAATGCTACAATATTTCTTCAAAGAGCATAGTTATTAAAATCCACCACAGAACCCAATGGAAACAGCTTTATATGTATATGAAAGTAATATTATCACTGGTCTTTATACCAGTTCCAAATATTAAAATGGTTTTAATATTACCTGGGCCATTAAGAGAAATGCAACTGTAAGGAATTTGTTGTTCAAATATATGAAGAAATAGTATCCATCCATGCAGCAACTGAAGATAGGTTTAAAATACTTTAGTTATCTGAAGTCTAGAATGAGCCACCACTATTATGGTGTCATGAGCTCTCCATCTACACACTGCTTGGTGTGAGATCAGAAAGAATGTTTCAAGGATGTGAGATATTTCTTTCCACCGTCATGCATCTCTCTTACTGTATACCCTTTCATTCCCTTATGTCTGAGGAGCATTTACATTAGGATTGCGTTCAGCGTAAGAAAAAATTTAAAAATTGATTGGTAGACTTCTTACCAGTTCACTCATTTGATGATTCAAATACATGTGACAGTCAATCAAGACAGGTGACACTGTGAGGATATTTAAAGGAGGCAGTGTATTTCTTTTGTTTAAGAAAGCCTAAATAAAATGAAACATTGTTTTGAAGATCACCACAAATGTGAATGTGAATGAAGAATTACATGGATATTAATTTGAACAGGTTTATTTAAATCTAGGTTTTTAAAATTCATTTGCTGATTTTGGAAAACAATGAAATTATTTTTGCAAAGCCTTTAATGGTTCTATTGTTTTATATGTACTTAGAACTATATTTTATACCTTACTTACCCTGAGCATTGAACAGTATACGGGCCTGAATGAAATGAAGGACATGCTTCTCAAGAGCATGCCAACCATTATTTCGGCTATTGTTTAGGTTGGAAAAAAGGATGAAGGATGGTCAGTTCCACTTCTTTTCAAGGATACATTGCACCCACACTTCATAACAACATAACTTCCTTTCTGTGCAAACAGAGAAACCAGCTTTACAGCTATTGCTTTCACTACACTAGCTCTACCTATGAATGGAATAACACAAAAATTGAATGAATTGATCTAAAATCTCTGAAAAGGACTCCAATTAGAGGTGCAGTTTCTTCTTTCCTTCTTCAGATTTCCCCTGTTGCCCTGCCTTACGGATGGATTTATGGATGTTTTATGGATGAAGTTACAGACAGGTCTATTAAACTAGGGTCTTTTATCCTAAACCAAACTTGTCCCTTTTATCCCAGATCCCAAACCAATGAGAATGAGCAAGTCTAGTATCAAGGGGGGTATTTTTCTCTGGGATTTCCTAACATATTTCCATCATTTTTACCCCTCTCCACCCTGCCTATCTCTGATCATTTTGATCATCATTTGAATACTTGGTTACTCATGCATCATCAATGAGTCTCAATGCTGATACAATATTTTTCAGAGTAAAATATCAGGGATATTCGGGTTAAAACTGGAGACCAAGGAATGACTCCTTCTGATATCGTAGTGTTACCCTGTGAATTGGGGGTCCCGTGAGGGGCGCCCAAACAACAAACCAAACAAAGCAAAGATGGGGAAATTAGCTTGGCTAACGAGAGGCAGGATAACTTAGCGGGGATCTTTTACCCTATGTCTACAGCGTCAGGTCAGTGAGCAGTCAGGCAGTTCAAAATAGCAATAAGATTTATTAGACAATTATTAAGAAAAACACGAACACGCTCCTAACTAGAAAAGGAAAATAGAATTCAAGGGGAATGGGTGATACGCCACCTTTCCTGCAGTCCTGGGGAAGCCGATTGTAGAAGAGGAAACCCGGCGTGGCGGCCAAGGGGAATTTGCTGAACCAAGCGGCAGCAAGGCAGAGTAGAAGTCCAGAGTGATCCGGCAAGAGTTCCAAAGGGCTCTCGGAACTGGGGGTTTTTATCAGGGAAAGAACGACCGTAGGCTAGTCTGGTCTTGGGCGAAAACAATAAGTTTTGGGTTGGGGACAATGCCTCCGAAAGGTCAGAATTTACATGATTGAGTTATGTTCCGAATTGACAATAGTATGGCCGTTATGTAAATGTGGCTAGCTTGGCAGTTAAGCACTTAGCTCGCCAGGGTGTCCTCTCAGGGCAGAGGGTCTAATGAGGGTGTTTGTTTTGGGAGGTCCCCTAAAGCAGATCTGGCAATCTCTGGCTTGGTTTGGTGTGAGCAGCAAATAGTAGCCATGCCTAGCTTCGCGCTTGTTCGGTGGCCTCACAAACACTTGGCTGGTGGCAGAGTAGGGCCGAATTGTGATATCAAAATGATATCTTTGCTTCACCAAAGGCCAGGCCAGTACACGGTGGTAACAGTAGGACACCGGCCAGAGTAATATTATAAGGGTGATATACAATAGGAAGCCCCTGGTGAAGTCGTTAAGCATTAACCATTATTGTACAATAAATATAAGATCAATAAAAATATCAAAGTATAAAAAATGAGGAAAATGTATATACACAGAGTGATCAGGGCAGTGACCTCACTCTGAGATTCCTTCTCCTTGTCTCAAGAACTGGATAAGAAAGGCCAGGCCCTGAGAGCTGGTAACTGTAGCCATTTGTCAGTGTTGCCCCTCCTTGGACTGTTCCTGATCTTATCCATCTCATCTTTGTCTTGATATTCCTCTACTCTGAGAAACAAAAAGAGATGGGTTTTCCCTTGTCACAGCCTCAAAGCTACTGTTAAGGAACCCACTTCTCTTTTCCCTCCTGGAAAGGAAAAGATAACATCCCTTCTCTCACTGGAGAGCTAAGGACATGTGTGCATGCACATCCACACATACAGCTGCTCAGCCTTTTTATTCTGTCTTCTTGAAGTAAAACCAGATACCTGAGCCCCCTCCACAAAAGGATGGTTCTCACCAAAGATTCCCTTGTGAGGAAGGCTATATCTTCCACCAGAGAGATGGAAGATGCTCAGATGCTATATGAAACCCTCTTACCTGCAAGTAAATATGCCTCTTTCTAATACACACACACACACACACACACACACACACACACACATCTCATGTCCCCCATGCTCCTTCCTGGAGTCAGGAAACAAGGCCTGCATAAAAGAGATCATACATGTTCTCTTGGAACAATTAATACTTTGTTTATTGTTAGGTACTGTGGGGAATCTCTGGAAATAGTATATGAGAGATAATCTAGTGAACTGTCATTACATTTTGGGACACTATGACAGCATGAGAAGAGCTAGAAAAAGCTATGTGACTTAAAATGGACAGGGGCACATGTAACTTGCAATAGCCAAAAAAAGTCAGTTTAGTAGACAGAAGCTGAAGCTATACATAATGTGGTCCGGAGAGAAGCACTCTCCATAGGTTGGCCTTCCCAGGGGCAAGCTTTCAGGTAGAGTGGAAGCCTCCCTGCCCTGTGGCTGACCATGAACAAACGACATTTCACAGGTCATCACTGGGCTCTGTGGTCTGCCCACTCCTATCCCACGTGTCTGAAGCAAGTTAGCAGCCTCCAGTGATGAGATGTTCTAGGTGGTACACATGAGTCCAGCCCACGGAGAGATAGGGGCATCACTACTCCCATGGGGACTATTTCCAGAAGCCCTCAGGGGGTTACTTTTCTATGTCCTTGGGCAGCATCACAGGAACAGTCTTTCCCAGTGGCCATTGCTGCCACTCAGCAGCAGCCACATGGCTACTGAGTTGATCTTGCCAGAAGCATGTTCTTATCAACTGCAGCAGCACAGTCACTCTCTGAGTCCAGTGATGGAAGAAGCTGGACAGAAATGTGACTGAAAAAGTGACTGGGGGAATGAGTGCAGGCAGGACTTTGATAACAAGGCCATAATGTCAGCAATATGAGAGCAGATCAAAAGTAGTGCAGGTTTACAGTGATCTCCCCTCTCCAAAAAGTGACTGCAGTCAGAACAAAATTAAATCGTTATCTTTATCATGCTAAGGAAAAGTTGCTGCCGATGACATGAGTGCACAAGGATGGTTACAGATTGCATTTGGATGTGGGTGGGTCATGTGAATAAGGAATTTGAATATGGGGACAGCTACATGCTATCAGGCACAGGTAGCACTACATTCACCCAGGTTGTGGATTTGTCCTTTGTCACCTTTCCTACAGCAATAGATTAACACTTTTTCACTTCCTGTCCTGATTTGAATTGGCAGTGTATCAAATACAACAACTGCTTTCATCATTTCTTTGCATCAGAACTGGCAGTCTGGCATAAGTTGTCTTTCTATTTTATAAGATGAAACATCTTACCCAATTTTTCCATATCTTCTTTCCTTAATTGACTTTTTCTTATGCTTTCATTTTTTTTTAAAGCAGCCTTTAGGGACTTTGTTAAAATGTGGGATCTAATCCCTTAAAGAAATAAAATATAAAAATAAATTTTGAAGAAAAGAAGAGGTGGTTTTAGGTGAGACTAGTCTTACAAACTATGTCTACCTTTAATTGCCCATTCCAATGTTTTTTTCATGATTTGTCATGGTGTGAAAGCATGTTAGGAACTGGGTTTATATAGATCAAAAATGAAGAACTTCTTTCAGATAGGGAGTCAAATTTAATGTTAGAATCATTCTTGTTGGTTGGTATTGGTGAATGGGGCCAAAGGCAAAGGAGTGGAAACAAAACATCAGCATATTTTAGTTTATAGCTCTTGCTGCCAGTAACTACAGCTTAAATAGGTATACTTAAGCTTAGAGTCATAGAACCATAGCATTGGAAGGGGCCACACTGGAGGGTCCAACCCTCTTCTCAACACAGGATTTCCAGCTAAAGAACCACCAGCAGATAGCTACCCAACCTCTTTTTGGAGATGTCCAGAGAAGGAGATTTCATCACCTGTCTAGGCAATTGGTTTCATTGTCAAACTGCTCTCACTTTCAAGAAGCTCCTTCTAATGTCCAAGTGAAATTACTCTCCTGTAACTTAGAACCACTAGACCTGGCCCTACCCTTTGGGGAAACAGAGGGCAGGGTTGCTTCTTCCTCTCTGTGACAGCCCTTGATGCATTTAAAGAGTGCAATCATGTCAGTGTTCAGTCTCAGGCCCTTTCCATAGCTTACCTCCATCTGGTGCGGTCGTGCAGGGATCACATGAGCAGCCTCTTCTGTGAGGCTCTCGAGTCCCCACTGCTTCGGGTTTGCAGGAGGGGCTGGCCGGCTGGCCGGCATCATGAGAGCTGTGCTGGAGGAGGAAGCATGAGGGCCACGGCTCCAGAGGCTCAGCACAGATGCTAAGTGTGTGTGGGGCCTGAGAGTGATGCATCATCATGCATCATTTTTGGCCAAAAGCCAAAAATGAAATATTGTGCAATCGGCACCTGCTGGCCCCGGCAGCACTGTGCAGTTATGAAGATGTCATGTGGAATGCTCCTCGCAATTGCACAACATTCCAGAGGCCCTTTTACATGACAAATGCTGTGCGAAAAGAGCCTCAGTCTTCTCTTTACCAAGTTGAACACGCTCAGCTCCTCCAACTTTTCTTCATATGTTTTGTTCTCCCTACCTCTCAGTAAGTAAGAGCTGAAATTACTCTCAGTAATAGCTCTCAGTAATAGTTGTATGCTAAATTTCAAGAAGAAAAGCATCTGTCCTTCACAATGAAATGTGAACAATGTATGGCCTTTTCTGTCTCTGATTTGAGGAGATGGACATAATGATGCAGGAAGGAAGATTCCAGGGCATCCCAGAACCAAACAGACTTTGTATATGTGGTCCACCTGAAGTAGAAGATCTGGCCCACTATTACTGGAATTCTATATTCTATTCCTAGAGAGCATTACTTATATGTTTGGGTTGTTTGAGGACAAACTAAAATCTGTAAGGTTTTAACTAGTTGGCAGTGCAGAAGGTTGCTGTTTTTGCATGAAAAGAAAGAAAGAAAGAAAGAAAGAAAGAAAGAAAGAAAGAAAGAAAGAAAGAAAGAAAGAAAGAAAGAAAGAAAAGATACTTGATGAAAGTACTAATACAGCTGGCCCACATTCGCTAGAGTTAGGGTTACAGGACCCCCACAAAAGTGGAAAATCTGCAAATAGCAATATGTGTGTGCATGTGTCTGTGGGAAGGGGATGGAGATATGTTGGAGAGAACGGACGCCCCGGGCTCTAAACCAGGTCAGGGGAAGAAGAAGGAAAGGGGGTAGGTCGGTATGCTGGCCGTGTACTTCCTTTCTGTAACCCATCTCCTTCTTTGGGCATTAGGAGAAGGCTTGTGGTGCTGAGAAACTGGGTTGCATGCCATCATTTGCTGGCCAGGGAGCAACTGATGGAGGAGGAAGAGGACCGGAGGTGGATTTTTAAAGGGCTGTGTGGCCTCATCAGAGCTGCTGAGAGGGAATATTCCCCTGGAAAAGAAGCACCAGAGATGGAGGAAGTGGTTGGAGAAACTCCTAAATAAATCAGTGAAAATCAAACCCACAAATGTGGAGGGCTAACTGTATAATATGTAGGTTTCATTTTCTTTTCTTACAGATTTAATACCATTCATATGTACTTGTTATTTTAGTATAATTTGTCTGGTTTTGATATAGTCTGTTGATTTATTTAATAAACTTTGTCCAAATCATGTTTAAGAAAGCTTTTACAATGGAAAAAGCAAACCTGTACAAAAGCTGGGAAAAGACCAAGTGATGGTGTTATTCAGAAAAAGACTAACCATCTGCAGAACTCCAAAAGGACACACTGGGGCCTCAGGAAGGGTTAGAAGCTCATATGAACCAGCAAAAAAATTGCACCATAGAGTGTTTCTCTTGACCCTCTCAGGCAATGCTTAGAATTCTTCCTTCTATCCCTCTTCTCCTGTTTATTTTCTCCCCAACATTCATTCAGTTTCCCATGGCCACTGAGTACATTCAGTTTTTACTTGGCTGTTTCTGAGGATCCTCATTTCTTATCTATGATGTTTGGAAACTGAGGGGACAATTGATGGAGATATACACATTCAACTAGGAAACAGGCTAGTAGTATCTTTTCTAATTTGACAGAAACTGGACTATAATAAGAATGGAAATTGGCAATAGGAAAGCCAGACATCTTTACAAACCTTCTCCCTTGCTCCTGTGAACTGGATTAAATCTGTTCTGTGCAACCTCCCAAGATGTGGAATAATTTTCTTCCCAGCTTCTCAAAGTTACTCTTGTCATATCTGTTTAGCTTAATCCTAGACACAGCCTGGAAACACTATTTGCTGGCTAGAGCAAATGTTGGCTGGAGTATAGCAAAAGTAATACTGGCTGGAAGAGGCTGTCAGTTATAGTCAAAAAGATAACTTTTCCTAGTTCTGATTCTAGGTTCCTGGAGAGTTTATGAGACAGAATGCTAAAAGAATCAGATAGAATATTTGCTACTGACTGATAGACAGATATACTGAACAGGATCCATTTTATTTCTGGTTCTTTCCACTTCAAACAGGTATGGCAAAGCAATCAGGTAAAGGCTCTGACTTTCATCTCCTTTTGTAGTGGATTGGGAGCTCAATGATCTCAATTAAACATTCACAAGTAGCTAGAAATTCAAGCCACTTGTACAGAAATGTTGATACTTATCAGAGTCTTCTCTAGACTTTGACTGTGAAAGTGCCAGCATGTGCATTGCTAACATTACAGTGTGCACCGGTTTCATCCACTTCCAAACTGGCTGGGGTGACCTTACACATGCACTTTCTCTTAAGGAAGGAGGGAAGTAGAATCGAGTTAAAACAAGTCAGATGCCACAGCCCGGATGGCACTCTTGGAAATTATACCTTGAAGGCACTGCACATTCTGGTGTCTGCACGAGGCTAGTTTAGTCTGGATGGGGAATTAGTATAGCAGCCAAGAAGTGATTATATCTGTTCGGTGTGCTCTGGCTAGGGGTGTATGATCTGGTCTATATCTTGTTCATATCACGTTTGCATGTGTTCACTCATAACTCCATTCTGCTCCATATATTTAAAAGAAAAACATTCACATTCACATTTATTTTCACACTTGGCTTCCTCTAGCATATAACATTGTATCAATCTTTGCTTCACACAGGCATTTTTAAGTTTTCTATTTACAGAGTGTGTTAAGGATAATTATTTTCAAGATGGTGTATTGTAATAGCATGGCTTGTCTCATTCCCAGTCAGTCTAGGAATTACTCTGAGTGAAATCCAGCACAGTCTGAGCCCCATTTGAGAGTCTATAGGTTCTTCCTCTGCACTGCATTTCAAGACACCATGTAAATACTATGATTTTCAGCATGAAGTTTCCCCATTCCACTTTCTCTCCCTCAGCTCTTTGAAACATCTTGCCCTATCTTCAAAACTTCTCTGATTTTTTGGTCTTCTTGGTTGGCCTGACAGAAATGTTATCAAAATAGGAATTTTCTTATAGCCAACATATTCTTTTCTGTAGTGTTTGAGCTAAGAACTACATTGTACGATTTGGAGAAGGATGGAATCTGGAAGGATCACTTAACTAATTTGCATATTAGTTTGAGATGTGAATCATGTCACTTTAAAAAAGTGGACCATATGAAAAGTCACAGCACCCATTGTTGTCATGGTATACCTTCAAGTCATTTCCGACATGGCAATCCTAAAGCGACACTATCATGGGACTTTCAGAGGCTGAGAGTTTGTGACATGACCAAAGTAACGCAGTGGGTTTCCATGGCCAAGAGGGAATTAAACCAAAGTCTCCAGGGCTGTAGTACAATGCTCAAACCACAACACCATGCTGGGTATCTACAATACCACAGCACCATCTAAAGTCATGGAGATAGCATCTTCAGTCAATTATAAACATAATTTTCAATTTTGGAGCTATAGTCCAAAAGGCAACTTTTCCAAGGTCTAGTTGCTATATGTTGCCAGTGTTTATTATAGATCACATACATGTTCACAGTCTCAAAACACAGTTTTAGCCTAATGTACCTCCACAAGTATTTAAAATAAAGGTGAGGGGAGAAACTTACCATCACAGGCAGGAGGCTAGCAACACTGAAAGGTAATTCATATTTCAGTTGTTCAATTGTTTCAATTAAAAAATTCACGAAGAGATGTGAATGCATTTACTTCAGTTTTAGTTTTATAGTGATTCCACAGCTACCTTAAAGTTTTATTTGAAGCAATTCAGTCCAAAGTATACTTGCCAGTTCATGGTAATTCCTTTTTTTTTTATTTGCTTGAAACAGAAGATGGATTGGATCCAGACTCAGTTATGTTTAAAATAGACTCACAGCAATCAGTGGGACTTAAAGTAGTTGTGAAGAACTTGTCCCATTGATTTCATTGATTCTCAGGCTTTCTTTACAATGTACATGGGTTCAGTGAAACTCCATATAGAAATTAACATGAATATGAGAACATGCAGTTATTTTACACAGGGACTTTTTATGTAACCAAAAAGAAAAAAAGGGGTGGGGGATACTGTCACTGTCACTCCAGCCTTATTCATATGTTATGGAGCTGTGTAGAATAAACATACAAGGAGCAGGGAATAGGTACTAGCCTTGTCCTCCTCTGTTGGTAGTCTTGCCTCCTTCCTGCTCCTTCTGGGGGTGCTCTCCGTACAATTCAGCACAGAGCCTGGAAAAGCCAACATTTTCCCATACAGTTCCCAGAATCATCCAGCTAACATTTGAAAATTAGTCAGATGATAACTAGAAAAAGGAACTCTACAATCAAATGCCCTCTGCAAAATGGCATTCATGAAAATCGGGCACTTGGAGAACCTTATCGTTTGTCCAGAAATTTCAGCATGAAATGTTAACTGCCTTGATTCAGCTTTTTAGCTGATTTTTAAAACTGCTTTTCAATTTCTTCTTCTGTTGTTTGATTTTGGAAGCAGTTTTATATATTTTATTGTTTCTATTCATTGACAGTACAGAAGGCTGGGAAATTTTGCAGAGTGGCAGCACAAAACCTCTTTGAAATACATGGAACATGTTTATGCTATTGTAGTATTTTTAACATTGTGTAAATATGATAGAGAATTTAATTGTTATTTTTCTTTTATATTTATGTGTTACACCATTTGAAGGCTCTTCTCTTTTTCCTATGTATTTGGAAAAAAGGAAGTTGGCATTGCTCCATCTGACTCAGCTCTCCTTACCATACTTACCTAAAGACACAAGAAACTGAACCTGAAACCAAGAAAGACTCAAGACATTTTGCTGCCTGAGACCAAGAAGGAGACCATTCCCTCCACTGCACTAGAAGACCGCAAGCAAGTTCAAAGATGCAGGACAAACCATATGGCACATACGTCTCTGTCCTGCAACACCTTAGTGCTGCTGCTAATCCCTCAGTATTGGCTGCTTGATGCAACTGCCTTCTTTTGATGAATTATTAGGCTGGGCCTGCCTGGGATCTTCTGTGGGCAAAGCCTGGGCTATGTCACTAAGCTATACCTCTTGCCCATTACATGCAATTCGCTGAAGCTGCCCATCCTGCCCTGAGTTTTACACCACCGTGTGAACAAGATGGTAGTAACAATTTACTATGCTTACAAGACAAATGAGCCAAAATAAACAGGTTCTTTTCACAAACACCTTGATGCTCACTCCTTCTTCTGCAGGCCATTGTGTCAGCCTGAATATTTGCAAGAGCCCACACTCTTGAATGTCAAGGTGAAGAACAAATTACCAAGGTAACTATATAGATGCTGCCCATGTTCTCAGCTATTAGGTAAGAAAATCAGAATGAGGAGTTTTTGCCTGATTGCCTCAGAAGAACATAAGAAAACCCTTATTACTGTGGTTCTTATTTTTATTTTTAATTTGTTGCTGGGGACCCCCAAGACTTAACACTTAAATATTTAAATTTAGATTTAAATGTTCAAATATTTATTTAAGGATTTGAATGTTTATTTATTTATTAATTAAAAGCTTCTGGAGACTAAAGCCATTTCTGCACTAGACTGTTATAGCATTATTATTCCACTTTCAACATCCTATGGAATCCTGGGGTTTGCAGCTTCAGGAGAAGCTGGCCGGCCCCTCCCTAAACTGCAAACCCCAGGATTCCGTAGGATGTTGAAAGTGGAGTAATAGCGCTATAATAGTCTAGTGTGGAAATGGTCTAAGATTCAAATCCCTGTTCAGACACTGCTTGAGTAAGTCACATTCTCTCAGCCTCAGAGGAAGGCAAAGGCCCCTCTG
This sequence comes from Iguana delicatissima, assembly GCA_948472985.1. Classification (NCBI taxonomy): domain Eukaryota; kingdom Metazoa; phylum Chordata; class Lepidosauria; order Squamata; family Iguanidae; genus Iguana; species Iguana delicatissima. The sequence continues at coordinate 288,015 of CAOKZL010000174.1, forward strand.
AACAAATTGCCAAAAAATATCCCTGTGATAGGTTCACTTTAAGGCTGAGATAAGTCAGAATTGACTTGAAGGCACACAGCAACAAACTGCCGCTGACAGGGGGCACTTTAGCTATCATGTCTCTTCCCTTTGAAAACTGACTTATGGCAACCCTAAAGTGAATCTATCATGAGAATTTTCTTGGCAAGATTTGTTCCTTTCGCCTTTCCCTGAAGCTGAGAGAATGTGACTTGCCTAAGGTCACCCAGTGGGTTTCCATGGTCGAGTGGGGATTCAAATCCTGATCTCCAGAGTCATAGTTCGGGCATGCACACACACCTGCCACCATGTCCCTTTCATCAGGGACATGGCAGTAAGGGTATGTGTGTGCACACCCAAATGGGGGTGCAATTTCAGCACCTGCAACCCCAGTCTCAATGTCATATCCCTGTTGCTGCTGCTGCTGCTGGTGTCCATCAGCAAAGCTTCACAGACCTGCTGTGAGGGCTCTGCGGACCCCCAGGGGTCCCTGGCCCCCAAGTTAAGAAGCACTGCCTTACTGGATTGCTATCAAGTCTAGCTAAGTGACACCTGGGCTTGCAGCCAGTTTCTTAGCACCATGAACTCTCTCTCTATGCCTCCTACAAGCCCAAGGAAGGAGATGGGCAAGAGAGAGGAAGCATAGGTCCATCATGCCAACCCATCCCCTTTCCCTTGCTTTTCCTGACCTGGCCTGGACCATGGTGCCCACTCTTCTCACAACCACACACACACACACATTTTGATATTTGCAGTTTTTCTAGTTTCGTGAGCGTCCTGCACCCCAACCCTAGTGAATGTGGAAGGCTGACTGTATGGCCAAAGGAACAGGAGAAAGGAGGAGCCCCCGTGCTATCAATAAAGCCACTGTCTCATAAAATGGAAAAGGGGCATGCTGGATTTTTTCAGGCAGGCAAAGGAAGGTGAATAGTAAGGGCCTGGATGAGAAGATAATATTGGGGTGGTGGATTTTTCTATTGGGAGGAAACAGCACTCCTGAGAACACTGTTTTCTTCTGAGACTGAATGGGTAGGGATTTCTGATCAAAAGCCATTGGTTCTGGGAACAGCTGAACATTAGAACCTCCCCTTTAAAAAAATTAACCACCACATGACTAAAGAACCCAGTGTTTTACCAACACAATAGCATGCAAATCTGCTTATATAAAACTATTATGCAAGGGACCGAAACACTGGTTGTTCAGAGCCGACTTTTAGTCAGGGCTGTAACTATCGGTTGCACTTTGCCTGCCTGTTCTTTGCCTGATTTTTCTTCTTCTTTTTGGTTTTTGTTTGCGCAATTAATGCTTAAGCTCTTGAGCGCATTAGTAATGCTTCACTGCGGTAACCGGGCTTTGCATCCCCCCCATTTTTTTTTCCCAGAAAGATTGAGAATGTCCGTGGTGTGCAGTGCATATGAGCTCCTTTACTGGAAAAGGATCTTTCAGTTAATATTTCTAGCTGAGCAATGATTGTTAGGTGTTCTTTGCTGGAAAGTGAGAAGCTGAGAGTCCATATATGGGCAAACCAGCCGGCCAGTGGCTGCAAACTGTGCCCTGAAAATGGGTTGGTTTTATTGTCAGGTAATCCAAAGTGCAAATGGCTAGCGGTTGACATAGCCCAGGAAGCAAAGACTTTCATTTTGCACCATTGATTCACACTGGTCATGGGGGAAAAATGGAAGTGCCAGAAAAACAGAAAATTATTTGCATCACAGAGATTAAAAGTCTGCTTGCTTCTCTGGAATCAAAAATGGAGAGATACATCTCTAAAAAACCAGCCTTCTCCCACCCATGATGAACACCTTTGGGTTGCTTAAAATAAAAGGGCAAAGTGAGTTCTTTGGCCACCAGGGGGCATAGAGCTACTTAGTTACCAAGTACAAAAAGGATGTTGCCTAGATGGTTGTAGTTTAGCTCACATTACATTAAAGTGCTAATGATGCATCTCTCTGTGTGCATTCTTGTAAGGTCAGTGGGTTCCTCTAATGTACAAAGGCAAATAACAAATAAAGACTTTTTCTTTATTAAGGAGACATGGGACAGGACTGTTAAGAGTGCATCTATACTATACAATTAACAGCTATTTTATACCACATTTACCTCCAAGGTGCCGTCCAATGGAAATCTGGAATTGGTAGCTTAGTGAAGTCCTTAGAATTGTCCTCTGGAGATTTTTAAGAATACTTTTGCATTCCCCTCAAATGCAGTTCTACATCTCTCTGGATTCCTCACCAAACTATAAATCTCAGGACTCTGTAGGAAAGGGCTGTGATGGTTAAACTGATTTCAAACTGTGCAGTGTTGATAGAGTGTTTTAGGAGTATATGTATCTTGCATAGTTATAGTGGCTTGATTCCACTTTAACTGTCATTGCACCATCTTTTGGCACCCTAGGATTTGTACTTTGGTTAGGTACTTATAATTTTTTGCTGAACAATCCCACTATTGTAGTTCAGGGGAGTGGATTAGAGTACTCCAGCAGAGGATTATAAATATCTGCTCAATCAACAAATCCTAGGATTCCATAAAACAATGCCATGGCACTTAAAGTGGTATCAGACTGCTATTGCTCTGTAGTGTGGATAAACTAAAAAAAAAACAAGAAGCTCATATGAGTAAAAGCTTTATATTAGTTCTAAATATGGATAAGGATGCAGCACTGTGGTACCAGACTTCCAAGAGCATAATGAGACTTCCCCCTTCTTTCTTTCATACAGCCTACTATAACTCCTCAGAATCTAGGGATTTTGAGGAAATACAGTGACACGGAGGAGAGAGACAGAGCTGGCCTTATCCCTGCTCTGGTTACAGAACTACTTCCATTAGTGGTTCAGAATGACTGCATCCTGACTACAGGCTCTGTATGTACAGAAGAACCAGCAAATAACAAGATGGTGGAGGATGCCTGCTGTGCCTTGACCCATCTGTATAATTCCAGTGTGCTTCAAACAGATATAGTCCTAAGTTTGATTTTGAAAAAAAAAATAAATTAAAGAATTTCCATTTATATCTGGTTTTTTAAATCCTTCTGGTGCATGACATATAACTACCTCCCACAATCTGATGTCCTGCAGATGTGCTAACTTCAACTTTCATCATACCTAGCCACCATGACCACTGTGAATGATTGGAGTTCCAGTCCAGTACTTCTGCGGGGCACTAAAGCCATTTCCGCACTAGCCTGTTATAGCGCTCTGATTCCACTTTCAACATCCTATGGAATCCTGGGGTTTGCAGTTTCGGGAGGGGCCAGATGTTGAAAGTGGAATCAGAGCACTATAACAGGCTAGTGCGGAAATGGCCTAAGTTGGGAAAGGTAGCTGTATACATTTCAGTCCAACGCTCTAATAGCTCTAATAGTATTTCTATATACTGGTAGCTGGGAAGGAACAATAGGTCTCATTAGGCCTTTAGAATGAAAAGGCATATAATAGCTTTCTCGATCATTCTTGCTGTTTCTGCCAAAATGTCACCATCTACTGACCTGAACATTTTCTGAATCAATTCCACCCTCTGATTCAGACCAATTATTGAACAGCTGAGTTTCATTTTGTATTTACTATTTTGTTATTCTTGTTTATTTATTTTCCTGCAGAAATCAAACAGGGCTGCAGCCAGAATAAGTAATAGTTAGAGTCGACCTACAGAAATTGGCAAGACCTCATTTAGCCACAAAAAATCTCATAGATTTCAGTGGCTATTCTGAATTCAAACTAACATTTAAAATCTTCCCGTTGGCATTCATATGTATAATGTGCTGGCAGAACTCTAAGAAAGTTCTTTCAGTTAAATCACATATCTTGTATCTAAGCATGTGTGACAAACTCTAACATTCCAGCACAGATGACTAGCACCACCTAAAGCAGATTATTTTAGGTTAATGACCACATATTCTTCAAGGTAAGCTTTCAGTAATGTGTGCTAAAGGTGGCCAGGGCTCAAGTCAGCAGTGGATGTGGCCAAGACAAACCAGAAAAAAAAAAGTCTTGTCCCCTCTCTCTATGCCAATCTTTTTTTTTTCTGCCTTTCTCTTTCACCATCTAACAGGCTGCTGTGGAAGGATGTTGACATTTTTGCAAAGGTCTGAGGAAAGGCCTTTTTGCAGAGGTGTTTTGAATTCAGTGTGAGGGCTGAATGAAATTAGGCAAAGCACTGCAGCAGCTCTAGAGCCAGAGTGGTTGTTGTTTTTGAATACCATCAAGTCCACTTCAACTCATGGCAACTCTATGAGAGACCTCCACGCAGTTACGTAGAGATGGGGGGCGATGAGGGTGGTTCACACTGGGGGCAATGTTTTGGGGGCATCCCAGCCTGTAGCCACACCCCAGCATGCCCTGGCCATGCCCCCCCCGCACCCTGGCCACGCCCATGCACGATACACCCATGCCCCCACGCACAGTGGCCAAGCCCCCTGTGCTGTAGCCACCCCCTCTCCCGCCCCCCTTCCACACACTCCAAGCTCTGCCACTGCCTCCAAGCCACTCTGTCATCAACCTCACTGTGCAGGCCTTGCACATTTAGGGATGTGTCTTCCTTGATGAGTCTAGCCATCTGTAATGCAGTCTTGCTCTCTTTCACTGCTTTCTACCTTACCAAGTATTACTGCCTTTTCTAGTGAATCATGTCTTCTCATAATATGGCCAAAGAACAACAGTCTCAGTTTAGTTACTTTGGCTTCTAGGGAGAGATTAAGCTTGATTTACTCGAGGACCTATTTATTAGTCCTTTTTTTATAGCCCATAGTATCTATAAAACTCTTCTCTAGCACCACTTTTCAAAGAAGTTGATTGTCTTCCTATCAGCTTTTTTCATTGTCCAGCTTTCACAACCATACTTAGGGCCTTTCCATATTACACTGCTATGATGCTATTATTCCACTTTCAACATCCTGTGGAATTCTGGCATTTGTAGTTGACTAAGGCCAAAGAGCTCTCTGGCTGAGAATTCTAAATGCCCCTCCCTAAACTACAAACCCCAAGATTCCATAGGATGTTGAAAGTGGAATAATAGCACTATAACAGTGTAGTGCAGAAAGGCCCTATAGAAACTGGAAATACTATGTTGTGGACAATCTTAACTTTAGTATTCAGTGATATATCTTTATACTTCAGGATCTTTTACAGTTCTTTTATAGTTGCCTTTCCAAATCTTAGTCTTCTTCTGATTTCTTGACTGCAGTCTCCATTGTGATTAATGGCTGAGCCAAGGTATGGAAAATCTTGAACTGTTTCAATATCTTCATCATCTTCTTTAAAGTTATGTAAATCATCTCTGATTATTATTTTTGTTTCCTTAGTGTTCAGCTGTAAACCGGCCTTTGCACTTTCTGCCTTGACTTTCTTCAGAGCTAATGGTTGCCCAATCCTAATTTAAACTGTTTGGGATTCTAGACCTCTGCAGAAAATCAGGCTATTTTCCATCTCCAGTCTGCTTTCCCAGCTTAATCTCTTGTTTCAGAGAAGATCATGGTTCACAGAATCATAGAATTGGAAGGAACCATCTAGTCCAAAAGCTCAGTGGGTTTGACCTGGTTGGTTCTTTTATAATGGTAGTTCAACAGTTAAGAAGGTAGAACCAGCCTCTGGGGAATTAGATTGGCTCATTAGACCACTTACATGAGAGGCGGATCTTCTTCCATCATTGCTTCACACTACACCTCAACCAAGGGCAGAACTTTAAAAACTTTTACTGGTGCCCAATTTCCAAAATTACCTGTATTCTTTCAGATGATTCTATTCTGCATACTTTGAAACCCAAGACTCAAGAAGGAAAAACATATCAAGCTCATGCCCTCCAATTGTCCTGATTTGGCAGGGGCAGTCCTCATTAATCCTCTCTTGCTCCACTTTTTCAGCTGCTTTTAAAATGTCCCAGTTTCTCTCTCTTTCTCTCACTTCCCCCTTTTGTCGTCAGCTTACTTCAGTTACTACAAACTAAGTTCAAGGTGTAAAAGTAGTGTACTCTCCAGAGGCATATCTAGGGTGGGGCAAGTAGGGCATGTGCCCTAGGTGCCAATGCCAGGGGGGTGCAAAAAAGCTATGCCAGAAGATTTAGCGGCAGTGGTGGTGGATGAGGAAGCGTTAGCCTCAGAGGTAGAGGTGCAACTTCTACACTTGCCCTAGGCGCTGTATACACTAGATATGCCTCTGGTACACTCAGTTAACTCATCTGGGGAAAGAGGGGGGGAGTGGAATCAGGCCCTTCCTAGTTGGCTCAAGCAAAAGCAAACTGTTGCTTCTGCTTCTACCTTGTTTATTCTTCGTCATTAATAGTTTTTGCCATCTTGACTACATTGTGATGTTGCTTAGCCACACATGTACTAATTTTCATCTGTGAAATGTTGGAAGGGATGCAAGCTACTTTAGGTGAACTTTTTCACTTTATTTCAAAATTCTTAGAATGTTATTTAATCCCTCCTACTTTTCCAGACAAACTTTTTTCATATATGATGACTGTTGGCTTCATTCATTTGAAATAGGTTTTCTCTCGAATTTTGTGTGAAAATTCATCCCATCTGTTAAACTGAATAGATATGAAGCTATCCCTTTATGTTCTACGGATATTACATAAGATTCTGCTGGGATCTGTACCCTCTGGACTCTGGGAAATTACATCTAAAGCTCCTTTTTAAAAAGTATTCCTAAGCTAAGCTTAAGGGAAGGATCCCTAGCAATAAAGCTTCAGACTCTCCCTCCACCCAAAGAGTTTGACAGCCGAGGCCCTAGGATATGTTAGCAGATTTGGCCTGATCAGTGGCAGCTTATTAGAATTCCTCTGCATATTTGCATTGAATCTTCTTCATAAGAAGGCAATGAACATCAGAAGAAACGCAATAAACAACAGAGCCAATAGTAGTAGTAGCAGCAACAACATCAACAGTTGCCGAAAAGGCATCTGCTTATCAGTAGGGGGGAAAAACCTCCACACCCCCATGACCCATCATAATGTACATTGCTTGTTAAGCAAGATAAATTGCAGGGGTTAACAATTCCACATATTTTGGAAGCTTAATTGTACTACATACAGTTAGCAGATATTAGAATTGTTAGGTCTAACAAAAGTCTTCTGGCTGTTTGGTCCAAAGTGCAGATTGACCCATTATTATTGATTAGGGTTGTCAAGTGTCCCTTATTAAAAGGGATATCCCTTGTTTGAGAGCCAGAAAGCTTATCCCTTATAGGGCAGGCAAGTGTCCCTTATTAGAAGGGATATTCCATATTTGAGTGTTGGAATGTTTTCCTTTTTATATAGACTAAACAAAATGCCAAGAAATGCTGTATTTTGGGGTGTGGGCCCTTCCAATAGACAGAACTGTGAGCATCATGTAACTTATGAATGTGGGCATTCTGTTAATTATACGAGGAAACACGTGGCTAAGTTAAATGAAATCAACACTTCAGTATTTAGGTAAGTGCCAACGTTTTTAATACCTACTCCCTGATTGTCAGTGCTTTCTATAATAAATTTTGGCTGTCCCCTTACTGCTACTATTTTGAAAAACCTAGCAACACTATTATCGATGGATAAATTAAGAAACGGTTTCATTCCAATTCACCTTACTGCACAATGAAATAAGTAGGACTTACTATACATTTTTGACTCAATCATGCATGCTTATAGAGTTCAGAATCATTCCACATTCTGAATCATAATAATGCACTGAATCATAATAATATATGATGTTTAATTATCAAAGTGCACCTTTTCTCAGGCAAAGGCATAAACTTCAGTTCCATTCCATATGATAAAGAACTCTGACATCATTAGTGATATCACAAGGGCTATTTCAAGAGAAGAAGTGAAGTGGAACCAAGAAGTGGGGACAGTGTCAGGGGGAATTCTAATGGTACAGTTTAACTATATGAGTATCTGTTTAGAGCAAAATACAGCAGTTTCTCATTCACAGCTCTGAAAAGTGAATTTTTAAATTATACATTGCATGATCTCTCAGACAGTATGACCACAATCTATTATGGGAGTTATAGGCCAAAAGATCACAGAGTAATGCTGTGAGTGGCAAAAAAGGCAAATGCTATTTTAGGCTGCATTAACAGAAGCATAGTTTCCAACTAACAGTAGCCTTGTCCAGCCCACATTTTACTAGCTTCTTTGCAAGGATGTTATGGGGAACTTTGTCAAAGGCCTTACTGAAATTGAGATATGCTACCTCCACAGCATTCCCTTCATCTATCAAACTAGTAACTCTATCATAAAAAGAGATAAGATTAGTCTGGCATGACTTATTTTTGAGAAATCCATGTTGGCTTCTTGTGATTACCGCATTGCTTTCTAAGTGATTAGAAACTGACTACTTAGTGATCTGCTCCAGGATCTTTCCGGGTACTGATGTCAGGCTGAGTGGGCGATAATTATTTGGGTCCTCTTTTTTTCCTTCTTGAAGATGGGGACAACATTTGCTCTCTTCCAGTCTGCTGGGACTTCCCCTGTCCTCCAAGATTTCTCAAAGATGATAGCAAGCGGTTCCGAAATGACCTCTGCCAGTTCTTTTAATATCCTAGGATGCAATTCATCTGGCCCTGGAGACTTGAATTCATCCAGTGTGGCCAGGTATTCTTGTACCACCTCTCTACCTATTATGTGCCTCATTTCCTCTGCTTCCTCACCTGCTCTCCAACTGCCAGGTTGAGTGCTTGTATCCTTTTGGGAAAAAACTGAGACAAAGAAGGTGTTAAGTAATTCTGCCTTTTCTCTTCCTCCTGTGAGTAATTCACCATCTTCTCTGCGCAGCGACCCTATTGTCTCCTTCTTTTTCCTTTTGCTGAGGACGTATTTTAAAAAGCCCTTTTTATTGTTTTTAATATCTCTGGCCAGCCTAAGTTCATTCTGTGCTTTAGCCTTTCTGACCTCCACCCTACATCTCCTGGCTACCTGCTTAAATTCTTCTTTGGTGGTTTCCCCCTTCTTCCATTTCCTGTACATGTTTCTCTTAACACTGAGCTCAGCTGAGAGATCTTTAGTCAACCATTCTGGTTTCTTCAGATGCCTTCCATTTTTTCTCTGTATTGGCACAGTTTTAGACTGTGCCTTCAGTATCTCCCTTTTAAGAAACTCCCATGCCTCCTGAACATCTTTCCCTTTCATTATTTTGACCATGGAATTCCAGCCAGCAGCTCCTTAAGTTTACAGAAGTCCGCTTTTTTAAAATCTAAGATGAGTGGCTGGCTACACTTATCTTCTCCTTCCCACTGAATGCCAAATTCCAATAGGGCATGGTCACTCCCCCCTAAAGATCCAACAACTTCTACCTCATTAACAAGGTCATCCCTGTTGGTCAGGATCAGATCTAGAATATTTGATCCCCTTGTAGCCTCTTCCACCTTCTGGACCATGAAATTGTCTGTAAGACTAGCAAGAAACTTGCTGGACCTTGCTATTATTACTGTATCTCTCCTTTTTGAATGTGCAGTCATTTGGTTGAGGAAGACATCATCAAAGTCCTCAGTCTGGTTTGGAGGTCTGTAGTAAACCCCCACCAGAATATCCCTATTGTTTTTTGCTCCCTTAATTCTTACCCAGATGCTCTCAACTTGGCTTTCTGGGTTTAAGTCATGGATCTCTTCACAGATGAAAACACCCTTGACATACAAGGCTACTCCTCCTCCTTTCTTGTTAGGTCTGTTTTTACAAAATAGGCTATATCCCTCTATTCCTACGTTCCAATCATGAGACTCATCCCACCAGGTTTCAGTGATGCCTATCAAAACATATTTATTTTGTTGTACTAGGAGTTCAAGTTCATCTTGCTTGTTTCCCATACTCCGTGCATTAGTGTATAGACACTTAAGTTCCCGTGCCCTTCCTGCAAGTCCTGTACTATAGTTTCCACTCCTCCTGCCATTGGACACTTGTATTACTTGGCCAATATCATTTGGGCCTTTCCCCCCTGCACTCGCCGAGTCCTTGCCCTGAATAATATTGTCTCCCTCCCCAGCGGAACTTAGTTTAAAGACCTCTTAATCCTCCTTGCTAGACTGTTTGCAAAAACATTCCTGCCAAGTTTTGTGAGGTGCAGCCCATCCCTTGCCAGAAGCCCACGTTCATGGAAATTCAGGCCGTGTTCCAAAAACCCAAACCGTTGCTGGCGACACCATGTGTGGAGCCAGTTGTTGACCTCTGCTATTGCCCTTTCCCTTCGTGCGCCATATCCTTGAACAGGGAGGAGAGACGAAATGACCACCTGTGCACCAAGGTCCTTAAGCTTTGTCCCCATAAGCTCATAGTCCTTTGCAATGTGGTAAAAGCTGTGCCTCGCAGTGTCATTGGTTCCGACATGAACCACAATGAGGGGCTTATGGTCAGTGGGCTTGACCAGCCTGGTTAGCCTCTCCGTTATGTGGTTGATCCTGGCCCCAGGAAGACAGCAGACCTCTCGATTGAGTTTGTCCAGTTTGCAAATTGCCGTTTCAGTTCCTCTGAGCAAGGAGTCCCCAACAACCAGAACTCGCCTCCTCTGAGGCTTGTCCTCAGCTCCTCAACAAGCATGTTCTTCTAGGACTGCCTGGGCATTCTGTTTAGGCTGGGAGTGTTGATCTAGTTGAGATTCTGTTCCCTCCTCCTCGTGCTCCTCATCGTTTGTAAGGCCAAGAACTTTGAAGTGATTGTGTATGGTGAGAGTCTCTGTTACCTTCCTGGTCCTTCTACTCCTCTGTGTGATATTCCTCCAAGCCTCCATTTCCTGGCACAGTGTGCTGACTTCCTGATCTGGCAGCTCCTCTGCGCATTTGGTCTTGAGGAAGGTCTTCTCCGCTCTATCCAAAAACTCCTCACCTTCCCTAATAAGACGAAGATTAGAAACTCATGCCTCCAGCTGGCGTACCTTCTCCTCCAAGACGGTCATCAGCTTGCACTTGGTGCAGGTGTACCTGAGAACATCATGTGGCAAGAAAAGGAACATCCCACAAGTGTTACTGGTGACCGCGGCAGCTCCCTCACCTTCCATCCTTGATACTACAGAATACAGGGAGTAGTTATAGAAAGAATAACCGGGCTTTCTTTCTCAAATTCAGCTATATAAGCTATGTCTGCTCTGCTGATTGCCAAGGGTTGAACTGACTCCTCCCTCTCATTAGTCAGTTAGACCATGTGCTCAGGGAGAGCACACGGCCAGCGCAAGGAATCTTAACAAACACAAGCAAGCAAGCAAACAAGCAAACAAGTACAGTCCCACAAGCCTGTAAACACACCTGGTCAAGGATGTCTTCACAGACCCAGCTCCCCCTCTGCTCTCTCCTCTGGGAATGAGCTAGAGGCCCGTTGGGAACCCAGAGTTCTGTCCTGGGCCCAGTGCTGTTCAATATCTTCATCAACGACTTGGATGAAGGAATAGAGGGCGTGCTCATCAAATTTGCAGATGACACCAATTTGGGAGGGGTTGCTAATACGCCAGAGGACAGGATCAAAATTCAAAATGACCTGGACAGCTGGGCCATGGCTAACAAAATGAAATTCAACAGAGAGAAGTGTAAGGTCCTACACTTAGGTAGAAAAAATGGAATACAGAAATAGAGGATGGGGGACACATGGCTGGATAGCAGTACGTGCGAAAGGGATCTAGGAGTCTTCATAGATCACAAGCTGAACATGAGTCAGCAGTGTGATGCAGCAGCCAAGAAAGCCAATGCAATTCTCGGCTGCATCAATAGGAGTATGGTGTCTAGATCAAGGGAGGTACTGGTACCACTCTACTCTGCTTTGGTTAGATCTCATCTTGAATACTGTGTCCAGGTCTGGGCACCCCAATTCAAGAAGGACGTGGTCAAGCTGGAGCAAGTCCAGAGGAGGGCAACCAAAATGGTGAGGGGCCTGGAAGCCATGCCCTATGAGGATAGACTTAGAGAGCTGGGTACGTTTAGTCTGCAGAAGAGAAGGTTAAGAGGGGACATGATAGCCATGTTTAAATATCTGAAGGGATGCCATATAGAGGAGGGAGAGGGCTTGTTTACCGCTGCTCCAGAGACCAGGACAAGGAGCAATGGATTCAAGCTGCAGGAAAGGAGATTCCACCTGAACCTCAGGAAGAACTTCCTGGTGGTCAGGGCTGTCCGGCAGTGGAATATGCTGCCTCGGAGTGTGGTGGAATCTCCTTCTTTGGAGGTTTTTAAGCAGAGGCTGGATGGCCATCTGTCAGGAGTGCTTTGTGGGTGTTCCTGCATGGCAGGGGGTTGGACTGGATGGCCCATGTGGTCTCTTCCAACTCTACATTTCTATGATTCTATGATTCCAAGCCAAGGGAAGCAATACCCCCACTATATTCTGTGCTGGTCAGGCCTCATGCGGAATACTGCATTCAGTCCTGGTGAGATCTCCTTCTCTAGACATCTTCAAAAAGAGGCTGGACAGCTACCTGCAGAGGATGCTTTAGCTGGCGATCCTGCATTAAGCAAGGGGCTTGACCTGATTAGCCCATTAAGTCCCTTCCAACTCTATGATTCTTTTATTTTCTCACCTCTGCTCTCATCAGCCATTAATACCATTGTGTAACTTTAAGAAGAGCACCTGTTCTTTGTCTCAGCTCCCATGACATCCCTGAAACACGGATATAATCATTCTGATCTCTTTTATGGAGCTGAATTACAAAATCTTGGGGATGGAAGAGATCTTGGGCTTTGTCTGGTCCAGCCCCTCCTCAATGCATCACCTGCAATCCATAGTGTAACATCATCTTTGACAGATGGCCTCCCAGCTGCAGTTTAAATATTTCCAGTAAAGGAGAGCCCAGAATCTTTGGATGCAGCCTGCTACACTGTCAAGCACCTTTTGACATTAGAAAGTTTCTCCTAATATTTAGCTGAAATCTTCTTCTCTGTATTTATCCCTAAGTGGTTCTCCTCCACCTTCTGCATGACCACCCTTTTCAGATATTTGAAAACAGTTATGTCTCCCCATAAGCTTCTCCAAATAAAATGTACCCAGCACTTTCAGTCATTCCTCATAGGAAAAGGTCCCTAGACCCTTCACCATCATGATATCTCTTCTCTTGTTATTTTAGAAAAACTGGATAGCACAAGACCTAGCTCTGTATTGCTCAACATAACTTCCCTTCAGTTTGACACACTATCTTCTGTGAGTACTAACTGCATATGCTTGTTCAACCTGCAGTGGATGAAACCTAACAGTAGCATCACCCAGCCAATACTTTACTATAATTTCAACAAAGAAAGCATTAAATGACCTTGTCATCATTTTTATTTGATATGAGGCTGCCTCATCTAAATGGCTTTAAAAGGCAAACAGTACAGATAAGAAAAGGACTGTAAAGACTATACTTGTCTATATATCTGTGTCAAGCAATGAGCTGATTTATCTTATCAGCCTGTCCCATACAGGATTGGCAGCTTGTCCCCCACCTTCTGTATCACCCTGGCTAGTGATTTGGTGCACTGAAATCAGAGCTTGGAGGAGTTGTCTGTTGACCTACAACTCCCAGAATTCATTCCCAAGCATGGCTGGTGTGAGATTCTGGAAGCTGTAGTCAAAAAAGTAATCCATCCAGTCTCTGACTGAAATGGTGGCTTTTCTGTGTGTGAACTGTCTACATGGCTAATGCTGATTTACTATGACTGCAACAGATCACAAAACATGCCATTGGGACCATTCAGGTTTTAGTGGCTACGTATACAGCTGCTGCTTTACATCAGTAGTTCCTCTACGTGAGTTCTGTCCCTTCTGTCTGTGACCCAGTGACAGCTCTGTGCATTCCCAAGGCACTTGTGTAGTGGCTGCCAGCTAGCATGTGAATCATCTTGGCAGTAATGTTGCAACTCATTAACACAGGAGCAAAATATATCCAATGAAAAGCATGTCTTCAGATCTTCATTTCTTTGCTTCCTTTTTAGGCTTGTGTGTACCAATATCTTTTTTCAGATCCAATGGGCTGAGTTTGTCATGGACCTGAATGCCAAACAATAACATCTACAGTTTTAAATTCTAATTGGCTACACTCTGGCAGGAGATCTATTTAAACAGGTACCTATCAGATAGGGTTTGGTAGATAGCTTGGAACTATAAATACAGCCCAGCAGCATCTCAGGAAAGAGGCTCTTAACTCTTCAGCTGTTCCTATGTCTAAACAACAATACAGTGCTGCTAGTGCTGCATCAGCCCCATCCCCTGGACTGCAGTCATTTTGCATCACCTCCCCTGCTGGTGCAGCAAAGCTATATATAGCCCCTGCAGAGTAGATCCTTTCTATATATAGAGCTCCAAAAGTCAGAGTTCAGCACATAACTCTGCTAAACCATTAACAATTCCATGATTCAGGCCTCAGAGACAGATAGAGAAATGTCACTTTGGGGGGGGGAGGGGAGAAGCTAATGTCCCTCCTGTACTAGTGCAGGTGCCAATGACAAGGAAAGGATATGGCTTGGCCTGTACTCTTGTTTTTTCCCCACCTCCACTTCCAGTAGTTATCATGGACACTCCCAAAATGAGCTGGAAGAATCCTGTAAAACTTCTTCTCAAGTTGCAGGGATTCCCAGTTTCATAGCACTTGAGATGGTCTGTCAGGCTTCCAGAGCTTCCAAACCTGGCTGCAGGGAACACAGAGAGGCAACCCATTAAAATGCACTTGCTGAGATTGATCTCATGTGCATAATGTGTCATATGACTCTGACAAGTTAATGGAAGGTGCTTCTTTTGCGTGTATGATTTCTAAAAACAAAACAGAGCAACCTAATAAGGGTAAATGGATGAAGGCGATTATGGACTTAGTGCAGATGGACAAATAGATCCATTTCCAGCAGACAAAGGGAAATCTGAGCTCTCTTATATTCACATTTTTAAAACTTCAAATTCTATGATCACGGAGAAATTTTCCAAATTTGGTAAATTCTTCAAAAATAAACCAAAACTAATTTCTCCACCATGTCCACTAACCAAAATCAGTAGGTACAGCTATTCACAGCATGGAGATGACCTTCTTGTACTTGTCTGTCATGGAGCTGATAAAGGCAAGAAGCTTGTGAGGGAAAAGAGGTAGAAAAGTAAATCCTTCACTGCTAACACAGAGATTCAACCCAGATTTTTCAGAACTAAATGAACAATGTCCTGGGCTTGGATGCATGACTTTAACTGTTCTGGTTTCTCACACATTCAAGGATTTTTATACCACTGGTTCTTTCCAATCATATAAAAAGAAATTTGAAAAACTTCCATATATTCTTATCAGGAATGAACTGAACTTGAATTCTCCTCATGCATCCCAGATTTTTAGTCGACATCCCTTCTGTGTGGTTTCATTTTAAAACCCATTCCACCATGTTTCCTTATTAAATCGTGGATTAGATCATTGATATCTACACATTGACACTTAAATTAACATATCAGACACAAATTTTGCATGTATTTTCTCTTAATATATATTTCTAATTAGAATAACAGAATCATAGAGTTAGATGAGACCATAAGGGCCATCAAGTCCAACCCCTTGCCATGCAGGAATACACCATCAAAGCACTCTGAAAAGATGATCATCCAGTCTCTGTTTAAGAACCTCCAGAGAAGGAGATGTTACCACACTCCGAGGCAGTGCATTCAGCTGTCAAACTGCTCTTACTGTCAGAAAGTTCTTCGTAATGCTTAGTTGGAATCTCTTTTCTTCAAGTTTGAAGCCATTGCTCCATGTCCTAGTTTCTGGTGAAGCAGAAAACAAGCTTGTTCCATCCTCCATATGACATCACTTCAAATATCGTATTTAATCACAGAATATTCATTTCAAAAAGCATTTTGATACAATTTTTTTGAGGTGGGAATCAAGTCATAGTGGGGAAGTATAAAGTATTATGAATAGCCATGTTTTGATATGCACATTGGTCTGGGATGCATTGTCCTGATTATTTGTACTGAGATAAGCAAAGATCAGGTTCTTCAAGCAACTCTAGAAAGTTTAGAATGTATAAGGCTTAGAATGTATAGGACCGCACTGTTCCAAGGGTCATTTGTGACTACGAATGGAGGAAATAATGCAAATAAAAATCATGTGCATGGCATTTAAAGTGGGATACAAAGGTCAATCCAGATTAACTCCATTATGAAAAAGAGGTCTGGCAGCTTCTTATCAGAAAGAAACCCTACATGGTCAATATTAGTGGGCAAGACAACAGCTCTGGAAATAATATAAAGCCCTTTTCTGCATGAACAGATTGAATGTAGAGTTTTAATGATTTGGGATGGGATGAATGAATCTTTGTTTTTTTTAAAAAAAATGGTTTCTGATTTTGTTGCAGAGCTGAGTGTTTTATTGAACTTCAGTTACTTTCCTTTTATTTAAATTGTCTTCTGTATATTATATATGCATATAATGAAAGCAACAGATGTGCAATGAAGTACAGCCTGAAAACTCAGTTTTACAAGAAAATCAGAAACCATTAAAATGACCAGCAGTTAAGCAACCAGACTAATGTGTTTCAGGGTTTAAAATGCATGACAAGTTAGAACGCCAGTTGCCTTTGATGTAACTTCCTTTGATGTGACCTCCATTAAGGATTTCTTTGGCCCTTTCCACACGTGGCGAGGAAATCGTGCTGCGACGCTACTGGCCGTTTTTTTCTGTATCTGCGCTAACGCGGACTTTAATTTATTAAGTTCCATACAGCTCTAGCGTGAACCGGTCTAGCGTGTGTTAATAGATCCACACGATTTTCTCATGGCCACTCCCATTAGTCTCCTTAACTCGCCCCCTTCGGCTGTGATTGGCTGTTTTTTTTAAAAAAAATGGTTCCATGTGTCATTACATACGTGCTCACGTGCGCACGTGCGCACATCCACGTAGGTCCTCCCACGATGCCTCTCTCCCTCCGCCCCTCCCTCCTTTTAACCTTGAGTTATTTTTAGCTTGAGAGTCCCCCCCCCCATTCTTTCTGCTGTTTTCTGCTGGCTTTGCAATGGAAGAAGAGGGGATGACCAATGTTGCCAGGCTCCCATTGCTCCAAAAGATACCGTGAATACAGGGGTTTGAGTGCTGGACTACAGAAGACCAGAGTTCAGATCCCCACTCAGCTGTGGAAACCAACTGGGTGTCCTTGGTCAGGTCACATTCTCTCAGCCTCAGAGGAAGGTAATGTTGGCACACCTTGCCATTAATCAATTTTCAGATGGAGACATATGCCTTCATTTTAGCTGGGGAGGGAAGCGGTTGGGTCATTTGCAACAGAGGCTGTTATAGCCACCCACCCTCCCTCCCCGCCAGGATTTGGTCCAGGGGTGACCACATGCCACTCTCTCCAGATGATGGACTGCAGCTCCCAGCATTCTTCTCCATGGCCTATGCAGTTGGTTTGGGGCTGCTGGGAGCTGCAGTCCACCAGAGGGGCACCCGCACCTGCAGAGGGGCACACATCCTTCCCCCGCTCCTCTGGATGCCTCCGCGGCGCTGTCAAAGCCTGCTCCGCCCAGAACTACACTTCCCAGCATGCTTTGGGAAGAGGGTGATGACATCTCCCGGGTCTTCCGAAGATGGAACGGTGCAGCAACCAATAGAGCGCCTGGTGCGGTGCGGATCATTCAATAAGGAGTTCCTGGGGGCGGTGGAGGCGGCCACAGCCGCAGAGCCCAGCAAGAGAAGCCCAGGGAAGTGGGAAGGGGGAAAGCTGCAAGGGCGGGGTACCCGCATTCCTCCAGATTGGGGCTTTACTGCAACACTCAGCGTCCCCAACCGGCTAACCAGTTGTAAGGGATGCTGTGAGTTGGAGTCCAGCCACATCCCAACAGTTGCATGATTCCCACGGACACCGCAAGGGTGGGGATGCGTGCGGCCCCCCAGATGGGGCTGTAGTGCAATGTCCAGTATCCATGGCCGGCAGGGGAATGCTGGGGATTTTCATCCGACAAAATCGAGGTGTTGGAAAGGATATGAATCCCCTCTCCCTAACTCCTAAGGTGCCGTCTGAAGTCAGATGAGGGGAAGAGCCTGTCAGTCTCAGGACTACAATCCCCAGCAACTCCTATGTGGGATGATGGGAGCTGCAGTCCAAAGACAACTGCAGGGGTCTATTTTCCCCATCTCTAGCTTATTTTTTTTTATGGGGGAGACATTTCAGCTTGGGATTCCCCCCCCAGTAAACCCTCTCTCATTTCAAAACAAGTTTTTTTAAAATCTTTTTTTATTGGCATTTAGGTTCTTGAGCTCTTCCTTCCCCCACCAAAAAAATTTCTGGTTTCAAACAAGTTGAAATCTATTTCGTCTGAGGTATATAAGCAGCAGAGGTGGACACTGAGTGGCTCTCCAGACTTTGGGTTCCAATTCCAGGAGAAAGGCAGCCTACAAATATAATAAATAAATAAATAAATAAAATAAACTTTGAACCCCCCCCCAAAAAAATAAAACTGTAATAAAAATGAAAAACTGATTAGTAAAAAGGGAAGGGAAAATATTGTAGGTCCCATACGGCATGCCAGCCAACACACGGAGGCTATTTTAAAAATAATTAAGGGGGATACGGGCGTGCTATCAGATCAGCCGAGAGAACAGACAGTCTTTTGTTCTGATACGAGGAAGGAGAAAGCATTCAGCGGTCGTCCCCCCGAAATATAAGCCCCCCAACCGCATATCCCCAGCCTCCAGAACTGCCAACAGCTCCATGTGTACATGCAAAACTTATTTTAAGCCGATAAAGATAAAAACATATTCATTTTGATCCAAACTACGTACCTGCAATCATTTTTCTTTTTTCTGCAGTGGCTCTTAACCGCTTTCCGAGGATTAAAAAACGGCGCTGTCCTGTTCTTTGTGGGGCAGACCAACTGCTGAAGCTGTCCACGCCCACGGCCTGCCCTCCGTTGATCTCATGGGCGAATCAGTGCGTATCTGCGCTTCTACACAAGTGAGCATGTATGCGATAGCGCGCCTCGGGAAAAAAAGACCACATTTTTTCCGGTTTTTAAAAAGCGCGCGCAACCACAGTTGGAGACATCTCTGCGCGGATTGAGGTGTAGAGCTGAAAAATTAAATACGACACAGCGCACTCCAAGGTATAGAAGACCTCTGTCGGAGGTTGCGCTACAACGTTTTATTATCCCCGTGTGGAAAGGGCCTTTGACTACATCAGTATGGAACTAATAGAATTTCAGTGTTTAATATTCATATGGTTGCAGTGGCCAGTGAGTCTCATACTAAGCCATAGATTTTCAGATGTTACTACAGCTGTATAGAGTATCTAAGGTATTTATGATAATAGCAACTCTCTCATTTTCCTGGAAGGCTAGCTGATTAGTCTGTTGCTACTAAAGCAATGGAGACTGGTGACATCTCAAAAGACTATACATATTTATTGTGGCACAATCTTTGATGGCCTATAGCTGGAAAAAATTAGTTCTTGGAGAATGCCCCAGCCAGTATGGCAACTGGCCATGCTGACTGTGGTGTTTTGGGTATCCAAAAATGGAATTTTCTGAAACTCTGGACTAGAGCCCACTTTGTCTACGGTCATTTCTGCGCTACACTATTATAGTGCTATTATTGCACTTCCAACATCCCATGGAATCTTGGGGTTTGAAGTCTAGGGAAAGGCAATTAGAAATCTCAGCCAGAGAGCTCTTTGGCCTCAGTAAACTACAAACTCCAGAACACCATAGGATGTTGAAAGTGGAATAATAGCACTGTAACAGTCAGTTGTGTAGGGACAGGAGGGCAATGGGGGCTATTTGTCCTGGGCGGCAATGTTTTTGGGGCAGCTGAACTCATAGCCACACCCCTGTGTGCCCTGGCCATGCCCCCCACCCACAACCACACCCCTCCACAGTGGCCACACACCCCACCATAGCCCCACCCCCTCCCCTCCCCCCACTCCAAGCTCTGCCACTGATAACAGTGTAGTATGGAAATGGCCTAAGTCTTGAAGTCTTATCCTCACTCGGTACCAATACCAACAGTGGAGAGATTCAGATACACTACATCTACCAGGTTCAAATAGTGTAGGATGTGAGGGTATTCAGAGGACATCATAGACTAGCTTGACCTCCACTATTGCATGCAGCGGTCACAGCCCCCTCCAGCCACATGATCATTAGGGTTGCCAGTGAGGACTACCTCCAGGCCTTGAGATGTCAGCACCAAGTCTTGAGAACTAGGGACAACTGCTTGTTATGTCACTGGGGTGGACCCTGGTGAATTATTAAACATGATACAGCATCGATTATGACTCCAGAGTGTGGCATTCAGACAAAAAGTATCAAGTCTAACAAATAAGGAATACACACCTCACACATGTTTTTCAGAGCATTGCTGTCACCTAGAGATCCTTCCCCTGTGTCCTGAGGACTAGAAAAAAGAATCCAGACTTTAAAACACATGGCCAGGGCCTGAGATCTGGGAACCTTTCTCACTAGTAGGGCTTTTTCATGTTTGCTGAGTTTAAAGACTTGGCTCAGAGAGTGCAGGGATGGCCAGGACACTGTCTTTCCACCTTTGAATGTATTGTAAGGTGATGCAGACTTTTTTCATGTGAAATTAGAGACCCCAGCTCTGTCCTAGTATGGCAGAATGCTGCACATAAGTCAAAGATACAGATAGTAAGGTGTCAATGGCTGCTGTGGCCAGTGTGATATGACCATCACTAAATATTATGTCAGTATGGGAGGAGGACATCAGAATTCTCAACACAGAGAACTTAATCACTGAAATAAAACCCACAAAATAGAAGAGATATCAGTAAGTCTGTCAACATTTCTTCATAGAATCCCAAGCTGTCTGTTTTTGAACCACAGACAGTAGTGATTTTGAATGATGGATTCTGGGAGAAATAGTCCAAAAAACGTATATTTTTCAAGTCTTGGCCCCAATATAAAAAAAACAAGAAGAGAATGATTTAAAGGACAGGTCCAAGACATTTTGCTACCTGAGGTAAAAGACTAGATACTGTCACTCACAGTGCAAAACCTCAGGCATATTCCTGTATCTTTGATGAGTTTATCTGGATAGATATTCTGGACAGTGTTTTCAGTCTTATCACAGTTCAGATTGTTAATACCACTCCTGTAGTTTATCTTGAGAGTAACAGCACTCTTGCTTCTGGAATGTCACCCTCATGGAAAATTTGTTCTCACACCTGAAAAGCATGGTGAATAATCATTTAGAAAACAATGTTTACTGCCCTTGGCTACTATTTATTGATTAGGCTAACAAGAAAACTGGGTGTGGACATACCGAGTAACTCCAATAACTCAACTCTTTGTAAAGGCTAGAAAGTTACTTTTAAAAGATAGTTATAGTGCCAAGGCCTAGGAAAGTAGTTTACTGCCCTCATAATGATGCTTTTTTGAAAGCATTTCTTTGGTTTCTCACTATAAAAAAATAAAAAGACATGAAAATGATCAGAATGCTACAGATTTTTGGTCTGTGATACAAAATATAGCAAAGCTACACACCTCTTTAACTATAAAAGTAACTTTAAACTGTTAGCGTTATGTCATTGAAGGGGAAAGCTGACCCCTTTGTTATGTCACAATTGTGATGTAATTTAGGTATGCCTTAATTTTGGGGGGAGATTTAATTACAAGTAATTCATTATTTGTAAGTAGTTACTTCTAAGCTCTACCTCCTATCATTCACATCCAGGCAACATCAATTACTGATCCCTTTGCAATTCTTAGTTAAGGCTCAGATATCATGAAGCTGTGTGAATATTCTGTGAATACTTATTCCTCTAGGAATCTTTTAGAAACCCCTGATATAGGATAGGGAAATGACTAATGCTATCCATAGCAAGCACAAAATAGCTCAGGGTAGTCAAATAATGATGATGAAATACTACTATTTATGTGTAGGAATGGCTGGAATCCTATCAGTGCACTGCAATAGTGGTTCCACTTTTGCCAGGCTTTTACAGTGGTGGCAAGGGAAGGCAGGCAAAATCTGTTGGCTCTAGTCAGCCTATTTCTCCTTCATGACTGCCATGATCATGGCCATTTTTCTTCTGCTAATATTGCCAATGCCAGAGTAGATTTTGGTCATAAAATCCTCTATC
The DNA here is from genome assembly GCA_948472985.1 of Iguana delicatissima. Taxonomy (NCBI): domain Eukaryota; kingdom Metazoa; phylum Chordata; class Lepidosauria; order Squamata; family Iguanidae; genus Iguana; species Iguana delicatissima. The sequence goes on from CAOKZL010000174.1 coordinate 310,014, forward strand.
TATCTACCTATCATCTATCTATCTATCTATCTATCTATCTATCTATCTATCTATCTATCCATCTATCTATCTTTATTTATAGTTGTCGACAAACTCAGTTTTAGAAGAAGAGTAAAGGCACTGGGTCCCACCCAATCCGGGAAGCTAAGCAGAGACTGATTAATACTTGGATGGAGGATTGCCAAGGAATACAATGTGCCACAGACTGTATTTCAGAGGAAGGTGATGGCAACCTACCTCTGAATATTCTTTGCCTAATAAAACCCTATAAAATTCGTGGTCTTACCATACATTGACAGGCAACTTCAAGGGGCATACACGCATGCAAGATCTCTTTAACAGCTCAGCGTGATCTATTCAGCAGCTCAGCAAAACCTATTGAGCTTTCCCAAGGGGATTAGACACTTGCTAAGGAAGGAATTGGTAAAACCCTCTCTGAGTATTCCTTGCCTATGAAAACTCTATGAAATTCATGGGGTCACTATAAGTCATCAGACAATTTGAAAGCACATATGCAGACACACAATATCCATGATATACAAAGAATCTGACATTGACCCTGAAGAATATCTAGTTGACTGCATAGCACATAAGTTATCTGAAGCCTGCATCAATTAGATTATATGCCTTTGACAGGACTGTTTTATTTGTTCTATCGTTTAATTTTTGAACAGCAAAGGCACTAAATATACACTGAAGGCACTAAATAAATAAATAATAAGGCTCTATTACAGTGGTTCTCAACCTGTGGGTCCCCAGATGTTCGTGGACTTCAGCTCCCAGAAGCCCCAGCCACTATGGTCAATGCTCAGGGCTTCTGGGAGCTGAAGTTCACAAACATCTGGGGACCCACAGGTTGAGAACCACTGCTCTATTAGATCAGTTTTAAGTCTACAGTGTTACTGTAGTCTAGGCCTACCCGGAGATAGCACCCGATATCACTTTGATATCAAACCATTCGGCTTTCTTCCACTACCCCGCTCCACATGTTTGTGAGGCCACCGGACAAGCAAGCAAATAGGTACGGCCGATAATTGCTGGACATTCCATTCTCCACCCAGGCAGGCCAACCCAGCCTGTTCGTCGCTTCAGGGACCTCTTTGGCAAGCACCTCATTACATATGTGCGATACTAACAAAGGTTTCCTGCCCCAAGCAGGCTACTGGACAAAGGTTGTGCTGTCCACTGGTAAGCATTGCGTATTTGCATACTGGCCACACCATTGTTAATTTGGCTCTGATTCCATCATGCAAAGTTGTGACCTTTCTGAGATATTGTCTCGCACCCAAAACTCATTGTTCTCCCTGAGTAAGGCATAGCCTGCAGTCCCAATTCACCCTATAAAAACCCCTGATTCCGAGACCTTCTTTGGATCGCTCCTGAGTTTCAACCCGTCTTGCTGTTGTTTTGCTTGGCGAGCTCCCCTCAGCTAATCGAGCTGAGCTTCTTCTCTGCACCCCCGGCTTCTCTCCCAAGGTCCAGGACGACGAGACAGGTGTCGTATCACTCATTTTCCTCTGAAAGTCCCTATCCTTAATTCAACCTCTAATTTCTTAGTTAGCTGTGTGTCTGTGGTGTCTTTGATATTTGCTTGTATTCAATAAAGCATCATTTTTATTACTTTAAACCCATCTGGCTGCTTGACTGACCTGACCCCATAGACGCTGGGTTGCAAGATCCTGCTAAGTTACCCTGCCTCTCGCTAGCTTAAGTGAGTGCTCCAGCTAATTTTCCTCAAAATTGTGCTTTACAGTTTGGTTATTTAGGTGTCCCTCCCGGGACCCCCAGTAAACAGGGTAACAACAGTATTGGCACATCTTACTTTCCTTACTCTTCTCATCACAAGCTAAAAATTGTTTTGGGCATCAGGTAGTGTGATCAGATAGCTGTTTGGCTAGATGGTGACATATAATGAGCTTTCAATTTGCCACATGACTGGAGCCAATTTTGCCACGTGGATAGAGCCAACTTTGGCTGGCTCAGACAGGTTTGTGTAGGGAGCAATGCCAAATTGTTAGTCTTTCCAAAGCATCACTGTGACTGTTGGACGAATGTTCTGAAGTGTGATGTACAAGACAGCAATTGCAGCATTAGAAGAAGTATATTTCCCTTGTGCTTCACAAGGCTTTAATTTTGTGCAGAAAACTGCCCACTGAACACCCTTACTTTGCACATAGAAAGTTTCAGGTTCATTCTCTGGTTTGGAGGGATCATGTTGAGAGTGATGAGCAGAAGTTATTTTGGAGATCACAACTCCCAGTACTCTGCAGTTCAAAGTTTCTGGGAGTTGTAGTCTAAAAATCAGGACATTTCCCAAGTGAGACCCATTGTGGTATAGTGGTTTAAGCTTTGGATAAGGAGTCCAAGAGACTGAGGTTTGAATCTCTGCTCAGCCACAGATCCCTCCTGGGTGACCTGAGGAAAGTCACACTCTCTCAGCCTCACAGGAAGGCAATGGCAAACTTTTTCTGAAAAATTTGGCCAAGAAACCCCACCTGATAGATTCATCTTAGGCCTGCCATGAATCATAGTTAAATTCTTCAGGGTATAAAAGCCTTGCAAAATGGGAAGCAGTTGCTTTTAAATACAAAATAACTCTAAAATGTTATGAGAAATAAGCAGCATATAAATCACCAAAAGAACAAGTCAGAGAGCAGTGGCAGATATAACATTATTTAAAATCCTTATATCCCAAAGCAATCTTCCCCTGATCTGATGCCCTCCAAATACACTGGATTACTATCACCATCATCCCCAGTCAGCATGGCCCATGATTGCGGTACCTAGGGATAATGGGAAGTAATCCAACACATTTGGAAGGTGCCAGATTGAGAGACACCTGCCCTGGAGAGCTGCTCAAGATAGTCACTTCTGGATGAGATCATAGAATCACAGAGTTGGAAGGGTTCCCAAGGGTCATCAAATCCAATCTCCTACACTTCTGAGGTATCTTTGGTATAAGTTACCAGGAAATATGAGAAATACTATTGGATCTCTCAAGCAGAGTAATCAAATTGGCAAGAGAAAAACTGAACAACAACCAGTCCCATGTCACTCCCACCCTCACCCTGGGTCTAGCAGATAAAGAAACAGGGTTAGTTTTTTTAATAAGATATATACATTCAGCTTTATTTAGAATCATAACCTATAATCAAATACATGGTCTAACAGAGGGCACAATGGGAAAAAGAAAAATTGCTTCAGATTTGAGTGATGCAGAAAGAGAGTGGGTGTGTGGAAAAGCAAACAGGAAGTTGCAACCATAAGAATGAATTCATGAGTATGGGCATGCAAAGGGTTCTAATTCTAACATAAGAGAGGGCACTTCCTGCAGCAAGATTGCTGCAAAATAAGCTTTTCAGACAATACTTTCATTCCATAGTTTCAAAAAGCCTTCTCAGCAGCTGATCCCAGAACTGTGGAATTCTCTGCCATGGAAAACTAGGTTGGTTCCCTTTCTGTTCTCTTTTCACTGGAAGGTGAAAACTTTTCGCTTTGCTCATGACTTTTGAGTTTTAATTGTATGAGGCAGAAGATCTTTTAACTGGAGTGTACTGTATTTATATCATCATCATCATCATCATCAATTGCTTTCTAAAACCACTTTAAATCAATGTTTTTAGTGTGGTTGTTTGTTTAAATGTTTGTTATGTGGTGTAGTGATTTGAGTGTTGGACTACAGCTCTGGAGATCAAGGTTAAAATCACTGTTCAGCCATGGAAACCCAATGACCTTGGGCAAGTCACAATAAGCTCACCTTAGGGTCATCATAAGTTGCAAACAACTTAAAGGTTCACTACAACAACATGTACTATCCATTGTTTTAGCTACATTTTGTTATAACTCAAGTTGTGAAACACTGTGGGTCCCATATTAGGAAAATGGTGGGATATGAAAGAAAGGAAGGAAGAAAAAAAGAAAGTAAAATGTTACCTTTTTTAGCCTGAAGCCCCCAGGATTCCATGCTTTCTGGGGACCCTGGGAGTTGCAGTGTGAAAAAGTAACTTTTCCAAGCTCTGTACTTTTATGTATGGTTGCTAGCAATGACCCGAACATCTTGTCTTTATTGCTAAAACAAGAGAGCTTCCCAGTGAATAGCATGTGCAGAACTGAATCTCACCTCCCACACTCCTTCCTAACAGTTGGATGAGGACTTTCCCTTACAGATTACCCAGTGCAAGCTCTAACTCTTGCCTCAGATTTTCCATTGCTTCCTCTGCCTTCCGGCAATCATTTCTGCTTCTGTGAAGTGATTTAAAAATACTACCCACAATCAGAATATGTTGCTGACACCAACAAGACCCTTTTGAAACACCTACTTTGGAGAAGTGTGTGACTACACAGTGTGAGCAAGACTGAGTTCAGTCAGATTCTGTCTTGAGGTAGTTGTAAAGGATTACATTGGCCGCCTCTTGTCTTCAGGAAATGCCTTTCTTGGGGTGGAAGAGAAACAAATGAGGTGGGGTGATATTTTGGGAAAAGGCAATCAGTGAGATAAGGATATAATGGACTTTAGATGGAGAGAGAGAAAGTAAGATTTTAAAACATTTTTACCTCACTTTTTGTCTTAGAATGGCCACAGAATGGCTTGCAAAGATGATGAAGAATCTGAGTAACCTGGTACCTGGGCAAGATTACAATCAACAACAGAGTTTGGCAACTGCAGCTGGTTTGGGGGGCATTTTTTTTTGTCCTGGGACCCTCTGAGGGCCACACAGGCTGTCAAAAAATGAAAATGGGTGAAGGGACACTGGATGTGGCTGGAAACCCATTTCTTGTTTTGGTAAATGGGGGGGGTGTATCCTATTGAAGACATGAATTGCTGCTCTGAGAGGCTTCTAGGAATGGCAATTCACCTCTTTTGGAAAGAAAAAAGGCAATCCTAGGAACTGGGAGGTGTGAAAGCAAACAGAAACACCTTTGGTGCCTGCATGTGACCTCAGGGCTATACTTTGCCCATCCTTGAGTGAAGAGATATGGCACATAAGGGGAGAAAAAGGAAGTGGGGGTGTTGGGGCAGAAACAAGCATAGACACCAGTTCTTAAAGTTTTATTTCTTAAGGCAACCACCTGGGATGGAAACTGCTCAGGTAGCCAGATGGAATGGCTGACTGAGATAACTGCTAGGGGGAGCCAAAGGAAGCTGGTGTCTCAGCAGAAACGATGAAATTATACTACCTCTCTTTTAGTCTGGTGGCCTGGCTGATGACTAGCTGGTGCTGCTATTCCAGTGTGCCCTCCCTTATTGTGACATCTGCAGACACAATCTGCATCTCATTTAAAGCACTGCAGCCCTATACTTAAAATGGCAGCGATGCACGCTCACACATGCTGCTGTGTCTATGCACACACTGCATCCATTGAAAAGAATGGGGTGCTAGCATTCACACTTTTTGTTTTACATGGGGGTTCCTGAAATGGAATCCCCCCCCCCATATGTGGAGGGTGCACTGTACTATATCAATGCTGTCACCACCAGGAACAGCAACTATTTATTGTTGTGTGCCTTCTGACTTACGGTGTTCTAGGGTGTACCTATCATGGGTTTTTCTTGACAAGATTTGTTCAGAGAGGGTTTGCCATTGCCTTCCTCTGGAGCTGAGAATGTGTGACTTGCCAAAGTCACACAGTGGGTTTTCCTGGTTGATTGGGGATTTTAGCCTTGGTTTCCTGGAGTCCTAATCTAACTCCCAAATCACTGAACTACTCTAGCTTTCTCCAGCTATATTAACACTATCTAGTTAGGTAAGCCTAAGTTTCCTATCTTAAGTGTATGCAATTTTTCTTGAAGACAGCCAATATTTTTATTGGGCCAGCATATATTGTTACAAGAGTATGGACATTCTTGAGTAAAGGTGAGAACTGCAAATCTCAGGATTCCACAGGACGTAGGCATAGCTCTTTAAGTGCAATGATAGCAGTACAAAAGTGTAATGGGAAAGGGTCCGATGTCAGTGAGAGGCCACTCTCTCAGAGCTATGGCAGAGGATTCATGCTAAGACAAGGACCTAGAGGTCAGAGAAACAGAAGTCTCTTGGTGAGCAGAAATGCTTGCCCGTTTGTGATGAGCCAGCTGCTCTTTTCTGAGCAGGGCTTTCCTTTTCCTCACATTGGTCCAGTGAATGATATCTCCTTACTCTTTTTTTTTATATATATATATATCTTTTTACTTGCTGGGAAGGGCATGACAATGGCAAGAGTCAGTAGCTGCTCAGGCAGGAAGAGGGGAGGGGAGAGCCCCTCTTGTCTCACCTCCCCGGTGTGGTTATTGCTTGCCTCACCATACGCCAACTGCTGAATGTGAAAGATTCATGATCTGAGTGTTGACACAGTGAGAGGCTGAGAGGCTGAGAAATTCCCTGACAGCAAGGAGCGGCTTGCTTGCTCGCTTGCTCGCTTGCTCGCTTGCTGTGCCTGTCCTCAGCCCGACCTTCTCATTTTCTTCCATGCTTCTAGCCTCTAAAACCAGGCCCTGAAGAAGGGAGGGGCTGTGTGAGTCATTACCAGGCTCCAGATGACTCATATTTAAAGCCTTAAATATGTACATCGTGATGGGAACTGCAGGGTTAAAGGAGCTCCTCTGCTTCCTCTTTCTTTGCTATAAAGACAGAAAGAGCACAATTGGTTTCCCAGATAGGAACACCTCATGCTGTCCTATATGTCCCAATAAACATTTCCTGAAGTTGCCTAGGCATATACTAAGTCAAGTCACAGTTTCCTCAACACTGCTTGGCACCAGCACCCCAAGGACACAAACAAAGGTCTTCCTCAGATGCTTGAAAAAATTTGGAGACATCGTGAACCATATCTTCTTGGTGGAGAACCACCATGAATAGCTTCTCTCAGTGCTAGCCCATAGGATTGCCAGGTGAAATAAGGGACAGGGATCCTGAACCTTTTCTAGTTGTAGAGGAAAGGTAGCCCTTTCATGCTGCACAATTACAACACTATGACTTTACTTGATGGAATGATTGAATCCTGGGATTTGTAGTTTAGCTGGAGGGAATTTAGAATTCACAGAAAGTGAGCTCTAGTGTCTCACCAAATTATAAAACCCAGGATTCCATAGGATATCACCATGGCAATTAAAGTGGAATCATAGTGCTAGAACTGTGTAGTGTGAGAGGACCCCTAGTGTTAGTTGTCATGCAGACAACATCTGCTGAAATTCCCTCTTCTATACAAGTGTTAAAAATATACGAGGCTGGTCCCTTATTTCACTGAGCAATACCACTGGCCCAAGATATTTTTGTACACAGGGAGATTCTGAGAGATGTAATTCAAAAAGTAAGTTTCTCATGCTTTGCCACTCTCCCCGTTAGTGACAAAACACTATGTTGTAGCATCAGTTATAAAGATGTAACAGCTGCACAGATGTAAAATTATGATGATACAATGATATCACTAGGCCATCATAACTTTCCTACATTATCCTAATTATTATCCTACTGGTAGGAGATTTAGGGGAAATTGAAACAGGGCTGGTACTTTTCCTGAACAAGCCCTGCTGTATTCCTATGCCATATGCCCTGGTGAATTTTACATCTTCATTTTTACTGCTAATGAGAAAACCAGACACTGGAAGGGAGCAAGAAAACAACGCTAATAGTGGAGCAAGTGATATGTTAAAAACACAGATACTCTGCATGAGAAAAGAGATGCACAGCCCACAAATGACAATAGTTAGTAATCCTCTGAGAGAGACTACTGGAAGAAAAGTGGCAAAGTTCCATGTCAGCATGGAGAAGAATTTGGGAAAGACTAGGTACCCTGAAAAGGAAACACAGTTATATGACAAAGCACTGTGCTTGCATGGTGAACCATTAGGGCTAATTCTAGGGAAAGTGCAGATAAAATAAGATTCTTCAGCAGGTCCTGTCATAGAGTGGCAGGACTAAGGTTGCCTGATCTGTAGCATCCCGTTTCCTGAAATTTCAGGATGAAAATCTATGACTAGGTCTTTGTGAGGTCACAGAGGTAGAGCAGACAAAAGGTGGGAAATCAGATGGAACTCTTTTTTGGTCTGCTGGTTCTAGAAATGGTCATGGGCTTGGAATATGGGTAAAACCCCTATTCCCAAGTAATATAATCATCTAGACTGGGGACAAAACAAACCAAGCATTTTGGTTTCTTGGATGGCTGAGCAAGTGGTAAAATATGGCCAGTATCTTCTGCAGCAGTTGCTACAATTCCTGCCTGGACTTACCCCCATGTGGCTTTACCTACAAAGCATATTGCATGTAGCATTCCACCTCCGCCCCGCTAGCCCAACAGTTCTTCTGATGCTTCCTTCCATTCTCAGGCCTACATTGCTGCTACCAGAGCTTGGTCAACAATAAGGCCCATGAGTTGCAAGGCTAGTTGCAAACTTCCAATCTTGCTTCAAATGGCATGATGGGTATTGCAACTAACATCTCCTTCTCCATTCCCCTCCCCTCTCTCTTGCTTTTATGTTGCACAAGTGCAATGAACACACTTCTGTGCTGAGCCAGAGACCCCAGACACCAGCTGGAAATGGGTGCCCAGGATTTAAAATCCTCTCATATGCAAAATGAAAATGAAAATAATACAATACAATACAATGCAATACTATCATTTTTCTCCTCTTCCAGCATGGGTCACCTTGAAATCTCTCTCCTGTCATGGGTACAGAGAAGCAGAGCAGTTCCCTTAAGACCTCAGCTGGTGCTCAGAGATGGGGTAAACCTAGGCAGAAATGTACGGGAGGAGGTGGTTTTCCCATACACTCCTGCCTCTGTAGCTGTTCCCACACTTTGGAACTTCCTCTCCAGGAAAACTAGCATGGCTTCTTCTTTGTTCTCCTTTCAGGAGCAGTTTAAAGACCTATCTTTTCCAGCAAGCCTTGGAAAGTTTTTAACAAAAACAACAAAAAAAGGCTTCTTATGGTGCTGTGATCTTTTTAATCTTTGTTTTAAAGTGAGATTCTAAATGGTTTTAAATCAGTGCAAGTATGTGCTTTCAAGTCGCCTGTCAACTTATGGCAACCTCATGAATTTCATAGGGTTTTCTTAGGCAAAGAACACTTAGAGGTAGTTTTGCCAGTCTGAAATACAGCCTACAGCAGTTGGTGTTCATTGGCAGTCACCCATCCAAGTACTAACCAGGCTGACCCTACTGAGCGTCCAAGATCAGATGGGATCTGATGCTTTTAGGGTATTTAGGCCCTTCTGTCATTATTTAATACTGTTTTAATTATAATTTTGTACATTTTTAACTGTATGTGTTTTTATAATATTTTATGCCATTTTTGTTAGCCACTTTGAACCCCAGTCTGGGACAAAGGTGGAATATAAGCAAAGGGGTGGATGGATGAATGGATGGATGGATGGATGGATGCCTTTTTATATTTTTTGTGCTATGTTTTAATGGTTTAATTGCAGAAAAATGTTATCTGTTTTATGTGTTTAATTATTGTTTGCTGCTGTGAGTGCAGCAGGAAGTAGAACATAAATATTTTAAGAAAACAAAATGATCATCCCTCATCTTTCCAACGTTTTCTGGGAGAGATAATAATTGTTATACCAGTTTTAAATATGGAGTGTGGATATACCTCACACGTGCTTTTTAGACTTTTTGTAATATGAGTGCAGTACAGGGTGACTAACTGGAGCAGCTGGCATGCCAAGGAATTACTCGTTCCTTCTTTCATCCCCCATGCAATGTGTATTTTTAAAGTCGTAGGATCAGAATGAAGACAAAGTAGAAAAGGTTCCAATCAACTTATGGAATCTCACATCTCTGAGAAAGGTCAGACTCACCCCCAGGCAATCCTGAACTGCAAAACCTCTTACTTCTGGGAGAACTGGACTTGGTCACTTTGGAAATGGGGCAGAACCTTTGATGAAGAGAACAGCAGAGGTTGAGGGAGGTTAGGCACAACTGTGTTAGACTACAGAAAACAACTTGTTCTTGTGTCCTACTTTACAGAGATCAGTTGTGGATTAAGGGGCAATTAGAGGACAGCCCTCTATTAGAAATCATCCTTATTTGACAGGTTAGGTTTCAAACTGCCCACCTATGAGGCTCCTGTATGTTCTGCTGGATCCTCTCCCCTCTACATACACTCTGATGAAAAATTGTGCTCTGAGGCCCCTTCATATTACACAGTGAATTTTAAGGCCATTTTAACTCCCATTTTAACCACCATAATTTCATGCCATGGAATCTTAGTCTGAGGAGGCACTACAACATCCTGGCTGTTGATTCCCTCCTGATAAACTGCAAATCCCAGGATTCCCGATAGTAGTCACAGTGGAACCATAGGGCTATAATTGTATAGTGTGCCTGATTCACTTTTAAGCTAAGACACATGGTACTGATTAACTTTGTTTTCACTTTTAAAGTTTTAAAATGGGGGTGGAGTGATAAGGAAATTGTTACCCTAAGAGATGGCGGACTTTGAAGTCCACCCACAATGCCACAGGAGGCCTGTGAGAAGAGGATAACGGTAGGATCTTTTCACCTATGTATATCAGTACAAACTGTAGAGAGGAGTCCAGTTAAAAGTTAAACAGCGTATTTTATTTGGAATTATCAAACACACAAGAAATCAGATACTCTTAAGACCCATACATGGCTACCAGAAAGTGAGGCAAGAAAGGTTGGATAGAGAGAGATTGGATGGAAAGGGTGATAGATACTAGTCCTGAAGCAGGAGGTCAAAGTGGAATGGCTGATTGTTTTAACTCTAGGTGACAAAACATTGATGAGTCATGATAATCTATTAATGTCTGGTTGGGCAGGGGATCTAGGGAGGATTTCCATAGAGTGGGATCAAAATATGGTCCCTGCTTGCTTCATCTGGGCAGTTTCATCTTCTATTGTATTTGGGTATACACATAGCTTGGAGTCCTGAAACATTTATCACAAACCCATTAGCATCAGGTTTTCTCACCTAATCGTCTCTGAATTTATAACCTCACTATGGCCATTTCCACAAGGAGTATTTAAAACGGTGCAGTGTGTCCTCCACGGAGGACGTCTGCACCTTGGAGCGGACTGGGTTCAGACTACTTACCGTAGATCCGCACCTCAGTCTGCTCCAGAACGACCCCAAGTGGTCCTCCAGTGTGCTTTTGAAAGACCTGATTTTTCTGGTCTTTCAAAAGCATGGAGCACACCACTGCGAGCCTGCTTCCTTGTGCAGATTCACAGGCTCGCACCAATGTGAGCCCGCAATCTGCCGAGGGCAGGCTTTAGGCTGGCGAGCTTCACCGGTTGGTTGAGATCCACGACCAACCGGAAGCCACCATTTTGGATACCAGAACAGTGGGGAGCAACGACCATGCACTGCTCCTCCTCACCCCGGACCGGACCGGACCGGACCGCCAGAAGATCCGGTAAGTAGCGGCGCAGAGCGATTCCCTCGCCCCGTGCGGAAATGGCCTATGTCTGAGGTCAGCCTGACCTGCCAACACACTTCCGGCCAGTGTGCTTTCCAACATGTTTTTCAGCTATAAATAGGTTTAATTATGAAAATTGTCATGCTCTGCCTTGGAGATCCTGGCAGTGAGGAGGAGAATTCTGAATCCAAGGCAGATGTTTCTGTTACCCAGACTTCTGGGGATCCTGTGGATTCACTCCAAGTTATAAAGGTTGGGGAAATTAGAGGACCACTGGCATTAGCAAAATGGGAGGCAGGGTAACCCAGCAGGATCTTTCACCCAACTTTACGGGGACAGGCCAAGCCAAAAAGCCAGACAAATGTGTTAAATAAATGAATTTTATCATGCACCAATGCACTCACTCACTCTCACACACAAGGCCTATTGAGAAGGAAAAGAGGTGAAAATGGATAGGGGATATAGCAAAGGGAATGTAGAGGCGGTGATACTGCACCTATCCTGAAGTCTTCAGTCTGGGAAGTGGCGAAAAGAATGGAGCTCAGGGAAGAGATGTCTGAGAGGATCACTCACTAACAGAGTGCTGGTCTGCTAGCGTGGCGGGGAGTTCTCCAAATAGAACCTCAAAAACTAGGACTACTTATAGGCAGAACGTACCTCGAGGGCAGGCCCTCTCCCAGGAAGAACAATGGCCAAAACAAAGGAAGGAACGCCATACAATGGCAAGTGGGTTGCAGTATTGTTTCAAGTAGGGTTGCAGTCAAGTAGGGTTGCAGTATTGGTTTATGTAGATGGACCTCATCTTATAGGATTTTTCTAAAGTCAAAGTTGATCAACCTGGGGAAAACATGCTAATCCTTTCAAGTTGGCTAATCTTGGCTGAAGATCCTTTGTTTATCTGGATGTGTATAGTCTGAGGTCTCCTTGGGCTATGTGACTGGAGATTTTTCTGGTCTTGACCTGATTTCAGTTGTTCGACCTCTTTGCCTACATGCCCATCTGGGCAACCTATCTGGCATGGTGTGCATATCTGATATCAAATTTATAATTGTCGGGAGAGGGTATGCCAGTGGGGTAACATTTCCCCAGAAGCAGGAGTTTCCCCAGAAGCTTGCTCAGGAGAAGATAACAAGCAACAGCCAGGGCCTGAGCAAGGGGAACAAATTTCAGAGGATGAGATAACAGAGATGCTTACTGTGCAGAAGAGATGACATCAGAGAGAAAGGCTGCACTGCTCAGCACGTTTAAGTAACAAATGAACCCTAATGAAGGAACACCTGTGGCAACAGCATCAGTAGATAAAAGGCTTTCAGCTGGCTGTTTCCTTTCAGGGTCAGCAACTGATTTTTACAGTTGTGATGTGCTGTTGTATCTGGACTACATTGAACCTCTGCCTGTTTGACTATGACCTGGATTTGCCCTTTAGATTTGTTTGCTTCAGAACCTAAACTCTGTTTGGACATTTTTTTGGTGTTCTTGCTCTTGTGAATAAACCCTGCTCTACTGTCTGGTGATTAATTGTCTGCTCTGCCCTGGACACAACAAAAATACCCTAAGAGAATGGGGGTGTAGAGCATGGTAACAAAATGGATCTCTGGCCACTTGTTTCAGTAGAAGAGATGATGTAGCCTGTGGTGGCAAAGCAAGGCAGAAAGTCAGCCAAGGGTGCTCACTGCTTCTGTGTTTGAAAGGCTGGCCAGTCCACTTTGAACACAGAGAATTAGAGAAGCCATAGAGAAGGGTGGGACAGCTGAAGTTAGTGCCTTTACAGCCGACTGAGCAGCTGTGCAGGCTATCTGGGCCCACTCTTCCCCACTATAGCAAGACATAGGTTCTTTTGCCATGTGAAAGGGCCCCTTGAACATTGTGCGAATGTGAGGAGCGGTCCGCATGATGCACTCACAATTGCGCGATGCTCCAGGGTCTGACAGGCTTTCAGCTTTGGTCTGAAAATGGTGTGCAATCATGCATTGCTCCAGGGCCCCGCATGCAATTTCCGTGCGTGCAGAGCTCCAGAGCCACGGTGTGCACACTTCCTGGCCCAGGCTTCCTGCCCCAGGAAACTCCCGGGCTGCACTGCAGAAGGAAGAGGCAGGGCTCTCGTGTGAGTAGGCAGCAGCTGCAGAGCTGAAGGAACTGGGACATGAGAGCCTCTCTCTGGAAGCTGCTTGCACGATCCCCACACCCCAGCTCCGTGAAAAGGTGCATTGCGGAAAGGGCCATAATGTTGTCACTTGCCTTTAAATTGGCTTTGACTTTTGTGCAAGTCCAACCTATGGATTTCCACAGCCGAGCAGGGACTTGAACTTTGCCCTCCTGGAGTTCTAGTCCAACCCTGAAACCAACAGACCATGATGGTTCTCAAGATGTGCTGCATTTCTATGTAAAGTATACACTTATTTATATATATTTTTAATCTACATGTGCGAACTAGCACATGTGATTTTTTTGCAGATCTCTGTCCCCCTTTTTCTTTCTCTTGGATGAGGGATACATGATCACACTCGACCAAGGTAGGAATCATGGGGCCTTTCACATGCAGCTCTCACCATTCCTCAAAATTGGCCATGCTGGCTAGGGCCTTTGGAAGTTATAAGCTAGCCAGGTCTGGAGGACCTCATGCTTCCCACTCCTGTCCTAAATAAGATGGAGAAAGGAAATTTATAGGCCTTAGAATTAAGGTACGGCTAAACAATCAAACAGTTGACAAAAATAATGGGTCAAGGATTGCTGAAAGTAATAGAGAAGAAGGCTGAGCCAGGGACCTTAGCAGGAGACAGCAGGCTAGTATGGCTGTGCAGCAACAGGATTATTTATTGGCTAATTTACTTTTACCCCCTCCTTTAATGTCAAAGGTCCCCAAGACAGCTCATAGATTAAAAGGTTAAAATGACAGTGAACTCACCAAGGAACGATAAAACAGGGGAAGGTTTGAACCAACTATTAAGGCTAGACATGACAGGCCCAGGACATGTTTGCTGCCTGAAGCCACATACAGAAACTGATCAGAATAGCAGTTGAATCTTATTTCACTGCTTGTGTCTTTTATTCAACCTTAGCACCACAGGCTAGCTTATGAGAACACAAGGCAGGATGTTTGGCACATTCAGCAATGTCTCCAAACATAAGAGAAATGCTGGGGTATTTAGGAGGAGCAGTTGGAAACTGCCACTGCTTCTCTCCCTCACATACACACACCCCTCAACTTCTGCTCCCTGCTGCCCTACAGTAAGCTTGACCCTAAGATCAGAATGAGAATAGTTTTAAATGATTTGTTGAAACATCTAAAACCCCTGAAAAGCCTGAGCCAATAAGAACATCTCCAGCTGGAGCAGATGAGAAGATAACATTGACAGTGGGCAAACATTTTTGCAAAGAGCATCTCAAAGGGACAGAGCCATTTCTGAAAGTCCCTGTCTCAAATGATGGCAGGGATGGAGGAATTTATGTCAGTGCTTGACAACCACCAAGCCAAGTAAGGAGGGATTCTTAGCTGTATATGCTCTGGCTGATAGGGCCAAAATCTGGAAATGTGGCTCTTTTTAGACTACAGCCAGTGGCAGCTGTTGGCTTCTATGTCAGTGCTGTTTAAGTTTTAGTCTCAGTCTCATGAGAGCTATCCAAGCTTCTGAATCCTATCACCAAAATAGGCTCAGTCATAGGTCCCTTCGCAGTCTCATTAAAACCCAGAGCATATTGACTGCCCCACTAGCATGAGAGCTACCAGTTGCTACTTCCTATAGCTGCCAGAATCAACCAGCTAGCATGGACAGTGGTCACACTAGCTTGAAGACTGTGGGTATTATAGTCCAAAAAAATCTGCCTCGTGACTGGTTAGGAGTCCATCTGTCTTGTCTGGATTAAGCTTCAATTTGTTCACTGTTATCCAGTCTATTACTGTCTACAGGCACTGGTTTAGAACAGAAACAGCTTTCTTGGATTCAGGTGGGAAGAAAAGATAGAGGTGGGTTGCATCAACATACTGAGGGTATTAAAGTCCATCACTATGGGCAACTTCTTCTCTGTGGTTTCATTTAGACATAAATGGCATGGGGGACAACATAGAATCCTGTGGGACCATCTATGGAGTGGGCAAAAATATAGACTGCAACTTGCATGCAGCCCCCAGGGCTTTTTGCAGTCCCCAGGGTGAGGCCACCAAATCCCCTCCAGGGAGCATGGGGAAAATTTTGCCAGTTTTTCACCACTTCCTGTCACTCCCCGTTTTTTTGAAAAAGGCTTCTCCTGGACCTAAAATGGTGGGAGGGGGGCTAAAAACATGGAGAAAAATAACCTCCACATCTCTGAGAGGGCATTGAGGAGCATTTGGAGATCAAAAAATCAGGGGTGGGAATGCATTGAGGGATGCAGCCCTCCTAGAAGGCTAATGCAGCCCTCTAGCCTCCCACAGTTGCCCACTCTTGCTATAGACCAATGGCAATGGAATTGAAAAAGAGTCCCTAAGCACCAACCTCTGAGTTTCCTCTCCCAATTAGGAATGAAGTACTGCAAAATAGTGTCCTCTGGTCTCACCCTAGCAGGGTGGCCCAAAAGAATAGCATGGTAAATGGTATCAAATTCCACATAGAGGTCCAACAGAACTAAGTGGGACACATTTCTCCTGTCCAGTTCCCAGAGAAAATCATCCACCAAGGTGACCAAAGCTCCTTTCATCCCGTAACCAGGCTTGAAGTCAGACTGATATGGATCTAGATATTCTGTCTAATCCAGGAGCACCTGGACCTGGGAAACTACCACATATTTCAACACTTTGCCGAGAAATGGAATATTGGAGACTGGTTGATAATTACAATCATTCTCTCCACATTCGCTAGGGTTAGGGGCACAGGACTCCCATGAAAATGGAAAAACCATGAATAATTGTAGGTCCTCCCAAACCATATGTAAAAAAAGTATGATCACTACATTCAACTCACCATGGATTCCTCCAAGGCGTCAGGGTTCCTTCACAAGGCAGGAGTGGGTGGCTGGTGGGGCTTACTGCCCCTCCACTGCTGCCCCACATCATTTTTAATAGGGACTTACAAGCTTCGTTCACAGTTTCTTAGTTTCATAAGGCTTGCAGTCCCTATTAAAAATGGCATAGGGAGGCAGCAGAAGTGACAGTAAATAATCTGTGAATAATCAAATCCGCAAAAGCGAAACCAGCATATGTGGAGGGCTGTATCCAATAAAGTAAGATTCAGGAAGGCCTTTTTCAACATGGGTCTTGAAACTGCCTCCATTAGGCAAGTTGGAGCTATGCACTGCTAGAGAGAGGTATTAACCACTTAGCCTATCTCCCTTTGACTTTTTTAATAAGCTAGGAAGGGCAAGGATCCAGCATACAGTGGGGGCTACTATTTACATCCTTGAGCTGTATAAATTGAAAAGTATCCATTAATGTTGGACAAGCAGGAGCCAAAGTTGCATTTATTGGGCCTGTATTAACAATATCATTTAAGTCAGAAAGAGTCTGAAGGTTGCTTAATGAATTGTTCACAGTGGTATGTTGACTCATCTGGATTCTGGTCTCATGGCCAAGGTGTAGAAGACCCCTAACCACTTAAAACAATTCACGTGGATGGCTCTTTGCAGATACAATGGTGGCACGGAAAACAATATTTTTTTGCTTTTCCTTTTTTTCCCCTGCTGCTAGCACCGCCATGGAGTAAGCCTTCAGACTGTGTCCCATGTTCAGTAGGACTCACTATGAGTTCCCTGTCAGCAGCACTCTGCTCTTTGTCTAGTTTCATCTCTGCCAGCTCCCTAGAAAACCAGGGGGCTGTCTTAGCTGCATTTCACATGATGGGATGCTCAGGAGCAATCATATCCACTATGCTGGCAATTTCCCCATTCTAGAGGTCAACTAGGGCTTTGACAGAACTGCCTGCTGAGGTAACAGAAAAATTCCCAAGAGCCATGAGGAAAGTTTTTGGATCCATCATCCTCTTGGCCACCATTCCTCCACCCCTGCAAAGAGGAATGTATTTTTCAGAATTAAAACTCATGCGTCTACTGAGCCTGTTCCTTGGGATGTCTGACTTGGCCATGGTGACATATGCTTTAGCTACATCGCACTTGGATTACTTTTGTTTGAAAGGTTTTTAGAAACCTCAGTCGGTCCAAAGTTCTGCAAGCCAAAATGTTAATTGGGCCTGGCTACAAGAAACATATGACTTCTTTGTTACAACAGCTCCACTGGCTCTGGTCCATTTCCAGGCACAACCCAAGCTGCTGGTTATGTTCAATAAAGCCCTATATAGGTCTGGTCAGGAGTATCTGAAGAGCTGTATCTTCCGGTATGCTCAGACTCCAAGGTCATCAGGTGAGGAACATCTCTGTCACACCACCTTCACAGCTGCTCCTATTCCGTGGACCTTCTTTCCTTTGCAGGCCGGGTGGGATTTCTTTTTGCTGTCTTCCCACCATCAAGACTCTTCTATTCCAGCAGGAATTTGAGAACGTATTGTTTTATATAATGGATTTTAGTACTTTATTGTTTTCAGTCTATATTTTTATATGCTTTTAATATTTTACATGGCTTTAATTCTCCAATTTAATATTATTTTCATCTCAACTAGTATGTGTGTGTTTTAGCTATGTATGGCTTTACTTGTGACTGTCTTTGTTCTGTAAGCCACCTTGAGTCCTGCTTTTGGTGAAAAGGAAGGATATAAATAAATTGACTGACTGACTGACTGGTTAGAAAAAGTAAATTTTCCAAGCTCTGGACAAGGCACACTTCGACTAATACTCAATGGTCACCATTCTGCCATTCGTGCTCCATACTATACAGGGTCTTCCATGGTGTATTACAGGACATACCAGTTTAATGAACCAAAGTTGCATAGCAATGATTCTTCCTTTTCAAACTTGTCATTGTAGTGTCACCATCACTCTGACCTGTGGCATCATATTGTTCTCTGCCAGCAAAGGCAAGTATCCAAGTACAGTGAAGGAATGGCAATGTATCCTAGACAACGCAAACATCTCTCTTTTTCCTTTGAAACACTTTAATGGGCAGCACTTCTGTGTTCAAGGTCTCTCGAGGTGCCCCATGTAGCTAAGCACCAGTCAACATACCGAAAACCCATGTTAGATAATCTGGTAGGGCTCAAGCCATTTTTAAGATGTAAAGCTTGCTGCTCACAGTGTTCCCTAAGAAACATTGCTAGCATCAAGTGTCCTCTAAAAGAGCTGGACACTTACAGTGGTTTTACCGCCAAATGTTCACGAGGCTGCCAAAAGTCTTGCATTTCTTGGCATCTCTGCAATGGACTGAAATAGCTTAGAGATCTTTCTGTAGCCAGAAGCAAACGAGATGAGAAAAGTCTCTGTTTCTAAATTTGAAAGGAAAGCTGTAAACAACGGCCACCCTATCTGAAAGTACACAGTACATGATGTTGTTCATCATCAACATCTCCTTTGATCCATATCTCTAGAAGGGTCAGCATCCATACATCTGGATGGACTTAAGTTTCACATAGGCTCTTCTTCTTTGCATGATTAACTGAAGTCATTTTTAAGGGAGGAACGTACCATGTTGTCTTTGGCTGGTGAACATAAGAAGTGAATTGAAGAATATATTTTTTACAAAATCTATTCTTTGAAATCATGTAATAAAATGGCTAATGTTGCACATAGTGCTCGTGTGAAGGGATGTAGCAGAATTAGGACTGGCAAAAATGAAATGAGGGACATTTTATTAGCAGGAATAACAATGTCATCTGTCACTGCCTCCAGCTTCCCCGTCCTCCCAATTTAGCTACGATGTTTATTGTAGCTGGAGGGAGGGAATGAATTTTCCCAGCAACAATCTGTATACAATTGTTACACAAAGTATTGGTGGGAGGAATTAAGATCCAG
This sequence comes from Iguana delicatissima, assembly GCA_948472985.1. Taxonomy (NCBI): domain Eukaryota; kingdom Metazoa; phylum Chordata; class Lepidosauria; order Squamata; family Iguanidae; genus Iguana; species Iguana delicatissima. Next base: position 329,246 of record CAOKZL010000174.1, read on the forward strand.
GAACTGTACAAAAGACCTGCTCTTGGAGGTGATTCCTGATGAAGGATGGAATCCTGTGCTAGTGCTCATTTTAGGCTCACAGAATGATGGCAATGGAAGGCAGACAAAATCTGATGGCTCTGAGCAGACTAATTCTGCAGTGCCCACCCAGTCATTGAACCAATGGTCTTTTTTGCTTAGCCTCTGCCACTACCTGTGCCAGCACAGTTACACTGTGGCATAGCAAAAGTTTTGTTAACAAAAGTTTTATTAATAAGGCTCAACACAACCTCCACCCTGTCTCTCTCTCTCTCCTTGTGACAAGGGTACAGGGATTGTCATGAGGAGTGCCTGAATATGATCATATACCACTCCAGGATTGGGCAGCAGGAATCTTTCATTCAAGTCAATACAGTAGACCCCCCTTATCCACAAGGGATATGTTCTAAAAGACACACACACACGCGCCATGAATGACTGAATCCATGGATAGTATTTAACCCTATAGTATGACTATATCATTCATGTAGCAGACGGAGTGAGCTTTTATCTACTGCTCCAGAAACTAGAATGAGAACCAGTGGATTCAAATTACTCTCTCAAATTACTCTCCATGGTCCCTGTGAAGCTAGAGGGCAGAGAGGCAGTTAAAGTGGGGGCTGGGAGTGGGCAGGCAGGCATGCAGGCAAGGTACAGGTGGCAGAACCTGGAGCAGGCCACCTAGGTGCCATTGTACAGATGGTGGGGGACAGACTGGGGCAAAGAGTGGGAAGGAGAAAGGTATTTCAGACTGCTGTTGACCACAGGTAACTGAAAACATGGAAAGCAAAGCCACAGATAAGGCAAGCCACTGTATCCTTTAGAAATATGGCTATTGAAATGGATTGAACATCAGCATGCACTTTCTGTGCAGTTTTAAGCTGAATCCAGTTCTGAAAGAGCAACATATAGGGAACATTCTCCTGGCTTCTGCACAATGCCAAGTGCAATTCTAGTGCTGAACTTGCCCATTCTATCACTGGGCCATTTCAAGGTAGTTAGATATTTCCTAAACATTCCTTCTGAATTTTTGTTGCTGTCATGGTTGTCAACTAAGATTGTCTTTTCTCTAATCTTTTCTATAATTAGTAGCTGAAGATGCTTCTTTAATAACTGTTACTATAAATTAGAAGAGTCATCCTCTAATGAGTCTTGATGTTGATTAACAGCTGGCAGCTACTAGCTGTGGAACCCACTAGCTGTGGAAGCCACCTCACATTCTTGAGTGGGATCTGAAGATGAAATGTTGAGCAGAAGGAACATAGTCAAGGCTACAAAAGATACAGTTCTGTGACAGAAAGGAACTTTGGGAAGACCTGTAAAGGGCGTTTGGGGGAAACTGTAGCTGTTTTAAACACTAATGTTATGTTGCATATCTGAAAACAGATATAGTAAACTACCACAAATCTCCAGATCTCTCTCTTCACAAGAAAACTGATACTGGACAAGGGTGCTCTACAACTTTCTACCACCCACAGAAATGGGGACTGTGAAACAGAGGAACAGAAGGCAAAGAAAGACCCCTGGGTCACTATCTGACTTCACCCTAAACCGTGGATTTTTAAAGTAACAACAATTGTTATCTCTTGTTTTGTTTGTACATTTGTTGTATTTTATGATATTTTTATGTTAAAGTGTGGTCAGCTGCTGTCCTGGGCTCACTGGGGAAGGAAAAGAAGGATGAATTCCATCCGTGACACAACCTTACTTCTCCCCCTGCTGCCCTGCCAAACTGAATCCAGCTGCCTCTTCATGGTGTGGCTTGGCAGCTCTAGGGGTAGGTGTGGGGAAGGATGCAAAGCTGCATGGGCAGAGCTATGCTCCAGTGTAGGATCTTGACCGTTAACTGGCCCCTAAGCTGTGAAAAATATTAATAGTTTATATAAATTAGCCAGCTTCATAATTTATGGCTTGAAGATGGTTTATTTCAGGAAACCACAGTTAATATTAAATTCAGATTAGAGTCCAGATTACATGGCAAGCAGCTGGTAATCTAAAACTGAAGGGGAAACTTCAACGTTTCTTGTGGCTATGCTGAAAGGAGAAGGGGAAAATCTCTGCTTACCGCAGCTTATTCTTGAATCTCTAAATGTTGGTTTAGTGGGTTAGTGTGACATCCAAGGCCGTGCCTTAAGCAGAAATACTCTAGTGCAGGGGTTCTTAACCTTTTCTTTACCAGGTACCCCCTGTAAATGTACTTTTTTTGCTGGGGTTCCTCAAGATTTCACTCAAGATTTAAATATTTAAATTTAGATTTAAATATTCAAATATTTTATTTATTTATTAAAGGCTTCTGGAGACTAGGATTCAAATTCTTGCTTAGATACTGGGTAACCTTAGGTAAGTAACATTCTTTCAGCCTCAAAGCAAGGCAAAGGTAAACCCTCTCTGAACAAATCTTGCCAAAAATAAAACAAAAAACCCCCCTGTGATAAGTTCACTTTAGTGCTGCCGTAATTCTGAAGTGACTTGAAGGCACATAATAACAGAATCAACTGACAAGGGAGTTTCTTTCTAGCCATCATGCCTCTTCCCTTTGAAAACTGACTTATGGCAACCCTAAGGCAAACCTATCACGCAGGTTTTCTTGGCAAGATTTGTTGCTTTTGCTTTTCTTTGAGGCTGAGACAATGTGACTTGCCTGAGGTCACTCAGTGGGTTTCCATGGCCGAATGGGGTTTCAAACCCTGGTCTCTAGAGTCATAATTTGGGTGCGCGCACACGGCTGTGTCCCTTTCATTAGGGATGTAGCAGCAGGGAGTGCACAAGCCTGCCACCAAGTTCCTTTTGTCAGCGACATGGCAGCAGGGGAGGTGGGCATTGAGGGAAACGGTGGCAGGTGTGTGCAGGTGCCCAAATGAGGGAGCAGTTTTGTCAGGGACATGGTAGTGTGAGGGTACAAACAAGGGAGCCTTTTGGACACGCACATGTCTGCCACCATGACCCTCGGTGCCTACACCCCCTGCAGCTATGCCTCTGACAAAAGGCACGTGCATGTGCCCCAAGCTGTTTCAGCACCCACAACTCCCCCCCATGTTGCGTCCCTGTTACTGCCGCTGCTGTTGGTGTCCAGCAGCAGGGCTCCATGAACCCCAGGTTAAGAACCAGCGCTCTAGTGGTCTTTTAAAAATCACACATTGTCCTGAGAAATAATCTGTGTGTGTCACACTGTCAAGCATACATAAATTATGTGCAGAAGTGTTCAAAGGCCAACAGTAACTCTGTTTTTTTCTTCTGTGTAATTTTTAATGTGTTGTCTGAAGAAAGCTTTGCATATGAATATACAACGGATAATTCTCCCACACATTTTTGGAGCAAAGCACCTGTCATCTCGATGAGAACACAAAAGCAATAACGTTGGGTAAAGCTCAGCAGCCTCAGAACATATTTCACACTTGACTAGTTCATAGAGTAATTGTCCAATTATATCCTCCTGTAGTCAAGATTTTAAACTTTCCAACAAAAATTAGAGTCAAGCACTTAAGTGCACAGACCCTTTAAAAAAAAATCCACAGTGGTGACAAATGACCACTGGCAAAAGTGGCCTGTAAAGCAAGAAGACAACAAAGATGACAACAACAAAGGCTTGGCAAAGATCTCAAGAACTAAAGCAAAAACTAATTGGACGCTATGGGAGACACATGGCCACAACTGGTCTATGTCAATTTGTAACATCTCCTCAACAATGTAGAACAACAACAGTAGTGTGATGTTATAGCACTCAATATCTTTGGACCCTCTTGAAAAGGCAGCCAGGGAACTGGAGAAGAAATGTGGAAATGCTGAATGTAGTGACATCTTGCATGCTAAATTTGGTTGACAGTGCCCAATAAACACATAAGGAAGATGGGGGAGGAAGTGCAAGCTACTTATTTGCTTATTTTTCCCTGTTTATTGGTCAGAATCTTGTTAGCATCTTATAAATGCACAAGTTCCCCTATGAAAGAGGGGAAACATTTTTGTACGATGTGGTTGCAGAAGCCGAGTTGCGCGTATAGGGTCATTACATGTGCAGATGTGTGCTGCGTTGTGCATTGGAACATGCATCCGGTTGTGTAGTAGGTTTTGCTTTTGGTTGTACAACATTGCCATTTAACACAAGGGTTGTGAACCACAATCAATCTATAACTCCATATGTAGATATTTACACTGTACTAGCCTTATGTCAGATCTCAAACATCAGCATTAGCATTATCACGACCACCCAACCTTTCCACTAAAAAAAATGTTCTATCATCAGTAAGAACAAATTAAACTACAAACGTACTGAAATCATATTATACTACAAAATCCTATTATTTCATAAAGGGTAGGTCCATTTATTAGAAATTCTCTCTCTCTTCCCATCCTGGGACCACTCACTGAGCTTAAGGACCTAACTTCAAGAAATGCCAGGAGATTCATGGTATAATCCACAATGTAAAATTATAGCACTTTAATCCCACTTTAACTGTCATGGCTCCTTCCTATGGAATCCTGGGATTTGTAGTTTGGAGAGGGATGTGGAATTCTATAGTGCACTTTCATAGAATCATAGAAATGTAGAGTTGGAAGAGACCACAAGGGCCATCCAGTCCAACCCCCTGCCATGCAGGAAAACCCTCAAAGCACTCCCGACAAGTGGCCATCCAGCCTCCGCTTAAAAACCTCCAAAGAAGGAGACTCCACCACACTCTGTGGCAGCACATTCCACTGTCGGACAGCCCTGACTGTCAGGAAATTCCTCCTGAGGTTCCTGAACTACACTTTCCTGAACTACATTTTAGAGCTGTCCAGCAGTCAATGTTAAGTGTCTCACCAGAGTACAAATCCACGGATGGAACCATGACAGTTAAAGTGGTCTCAAAGTGCTATAACTGTGTAGTGTGGATACATCCCATAATAGCTTTCCCAGTGATTTTTTTTTAAGTGAATGAGCATCCAGGATGGAGGAGGAACCAAACTGGATTCAAACCAGGACACTGGAGGAGAGGAGTCTAATTGCTTCTTAATTGTGAAAATCTAGATTTTCCTGGTCAAAATCTCCTACAAGATATTTGCCTGTAAGGGGAAACATTAAGGGTGCCTGTAAGTGTTCTCCCATGGAGTAAACTTAGGCCATTTCCAGACACAATGATGACCAGCACAAAGTTTCTTTGCAGCACTATACAGATGCTTTATCTCATCACCATCTCTAAGTGAAATATCTGCAAGTTTACACCCAAAAATATAACTAATTTGATGAAGCTCTGCTCCAGGCTCTTGAATCTGTATTTATTATGTCCCCATATAATCTAATAATTTTACTTCTTTTTTGAACTGTATCCTTAACAAATGCATTGTGCTTTCTTCTTTGGAGCTATTGTCAATAGCTGATTACTATTATCAAAGCCTGGAAAAGTTATTATTTGCACTACAGCTTGCAGAATCCCCTCACTAGCAAGGAGATTCTGGTATCTGTAGTCCAAAAGTGGCTTTTGCAAGCTCTGCCTATTTTATAGCTCTTTATGCTTTATGGCACGTTCTTTTGATTTCCACATCTGAAAAACTGGCTCCTCCATTGGGCCCCATTTCTATCTCTCCAATCAACCAAGATGCTCATCATAAAAGATTGCAAGGATACACTAATTTTATTTTATCGTCTCTTCTAAATGAAACTAGAACAAAAGGGAACACCTGAGTCCAGTAGACACAAGAAAGTCCAGCACTACCTAGTGATTAAGCTACACAATAACACTATCCACTAAAACCTATCACAGCCACTCAATAAAACCTTCATACTAGGTGATTTATGGTAGCTTTCTTAATGGTTGTTCCAAGACTTTTTCGCCATTAAAGCAGAGTTAAGTAACCTGGTGCCCTTCAAATATTTTGGACTACCACTCCCATAAAGCTTGACGGTTTGACTATGTTGGTTGGGGAGTATGGGACATGTAGTCTGAAACATCTATGCTCCCTTTCACTATACTAAGGAATCATTAAAATCTAAGCCAAAAACCTGTGGAAGCAGTGTGAAACATGGTTCATCAGGCTAGGTTTTGCAGGGGCAATTAAACTTGGAAGAAGAGTTTAAGAGATGGCTTATTTGACTGGATATTTTATGAGTGCAGTTTTAAAAATTACAACCTGCACCCAAGTAACGGGAATGGGTAAAGCTAGAAATCAGGGGATGAAACCATTACAGATTCGAATAGGGGATCAATTGGTTTTCAGTTCTGGCATCAGTAGCAACAATGAGAACATTTGCAGTTGAAGTTACCACCCACTCACAAAGTGATGCAGTGTTGCCATGCAAATGGACTGTGTTGCCAGGAGGAAGGTGCTGCAACAGGTACTATGAATAAAAGAAAGCCAGTGGAAGCCTGCTTTTCATTTTATTAGCTACCTTAAGGAAATAAGGAGGAAAGAAAATCACTCAAAGAAAGCATAAGCAGTCACGTAAATATCTCATATTGAGTCCTCAGGCATGTGCATATACTCCAACATTTCATAGGTGAAAACTGGGATGCGTGTAGCTATGCAGCATTAGAGTGTGGTTATGATGGCAAGAGTTAATAATGAGGAAATAAACTCAGAAGAGCCTAAATACCCTAAAGAAGCCAAATCCTGTCCGATCTTGGAAGCTAAGTACTCATTAGCGCTTGGATGGGAGACTGCCTGTGAATACCAGGTGCTATACGCAATATTTCAGAGGAAGCAACTGGCAGAACCAGCTCTGAGTATTCCATTTCTAAGAAAACCTCATGAAATTCATAGGGTCACCACAACATGACAAGCAACTTGAACATACATGCACACACATGCCAACGCACACAAGCTAGTAGAAGCTGCAGTAGTTTGCTTTTTCCTGAGCATACTGGGAAAGGCAAGATTCTGCTGCTTCCTCTCATCTTCCTGCTGCTATGTTGACTGTGTGCAAACTATGTTGGTCTTTTGAATTCAACTTGCAGAAGGAAGCTGAGGATGAAGAGAGAAAGTGGGAGAAATAGGAGGATTTCAGAAACAGCTGAAAACAATGGAATGATAGAAGACTAATTGAGAATGTCCTTGACAAATAAGAGAGTTGGAGGGTATGCACTTGATGTTAGAGTCTGTGTGTGTGTATGTACGCACATGTAGCCAATATTTTGTTAATGACTTACTCATGTATTAAGGATAGCTTATGTGTTCGTACAGCCATTTTGGAAAAGAGAGCAGAGGTCTGTTCTGTTGTACTTGTGCTCCACCCAAAAGCCTCTCACCACCCACCAGATGTCAATCCCCAGGAGGAACCCCTGCTGTTGTTGGTTTATGTTGGGGATAGGAGGGGGAAAGTGATTCAGACTATGAAGATCCAGCTGCTCTGAACTCCTGGGAGAAAGAGAAAGCAAAAGCCCTCCATTTGAGAGTCCACACCATTCTCCCCACCAACTGAGCTGAGATCAGCTCCTTCTCTATAGTCTGAATTGCCTCCCTGACCTCCCCCCCCCACTGGTAAGCGGTTCCAGCAGGATTACTTCCCAGGGCTTTAGTGGTGGGAGGATGTATAGATGTAGAGTCTTGGCCTCCTTCTGTTTCTGTGGGCCTTGATGCACTACACAGTTATAGTGCTATTATTCCACTTTCAACTTCTTATGGAATCCTGGGGTTTGCAGCTTAGGGAGGGGCCTTTAGAATTCTCAGCCAGAAAGCTCTTTGGCCTCAGTAAACTACAAATCCCAGAATTCCACAGGATGTTGGAAGTAGAATAATAGCACTATAATAGGCTAGTGCGGAAAGGCCTTGCTAAGCTCTAAAAGTCCCATACATGCATCCTACAGGCATGTCTAAATCTGCCAAAAGATGTAAGTGGCATATCTTCCAACATTTTACAGATGAAAACTGCAGCACTTGTGGCCAAGCAACAAGTGTGGTCTATATAGCAAAAGTGATTACTGATGAAGAACATACTAGCTAGGAAAATCTACAGCAGTTTGCTTTTGTCTGAGTCTACTAAGAACGGCAGGACTCAGCCTCCACATGTTTTCTCCTCTCCACCCACTGAATTAATTGAGTGAAAACTATTTTTGCATTTTGAATTCAGTTTGTACTAACTGAAGTTACCCCATGCTGAAGGGGGAAAAGTGGGAGAGGGAGAAAGAAGCTGGGATATTTTAAAAGCCACTGAAAAAATAGGACAGAACAGAATTAATTAGGACTGTCTTTGCGAAACCAAGACAGTTCCAAGCTATGGATTGGATTAGTCTAAAAGGCATGGCAGAGAAAGATATTAAAAATAAATACATACATACATACATACATACATACATACATACATACATATTGCCAGAGCCTGGAAGAGTTGCTTTTTTTTTTTTTTGGATTATGCCTCCCGGAATACCCAGTGAGGAGCAGTTCTGGAAGATGGAGTTTAAAAAAATCCTTTTCCAAAGTCTCCTCCTAACTTTTGGTACATTGTTGGCAGATACTGTTTCATGGACACGTAATTCAGTTGTTTAAATGCAACACAGCTATGAGCTCATCTCTCAGATAAGGTAATTTTATGCCAACTGCACTCTGCTCAATTTTTAGAAAAGAAATCCCATACATTTTCCTTGACCCCCTTTTTTATTTTTCCAATGTTATTAAAAAAAAAAAAAACAACTGTTGGAAACCAGGGCCTCTGGGATAGGAAATCTTAGAAGTCCTTCTGGATGAAGGACAACATATACAACCTCTCCCATGTTTTGGATTTTGCAGCTGTTGTTTCTCATAATAACAAAGGTGCCAAAGTCTTTATGGGTCAGGCTGAATGAAATTGAGATTCCACCAGCTTTCCAGGCTTCTACCAAGGTGGAAGAACATGGAAACAACCTTCTGAGGGAAGAATGTGGGACGGAAAGGAGCCGAAGAAGTTTAGGAAAAGAGAGCTGATGAGCGAATGGACTGTTTTAGCCTGAGGAGGTGGTTAAATGGGGCCAAGATTTTCATTTCAAGAAACAAAGGAAGCAGCAAGCTAGGGAGCTGTGTATAAGGAGTTGAGAGAGACAGTTCTCTGGAGCTAAGAGGACAAACTGTTTCTAGCCCAAGGCAGCCAGTCATATAAGCATCACCTAGTCTGTCAACAATACCCTGTCCGCTATATCTCACCTCCTTCCACACTTCATCTATCAAGCTGGAGGCGTAAGCATGCATGGAGAGGTAGGGCGAACACACAGAAGCTCCATCTATGGGGGAGATCTTGCAACTTGAGAGTCCCTTTGCATTGTCCATGATAGAGCTTTCCTCCATTAGGACTTAATGCTGGAGGTGCTCATGAACTATTGATGTGCCTCAGTACAATACAGTTTAATGTATTATTAAATTATTAATATTTCTTAAAATTATTGATTAGGCTCCTTTCTAATTTTAGCCTATATTTATTTTCTTTTAGTACAATTTTAAGCCAAGAACTGCATAATGAAACGCAAACCCTGAAAGTACAGCAGCTCGTCTGCTTATGCAAGGGTTTCGGGTGCAGAACCCTTGTGAAAATGGAAAAACCAACAATAACTCCCCTCATGCTCCCCCCATTCCCTTCCACGGCTCCCTCCTCCCATTTGCCCTGGTATGTGAACCTTTCTCCTCTCTGCTAGGCAAAATGGAAAGGAATGGGAGGAAGAAGCACCAGAGAGGAGAAGGAAGGCATGTGTATGCTTTCCCCCATTCCCTTGCCTTTTGCATGGGTGTGCTTGCCTTATTTCTCCATACCTGGCAAAAGACAAGGGAATGGGAGGAGGAGAATGGGAGGAGGAAAAGGCATGTGCGCCACACTTTATGAATAATCAAATTTGTGAAAGTCAAACCTGTGAATTTGGAGGGAGGACTGTAATTATATGTTATTTGGAAATAATAATAGTAATAATAATAATAATAATAATAATAATAATAATAATAATAATAATAGCTATTCATTTCCCAGCCCTCTGCATATCAGGGTGAGGGGAAAACAGTCAGGAAGAATACCAGAGAGAATAATTTTGTGCAACTTTCACTCAGTATTTGCACATCTTGGAATGTTTTGGAAGACTATTCTGCACAGTAATACACATAATTTGGGTTTTCCCCCAGAAAAGCATGTTTTTCACACACACAGACACACACACACACACAATGTTTCTACAGATAGATATGGGATTTTGGTGCAAAATTTGTATTTTATGCACAAAATCATGATTCTTGCACAAACTCCCACGTGTGTGTCTGGAATCTGTTTGTTTGTTTGTTTGTTTGTTTGTTTGTTTGTTTTGCATAAAAATGCATTTTTGTACAAAAAATCGCAAAAACTTTTTTTTTTTTTGCAGAAACACACATGGATTTTTGGTTTAAGAAACTTTTTTTTTGGCACAAACCCTTCATTTTTGCACAAAATGTGTATTTCTAGACACAATGGGTTTTGAACAAATATCAAGTTTTTCACTAACCCTTTTGTACAAAAGAACAAATGCCAAATGTTTTTTGGGATGTGTGAATACTGAGTGAAAACTACATGGAAATTCTCAGACACTGGCATCTCTTAGAATTCATACTTTTACACTCTAAGAACAGAATGAGAAATAGGAAAAGAAATATGTAGTCACTGGTATTCTGCCGAATGTCTCTTGGGTGTTTCTTGCTGAACTACTACCTCCCAAAAGTCATCAACCATCACTATATTAATGGCCAGCAGAGGAACAACAGATGTGATATGAAGCCACCAATGGTTCATCTGCTTTCAGCTACTGAATGGATCAGGAACAAAACATAAGTTGCAATAGCCAAGAGATTGTTCAGTAGGTGGTTTCCCTAATGCTCATGTAACTACGGTTTAAAGACAGAGGATACCTTTCAGCACAGGCATGGAAAATTTGCAAGTGGTGATTGACTCACAAGTTGGAACGCAATTCCTGGGAAATCAACCAACTAAAATGGAACTCTGCGGTGCACATTTGTAACTGACGCTGTTAAATCAAAGAAAGTGAATTTCTGGTCTTTAGATGACCCACTCATGCATTTTATATGAAACCGCTGCTAGTGAGGGCTCATAAGAATGTGCCTTTTTGTTGAACTAGCAGGAAGAAAAGGTATAAGCCAAACAAATGTCGTTTCCAATGAGCATAATAATATCTGTATGAACAGATGCCAAGTACTCTGGTGGAGAAGAAGGAAGGGGAATGCTGGAAAGAGAGAGGAGTAATATATAGGAAAAAATGTGTGATCTCTATTTAATTGTTTATTTAACTATTTCCTTTTTTCTTTTTCATCCCAGATCTTTGTTTCCTAATACTATTCTGCTAATAAGTATATACGAAAGTGAGGTAATTTTATTACCAAAATTTTTAATATTATACTTCTGTCCAAAGTGCTGAGGGAAGTAATTCTACCAAACTGACCTGTGTTGATGAGCAGTTTGGATGTTTTGGCTTTTGACCACTGATGCCACAGATACTCATTGTAACTTTCAATTGTCTTGCAAGTATGTCACAAGTGTATCTCACAAGTATTAACCTCTGATTTCTTTTCAGTGATCCCTTTTTCAGACAGAAGGTGGAGACCATGATTTCCACCGCACTCAACAGGGCCACAAGGTTAGGATCAGGTATCCGTCTTTACGACTACAAAGAAGTTGTGCAATTTAAAAATTAAAATCTATTGAAAAAGAAAAATTGCTCAGGGGCTGGACAGCAATAAATCAGAAAGGGGGAAGTGACTCTGTTTTTCCCTTGCTCTTATCTGACAACAGCAGATGGAGAGAAAATGAGCCAAGTTCCTTTTTCCTTTTGTTTTAACAATACATTTGTGGAACTTTGGAGAAATTAGCATCGTGTGTAAGTGCTTTCAAGTCTCCTGTTTACTTATGATGACCCCATGAATTTTTCATAGGGTTTTCTTAGGCAAGGAATATTCAGAGATGGTTTTGCCAGTTCCTTCCTCTGAAACATAGCCTCCAGCACCTGGTATTAATTGGCGATCTCACATCCAAGTATAAACCAGGGCTGACCCTGCTTAGCCTGCAAGATCAGACAAGATCTGGTGTCTTTAGAGTATTAGTTGTGTTGTCGTGTGCCTTCAAGTAGTTTCTGACTTATGGCAACCCTAAGATGAACATATCATGCGGTTTTCTGGAGCTGAGAGTGTGATGCACCCAAGGTCACCTGGTGGGTTTCCATGGCTGAATGAGAAATTGAACCTCGGCCTCCAGGATAGTAGTCTAGTGTTCAAACTGGACTAACCAAACCAGTGAACCACACTGGTTCTTTAGAGTATTAGTATAGCTCCCCAAATCCCCCAACTAGCGGGGCTGGTTGAGAGATTCTGAGAACTAGACTCTAACAAAGTAACTTTTCTAAGCTGTGGTATTAAACTTGACTGCTCCACAGTAGGCTTATTTTCTCTTTCAACTACCTCTGTTGATACAGAGGAGCATTCACTCATGCTAGCTCAGCACCCCAGCAGAACAAAGTGAATATGACGCTGTTTACCAACTCACCTGCTGTATGTAAGAACTAGGCTTGAGATAAAAAAAAATCAAAGACACAGGAAGAACTGTGCTTTTAACTTTGGATTAAAAATAACATCTTTGGGTGAAATATTGTATGGACTTAATAATTTTAGAAAAGAAAATTTGTGTTACAGTAAACCCAGAAAGCACAGTAGGGTGGGAGAGAAAACTGGAGGAGAAAAATACTGGGATCTTGGATTACTTTGTGAATTTCTTTTTCAGCCATCTGTTGCTGAGGGAAAGGATGCCTTACGGTAAAAAGTGTACAAGCAAGAAAGTGGCCAGCGGAACAGCTGCTGCATGTCATGTCACATAGCTCTTGCAGAGATATCTTATAAACAGTCTGACATCTGCCTTTACTTTCTCCCACTCCTGTGAGAGAAACCGAAACACCCACTAATTCAGTAAAAGAGCCACTGAGAGTCTTTCCAGACAGTTTATTGCACTAGAAGTAAAGCCTGCAGCTTAGCTTATTTGTAATAGCTGCCTTTGGGTCCTCCACATATCTTCATCTGAAGCATCATTATGCATTAGGAAAAAAAATATTTTTAAGACCGCAGCTCCGAGAACTCCACAACCAGAATGGCCAGTTTTTACAACCTCTGTCTGTACGAAAAGGTTAAAAATTTTCTTAGTGAACCAGAATCAGGTCCCACTCAAGACATTTGTCTGAGCCATGAGACAAGATGGAATCTGCACAAAAGCACGTTCTGCATATAAAAGCGAATCTGATTGATGGTTCAACCCAACATCCACACTGGTAATGGAACAGTATCCAGCACCTCACCTGATGCTATTTTAGAAGGTACATGATAAGCTGTATGCCACACCCAGTTGTGTCCTTTGACCATGTATTGCTTTACCCCCAATCCATAGCATCTTCCCCTGAGGCAGTCACTTTACTCAATGGTAGAGCTGGTGAGGTGAATGATAGTGTTTCCATGGCCAACATATTTCCCACTGTGGTAACTGCATGCAATGTGGATACAGATGTCAATATGGGGGCACCTTTGAGGGCCAGAGTAGTATACTGGTTTGAGCATTGGACTCTGGAGATGAAAGTTTAAATCCCCGCTTGGCCATGGAAACCTACTTGGTGACCTTGGGTAAGTCATACTGCCTCAATCTCACATGAAGGGAATAGAAAACTTCCTCTGAACAAATCTTGCCAGGAAAACCCCATGACTTCTGACATAAGTCAGAAGTGACTTGAAGGCACACAACAGCAACAGCATTGAGTGTTGTTGACATAGTTAGCTTCTCTGCTGTTTCAGAGCTAAACAGTGGGATACAGGGTCAATCCATTCCTCATTTTCCCTTGCTCAGCTTCCTAGTTAGAGGTTTCTATGGACCTGAATCCAGTCAGACCATAAAAAACAAACAAATAAATATCAGCCATAGGAGTGATATTTTCATAAAAATGAATCTTGTAGCACCTTTGAGAATGAGAAGTTTGTAGCATAACCTTTCACAGATGCCATCTACTTCATCAGATCCATGGAGTGAATGGACAGACATTTATAACAATGTGAGGGATGTTAACAGTAATCGAAATGCAAAACTTGTGTGTATGGTGATGGGATGACATGTCCACTGTCAACAATGGTACAGTATTTAGGGAACAAAGATAGGAGATAGAATCTACATCAAGAGGAGGTAATACAAGATTCCTTTGTAGGCTGATACAGCCTAATATGATTATATTAGTGGTATTTGGAGACTGGTACAGTCAGGGTGGTGTAGCGGTTTAGAATCATAGAGTTGGAAGAGACCACAGGGGCTATCCAGTCCAACCTCCTGCCATGCAGGAACACCCATCAAAGCACTCCCAACAGATGGCCATCCAGCCTCTGCTTAAAAACCTCCAAAGAAGGAAACTCCACCACACTCTGAGGCAGCATATTCCATTGCCAAACAGCTCTGACCATCAGGAAGTTCTTCCTGAGGTTTAGGTGGAATCTCTGTTCCTGTAGTTTGAATCCATTGCTCCTTGTCCTAGTCTCTGAAGCAAGCAGAAAACAAGCCTGCTCCCTCCTCTACATGACATCCCTTCAAACATTTAAACATGGCTATCATGTCTCCTCTTAACCTTCTTTTCTGCAGACTAAACATACCCAGCTCCCTAAGCATGGCATGGCTTCCAGACCCTTCACCATTTTGGTCACCCTCCTCTGGACACACTCCAGCTTGTTGATATCCTTCTTGAAATGAGGTGCCCAGACCTGGACACAGTATTCCAGATGAGGTTTAACCAAAGCAGAATAGAGTGGTACCATTACCTCCCTTGATCTAGACATCATATTGATGCATATTGACACCTATTGACGCAACCAAGAATCACATTGGCTTTCTTAGCTGCCATATCACATTGCTGGCTCATGTTCAGCTTGGGGTCCACCAAGATTCTTAGATGCCTTTCACACATACTGTTATCCAGCTACATGTCCCCCATCCTATATTTGTGCATTCTATTTCTTCTGCCTAAGTGAAGAACATTACATTTCTCTCTGCTGAAATTACTTGAATGCATACAGCAACAACACCTGCTATGGCAGAGTTGGGAATCATGCAGCCTTCCAGATGTTGTTGGACTGCACCTACCAGTATTCTACACCATACTAGCTAAGGCCTATGGGGGCCGCAATTCGACAATACTGGGAGGGTTGACTGATTCCTTTTGCTGTGAGCATACCATTGTTATGTTTCATATGGTAAAAGGCATCTAGCCTTTCCTACAGGCACAGATCCAGGAGATCAATTCTGATCAGTGGCTACTTTTAAAAATAAGCCTGCCTAGTATTTGACAGCTAGGAACGTACAATATTATATATTTGACACCTATAATATTTGTTTTACAGAAAAGAAAAGAAAAATAAAGAAATACCAAGAAAGCCTAAAAAATTCAATGCTGTGTACAGGGAGGGAATCAGATTCAAGATTTGGACTCTAATTTCATTTGCAAACTATTTATTAAATTTTAAAACACTGAAACCAATTTTTTTTGGATGGGCTGTTCGGTTTTAGTTATGAATGCACTCTTATTCTCTTGGGGGGGGTGGAGGGATATAGAGGGGTTTTTGAAATGCTATGCTGTCAGCTAAAATTTGGAAGTCTTTATGATGTCTTTATCATGTCTCCTGATTGTGTGCATATATGCATTCAAGCTGCCTCTTTATTTATGGCAACCCCATGAATTTCATAAGGTTTTCTTGGACAAGGAATATTCAGAGGTGGTTTTGCCAGTGCCTTCCTCTGAAATGTAGCCTACAGAACCTGGTATTCAGTGGTGGTCTCCCATCCAAGTAGTAACCAAGTTGATCCTATTTAGCCTTCAAGATCAGACAGGGTCTGGTCCCTTTCCTCATTACGAGTTGTTTTTTGTGGATCCAAGGAAAGGTTCCTTTAATGAAAGAGCAGAGAAAGAACGGAGTAAGTAACCCCTATGATTTTTGACTCAGCCATGACTTAATCTGCACCTTTGTAACCATGGAAATGAGGGAAACGGCATTTTTCCAGAGGAGTCTTCACAGTAAGGAGTCTTTTGTTTCTGCATTTAGTTTTACAGCGCTGCATAATTATGTTTAAAAGTGCTGTTTAACTAATTAGTCTTAGTCATTCACTCCCAGTCTTCTTGACTCCTACACTGATCCCCTTAAGGTCTGTTCCACTATAATGGGAAAGAGATGCTTGAACAGCACACAAAAGGAAACCATTGCCCTTCTTCACAAGGCAGGGCTCCACTCAGTTCTCCCACGGGAGGAACTGGACAAGGAAGGGAGCAGCCTGTAAAGATGGATCAGAAATGTTAACCTGATAGAGAAGGCAGCTGCTAGAATGCCTGTGAAGGCTAAGCATTTAGGGCATAGTCCACCATTATTGTACTAGTTGCACTGGAAGCTTGTGACTGCCATGCTAGAGGCATCTCTTTAAAGAAAATCCTGGCAATTGATAACTAATTTCAACTTGTAAATTTCTGTCTCTGAGTCACACATTTTAGAAACAGCCCATAATGGAGCTATCCAAGGTGTTGAAACCATTTTGTTGGTAAGATTTAACACCTTCAATGGCTCCTTTAAATTTTGGTCTAAAATTCAGAGTGGATTCCCCATCTCTTTGACATGGAATGCACCAGCTGTCACTTGTAGCTTCAAATGTGTGAGATTCAGAGATAGGAACTATTTGTAAAGTTAAGAGGAACTAGATGAGATCCTGAAGTGCAAAGATAGATCACTGGAAGCCAGAGTCAGTATCATCAGTTCCACACTATTGCAGATTTCTGTGTATGGTTGGGAAAGCTGGACAGTGAAGAAAACTGAGAGGAAGAAGATGAACTCCTCTGAAATGTGGTGCTAGAGAAGAGTTCTATGAATACCATGGACTGCCAAAAGAACAGACAAATGGGTCTGAAAGCAAATCAAACCTGAACCCTCGCTATAAGTCAAAATGCCTTAACTGAAGCTACTATACTTTGGATGTAGCATAAGACAGCATGACTCATTGGAAGAGATGATAATGCTCAGTAAAACTGAAGGAAGAAGGAAAAGGGGAAGACCACAAGGTGAACTGACTCAATCAAGGAAGCCATTTCCCTGAGTTTACAAGACCTAAGCAGGACTGTTAATAACATGGTCTCTTAGAAAGCTCTCACTCATAGAGATGCCATAACATGAAGACAACTTGACAGGACACAACAACAATAAGTTATCAATTAAGTTGGAAAGAAGTTCCTCCTCTTCCTTCCATCAGTGGGAGCAAGGCACTCTGGGACCACACGGGGAGAGAGCTCTCCTTGGTGCTCAACTGGCTTCTTTCTGGAGTAAAGTTAAATATAGTATTTTTTAAAAAACCTTTCAAGCCAAACCGATTTCTTCCAAAATGTTTATCTATGTGCATTTAAACTGTTTTAGCCTTAAAAGGTCTAAGTTAACTCATTAAATTGTCTAATATGTTTTTAGTCTTTTTTCATGTTTAAATTTAAATTGCTTTAAGTTGATTTTGCTGCTATGCTGCCTGGAGATCCCAAGATAACAAATACCTAAAAATTTAAATGAATTTTAAATAAATTAATTTAAATTAATTAATTAAATTTTTAGAAGGATAATTTACTTAAAATTCCGCTTGCACCTCTGTGTACCTCTTCAAACCTTGACATCTTGAGACCTTGTCTCTACCACACCAGAAAGACTTATCAGGCTAATGGGTACCAGAGACAGGGTTTTTTGGAGTGCTGATCCCACACTTTTGGTATTCGATCTGTACAGCAGTGGGTGTAGTTTTGGCTATATTGCCATTTAATAGACTCTGAAGATGTTTTTTCTTCAAGCTGTCTTCTAGTAAAATGTGATGTACTGGAAGTTTTAATTGTTGTTGTTTTCAGGTGTGTGTGTGTGTGTGTGTATTTAAACTGCTGCCAATATATGGCAACCTCATGAATTTCATAGGGTTTTCTAAGATAAGAAATACTCAGATGTAGCTTGCCATTGCCTTCCTCTAAAATACGGCCTATAAGAGGGATTGCAGGAAAAAAAGAATCCAGTATTTTTTCTCCTATCCAGTCCTCCCTTGTGGCAGATAGGGATGTGGAATTAGGTGGAGTTCCTCTAAATGTTCATATTTGTTCTCTGCAGCTTTATTTTATGAATTATCTTGGGAGAGATGTTTCGTGATGCACTCTGGGAAGGTCAACAAAATGAGCCAAAGAGCCTCTAAACACAGCTGGGCTGGCTTGCGTTAGTTTGAAAGCAGAGTAACTGGGCCTATCAATAGTCTTCCCATCAAACTGTGGCTCTCTCTTGTGGTTAAGTTATTGTGTTTCTCCTGCCAGGACCTCTTAATATTTCTGCCGATTCATTACATAATTATTCATAAATTATTTATTTATCCCACACCATTCTTTCAGACCAACACAGAATATCTTTTTACATGTAAGATTACATTAGCATATGCACTTAACATTTCAGGAGCTATTTAGGAACCTAAACCAATTATGCTGTATATACACACGCATATATATTAGCTAGGTAGTGCAGTGTAGAATACTGAGCTGCTGAGTGGTGGGTTGGACCATGCTTGGAGCAAGCTTAAGCGAGAGAGAGAACTGGTTCTATCACTGAAACTGAAGTGTTTCCTTTACCATGCAGAATCATACCACCACCATGTATGAAGGAAGGCATATTTAGAAATGCAAACATTGTAGCAAGTTAACTCACGACAACTGTGTTTACTAACATTGATTTCAAGTTGTCTTTGCACTGGCTACACTTTTTGAAAGCACTTATTATGGTAATGGTATTTTAGTAAATCATTTGAGGTGGGAAAGGGAGATGGTTCCTCCCCTTTCTTGTCTATTCTTTAAAAGATTACTTTTTAAAAAAAATACTATTTGGACAGAAAGGGCATATCAAGCTTCCTAGCCAATAACTACTCCAAGGCATGGGTAAAACATGCACAAATTGTTGACCCTTAAAAAATTCTCTACAACATGACATGTAGTCTAGTCAGCCCGCACTGTTTTTAATTATTAACTTGGATTTTGCTGGAACTGATAGGCAATTTCTCTACTTGTAATGCAGGCTAAATTGCACTGGATACCACACAAAAGCTTAGAGTGGGTTTAATCTCTATAGAGGTATTGCTTACCTAACTTTATCTGATGGCAGTGACTTAAGCCACTGGAAATTGCTTGCAGACTCCTATGTGCCACAGAGAATTGGCACAAAGACAGCTTTGCATAAGCACAACTAGTATGTCCCCACTGACTGATTAAAAACAACAACAACCTAGCTGTAAAAGATACCAGACCAACCCTAAGGACTCCTTAAATGTTGTCAATTTTCAGTATGCAGAGTTGTAACTGTTATAAACAAGGATACTAATCACATCTTTATGAACGTTTGTTTATCAGTTTATTGTACCATCATTCTCGTCAGATCCTCTTTCATATTATTGTTTTCTGATATTTTATTTGATATTATTGTAATTCTTTTGGACTTTTTGAAGGGAAAGGCAGGTTGTGGTGATTCATTTATCAAGGAAATAGAAATGTATTAAAGATCCTTTCAGTACTAGCTGGAAATATTTGTTTTATCATACCTTTGAGTAGTAATCGTATAAGAATGCCCCCCTTCCCACATTACCAGGAAGCTCCATTGACAGTCATGGCAATAAGCACAGTGCTGGCAGAGTGGCGTCTTCTTTTGGCACTCCAACGTCCTCTTTCCTAAAAGCTCATGTGATTTTGCTGGTTCTGGGGAAATGGTGGTGATCCCTAAAGATGCCTCTTGCTGAACATCCAGCTGCCATGATGTACTACAAATCAAAACATTACCATTTATTAGAATACATGTTTTGAGGACACTGCTACTGTTGATATGCTAATACACTGTTTTTGATGGGTTTGGTGTATTTTTGAATGACTGAACAATATTAAATTAAAACAAAACCTATATATTTATTGTGCTCATTGAAATATAGGCCAGGATCATGCACCAGGAGACATAGTTTTCTGCATTTGCATTGGGACACAAAAAATTTCCATTGTCCTCTTCTTTGGGAGGTACATGCACTATTTTCTGAAGTCATCTAGCTGTAGGCACAAATGAAAACATGGAAATTTTAATTAAATATTAGGAAAACAATTTCCTGCAGCTGACAGCTGTTCAAGAGTGCAATGGATTGACACAGAGGGGTCTTTGCAGACAAGGCTAATGTACTGGGTTGCTGCTATTTATGTGCCTTCACATTATTGTGTTGTGTTGTTAAGTAGTTTCCAACTTACGGTGACCCTAAGATGACCCTATCATGGGCTTTTCTAGGGTTGGGAATGTATGACACACCCAAGGGCCATTTCCACACTAGACTGTTATAGCGCTATTATTCCACTTGCAACATCCTATGGAATCCTGGGGTTTGCAGTTTTGGGAGGGGCCAGCCAGCCCCTTCCAAAACTGCAAACCCCAGGATTCCATAGGATGTTGCAAGTGGAATAATAGCGCTATAACAGTCTAGTGCGGAAATGGCCAAGGTCACCCAGTGGGTTTCCATGGCTAAGCAGGGAATCGAACCATAGTCTTCAGGGTTGAACTGCTACACCATGCTGGTTCAAATTTACTCTGATTTATGGTGATCCTATTACAGGGTTTTCTTGGCAAGTCTTATGCAGAAAAGGTTGGCCATTGCCTTCCTCTGAGGCTGAGAGAGTGTCACTTTCCCACAGTCACTGAGTAGATTTCCATGGCTGAGTAGGGATTTGAACCTGGTCTCCCTTAGTCCTGGCCTAACCCAAACCTCTACACCATGCTGTTGGTGGTGCTTGTTTCTACACATTTTTTTTTTAAAGATCTAGATGACATTTGACAACCAATGTTGTGAATCATTTCCCCCTCCTTTTCTGCAGTATTCCTGAAATGTTGTCATATGGATTGCAATGACTGAAGAGAGTGTGTGCAGTCCCCTGCCACATCCCTATTTTAAGGATTTTTTTGGCTTCTTCCCTATTCCTCTTTGTTCTCTTCCCCACAATATGCCCCCATTTAATGTCTGTATTTTTTTAAGAAACACCCTTTTAAAGAACCACCCTAAAGCTATAGGCGCCTGTACGTGGAAACATCCTCCTACCAGACACACAGGCATGAGCTACACAGACCAGTCAGTTCCAACTGGGATCAAAGGTGCATGGTTGGGAAGGAGGACAGGAGGGTGGAAATCATTGGAAGGTCTCCTCCACTTGAGTTCTCAGGTTGATCTACACATAAGGAGGATGTGGAGGGAACTGATCTTTCCAAGCACAGGAGTTAGCACTACTCCAGACAGAGTTTTTAAAATTAGAAACATTAACTGCTACTGGACAGGAAAAGGGAAGAGCAATGGGAATGTTACTGGATGCTTTTCTCCATTTGAGTTCCCAAGTTGACAGTGTGCAAGGAGGAGCTGATATGGTGGTTTAATGCTAAAACTTTAAAGAAGGGTAGAAAAGGGGGAAAGGGTGGAGGACTGGGACATGAATGATAGAAGAAAGAGGAGTCTGTTCTTTTTTTCTCATCCAACCCTCCCTTGCTTCTGTTGCAACCTCTTTACCTGTTGCAAAAAAGAGTGTTTTGATGTGGAAGAAGTAAAAGGCAAGAAGTGGCATAAAAAGATGTTGGATGAATCAGTGCAAATCACCAGTCTAGAGGAGCCCAGAGGAAGGTGGGCTTTCTTTTAGTAACAGTTTTTAAACAGAAGTTGGATGGCCATCTCTTAGGAATGCTTGAACTGCAGATTTCCTGCTTTGGCAAATGGTTGGGCTCAGTGACTCTTGCAATACTCTGTAGATCTACAGCACTGGTGGTGCAGTGGTTAAATGCCAGTACTGCAGCCACAAGGTTGTGAGTTCGATACTGCTGGGCTCCAGGTTGACTCAGCCTTCCATCCTTCCACAGGTCAGTAAAATGAGTACCCAGCTTAGAGAGTACTTAGCTGATAAGCGGTATAGAAATACACATGTTATTGCTATTGCTATTCACTGAAAGCCTTCTGTTAGAAACCCACATTTAATACTAAGCAACTCCTCTCTCTGTCCACAACAGTCTGTTACCTCTCTTTTAGATCAGATTAATTCTCAGGCTGCTACAGCTGCCTACGTGCAACCTCCAAATCCAGGGGTGGCACGTTTTAAGTAGCAGTTGTTGGGCCATAGCTGCAAGAGAGGCTACTGCCTTCAAATCCTGCTTCTGGGTTACCCAGAGGCAACAGGTTTACTGGCCAGAGTGGAAAACAATGTGGACCAGATGGACCATGGTCTGATCTCTTCATATGTTAGCAATTATTTCTCCCCCCACTCCTATATAATTATCAAAACACTCCAGTCCTTCATCCCAGTTGAAACAATTGTACATATCACAGCACCCATAAGTAGTAAAACACCCATATCCCTGGACCTGTTTCTTCCCCCTTCTCCTCCTCCATTATTATTCTTTCCCGCTTTTCTTCCAATAATGAGACTAAAGGTTGCTAATAACATTTAAAACAATACAAATGAAAAACAATACAAAACATTCATAAAAGTATGAATATAAGATTTAAAAAACAATTAAACAATGTAGTTAAAATATTACACTTTAAAAATATTAAAAGACTGTACAAGCTTTAAAAACAGAGCTGCACAGCATTAAAAGCCCAAACCTAGTCAACTTATGAAAGCCTGATGGCACATAAGTGTTTTGACCTGTTGACAGAAGGAGAACAAGGATGGGGCCATCCTGGCCTCTCTAGGGAGGGAGTTCCAAAGTCTGGGAGCCGCCACTGAGAAGGCCCTCTCCCTTGTTTCCACTAAATGAGCCTGAGAGGGTGGTGGGACAAAGAGAAGGATCTCTTTGGATAAAAAAAGAGGCCACACACAGTAGAACCTGTGAAAGGTAGCTGGTGGTTTCCATGTATGAGGCAGAGCATCCAGTCTGGCTTTTAGACTCAACTTTATCCAAGGTGCTGAACCTATTTGGGGGATAGGACTTGGCACCTTGGGCAGCTCTGTTAAATTTTGGACTGAAACCCACAGCAGAATCATCACCTCACTCACATGGGGGTTCCACGGCCCCAGAGTAGCTGCTTATAAAAATACAAATACTTCCGCTTCCTCCTCTGTTTCATTTATATCACGCCTTTTCCGCAAAGCTGGGACGCAAGGTCACTTACAAATTAAAATGATTACAATATAGTTAATATATTTATTTAATATATTTGTGCCATACTATATACAATATACTTCAGACTGGCACCCTCTCTTCCTTACTTCTATAGGCAAGCAAAGACATTTTTATTTCAGCATGCATTGTATATATGATCATTTCTCAGTTGATGAAAGGTCCTGGGTATTCATAATTTATACAGTACTTGTGATTTGTTTGCGCTTTAAAACATGTATTTTAACTCTGTTTTAATTACTATTTGATTGCTTAATCTGTGTTTTAACTTTTATATGTTATGATTTTTTAAACTGTGTTTTCATTTTTTTTGCTGCTTTGAGTCCTTCCAAAGAAAAAAGCAGGATACAAATAATAACAATGAGGAGGAAGAGGAGATTATGATAATTGTTAAAGAAGGAATAAATTCTAGAAGTGAATGCTATTCCTTTGTAAATAAAGTTACGCAATGTATCCGGAGGAAAGCTAAATGCCCCATGCCTTCTGAAAGATGAACTCCCAAAGCATGACCTCTTTTTAGTTCTCTTTAGATTTGTAGATTCACTTGCCTGCGCATCTTTTTAATATAGTTGATGACTGAGCAGAATTCCATATGCTCTGGGCAGACTTTCAGCACATGAAGAGTGACTCAGCAATGGTAGCAACTGCTTATAAAGGAATACAACATCAAGGCATTCCCCCCACCCACCCCCCGCTTAAAGGCTATGCCATTAACTCCTCCTCCTGTTGCTAAAAACACTACCCTCAATCTGGGTCTGCTCAGAGTGTATTTGTTAGCAGTTGTCAGCCATTTGAAATGATGAGTAAAGAAGGTGTGGTAGCTAGAGGCTCTCATGTCAGTGGGTTGCTGAATCTACTCTGGGACAAAGATGCTATCCAAGGGGCAGAACCTATTTTGGAAATAGAGTTTTACTCATTGCATAGCTGCATAAACATCTAGAACTGGAAGATTAATTGCCATCCCACTGACTGCCATCGAAAAATAAGAATAAAAATAGATTAATGGTGATTTCACATTTTACTTGCCATGACAAAATCCTATACAAATCCTGGGATTTGTAGTTTAGGGAGGAGAGTTTGGAATTCTCAGCCAGGAATCTATAGTGCCTCGTTAAATTACAAACTCCTGGATTCCACAGGGTGAATAATGGCAGTTAAAGTGGAATATAGTGCTATAATTGGCCATGTGAATGATCCCTGAGTTAAGGAAAAGTTTAAGAGACAGAGGTTTAACCAGTTGGAGGAAAGTTTGCCAAAACAACAATGGAAAACAACAACAGAACACACGTATGTACTAACGAGCTTGGAAAAGTTACTTTTCTAGATTACAGATGCCAGAATTCCTCAATTAGCATAGTTAAACAAATAAACAAAAAGCAAGCAAACAAACAAACAACCTCCCCCCACACACAAAAAACCTTTCCTAAGCACTTGTTCAGTAAAGCCTGATGAAGGAGATGGGAAGAAAGAAGAAATATTAGTGTCTGATGTCAAATCAATCACTTTTACAAAATAAAAGTTTTACAAAATCTGCTGTCCAGGTGATAATGCTTTTCTGGCCAAGTTTAAAGTTCTAATTTTCCCTCTTTGTGGTGCTTTAGGCTTTAAACCAGACTTGGAACTGGATTGTTTTTCGACCAGAGGATGGTTCTCTAAAGTAATACACATGGCCACCTTGCACTTACCTCCGAGCAGTATGAACAGCTGTTTCTAAAAAGAACTAAAGATTAAACTGCATGTTACATTAAGTGTGCCATAAGCAGCTAAACATTAACTTTTTTTTACTCACGTGGAGACCTCTGTGGACGCATTCCGGATTCATTCTGTTGCATACAGGCAGGTGAACCTCTCTCTAGACATTTTTCTGTTTTCTATCTGTCATACATTGCCTTGTGAACTGCAACAGGCTGAGAGGCAATAAACAAATGTTTTAATAAACAAATAAGTTTCCCTCTAGATCAAGTGGACAACAATATGCAGCACCCTGATGTTGTTTGTTGTTGTTGTATGCCTTCAAGTTATTTCCAACCTATGACAACTGTATCATGGGTTTTTTGGGGGGCTGAGAGTGTGTCTAATATGCCCAAGGTCACCCAGCGGGTTTTCATGGTCCAGGGGGGAACTGACCCTTGGTCTCCAGGGTCATAGTCCAATGCTCAAACCACTACACCACAGTGGCGCTCTAGGGCTAATCTAAAGGACCCCTTCTTAACTGCAAACTCCAGGATTCCATAGGATGTTGACAGTGGAATAATAGCACTATAGTAATCTAATGTGGAAATGGCCTTAGAGAGCAAATTAATTGGGGGGAGAGGGTTTAAGCCACCCTTACTGACCTGTAGTGGGTGCCATCTGGATCAGGCCCCTGCATGCTTACATGGATGAAAAAATTAATGGAAAATCTTTTTTGTCCCACACTGTACTTTTAATACAGTGTGCAGTTTAGCCCTAAAACAGAGTGCCAGTCTTCTTGTAGGAGCATAGTTCACTGCAGGGGCTGGTTTGCTCTTGTCCTAGATAGATCTGACTTGAGAAATACTAAATTTCTATCTGATTGCACTTTTACCTGGTAATGCTTGAGTTGTTTTATGCACTCAGCTGGAAGCATAAGAAGTAAAGAAGGCACATTCCCTTTGATTCAAGGAGAGGCACACTGCTGTGTTCTGTCCCTTTATGACATCAGGCCACATCAATGAAGTCAGAAGTGCCATTAGCCCTCCTTTGTCAGTACAGGGCCACTATGATATCACTGCAGATCAACCAAAGGAATTGAAGGTGGAGGAGCATGGTAAGGCCACTGTGGAAAAGGAAGAGAAGGCAAATGGGAAGACAGGAGTCAAGTACTGTCAGCATTCTGGCGTCAGGCTTGACAACAAAACCTAATCCACTGTATTTAAAGGCACTCTGCCAGTTTCTTTCACACACATTCTTTACAAAGGGTAGAACTTGGAAGCAATCAGTTATAAATCACTGTCTGACATTCTGCATCAGAAGATATATGTGAGTCACATAGCTGTGTCTCCTAATGCTATCCTCTACAAAAAGTCTGCCTAATAAGCAGTGTAGGATCCTAACATGGCTATTTACATGTTGTCCAAGAGTGAGGGATCAGTGGAGATCAGCTACTTCCCTGTAGCAAGATACACTACATCATCTTCAGGGTCTTCTGGGGTTCCTCAGGAGGTCAACCAATTAGTGGATGACTAATTGGAACAAAATTCTGCCTTCACAATGATCAAAAAGTATGTATAAGTCCGATTTACACCACTGTAATTCAGAAATAGGATTCCAAACAGCAAATGACTTATCCTTTTCACAATAACTAAGGCATTAAGTTATATTATTACTGTAATACATATAACAAGTTATATCTTCACTTCATTTGCTGGATGTATATATTATTACATTTATAGTTACATGAATATGTGGCTTCATTAACTAGGCAGGTTTTGTCCCATTAGGCAACAGCCTATAGCGCTCTTTTTGTTTGTTTGTTTGTTTGTTATTGTTTTATCTCTATTTTAGTTGCTTTTGAATAATGAGAGATTTACGAGATACTTTTCACATTTCAACTATTTGGAGGGCTTTGGGACAATAACTAATAACTTGCTGTTTAAAAAGTAATATTCCATACCCTGGCAAAAGGATCAAGGACTCTTAGGCCATTTCTGCACTAGACTGTTACGGTATAGTGTGGAAATGGCCCTACCGTCAGAGTTTGAAAAAGTTGCCACTCACCATGGTATCTGTGACATTTGGGGAGCTGTAATTTTAACAAGCACTATTAAATGTTATCATTTGTTCATGTTTTGCCATCATAACAACCCTGTGCAGAGATATGATGTCTTCTCAACACTTCAAGACCCAGAGCTATGATATGAACCCAGGTTCCATGTAGTCAAATGCAACTTTATACCCAGTGCACCAGTTTAAGTCATCTCTGTGCCCAGATTGTACCAATAATTTTGTAAATGACTCATGTAGCTGTGTGATCCCAAAATGCAGATCTTTGAAGTTTAGGAAGTGTTGAACATTTCTTATGAAACCGGGCTGTAGGAAAAAGTAATAAAACTGATGGAAAGAAACAGGTATTAATGCTTGCATAAATGATTTGTGGGAGAGGAGAGTCTGGAGAATGTCTGCTCTTCATTATAGCTCTCTGTTTCTTTCTATGTACTCAGCCCTTGGCTTCCTTCTTTACCTAATGAGGTCACACTTCACTTCTTTAAGAAGTTAGTTTCTTCATCTCCTTTGTCTGAGATGAGAGCACTCATGAAGCGTAAACCTTAATTATGGCTCCTAGCTTATCCTCACAAACGAGAGCCAGCTTTTAGAGGCTCTCATAACCAAGTACAGCTCAGGTTCTTTTGTCTGTCTCCTTTCCTATCCCATCTCAAGATGGTTTTCCTGAGACAATAAATATAAGCTTTCTTTTTATCTTACGAGAGCATCATGAGTAATTATCCCTGTGTCTAGCCCAAGCTCATATTACACTAGCCCTATTGCACTCTGCTTGAGTAGATGCCAAATCTTCCTACAGAGACAAGCAGTTCACACAATCAATGCAGGAAAACCCAAACACAATTGAAGATTCTTCAAGAGTACATGTCAGTAAAGCACTTATTATTTGGAGCTGGAGGTACAAATAGCTCCTGGACAGACGGAGATTCAGCAAAGATTTAGGTGCAATTATCATGTGTTATGTCCTGAAGAAATGTCAGGAAACAAGATCAGGTGCTTACCTTTATGTTTATGTTTTTCTTACAGACAACTGTTAAATTGTAATTTTGTATTGACTTGCGTTTGTTAACAGAATTGTGGCATCCAAAGATCTTGTTCTCATAAATGTTTCAGAAGCAATTTAAAGTCATCCTCTTGGCCCTGCTGGCTGAAATGTTCAAAAAAGGACATTTCTGGATATGCTGTATTCTACCTTGCTTATGTCCCGGTAATAAGCTTAAAGATGACTGATGCTGATTCTTTCAAGCTATGGTGGAACTTACTGCTACTCTTGGGAGGTGGACACATAATGAAATGTAATGAAATAGTCATGCAGCTTTCTGAAATCTATTTTGTCCATGACACAACTGATAACACAATATAACAGCAAGACTGTGAGAGTGTGACCTGGGAAATCCCTGAAGTCAAGCCTCTTTCAGCCAAAAAGTTTTTCTCCTTTCAACTTGCCTTAGCCCTTACAACCCATCTATAATTTGGGAGAGAACAATGGCCTTCCTTACAGAGCTGTTGTAAGGATTAATGAGGGGAAAGCTACATATTATGAGCAGATCTCTATGATGCGGTTCTGATCGTGCATTAGCTTGGTATGTATATGAAACTGCTAAGGCAATAGGCTGCTGGTTATTGTCAATTAAACATCAATTTCAGGAGCCATGATTTGGGCCATTTCCGCACTACACTGCTATAGTGCTATTATTCCACTTTTAACATCCTGTGGAATTCTGGGGCTTGTAGTTTACTGAGGCCAAAGAGCTCTCTGGGTGAGAATTCTAAATGCCTTTCCCTAAACTACAAATTCCAGGATTCCATATGATGTTGAAAGTGGAATAATAGCACTATAACAATGTAGTGCGGATATGGCCTTGGAGATGAGGAGTAGCAGGGGAAAGGAATACTTCATTCTCTCTCTCTGCCAACTGTTCCTCTGTTTGAAAGGCCTCTGTTACCAGGTATGCCCTTGGAACATATGAAGGAATTCATACATGTTTTGAGTATACATGCCTCTCAAAGATCTTGTGACTTTGTCAAGCAGTGCATCAGGCAGGGTGGACTCAAAAACCAACATCCACAAAGAACATCTAACACGGGAATTTTGTTGAATATACAACAATCAAGATAAACACAATAGTTGCATTGGGGAACAGCAAATATTAGGGTAGAGTTTCGCATAGGGCAAAAATACAGAATAGTAAATTTGCAAGGCTGTGAGGGTTTGGAATTAAAAGCAGTTTGAAACTATAGGGGTTGCTAAGAGGAGGCAGAAATGAGGGAAAGAGGTTAAAAAGTTAAGTACTTTCCCTAATCCACACACACACCAGAGAAAAAGGGAGCAGTTCTGGGGAGCTGCAATGGGCAGGAAAAGTACTCCCCAAAAGACAAATTTAAGAAATTGAAAGATTACCCTCCTTTAGTCCCATTGGGCTTGTGAGAAGCTAGGGAGCCCTCCTAGCTGGACAAGTGCAAGGAGGACCAGCTGACTAAGGCTATTTTCACACAGGGGTAAACCCGCGGTGCGACGACCGGAGACAGAGGTCGTTCACATCGCGGGATGAGCTAGCACGGTTGGAAAAGGTGAGGTGCCACACCTCCAACCGCTCTAGTACAGCCGCAGGGGTGGCACTGCGAGTTTTTTAAAAACCACCTTCCCAGGTGGTTTTTATCAGAACTTGCCCGCACTAATCCGTGGCAGCTCCCAGTGAGAATCTGCAGAGACGTGGCAGCGCATCTCTGCAGATCTGCCCGGGAGCGGGCTTCCAGCTGGCGTGCTGCCCTGATTGGCGGAGCGCCGCCGGAAGCCACCAGCCGCCATTTTGGGCGCCGCAGAACACAGCGGAACGCCACCGAGCGCCGCCGAAATTCGGCGGTGTGTGAAGCGGCAGAACTGAGTTCCCCGCAGGGACGGAGCAAAACGCAATCAGGTAAGCTCCACCCCTGCGTGCGCTGCCCCATTTCAGCCCCCCCCCACGTGAGAAAAGGGCCTAAGATCCTCCTTAAATCACAGGCAGGACTTTGAGAAAGTGAAATAAGCTAATTAGATTCTCTGGGCAGAACTCTGCATTCTGGAGGTCTGAAAGAATGATTTGAGTTAATTTAGGCAGTGAGTTTCAGCAAGGAGCCTCTAGAAGGAGACAGGCAGTTCAGTTTCTTGCTTCAATAGACTCACCCAGAATGGATTGCTCTAAATTTGGAATTACTTTTAAACCATTTGACACAGGAGAAAATGAGGATAACATCAGAATTTCTCTAACAAAGGAACTTTTTCAAATAAAGGGTGCCCAGCTGGCTTTCCTGAGGCATGGTACCCAGTACAATCATCCCACCACATTCATAGGTTTGACTTTCATGAATTTAATTATTCGTGAGGTGCTTGCCTCCTCTCTACTCTTCCTCCCATTCCCTTGCCTTTTGCATGGGCGTGCTGTGTGATCCTCCTCCACACGCAGGCAAAATGCAAGGGAATGGGGAAAGCCCCATGTACAGAGAAGGAGAGGCCATGCAAGCCTTCCCCCAAGTTGTCCCCTCCCATTCCATTGCTTTTTGCCTGGGAACACGGATGAAAGGCATGTGCATCTGGGCAAAAGGTGAGAGAATGGGAGAGGGATAATGGGAGGAGGCACGTGTGTGTCTTCTCCACATGTGGGGCTACCCCCTCCCATTTGCTTTCCTTTTGTCTGGGCGTGAAATAGGAAGGCACGGGTGCCCAGGCGAAAGGAAAGAGAATGGGAGGGGGAGACTGGGGGGAGATATGTGTGTGCTTTCTCTGCCCGCAGGATTCTCCCCTCCCATTAGCTTGCATTTTACTTGGGTATGAAGAAGAAAGCACACACGCCAAGGCAAAAGGCAAAGGAATGAAAGGAGAAGTGTTCAGTCAGGGGGGAGTTATTGCAGTTTTTTTCACTTTCACGAGGGTTTTGTGTCCCAAGCCCTCACAAACATCAAAGGGCCACAGTACTTGGGTTAGCAAAAGATGGTAATGACTCAGACAAGCACCCAGTCAAGAAAGACTTTTCAAAAGTGTTAAGTCAACCACCCTTGCCCCAAAGATAACATTTCCCAACAGTGTCATTTCCTGTCCCTAATGCATTGTTTGCCAACTGCAGGGCCATCTGCTGGAAGAGAAAAAACATTGTCTGGGATGATATTCAGTATTCCAATTGTTTGAGGAGGAAACTTGAGCAAACTTGATGGTGATATATAATGGAGTTCAGCAGAGGTACTGGCTATACGTTTTGACCAGGAGGGGCTTTCCAGCAAAACCTTCCATGTCCTTGGACAGACAATCAAAAAACCATTCTATTTTTGAGCATACATCTGGGGAGGGATGTTGTAAAGATATGGCCATATCCTAACTGCTCCTTGTGGTGATCCAAGTACTTAGTTACCCAGAACCCTGCAAAAGAAAAGCCGGATGATTTTGCATGGAAAACAGCAACTATGGTTAAGGCAACCACTGGAGATCTAACCTTTGCAGGGTGGTTTTTCATTAAAAAGAAAAGAAGTGAGAACAAAGCTTACTCCATGAATTTGAAAGCTAGCTAAAATATGGTGGGTTTTGTAAGTAGGTTAGTTTGACCAGTATAAATGCTTACATGCAACATCACTGAGAAGCCTCTGTTTTCTTGAAGACTGCCGTTGTTATTACCCACTATCAAGTCAACTTTGATTTAAGTTAGCCTATCTTCAACCTTCCTGCTCAGGTCTTGCAGATTCAGGGATGTGTCTTTCTTGATTGTGTCTATCTATCTGTAATGTGATCTCTTTTTCTCCCCACTGCTTTTCACCTTACCAAGGTCCTTTCAAGATTATTGTCTTTTCTAGTCAGTCAGGTGTTCTCATGATATGGTCAAAGTACGACAGCCTTAGTTTAGTCATCTTGGCTTCTAGGGAGAGTTCAGGATTGATTTACTCTTGGACCCATTTGTTTGTCAGTTTAGCAGTCCAGGGTATCCATAAAGCTCTTCTCCAGCACCATATTTCAAAGGAGTTGATTTTCTTCCTGTCAGTTTTCTTCACTGACCTGCTTTCACAACCATACACAGAAACTGGAAATACAATGGTGTGGATAATCCTAACTTTAGTATTCAATAATATATCTTACACTTGAAGATCTTCTCTACTTCCTTCAAAGCTATTCTTCCAAGTCCTAGTGTTCTTCTGATTTCATGACTGCAGTCTCCATTCTGATTAATGACTAAGCTAAGGTATGGAAAATCTTGTACTATTTCGTCAACATACAACATACAACCCTACCTAAAAAATTTCTACACCTTAAAAAACCTACTTGACTTCTTTCCATGAGCCATTGGGTGTTACTGATGCTTAATCTTCTTTTCCTTAATCCTGCTTTCTGTCTTCCATTTTTCTAAACTTCTTACTGCACTTATTTTACTCAATTTTAATTCTTTATTATCTAATTTTCCTATTACCCATATCATTTTTCATATTTTCCTTTACCTCTTGTGCTTACCTATCTTTTAGCTACTTTTCTTATTTAATTAGCTTATTTTAGACTATAATAAAATAATATTATCTCTATTAAACCTACCTAACCTCTTTCTCTCTCCCTATTTTTTCCTCTCCTCTTACTAACCTAATCATATAATCCCATCAAGGCATGTTCTCCCCATTTCCCTATCCACATAGCATCTGATACATCCCATTCTTTTCTAAAAATAACATTACTTTTATTCTGTAATTTTAAAGTTAGTTTATCCATGATTACTACTTCATATAACTTATCTATCCAATCTTCTACTGTTGGGGTTTGAATATTCTTCCAATGTTTTGCGTAAATAATTCTAGCTGCGTAAATCATATAATATAATATTCTTGGATATTTCTTCCTTATCTTCAAATCTATCTCATCCACTATATTTAATAAGTATATCTCTGGTTTCATCGTAAATCTAACCTTTAAATATTCTTCTATATGTTGGTGTATCTGAACCCAATATTCCTTAGCTTTCTTACATCTCCACCACATGTGAAAATAATTACCTATCCCTTGACATTTCCAACAGTTATTAGATTTTTTACTCTTCTGCATTTTTGAGATTTGCATAGGTGTAAGGTACCATCTGTAAAATTGCTTAAAGAAATTTTCTTTCATATTATAACATTTGGTAAATTCTTGATTTTTTTCCATACATTCTCCCATTCTTGTAATGTTATTGGACGACCTATATCTTGCGCCCATTTTATTATATTAGTTTTAATTACATCTTCTTCTAATTCTAAATTCAAAAGTAATTTATAAATTTGACTAAGAGGTCTTTTTACCCCTGGCTTCATTATTATATCAAATTCATTATCATCCATTGAAATTCCTTTTTCTTTCATATCTATCTTAAATTTTTCCCTCAATTGTATCTGAAGTAGACAATGTGTCTCAAAACCATCTTTAATTAATTCTTCCTTACTCTTCAATAAAATATTTGTCCTTACTTTCTTAAGCATATCTTTATAAATTATCCAATTTTTATTTTTTATTTTTTCCAAATGATAGAATGCCTCATGTGGGGAGACCCAATATGGTAATTTTGTATATAATTTAATTCTTACTTTTATCCAAATCCTCAGTATTGCCTTCCTAATAAAATGATCCATGAATATCTTATTATTTTTTTGCTTTTCATACCATAGGTATGCATGCCAACCGAAATAAAGGTTGAAACCTTCTAAATTTAACAATTTCGAATTTCTTAGTGTTATCCAATCTTTTAACCAAATTAGTGCGGAAGCTTCATAATATAATTTTAGGTCAGGCATGCTTAATCCCCCTTTCTCCTTTACTTCTTTTAAATATTTCATTTTAACTCTTGGTTTTCTGCCATTCCAGATAAATTTACATAATTCACGTTCCCAACCCCTAAATGGTTTTTCATTAACTATAATAGGTATATTCTGAAACAAAAACATCATTTTTGGTAAAATATTCATTTTGATAACTGAAATTCTCCCTAAGAATGATATATTTAATTTTTTCCATTTTTCTAAATCACTCTTAATTTCTTTCCAAACTTTTTTATAATTATTATCAAATAAATCTGAATTATTCTTTGTTAACAATACTCCTAAATATCTAATTTTTTTTGATATTTTGAAATCCGATTTTTCTGTTAATTTCCTTTCCTGCATATGCATCATATTTTTCGTAATTATCAATGATTTTTCTCTATTTATTTTGAATCCTGCTACCTTCCCAAATTGTTCTATGATTTCCATCAATGGTGAAATACTTGTTAGAGGGTCTTCTAAGATTATCACCAGATCGTCCGCGTAAGCTTGAATTTTAAACTCATATTCCCTTATTTTTGTTCCCTTAATTTCCTTATTATTTTATTAATCAAAATTTCCAAATATATTATAAAAAGTAACAGAGAGAGGAGCATCCCTGTCTTGTTCCCTTCTTTATCCTAAATTGTTTTGATCTTTCCCCATTTACTATTAAGCATGCATTTTGTTCATTATAAATTGCTTTGATCCAATCTTTAAATCTTTCACAATGCCAATCTTACCAATTAACTCTAACATAAATTCCCAATTTACATTATCAAAAGCTTTTTCTGCATCTAAAAAAATTAAAGCTACTTCTTTTTGATTAAACTTTTGATAATATTCTATAATATCCCAAACTACCCTAATGTTATTCCTTAAATACCTTCCAGGCAAAAAACCATTTTGATCATCTTGAATCCAATTTGTCAATATCTTCTTTAATCTTCCTGCAAGAATCAAAGCAAAAATTTTATAATCAATGTTCAAAAGGGAAATTGGCCTGTAATTTCTCTTATCTTCTTTATCCTTCCCCTCCTTTGGAATTAATGCAATATTTGACTCTTTCCACGAGTTTGGGAATTCTCGATATTTAATAGAGTTTAAAACTTGAGCTAATAAAGGTATCAACAGATCTTGAAATGTCTTATAATATAATACAGTAAACCCATCTGGGCTGGGGGCCTTCCCTACTTTTAAACTTTTAATTGCCTCTCCTATTTCTTGAGTCATAATTGGTTTATCTAATTCACTTTTTTGAATATCTGTTATTTTACTGATTTCACTTTGATGCAAATATTTAAGAGTTTTTTTTCTTTGTTCTGTTGTATATGCTCCATTTCTATACAGTTCCTCGAAATACTCCACAAAAACTCTTTTTATTTTTGCTTGTTGGCAATATATATTCTGTCCTTCTCTAATTCTACTAATATTACGCTTTTCCCTCTCTTTTCTCACTTTATATGCTAACCATCTTCCTGGTTTGTTAGCTTGTTCAAAATTTCTTTGTTTTGCGAATCTCAATTTTTTATCAGTTTCCTCTACCGCCAATGCCACTAATTGATTTTGTAATACTTTTATTTCCTTCTGAATCTTATTATCCTGAGGTTTCTTTTTTAATTCTCCTTCTTTTTCCTGAAGTTTTTTTTCTATTTGTTTTTCTTTCTGTTTTCTACATTTTGTTATCCAGGCTTGGTGACTTATAAAAAAACCTCTCATTACTACTTTACTTGTTTCCCATACAATCTGCACTGATTGGCCTTTATCTACATTATTCTCTATAAATTTTTTTATCTTCTCTTTTGCTTTCCCTATTATAACCTCATTATGTAATAAACTATCATTTAACCTCCAATAAAACTTATTTTCTCCGTATTGAAATGACATTAATGTAGGACAATGATCAGATATTGTTCTGGGGAGTATTTCTATCTTTGTAATATTTTTTATCATTTCTAACGGTGCAAAAAACATATCAATTCTGGACCAAGTCTTATGACGATCTGAATAAAACGTATAGTCCTTTTCTTCCCCTTTTATTTTTCTCCATACTTCTACTAATGATAAATGTTCCAACAAATCAAAAAAACTCTTTGGTAATCTCCCCTGGCTGTTTCTATTCATTTCACCTCCTTTACCTGATCTATCTATTACTGGATTTATAACCCCATTCCAGTCCCCCATCAAAATAATATTTTGATTATTTAATT
This sequence comes from Iguana delicatissima, assembly GCA_948472985.1. Taxonomy (NCBI): domain Eukaryota; kingdom Metazoa; phylum Chordata; class Lepidosauria; order Squamata; family Iguanidae; genus Iguana; species Iguana delicatissima. Next base: position 365,125 of record CAOKZL010000174.1, read on the forward strand.
CTAATAAATTTTCTAACAGATTTTGATAAAATTTAGATTTATTTTCTGATGGTCCATACACAGCCACTACTACCGATTTAAGATCCATAATTGTTACCTCAACCACAATACAATATCCTGAATCATCACTATATAATTTTTGCTTCATATTTATTTTTATGTAAATTATTACATTTTTTATGTAAATTATTATTATAAGAGTAGGTATTGTTATTATGTGGGATATGGGGTAATAATTGGTTAATTAGATTATTGTTTAGTTTTGTTTTGTCTGTAGGTTTGTAGATGTCTAGGAGTGTATTTGTGTAAAGTGTGGAGATTAGTATGATGTCGATATTTGTTTGTTTGTCTGTTATATCAAATAAAATATATTTTAATAATAAAAAAAACAAAAAAAATCTTGTACTATTTCAATGTCTTCATAACCTACTTTGAAGTTATGTAAATCATCTGTGGTCATTATTTAGGTTTTTTTAATGTTCAACTGAAACCTGCCTTTACATTTTCTGCCTTGACTTGCTTCAGTAGTAGTTCCAAGTCTTTGCTATTTTGTGCTAGTAGAATGGTGTCATCTGCACATCTTAAATTGTTCCTTCCTCCAACTTCCCTGCCTATGACTCAGTTTTCACTCCTACGATTTATTGCTTCATCATGTCCTAATATTATCCAAGGGAGCCTTTCCAATCCATCCATCTAGAGCTCACTTTATAATTTGTGAGAGTGCTAAAATACTGTCCTATGACATCCAGAATCCAAAATAATCTGTTCTCTTCTAGTCTCAGTCACCTCTCCCCACCCCTCACCTCCATCTAGTACTGTCTCAACTTCCAGGTAGTCAGGAGGATGACTGCTACAATCTAAATGGCATAGTCCTTTGAACATTCTGAAACATTACTTTAATGGCAGGGGCTTCCCTATCTTTAGGCACAGCAAGGCAATCAATGGAAGCAACAGATTTTAGATCATAGAATCATAGAGTTGAAAGAGACCACAGGGGCCATCCAGTCCTACCTTCTGCTATGCAGAAATACCTATCAAGGCATTCCCAACAGATGGCGATCCAGTCTCTGCTTAAAAACCTCAAAAGAAGAAGACTCCACCACACTTCCAGGCAGCATATTCCACTGCTGGTCAGCTCTGACCATCAGGAAGTTCTTCCTGAGGTTCAAGCGGAATCTCCTTTCCTGCAGCTTGAATCCATTGCTCCTTGTCCTAGTCTCTGGAGCAGCGGAAAACAAGCCCGCTCCCTCCTTGACATGACATCCCTTCAAATATATAAACATGGCTATCACGTCCCCTCCTAACCTTCTCTTCAGCAGACTAAACATACCCAGCTCTCTAAGTCTGTCCTCATAAGGCATGGCTTCCAGGCCCCTCACCATTTTGGTCGCCCTCCTCTGGACCTGCTCCAGCTTATCCATATCCTTCTTGAATTGAGGTGCCCAGAACTGGACACAGTATTCCAAATGAGGCCTAACCAATGCAAAATAGAGTGGTATCATTACCTTGATCTAGACACCATACTCCTATTGATGCAACCAAGAATCGCATTGGCTTTCTTGGCTGCCGCATCACATTGCTGGCTCATGTTCAGCTTGTGATCTACCAAGACTCTTAGATCTCTTTCACATGCACTGCTATCCATGCATGGAAAGATAGGACACCATTGGTTAACGTATGATAATTGTATTTTTACTACCAGCAAAGACACACTTGTGAGATTTCGTGCCAAAATAACATGACTAACTCAGGGAGTACACTGTCTGTTGAGTCTGGGAGGAGGGACAGCTATTTGCTGCTATACCTTGGGCAGAAAAATTTGTTGACCAGAGCCTGATTAATGCTAAGCATTACCAGGAAGGAGGGGCAGAAGATGAACATTAGAAATTAATATTTGGTTCATGCCCATATTTAATTTTTTAAAATATGGCATGGGTAGTTACTGGACATATTTTCTTCCTGTCTTATTCATATTTATTATCCCCACTGCTTGCATGTCTATTACTTCTTTGTCCTTTTGTTCAGGTCTCTACTCATTTTCTCTGATCTAAGTCTCTGAACAGAGATTTGAAAGGATAAATCAACATTACCCACTGGCTTCATTTTACTTGGCATAGCACTCTCCTTTCAGGACAGGTATTTGATATCTGGGGTTAGCATTTTAATTTGTAAAAGTCTGCTGGAAGGTACTCTTGGTTGTCTTGTTTATTGATCGCAAAGTTACTCCATTCATCACTTCTTATTATTTTTTGTATATATTTGGCTATGCAGGATGATTGTGCTGTATAATTCTATTGAATACAATGCATTGTATTAGAGCTCCCCATTTTGTTACCGTTCCAATATTTTACCCTGAAATCTCCTCCTTAGCATTCACTGAACAAAATAATTTACCAATTAAATGTGGCGTTCCTTAGTCACTATCCCTGGAGCCTTTGTCTTCTAGTTTCACTAGTGTTTTAGCTGCCAGGTAGTCACTTAGAGAAGAACTTAAAAGCCCATTGATTAGATATGCCCAATTAAGATCATTAGATTTTGACCTTAACATTAGTCTTTTGTTAAACTCCACTCTTTCTGAGTACTCAGGCTTCCCAGATTAGTGTTCTAAGTGTAATGGCAAGCAGTGATGAAAAATAGCTTTCAGACAATCAAGGAGGAGAGAGCTTTTTCTGAATGTTGTTATATGTTTGTGTCAAAGTTAGGAGTGGCAATGAAAAAAAAAGGACCTCACTTTGTCAGTGTGGTATTATGTTTTTGGTGCTATGTGCCTTCAAGTCATTTCTGATTTATGGCAACCCTAAGGCAAACCTATCATGGCACTTTCTGGGGCTGAGAGTGTGTGATGCATCCAAGGTCACCCAGTGGGTTTCCATCACCAAGCGTGGAATTGAACCTTGGTCTTCAGGATCATAGTCCTATGCCCAAACCATTACACCAACCTGACTCTCTTTTCTAAATGTTAATGAACCCTTTCTTTTTTATTATGTTAATGAACCCTTTCAAAGGGATGCCACACAAAATGCAAAGTAACCCTTGCATGAATAGACCAAAGGCCTGTGGAATTCAGCTTCCTGTTTTTTTCACAGCAGCTAACTAGATGCCTATGAGAAGCCCTCAAGCAGGAAGTAACAGCAATCCCACTGTTTCCCAAGAACTGGTATGCTGTCTCTCACCCTGGTTGTATCATACATATCATGACAACCCTCTCAGGGCTATTACCTCTAAGTTATGAGTAGTTATCAGGGCCACCCCTATTGTGAAGCAGAATGAAGTGTCTGCCTCAGGTGACTGATGCTAGGAGGTGGGCACCCAGGTTCTGTAGGAGAAAGCTGTGTGCCATGCAGCTTGATCTGTACCCTTAAGCTAGCCAGTAGCCCCTAGATCTGTTTTCCCATCACTATTGTTGAAGCTGGTTTCTGTACATGGAATGAGAAGGGACACAATCTTGTTCTTCATCTCAGGCAGCAAAATTCCTCAGGCTGGGCCCATTATTTACAGATAATCTTGTCAAATGAATGTATTGTAAGTGCCAATTCAGGGTTAGCCTAGGTTTGCTTTGCCACCTTAAGCAAGTTATGTCCAAGGCACAAAAGCTATGCTTGTTGAAATCCTCTCAACTACATCAGCAAGAAGGCAGGTTAAGATTTACTCCAAGTTTGGAGTGACAGGAGGTCTACAACTCAGAGAGTCCACCAGGAAGCATGACTATGGCCATTTCTGCACCAGACTGTTATGGTACTATTCTTCCACTTTCAACATCCTATGGAATCCTGGGATTTGCAGTTTAAGGAGGGGCCTTTGAGGAGATGGGATATGACCATGTTTGCTGGGAGAATCTGGGAGATAACATCACCACCACCATGATCTTTCCATGCTTTGGTTCTATTGGGTGATTTCCAGTAGATTGTCAAAATGCAAAATGCAAAATGTAAAAAAACATTAGGCTGATGAAAATGAATGCATAAAGGAAAACTTGCTTCCAGATAAGGCTTGTTGCACTGCTGCTGGTGTTGTGTTTACTGTGGGAAACCATCCACAGTACCCCACTCTCTTCCTGCCCCATCCTCAACATGGCAGGAGCTGGGTTTGATAGTCACTCCATTATAACAATAATTGATACACAGCCCTAATAGCTGCCTGTAAGACTCAGCCACTGTAAATAACTTCCCACACTAAGATATTTTGATGGAGGTATTTTCCCACACATTACTGTTTAAAACATTTCTGTTTAAAATCACAAGTAGTGATGGATGAATCAATCTACTTCTGTTCATTGCCAATTTCACATGTATTCAGCCATAAGTCTGTTCTGTCCATATTTATTTTTATTTATATATTAAATTTAAATCCCACCTTTCTCCCAAGTGGGATCCAAGGCAGCATCAGTTTCAGAAACTTTCTATAGTATATGAAAATTCACAATTACTTTAATAAACAATTTCCCCTAACATGTCCCTATGGGAAGAAATTTTCCGTATTAAACACACCTTTTTCATGCAATTGCCCCCATTATACGTATGCTGATATGCAGTTCTGGAGCTGAGAAATGGACTGCAAAATTCAGAGAATTTAGTGATCTGAAGGATAATTGTATTTTGATCTGCACATTACTCTGGAAAGCACAAGTTAGTTCACCTCAGAATACTGACTAAACAGAATTCTCTCCCTCCTTAATCAACAAATGTTGATTACATACAACTGCATTGCCTGCTGTACAAACTTGGCCCTGTGAAACACTACTCACCTTTCAACAACGGTTCCAGTACATTCATCTAAAGGCTGACCAAAAATGAGGCTGATGCACAAATGTCTGATTTCGTATGGGAAAGTGAGTCAGCTTCCCAAAAGAACATTCTATAGACCACTAACTGCTACTCAGCAGTTCCTACAGGAATCGTGTGAGCTAGCAAAAGGGTATCTTGCTACTATACAAGAGAAAACCAACAGGAATATTGTCACAAAGCCACGATCAGGCATCTTTTACTTCTTATTCCTAATTTGCACACTAGTGGTACTTGATAATATGTACTGCAGTATGGTTATAACGAATATGATTTAATAGCATTACAACAGAGTTGTTAAAAAGTGTTAATTGCATTCTACAACGTACAAATTTTCATTTGTACAAGGAATTTATAGAATGAATAGAATCACATGAAGATCCAACAAATAATCCCTATGGTACACAAAGAACTGGGACTTTTTCAAAGTGATCAACCACTGGAACCCCCTCTGATGTGATAAACACTGGAAAACTGAAATAGATTTGTTGTTTACTTAGAGCCAATAGCGAGCTGAGGGCCAGACCCTTGAAATCCAAAGACTGCTTTTGAGAACCAGCTGATGTTCTGCCAAACGCCTCCCTGTGCCAGGTACTAGCTTCCTTTCCACCAGCTGGAGTCTGACTGCTGTGACTCCCTGGCAGGGTTATCTCATATTACCAAATTTCAAATGCTGAACTGGAGGAAGTCCCAATCCATTTGCCTCCAGAGCTTATTACTGGGAGATACAAATCTCTCCCTCTCTCTGTGGAAGCAAGCATTTTGACTATTCCTTCCCAGAAACCAATGCCATTAATTATAGCCTAAACCATCCAAAAAAGACATCATTTCATCCAGGTAAGCTAACTGTAGAAAAAGTCAACAGTATTGAAGGTACAAGGTGTGTCCAGAACATGACTGCTTAATCAGAATTTGCATCATTGAGAGAATATTAGTGGGTGCATTCCATATTGCTGAGTATTGAGAGGCTTAGAAGAGAGGGGCACTTGGAAAAGAGAGTGCTGGAGGCCTACAGTATCTTTGTAGTTCATGTTTTATACAGCAAGTAGACAGTCTGTAGAAAGGCTCTGCATTTCAAGATGCCTTCATTCAATAAAGCTTATCCTCCTTTCTCTGCCTTCTGCTTGCCTTCACAAGAGGATGGACATATATCCAATTTAGAAAGAATTGTCCTCTGTTTGAAGAACTATAAGGAGACCAGTCCTCCTGCTATTTACCCAGTCCAAGTTCTGGTGTGGTGTATGTAGTATGGTAGAATGGTTTGAGTTTTAGACTAGAATCATGGAAACCCATTGGGTGACCTAAAGCAGGCCACACTCTCTCAGTCTTAGGGCAACCTCTGAGCAAATCTTGCCAAGAAAATCCAGTGATAAGGTCACCAGAAATGATGTGAAGGCAAACAGCAAGATGTTCTGCTTAAAGGTTAAAAATAGAGAGTAAGAGCCCTGAAATTGCTCATTAACAGTTAGCACTAGGTCAGGAAAATGAGTAGACACACAAATCCCTTAGCCATAGTCTTTCTCACTATTAGGATTGGTTCACATATCAGTTTATATTACAGCAATTATTTCTATGAAAGCTAGCATCATGTAGTGGTTTGAGTGTTGAAGGAAGTCTCTGGGAGACCAGGGTTTGAATCTTCACTCAACCACAGAAACCCACTGGGTGGTCTTGGGCATGTTGCACTCTCATCCCCAGAGAATGGCAATGGCAGATCACTTCTGAAAAAAAACTTGCCATGAAAAACCTTGAATAGGGTTGCCATAAGTTGGAGTGGACTTGAAGGCTCATAACAATAACAGCAATTTCTTTATCTGTATCTATGCAAATATTTTAGCATATGTAAATATTGGACAAAGCTGCAATCTCTTTTTTCCCTCAAAATAAATAAGTGGTTACTCTACCTCACATCTACCTCTTCCATCAGAGTTCTCCCAATAATTTTGGGAGTTTGTCATCTCCTCCACCTTCTGATGATTATCATTCAAACATGCACAGAGACTTATTTGTCACTCTGGTTTGCTCCCTGTCTTAATACTACAGGTATTCAGGGCAGCTCAGTAGCCATCTGTTTTTTTCCAACCATTCATTCTTTTTGAGTAAATGTCAACCAAACATGCTGAACTATTAGCCCTGTATTAGATGTTAGAGATTTCCATCAACTGTACCCACCAGGAAAGACAGAATCACTTTTCAGTGATGTGCTCCTATGAATCTGGGATGGCTTCTAAAGATGGGACAGATGACTCTGGCCTATGCTTATCAAGAGGAATGGTCTGCTGGAAGCCCAGAACAACATAAAAGGGAAAATTCTAAAGGATACATGGAGGATGCAACACAACCTTGAAATTGGGCGTGTTCCAGTTCAGAGAACTCCATTCCATCACCCTTCCTACTTTGTTTTCCATTTGCCCTCTTCCTACATTGTTTCACATTGTCATCGATCAGCTGATGTCTTGTGGATTTCTGAGAATGGTCAGTCCTCATTGGATGTTGTTGGGAGTTATTTCCAATTATATTTGCAAGCCATGGGGTTGTCCAAATGAATTGATTTTGTATTCAGATGCTGGCGTTTAAAGCTCTATAAAGAATTGCATTGCCTATTTCATATTCAGAGATTTCTCTGTAGGTTTCTTTCACTCTCCACATGAATATACTTATTTCTTGAAGCACTATATGAGTGCTATGCTATATGGGTTTACTCAAAAGTAAGGAAAGTACTGCCAGATAAGAGGATTGGAACCTGAGAATTTATGACTATAGCTTTACTCTTGTAGTAATTGGCTCCTTCTGAGGACTTGATTCTGATCCCGATCTCATTAGTACTAATTTTGCACTAGGGGGTTAACCAAATGAAATGAAAATTACGACCATTAATTTCAGATTAATTTCACTCCATTCAGTGAAATTGCTCTTTCTTTACATTTGTTTCCTGACTAAAAGGACAAACTGTTCCTATTTGTTTTATAAGAGCAAGCATTTCTGCTTCATTTCAGTCTTATCTTTGCCTCTCATAGGCCTTCTAGATTACAAAGGGATTCTGATCCATGCTTGGGTTCATGCAGCTATTTTTTTAAAAAAATTAATTTGCATGCCATTGTGTCCTTTCAAGTACCAGGCCGCTCTAGCAATCTCTCCCAGGGGAAGAGGCACACAGGCTATTTCCAGCAGCAACTGGAAGTAAGAGATGACACACAAAGTTCAGATAACATTTCTTTAAACATCAAGTGCTTATCTGACCTATCCCTCTGAGGCTGTGCCAGTCTGTTATCTGCAAGGCTACTATCGTGGTATCTGGATTTCCTAGCAGAGTCTTTTCCCACTTGCTCAGTGTGCTGCACTCCTTGTTTCCATGTCAAACTTGTACATTCAAGAGTCACCCAGATGGGAAAAGGTACTCTATAAGAGAACTTTGGCCTAACATAACTCTGCAGAGAGGCCAGACTACTGTTGTGATTCTGACTCGAGAGATATCCAATTGAAGGCCATGCAATATCAGGCCAGCACTTTGGTTTTCCTTATTTATTTTAATACATGTCCCCTGTATTTTTCAGTCTCACTGAGATTGTGAGTATCTCCTCAGCTGTTTGGTTTATTTACAGATATAGGCAATTATTTCCAATGAATGTAATCATTTTGCATAGCTTGTTTACAGTCATTTACAATTTGCCTCTGAAGTTTTCTGTTTTTGCACCCTTAAACACAAAGCTCCTATCTCCTTCTTTATCTGCTTCTTGCCTGCCTTGTCATCCCAGTTCCAGTCTCCTAAATTGCCATCCTTCTTCCTAAATATCATAATCCATTAAAGAAATATTATCATGCTCCACCTATGCTTAAATGTACATCCCACATTTCTAAATTAAAACACCAAACAAGTCAGGACAGCTTACAGTATCTAAAAAGGAAAAATATATGCACAAACATAAATATAATTTTTATTAAGTACAGAGCCAGCATTCTGCAGTGGTTTGAGCGATGGACTATGGCCCTAGAGGTCAGGGTTCAATTCCTCACTCAGCCATGGAAACCCACTGGTTGACCCTGCATGTATCACATGTACTCAGCCCCACAAAACCCTGTGATAGATTTGCCTTAGGATTGCCATAAGTCAGAAATGACTCAAAGGCACACAACAATAAGTATATACTGTCTTTCCTCCACTGAGCTCAAAATTGCACATGTGGCTCTCTTTTTCCAAACTGCATCGTTTCCCCAAAATTCTGTGAAGTCAATCAGGTTAAAAAATAGAACTCCTTGGTGTCATTCTGGCTCTTTTTGTAACTTCTTGTCCAATTGAGCAGAAAGCCAGCATTTGAAACTGTTTTTCATTCATCATCTGTGTCCCTCTTTCTGAGACCATATAGATTTCTTGCCTAGGGAAATCTCTGTTGTATATTACCATTTTCAAACAACTTGCCTCTGAATAGGTATGGGTGGTGAATACTGCCCTTTCACCTAAAACTCTTCTCCTACTCTCTCATTTTGTGGGTTTTTAAACTATGGTCTCATTTATTTCCATCGTAATAGTTACCCACAAAAGCTTTTACAGATTGTGTGTTTTCAAAACCTGACCCTTAAAAAAAAAACTGGAAAGGCTTCTCTTTCTTCTACTTATTTTTGTGAAATTTGTCAGGTTTGAGCCCCAGAGAAAAGGGATATATTCCTGGAAATTAAATCCTGTTCTGCCAAGAAACTTTTAAAAAGTTATTACTCTTTTTTAATGAAATTGCAAAACCACATAATACAAGAACCCTTACAGTTATTTATCTGAAATTTGTGACCCACAACCCTCACCCAAAAATCTATTCAGCTTGCAAATTTCTGACATATGGTTAAAAAGTTATATCCATTTGTTGATTTCCACTTATATCCAGTGGGAGGCAAGAAAAATCTGGATATAAACTAAAATTATAGCAATCGCATGTGTATTTTTCTATAGCTTATCAGCTAAGTGCTCTCTAAATGGTTTACAATGTGCCAGCTTATTGCCCCCAACAAGCTGGGTACTCATTTTACTGACCTGCAGAAGTATGGAAGCTGAGTCAACCTGGAGCCTGGCAGGGTCAAACTCACAACCTTGTGGCTGCAGTACTGGCATTTAACCGCTACACCATCAGGGCTCCTTATCTAGAGTTCAGTGAGGATCCTCTGAATCAGTCTGAGCTGTCCTGGGGACTGTTTTCTAAAGCACCAAATATGTGTCTCAGCTGAATTTTGTAGCTGATGTACAACCCCAAATAGACTTTGGAAACGTTGACGGTTTTCTACTACAGCCCCCCCCAACCAGCATAATCACTTATTATCATGTACTAAAAAAGTAGCCCTTTCAAAACTAGTCCCCACCCAAAATATTTTTTTAAAGGTGAGTCAAAAGCTTTCTGGAATTGTCCCAAAAGTTTTGAGAAACTTTTGCCATGTAAACATCCCCTATGGAAGGAGAAAAGAAAGAAACACACAACTATTTCTGATCAGAAATATATTGAACTCATCCCAGACATTTATCCAACAGTGAATGGTGTCTTTCATGTCAACAAAGTGCTGAACGTGTCCTGAGGTTTAATCTGAACATTGAAGGAGGTATCCAAGAGGTTAATCTCTTGGGTCCATGTTCCCTTGGGTCAAAAGAAAGGCAGGATATACATTAAACAAGCAAGCAAAACCTCATATCCAAAACAGATTTAGTCCCTAGACATCTACGTTAAAGTTCAGACTAAAACCCAGAGCAGATTCATTGCCTCACTTCCATGAGAGGCATCAGCCAATCATTGGGTTTATCTGTGTAATCCAGTGAGAAGGAACTATATTGCTAAGAATAAGTGTCAAAACTGCCTGCCATTAATGAGCTTACTAGAAAAAAAAAAGTTTCTCAGTGGGAACCAATGGTTATGAAAGAGAAGAAACTTTCTAGAGATATGAACAACCCCCCAGAGCGAGGATGAGGCAGGTAAGAGGTTAATGACATATCTTTCTTTCTCTCAGCTAAAATTAAATCAAAGGAAATCCTTTGAAAAGAAGGGGTGACTTTACAGATATAGGCTGGGAGGGAAGGAAGAAAGCCAGATTTGGACCTCAAAAAGGCAGGCACTGTTGTCTCTCTGAAGACTGAGGTTGGCATCCTCCTATTGTCACACAGGTGTAACTGAAGATTATGCCTGCATATTGAAATTTTGTGACTGTTCTTCAGTATCTTCCTCATTAAATGACCATCTCCACTTCAGGATTTCTGCAGCCCCCCTCCACAGCCATTTACTGGCCAGTGGAAGGTGAGGAGTCAGAGAAGTATCCGGCTATGCACCTGTAACCAGACACAAAAATGACAAAGGCATCACTCAAGACCCCTTAGGAGTCCTCCAGAACTTCTAAAGCAGAATAGATTCATTTTCTGGCCTTTAAGGCCCCCCAGGGGGAAAAATTATTTTGCCCATCAAATCCCCCCGATGGTACAGAATTTTGATCCCATGTGTTGCCCCTCCAGCCATTTAGCCCCTGGAAAGATCTTTTTAAAAGCCAGAAGTAAGCTGGAAGTGACTGGAAGTCACCTCCTGTTTTTTTTAAAAGACCTCTTTAGGTCTTAAAATGGATCAGGTGGGCTAAAACATGGCAAAAATGTCCATAATAGTCCCTAGAGGACATTGGGGGGAACATTATTTTGTTTTTCCTGTTGGGTGGAGGAGCTTGACTCCCCACAGTCTCCTAGGGGCTTATGTGACCTTCCCCAGCTTTTCACAGCTGCCCACTCCTGTTCTAGAGGATGAAGCCATTGTTGTGTATCTAGCTGTAGACAAATACACAAAATTTTCCCTAATGTCCCCAGTTCTCTACCTGCCAATATGTGGCTATGGGAGGAGGGACACACAGGAGGAAGATGAATCCTGCAGTAGAGTGGGAGAGACATAGCATTCACCTGGCTAGACTTTAGAACACCTTTTCTGGTGTAGGATCTTGACCTTAGTGTAGGATAGTGGAAGGTGCTGCTTTGTAAGCCCAACTTTTGTGTGTGTGCCTTCAAGCTGCCTGTTGACTTATGGTGACTCTGTGGATTTGATAAGGTTTTCTTAGGCAAGGAATCCTGTGAGTTGGCTTTGCCAGTTCCTTCCTCTGAAATACAGCCTGCAGCATCTGCTATTCATTGGCAGTGTTCCATGCAAGTACTAACCAGAGCTGACCCTGCTTAGTTTCCAAGATCAGACAAGAATTGGTGCTGTTAACATATTTAGGCCCTAAGCTCAACTTGCATTTTTGTAAATAAATCAAGGCAATGTAATATGCATACTTACAGTACACCAAGTCAAAAGAGATTATGGCCAGCAATTTCCATATACAGTTTCAAAAAGTTCCATGTAAAATTTTATTTGTATAAAATATATGATTAGAGAGATGGATAGATAAACATATAGAAAAAGAATATTTTTATGTTAAAATCTTTTCTAAATTTGTAGAATATCTTTTACATAAAGAATGGCTGGTCATAATCCTTTTCGTTTTTGAGCAATCTCAAATATTACAGAAATATTATAGGCCTCCCATAATTGTTTCCTTCAAAAGAAACTGAATGCTATACTTACAGAACTTCAGGTGCAGCAGGAAAGAACTAGGACACACAACGCAAAGTAATACATAAAAGGAAGCAACTACAGTCAGGTAGAGGTTTAAGGTATAATGATGGTGCAGGAGGACCATTACAAAGACTATTACCTCAAAGAACATTATTTGCGTGGACCTTTGGGTTCTCAGCATGCTGCCAAGGGAGCCATGAGTAATATTTCTTTGTATAAGACAGAGCTCCTCTTTTCGACTGCAATTAAACCCTGTGTCTTAAATCCATTGAGACACCCACTAATTTCTTGGCAGTGAGAGAGAAACTTTGGTACAGACGTCACAAAGCAAATGTGCTTCAGTACCTTTTATATAGTTAATAGTAATGTGATAACCTAATTATTTTTAAAAGTTATACATCCAGAGAAAGAAGCACTGAGTAGCTGAATATGCACAAAGTGACCCGACAATGCTACCTTAAGGATACTGAGTATCCTTTGCTTTCTCTACTTATAATAGAGAAAAAAACAGTTCAAAAGTTTCAGCAAACTTTTAATGAAAACGAACAGCATCCAGGTGTAAAATGAAATGATCAGGTCAGGTAAGCCCTGCATAAGCAAATAAAACATGTTGAACCTTCTAGATATTATTTGAAGACTTCTTCCAAAATTCATTGAGGAATGACATTTTCTTTCATCAGCCTCCACTTTTCAGATGATTTCTACTTGTCTGGCCAAATGTATAGATCTCTGCCTTTTAACATTCTAAAGGTAGCTGTTGAGGCTGACTTATTGGTTCGTTCCTTTTTACTGTTCATGCATGGTCAGCAAGGGACTCTGGAGGCAGCTGCTGCTGTTTATTTTGCCTGTTGTAGGCAGGCACACACAGCTACAGTAAGGTTAGCTCAAATAGAATCCCATTCTTTCCCAATTCAAGCTAAAAGTCTGTGTTTCTTCAACCCTGCTCTGTCTTCCCAATGCTAATACTGCTAAAATAAACCTTGAGAGCTAGACAAAGAATTAAGAACAAAGAGGAGCCAGGTGGGCAAGAAAAAAAACTTTATTAAAAGGAGTGTGTGTGTCTGTGTGTCAGCAGGAGAGCCACTCTGAAGACAAAATGTAACTTTTCTGTGCATACCTGAAGACCATTTACGCACATCTTTGACATTCCAGCTGCAGAACTCTCTCCTCTTCAGTGTAATTGCTGCCAATAAAACAGCACCATAAAAACTACATTATAGTTTTCCACCAACTAGATACCCTCAGGGATATACAGTACCTTTGACAGTTTGGTCATAAATGTGGAATCTTAAAAAAAGGCAGTTGTGTGTATGAGACAAATAATTTCAATTATGCTTCAGTTTCTAGTTTACACGCTGAGAAAGAGAGAGATCCTATGTACATTCAAACAAAGAAATTGTGGAATTGCATGAACAAGAAATAGATCCTCAAGAGAAAATGAGCCAATGTTCAATTCATCAGAGCACATTAGAAGTGCTTGTTGTTTGTACCCAGTGTCCTGTGATCAGTATGTCACAAAGCAATAGTCTTTTGAACTTAAAAAAAACTTCTGTCTGCTCCATTTGTTGTAAAGACACAGCCCAACTAAAAGATGCAAAGAAACTGTTCCAAGAAATATCGGAAGATAAGAAATATAGCGCAACGGTAAAATACACGCTTTGCATGGAGAAGGTTCCAGATTCAGTCCTCAGTATTTTCAGTTCAACATATAAGGTGCATACTTTCCAGCTGTCCTGGTTTGGGAGGAACAGTCCCAATATATCTCTCTTGTCCCATTTCTTCAGTCTGCTTTTAAAGTGTACTGTTTTCTCTCACCTCCTCCCACTTTCTCCTTTTGTACTCAGCTGATTTCACCTATTGCAAATTGAATTCAAAATGGAAAAGTAGTTTGTACTCAACTCAGGAGAAGAGAAAGAAGAGATGGGGTGTGTGTGGGATAGTAGCCTTCCTTGTAGATTCAGGCAAAGCAAATTCCTGCAACCTCTTGTAACTTATATGATATGTTCCTCATTTATATCTTTTGCCATCTTCATCACACTCTGATGTTGCGTGGGAACACAGGTCCTAGTATGCATTTGTGAAGTACTGGAGGGTGTGCAGGTAGATGGCAGCAGATGCAGTTAAACCCCAAGAACTATTGGCAAGGAGATAAAAATGGAGATGTATAGCCTAACTGCGTAGGTGAATCAGCTAAGAATGAAGTGAAAAACAGAAAGTAATTTCTGCAAAGACTGAATTGACTGCTCAGTTTCCTATCTATGTTTGCTTCTTTCAGAGCAGTATTTTCCAGAATATGTGCCTGTATCTGTCTTTCTTAATGGAAATCTGTCTGCACCAACAACAGAACCTACTGCAGTCCTTTCAGAGACTGAAAAGCAGACTTCTCCACACATTCTCAGCATTTCCAAGTTAAGCAGAGGTTTAATAAAGATTGGAATGTAGCTATAACAAGGAAGCTCCGGTCAGGAAAACATTGCCTATGCCTTTTTGCACATCCTCAAAATGCTTGAAGATAAGGGATGGGGCAAGAAAAGAGTGTGCCTTTGAGCAGTGTAAGTATTGATAAGGTCACAATACTCTTGCAGCATCCTGCCACAGGTGTCATGGTATCCTAGCAGTCCTTTGAAAGTACAAGGAGGAAACTTGCATCAGGTGCAGTCAGTGGTGGAACAAACTTGCAGAATGCAATAGAAACCGGTCTTGTTTCCCTAGCAACAGATCATGAGTACAGCAAATATATTTACTAGACATATTTATATTATTTTATGAGTTTGATGGGCTGTTTTTAAGCACTTCTAGATGCTAAAAGGAAATCACAGCAAGAATTTGTACATGCTCTTTTACATACATGCTCCAGCATATTTAGGTGACTCAAGAAAGTTTGTGATACACAAGACAGAAGAAAACATTTTCCCCTGTACCTTTTAGATGATCCTGGACAAGCATTACAGTAGATGCTGTGCATCTGTTGAAAGAGACAGAGAGGAGCCAAGAGTATGGCAAGCAACAGGGGCTGGCAAGGGGCTAGAGTGAGATAAAGTCTCTGAAGCAGGCAAGAACAAATCCGCAGAGGCTCTTCTAAAACAAGGACACTTTTGTGAACAAAGTGCAGATCTTAAGCAGTACCATGCTGAGTTGTTTGCTGCTTGCTGAAGCTTTTGTAATTCTATCACTTGCAAATTCATGCAGACTGTCTTTTTCCAGAATATGTGCCTGTTCAGTATATTGCATCTTCTTACAAAGTAAGTAGGCTTAGCAACCAGGTCCCATAAAATGAGAGCCTCATTGTTCAAGGCACCATTGGACCTGTGGTGACAGAAGGCCAGATCTAAGATTTCATCTTAAAGAAGATAGAAAGTAAACTGGGAGAATGAAATTGTAGTGTTGCTTGCTTATCTAACCAACAGACATGCCAAAGCTACCAGTAAGCTCAGTGGTTATTCATTTTCCAAAGCAGGGAATTCCAGCATGACCGGGAAATCCATCCTTTAATCTGGACCCTTAACCCCTAGTTATACATTTTGATTGTAAGAGAATTTTAGGATTGAGAACTTTTATGTACCACTACCAGAAATAGCACCTGAGTAAAATTTAGAAACTGCTTAGTCTCCACCCTGTCCCTTTCTCTTCTTTTCCATCATGGTTTTCTTTATTCTTCAGTACTCTTTCTCCCTCTGATCATTTAGCTTTTTCTTCTCTCTCTCATAGCAAAAAACAGCAGCTTCCATCTCTCTCTTTCACACAAACACATACAGATGCACAGACTTTGAAGTATTTAAAGGGGTCCTACACAGGAAAGCAGCAGGGGAGCTGCCTAAGGAAGGTTTAGGATTTGCCAGCTGAAGATGGCTCTAGGCAGATTTTAATCAATAATTAACTAATTATTCGAAAACAAAAGAACACACCATGTTTCAGCTGTCTAGGAATGATCTTAGCGCTATGGCAGAGCCAGAGAGATATAGACACAATTTTGTTCTGATACCTTTCTTATCAAGTGGTGAGGTACATACAACCATCTGAAGGCATACATTTAGTGAATTTTCATTTAGGCTCATTACCCACAATATTTGGCAAGAAATTTGGATTTGCTATTGATACTATAAATTGACATTTTCTCTCTGTATTTGGGGGAACGGATGTTCTACCTCCTGTTTCCATCTGACTCCATACATTGGGTGTCAACTACCTACTTCACTCTGTACCTCAAAGAAAGATGTTGAACGTGCACCCTTTCTGAGAAGTCACAATGACCACTTTCCTGCTGTATCCTTGGACTGAGGGCTGGTTAAAATGGAGAACCACACCAGCATCTCCCATCCTTGAGGATTCGGGGATCCATAGTCCAAAAAAATAACTCTTACAGATTGTTATGCCACCCATCAGCATGCCTTTCTTATGTTCTTATGGATTAGGAATGAAAACAGAATCTTGACATGTCTGGGGAATGATATAAATAATTTATGCTAACAGTTAGGGAATGTTCAAACATATTTGAAAAAGAAATATTTAAAAGCTACTGCAGCAACAAATTATTTCTTTACTTAATTATGATATTAGTGCACTTGTAAATACTAAACAAATTAAAGACGTCCTAATATGGCAATGTGGAGTAAAGTCCACAGTTTGTTTCCATATAGCTGTTGTCTTTTGATTCTGAAGTATCTCCTTTTCAGATTTAAGGGCCTTCCTGCACTACATTGTTACAGTGCTATTATTCCACTTTCAACATCCTGTGGAATTCTAGGATTTGTCATTTCCTGAGGCCAAAGAGCACTCTGGTTGAGAATTCTAAATGCCCCTCCTTAAACTGCAAACCCCAGGATTCTATAGGATGTTGTAAATCGAATATTAGCACTTTAATAGTGAATTGTCCCTGTGACAGAATCATTATCACTGGCTTCAGGTTCATGATCAAGCCTTAAATACTGCTCAGTCAACTATGCCCCTCATTTATTCAGTACAGCAGTATGTTATCAGTTTTACATACCTAGCTTCAGACATACAACTATAAACATCCTTCCCAGCTAGAATTTAAAAATCTGGTATTCTCACGTTTATTACAGGTCTCTGATTGTAAGAGACGGCAGAGAAAGCATGGACATTTCTAACTTTGTAAACTTCTCATTTACAAAACCAATCTGATATCATTCCAAAGTAAGGACATTATGGTAGCTTTTCCTAATCTGGCACTGTCCAAATGTGCTGAACATTAACTGGCTAAGGTGTTTTGGGAGTTGTAATCCAATAATTATAAAGGCTGCCAGTTTGGAGATGGCTACATTAAAGCCATTAAAGAGGACTGCATTAACCTCACTACAATTTTACACACAGAAGCAATCGAACAAGCAAGTGTGTACATCACACAGTGTTGTTAATGGGCAATCTTGGGAGCTGATTCCTCCCGCAGCCGTCCTTACTGTATAATACAAATGTGATAAAATATTGGCATGAATTGCTAAATTTTGCAATTGAAACCATCTCTGTAATATTCTGTAATCTCAGCTGTGGAGCACTAATAAGAGCACACACACTGGTAGAGTCTGTGTGCAAACAAGTGGCGCTGATATACATCAGCAAAACACAAATGAAGGAGCTGTTGCAATCCCTTTTGTAAATTGACAGTGGGGTTCAGTGGATGCAAAAGGTGCTGTGGAAAAATCAAGATGTGTGTGTGTGTGTCTGTGTGTGTGTGTCTGTACAGATAAGCTAGTCACCAAATGAAGAAATTTCATCTAGGTTTATATCAGAACATATCTAAACAATTTCAAGTAGCTACAAATAAAAAAAAAAAATCAGGGAGCAATCAATAGTTTTGGCAGCTTCCCACATAATCAGTTCAGTATTGTAACATATGATCAGGAGTATGGGAAGTAACCTGAGAAAAGGCAGGAACATCACTATCATGGGAGCAGGAAGCTGGCCATGCACGCTACACTGCTAAAATTGTTCCTGCAGTGACAGCTACCAGGTACATAAATAGGCCAGGAACCAGCGGAAGCTAAACTACTCTGCACACATGCTCTGCAGAGATTCTGTGAAGCAAGACATTTAATCACTAATGAGGAACTACATGGATAAGCCCGTAGAATTGAACAGTGTTGTACTTGCCAGCCCATTTCACTAAAAAAGAGATATACTTCTACAGAGAACTTAGAAAAGTTACTGTTGGGCTACAACCTCTAGAATCTCAAATAGTGGCCATTCTGGCTGGAGGATTCTGGGACCTATCGTTTAAAAAATACAAAAACACTTTTCTGAGCTCTGTCTCTGTAAAAGAACTGGAACATAGTCAATATAATGCCTTTTCTTTCTTTTTCCTTTCAAGCTCTTTACTTTTCTATTCAATCCACCCTTCCCTCCACAAAAGCATAGCATATAATGGATGCTTCTAGAGGTTGTCAAATTGACAGTCAAAATCTGTCATCCTGCAGACAATAAACTTCCACTGACGATCTCTGCAAAAGAAGAGAAATAGAAAATAAGTTTTAATGAGTTGTGAGTAATGATGAATATCAATGCAGGATATTAAAAAGGAGAAAGGTTTCCAGTCTCTCTTCTGTGACCAATGCTTATTTTTTAATATATTTATCTATTGGATGCATTTATATCTTGTCTTTTCCCCAAGGAGCAAAAGGTAGTGTGCTTGTCTCTCTTCCCCACTTATTATCACAAAAAAATTGTCTAGTAGGCCAGGCAAAGAGAGACTGACTGACCAAAGCCTGCCTGGTGATATTTATGGCTTAGTAGGAAACTAACATTTAGATCTCTCTGCTTGTAGACCAACACTTAAATTACTATACCACTTCTGGTTCTCACACAAGTTTTTGTGATCTGCATGAATTTACATTGGGTAACTAGCAAAAATAGCAATATGAAATCTTTCAATTTTGGCATTTCAAAAGCAGTTTTGATCATGTTTTTGAAATATTTGGCTTAGCATCTTTAACACATATTAGATCTGAAACTCAAGACTTCTGGTTCAGGGGCAGCCCCTTCATTTGATGATGTTCAGGAGTTTTCCATAAGGTACTTCAAGAGATGTTTTCTCAGGGGACTATACATCTTCAAAAGGAGACCGTCATGAAGCAAGCCAAATCAAATGCAATAGGTAGCAAAACTGAGAATATGGGGACCAGAAATATTTTCTATAATTAAAAATGAACAGGAGGGAGACAGACAGACAAATTACTTTGATAGGTCATTTCAAATACACTTCAGCTTTATGGAAATTGATGTTGAAACTTCAGATCATTCTGAAAGTGAAATTGAGACCACATTTCATGGCACAATTATTGTTCTTCCTCTTAAAGTGGATTTTGTGCCTTCCATAATGATCATGGATTCCACTTTCTTCCTTGAGCGTGCTTTATACTTTACAAAGCATTTATTTTGTAAAAGTCACAATCTAATAAGCAGTCTCTTGCCACTAGGGGAAAGTTTATGCTTTCAAAAGAATATATGAATATTTAAATCCAACCTTTCCACACCAGAGAAAGTTGTGGTAGCTCCACGGATGTAATGATCATAGGCATACAGCATCATGTCCATATCTTCACCATAGTGTCCTGGATGTTCTGTTGTCAACCTGCAAAACAGAAGGGCAGAGGCCAATGTATCTTATCTCCTGGAGAAAAAGTAAAGGGTAGGAAAAATATAAATTAATTCAGTTTCAGAGCTTATGATCTTTCCTTTTCGAAGCTCATTCATACCTGTGGCTGACCTGAGGTCATCCCATATCCAATAGAGCTGCCTATGGATAATGTGTTAGCATAAGGGACAATTACAGTGCAGGCATTTATGACACAGCTGTTTCAAGAGATGGAATAGCAATGGAGATGAAACAATAGCTGACAGATTGGAAAAGTTCAATATATGTCCCAATCTTCAAGAAAGGGGACACCAGGGAAGGAACATACTACAGGTGGATTGATTCAATCAAGGAAAATATGGCCCTGAGTTTGGAAACCTGGTGAGGGGAATTGATGACTGGGGCTCTTGGAGAGTTCTCATTCATAAGGTCACAGTATGTCTATGACCATTTCCGCACTAGAATGTTATAGTGCTATTATTCCACTTTCAATATTCTATGGAATCCTGGGGTTTGCAGTTTAGGGAGGGGCCTCAAAGGTCCCTCCCTAAACCGCAAACCCCAGGATTCCATAGGATGTTGGAAGTGGAATAATAGCACTATAACCGTCTAGTGCAAAAATGACCTATGCCAACTTGACAGCAAATAATAATAACAAATTCTTTTTTATTCTTTTTAAATAATTCTATATTCTGTGAACTCACCATAGCACTACCTTTCCATGATGGTGGGATTTCATGCTTCTGTGGGGCAAGAGGCTATTCTGGTAGCATAGCATGGTAGCAGTGCTGCTAGTAGAGTTTCCTATGTCAGACAGGCTTTTGCTGAGAAGCCAGATTAAATATGCTAAACAGCTACTGGGCAGCAGTGTGGGGGGGTGACAC
Source organism: Iguana delicatissima (assembly GCA_948472985.1). NCBI lineage: Eukaryota > Metazoa > Chordata > Lepidosauria > Squamata > Iguanidae > Iguana > Iguana delicatissima. Next base: position 385,934 of record CAOKZL010000174.1, read on the forward strand.
TGCTAGAGGATCTTCAGAGAAAAAGGCAGTGGCATCATAGCTAAAAGTTGTTAGTACAGTGCAGAGGGAGGCATGGTAAACCTCTTTTGAATGTCTTTTTTAACCATGCAAATGCCATAATGAGACAATCCAAAATGAAACAAGAGATAATGCCAGAAGAAGAGGACAGAATGCTTCATTTTTGAGAAACAACGCTAACATGCAAAGGAATAAAATATTTAATATGTTATTTGAAGCCAGATTTTTTTTAAGAAAAAAGATGGTCAAATGCATGCTTTTATTCATGATAAGCTTGTGAGCCAGGCCTTGTCACATTCTTGGCAGTCAAATTTAGAGGAGCTGATTGTCAGCCAAGTGAGACAGAAGTAAGTATTCAATCCAAAGCAAATAACAAAAAGGAGCAGGGACGACAAAAGCAGTCAAGGCTAGGCATGGGTCAAGATCCAAAAGAACACGAGTTTAGAGCAGGAGTTACTCCACTGGAAAAACCCTACCCCGAGGTCTACAATTTTGATATTAAATATGATTCTGTGTGCCTGAGAGGTCACCCCGATGTGCATGTAGGCAGCAACGGTCCAACAATCGAAAGCCAGGCCAGGCCAGTGAAATCCCCCGTCATGTAGCCTCAGGAGATCTCAAGCTGGGCAAACCCACAATAAACAAAGGGTCCTCAGCCCCTGAGAAGCCAACTTGAGGGGATTAGCGTGTTTGCCCCAAGATGAGCAAATATCCTATCAGGCGAGGACCATTTACATGAAGTCACACCACAACCCAATGCAGCCGAAGATTCTGAGACTTTGACAACACCTTGTAAACTCATCATGCAAAGGAAGTTACTATTATGGAGCTTCTTTCTCGTTTCAACACCCATTGTTCTCCCTGGGAAAGGATTAGGTCTCCAGGTACTTTTTCCCCTACAAATAATCACAGTTTTTGAGAGTTTCTTTGGCTCACTCCTGGTCATCCCAGCAGACCATTTCTCTGTCTGTTGAGTAATCCCCTCAGCCCTCTCCGTGCTGAACTGCACTTCTCCGCTGTTTTTCCCAGACCAAGGCCTTCAGGAAAAGGTGCAGTATTACCCCAGCTACACCCCCTTCAATATTCCCCTATCCAGTTTCCTCTCTTTTGCTTCTTAACAGGTCTTGAGTGAGTATGTGAGTGATTGTGTTGCTGCATGAGACTTTCATTCAATAAAATCATTTATTGGACATTTTTGTTTGATTTTTGGCTTGGCCTGACCCCATAAAAACTGGGTAAAAAGACCCTGCTAGGTTACCCTGCCTCTCGCATTGCTATTGCTCGTGCTCTGGCTAGTTTCCATTCCCCATCACATGGAGCACATTGAGGTGTCTCCCCAAGGGACCCCAGAAATCAGGGTAACACAGGGGTGAGCAGAACAGAGCTTGGAAACTATTTTAACTAAAGATCCCAGACCAGCACCACTACCACAGGCCAGCTGGCACAGTCCCTTACACATGGCACAAATATAAAACTGAATCCTCTTTAACTATCATAGCAACACCTATGGAATCCTGGAATTTGGAGTTTGATGACACACTAGAGGTCTCTTTTAGAGAATTCTTAATACACCTCCCTGGACTGCAAATCCCAGGATTCCATAGGATGTTGCCATAGGAATTGAAATGGAATTATAGCATTATAATTTTGTGGTATGAAGGGGCTCTGGACTGCACATTTTCCTGTATGGCTGCTAAGATATTCCCTGTTCCCAGTGTGCACATTTGCAAGTTTGTATATCAAAATGCACAAGTTTCAGATGCAAGCAAAGCATTTTACGCTCAGAGTCTGAAAAAGTTCATTTTTGGACTTCAATTCCCAGAACCTTCGAGTCACTGTCTGGGAATGTGGGAAGCTATAGTCCAAAAATCAACTTTTCCAAGTCCTCTTTACAAACGGGTTAGGTTCTGTATTTTTTGACACAGAGCGCATTAAGCAAATCTGCATCCCCTCCCCCTCGCCATGTTTAACTGATTCTTTGGAAGAGCACATCTGAGCTGAAGGTACCACAAAAAGAATTCAACTCTTGTTCATAGTTTTCATCTGAAACATTTATGTTATTTCAGTCACAAGAAACACTTCAAACATTTTTTATTAGTTGAGGGAAAGACAAGAAACATGGGAAGTTATTTATAAAGTCTTCTCCATCTATGTAACACTATTAGTCTTGAAATGAACACAACTCTCTTTTCTCTTACTTGCTGCTAGCTGTTATTCAGCAACCTGAAGAAGAAGAATATAGCAACAGCTTCACTTTGAGTCAGATGGATTTTGCTTTCTTTGATTAAGGCAAAATAAAGTTTGATTAAGGCAAAATAAAGTTTTAAGTAACTTGCCAACAACACATGAGAAGCCTGTGTCTGATTGAGGAGTGGTAAATGAAAAAAATGGAGTTCACTTTGTTAGTCTGGTATACTGGACTCTATATGGTCCTTAACTCCCTAGCTATTTTCAATTATTTCAAAAACATTGAAATTGCTCTGTAGTCCTGTATAATTGCATGTATGTTTCACAACTTTGTTATTTTGCTGGGTACATTTACTTTTTCCTGTACATAGCAGATGTAATTTAATTACAGATCATTTTCCCATCTTCTCCCTCTCCAAAGACCATCTAAACATTACCAGTAATAGAACAGCATTTCCTAACAATAAACAACAACAGTCAATGTTGAACTTCTGGTACCAGTTAAAATTCTTGAGGTAATTTAGCTCCAATGCCTGACAGGCTGATTGTGCTACACAAAGCACTTTAAGCCTCCCTCTTGCATCTGCAGGTGTGGATGGCAGAAAATCATTCCAGGTGCCACATGTGTGAGTGGAGGTGAGAGGTATACTAGTTACCTTGGTTCTTTCTGTCATGTTCCAAGCCCTGGCACCACTGTTCTCCGTGAACTGCATGCCCTCTGGCACTTCACAGTCGAAAAATGGGACTTGTGCGGCCAAGCAAGATCAGAGTGTGGTCATGAGGGCAAAAATTGTTACTAAAAAAGAGCACACAAGCTAGGAGAGGCTGCAGCAGTTTGCTTTTGCCTGTGCCTACTGGGGAAGAGCAAAATCCTGCTCTCCCCTCTTCCACCCTGATCTAACTGAGTCCACTTTTGCAGGTTGAACTTAGTTTGCACCAGTGGAAGTATGCTGAGGACAAAGGGGGGAAATAAGAGAAAGAGAAAGAAACTGGGATATTTTAAAACGCAGTTGAAAAAGTGGAGTGACTAGGATTAACCAGGATTGTTGCTGCCAAATTGATACAGCTGGAGGGTATGTTACTGAAGTAGGGAGCCTACCCTTTATGATTTGGAAGCCTGATTGTGAAGTGTTCTAAACTAGATGAGATTTGGAACAGATTGGAGAGCTGGTCCAAAGCTAAAAAATGAATTTCAATTGAGAGAAATGTAAGGTCCTACATGTGGGCAGAAAAAAATGAAATGCACAAATATAGGATGGGAAACACCTGACTGGACAAGAGTACATGTGAAAGGGATCTAGGAGTCTTAGTGGACCACATGCTGAACATGAGTCAGCAGTGTAATGCAGCAACCAAGAAAGCCAATTCGATTCTTGGTTGCATCAACAGGAGTTTGATCAGGGAAAGTAATAATCAGCAGTGGAGCTTGGAGTACCTGGAGTGGGGACAGTAGGGGTATGTGGGCGTTGTGTGTAGGGGCATGGCCATGGTGTACAGGGGAGTGGCCATGGTGCACAGGGGTGTGGCTACATTGCCGCCGGGGGCGAACCACTCCATCACTCCCCTTGTCACTACACAATTGGTAATAGTATTTCTCTATTCTGCTTTGGTCAGACATCATATGGAATATTGTGTCCAGTTCTGGGCACCTCATTTCATGAAGGATATTGACAAGCTGGAACATGTCCAGAGAAGGGCGACCAAAACGGTGAAAGGTCTGGAAGCTATGCCGTATGAGGAGTGGCTTAGGGAGCTGGGTATGTTTAGTCTGGGTATGTGCAGAAGAGAAGGTTAGGAGGGGACATGATAGCCATGTTTAAATATTTGAAAGGATGTCATATTGAAGAGGGAGTGGAGTTGTTCTCCACTGCTCCAGAGACTAGGACAAGGAGCAATGGATTCAAACTACAGGAGGAGAAATTCTACCTGAACCTCAAGAAGAACATCCTGATGGTCAGAGTTGTTCAGCGATGGAATATGCCGTCTTGGAGTGTGGTGGAGTCTCCTTCTTTGGAGGTTTTTAAACAGAGATTGGATGGCCATCTGTTGGGAATGCTTTGATGTGTGTTCCTGCATGGCGGGAGGTTGGACTGGAGGGCCCCTGTGGTCTCTTCCAACTGTATGAGTTCTGAAGGATACAGACAGCCTTACACCAATGGGTGGCAAAGTTAGTAGGGATGAATAACCTCCCAGGGTATAGGTCTCAGAATGGTATGGCCATGCTGGTTGGAGGATTCAATGAGCTGAACCTCAAAAGGTAGCGTTTCCATACTTTGGCCTACCCAAGTATAATCAATTTCTTTCTTGCAAATACTTACCCCCACCCCCACCCCCACCCACTGTATACAGGGAGATAGGAACAGGTATATCAAAGAGTGAGTGGAAGTAACTGAGACGTCCCCATATTCTCTTCAAACAGTTGCATGCACTTGTAAGAATGAATACCTGCATAAGATTGGTAATATAGTATGGCAGGCCGTGATGGAAAGCAAAATTAATTTTCAACCCTTTAATGATGTGTGTGTGTGTGTTCTCTGTCTCTAAGAATAAATCTTTAGTTTTCGTTTGACCCAGTTTCTCATATTTCCAACCTTAAGTTCAATTCATCCTGTTCTGGGCATCAGTTTGGGGGATGGGGGAATCAAGCATAAAAAAAGCATAGTCATTTCTTTAAAAATTATTTAATGTCTCTTGAGCCTTCAGAACCCCTGAGGCAATGTTCCTTTCTCCTAATATGTGTATTATGAGACATAACTTCACCTAACCTGCACATTTTTTGCAAGGAGTTAGCCTCATGTGAATACATTTACAATTTCTTTGTTATTTTTACCACTGTACATCTTTTTGAATATGTTATTTTGATTGAAGACACCTTGAGAGAACAGCCCCAGAAAACCAGAAACAACTTGAAGGGACACAGCAACAACACAAATCTAATTATCTCTGTATGGGTTCTTTCAGGCTGATCTAAAGAAGTGTGACTTTTCACAATATACCTCCTTCGGTTTTGCTAGGTTTTGCTGGTTGTTGTCCCTGTCCATTCATTCCATTCATTTTGGAACCTTTTATACCAGTTTCTGGGTTCTGTACTAGAACAGTTTCAAAGTATTTAAGCAAGGTGTGGTTTCCTTGAATGGTCCTATGTTTTAATGGGAAAATTTCCTCCCACTGTTTTTCTTTTTAAAAATTCTTAGAGTCATAGGGTAAAAAGTGTTATTATACTCATGCACCACAGCAGGATAACTGTTTAAAAAAAACTGGAAAGAGATGTTACTGTGGTCTATAGTCCGAGCCCAGGGCTTGCCAAATATAATTTGATATAAAAAGATTGGCCATTCCAAACTGTTCCTCTCCATGTGCTTGTGAGGCCCCTGGACAAGCACGGACACGGACACCGCCGAACAGCTGAAAAATACACAAAAAATCCCAGGCAGGCCAGTAATTCTCCGGCATACAACTTCAGGAGACCTCCAGGCAAGTACACTTTAAACCTAAATCAAGTATGCACCAAGCATACAAAAGATTCTCTGCCCCGAACAGGCAGCTTGACGAGATTAGTGCTTCTGACTACTCAACTGTCAAGCACTCCCTGTTTGCATACTGTCTGTGATTTTGACAACTCCGTCAAAATCCAATCATGCTGACCTTTCGGAGGTTTTGTCTCCAATTCGAAACCCATTGTTTCCCCTGGGAACAGACTACCCTACAGGCACATTTTTCCCTATAAGAAGCCCTGGTTTTGAGCGCTTCTTCAGATCGCTCTTGGCTTCCATCCTGCCTTGCTGCTGCTCCGTTTGCCGAGCCTTCCCCTCAGCTTCCATGTGCTGAGAATCTCCGCTCCAACTGACTTTCTTCTGGCTACCCGGGCTACAGGATCAGCTGTAGTATTCCCCCTGAAAAATCCTTCTCAAATCCCCTATCAAATCTCCTCCCTTTATTTTCTTAGGTCTGTGTGAGTGAGTGCGTATGTGTGCAGTGACTGTCTTTTAAATAAAGAACACTCTCATAATTTACTTTTGCTTGGCTTTTGACTCGGTCTGATCCGTAAAAATTGGGTTTAAAAGATCTCACTAGGTTACCCTGCTTCTTGCAGTGCTACAGCTTGTGCTCTGGCTAATTCCCATTCCCCATTATTTGGAGCACATTGAGGTGTCCCCCACGGGACCCCAGAAATCAGGGTAACAGAGAGAAAGGAAAATGATAGGGTTTTTGTTCAAATATGTCTCAAAATTAAAAAGGAAACCCACTTGATGGCAGGAATAAAATGTTGCAACTGGTGCTGGCAATGTGTAGGAAAATAAAACAAAAAGAAGCACCCCACAACTTCCCAGCACTTTTGTCAATTCAAGGTCAGCCCTAAACCTACAAGTTTTGCAGTGAACAAAGGAGCACAGCAGCAAATCTGACAGATTCCATGAACATTGGAATCTTTTATAAATGGAAAAATCTGTAAAAAGAATAGCCACGTGCACTAAGGACATGTACACTGTAAGCCTTTGAGAATTGTGGTTCTTGAAGGGAAAGAAAGTAGCTGATGAACAGCCAGGACGTGAAACTCAGCAATCCTTACTGTCTGGAGAAGAGAAATAATGAGAAACAGTCTGTGTAGATGTTCCAGTGCTTTAGGGACATGTGTTTATGTTTCATGATTTCAAGTTCAAGTTTTTATTCTGTCTCTGCAGAGAGATATCAGTATGGATGAATACAATGGGATTATTTCATAATGATACACACACATCTGCAAAGAATTTGCTTCTGAGTTTTTTAAAAAAATCCTTCTAGACAAAAGCTAAGGGGATCTCTGGCAAGAGCTCGGAAAAATTACTTTGATGGGGCATCAGTCCCAGAATTCCCCAGCCAGCATGTTCACTAACCAATCTAAATTGGGATCCAAGGAGTTGTGGTCAAAAAAAGTGACATTTCCAATCTCCGCACTTGGACTTTTACCACAGAACCATAAACACAGCTGAGGGCTGTAGCATTTCCCAAGGAAGTACACCTTGATATACTTTCCAAGATTATATTATGACAGTGTAATAAAAACATATTTCCAATACAAGAACAAAGTTCAGTTCAGCTGGTAAACTGTGGTATAGAAATATGAATAGCTGCATGGAAGTGACATTGGCCAGTTAAAGTACATGCCAGCAAACAAGCATGTAATCACAAAGTTCATCTGGCATTACAAAATCCCACAATGGTGCAGTGGCCAGTATGCACACGTGGGAACTCTTTGATTCAATCCTGATTCATTCTAGAAAGCTGCTTGGCTGGTCTGCTAGCTCTGAACCTCAGCTTTGAATGTGTAAAGTGGAAATAACAATGTTCAAAATTTCCTGATTAAAAGTACACTTATTAATTCCCTCAAACCCTTAAGCCCCCAATTTTTGCCCCCAAACCGAACAGAAAGCCTGCCAAACACATAAAAACAAGTGGAAATACTCCTACCCCACCCTCATAAGCACCCTGGAACTCCATGGCATGTCCAAATGTGTCTATTTTCCTTTGCAATCCCTCTCAAAATGACAACAGGAAGTGACAGAATGTTCTTTTTGTGAGTGGGATACAGCCCTAGTTGCTGACCTCTGTCTGTTTTAAAATGTGTATAAATCATCCTTGATGACTCATGGTGAATCATATGTCTCAAGATAAGGCAAAGTCTGTACACCTGAGGACTGGAACCAGATTTATTCCTAATTCCAAATTGCTAGTCCTAGCTAAAACAGACCCCTTGAACCAATGGGATTTATATAAATATTGACTTATCATTCACCAGCATTTATGCAATGGGCGTACCCTTGAGGCCCCTCCCTAAACTGAAAACTCCAGGATTCCATAGGATGTTGAAAGTGGAATAATAGCACTATAACTGGCTAGTGTGGAAATGGCCCTAGTTTGGACAAATAATTGGATTTAAGTTTTAGTAATATGCAGTGCAAACCCATTGAAACCAAAGAGATTTAAGTAACTCATGATTCAGTTGAGTTCCATTGATTTCAATAGGACTACAGTATGACTAGATCGTTCCCAAAAGCTTCAAGATGTAAAATGAAATGAAAGATGCAGTGATAGTGTTCTTTTTCATCCCAGAGAAATATAAAAGAAATTCTTTCACCGGTATAAGCACATCTTCATGGTGGCCAGTATCTTAACAGAGAGCACCTCCTGCCTAAGACAGACTTGGCTGGATTCTTTCATAAGACAGAGTTTTGTCAGGAAAATGAGATATTTGTGAGTGGCCCCGCAGAACATCAACTCACACCATGATGGATGTTTGGAAGGTTTTATTATGGGAAATCCAAGACTGTTGCTTGTTTAAATTCTAGACTTGTATGCATTATTAGTACATATAGATCAACAGCTGGTTGGACAAAGGCACATAAGCATCTCATGAATATATAACTGAATCTTTTCTGCTCAGCAATATTTGTCTCCAATACTTTGAATTAGTATTGTTTCATCATTTTAAGGAACAAATTTGCTGATGTTCACTTTTGTTGCATAGCTAAAAAGCATGTAGGTGAGTAGAGTACACTAGCGTTCCCCAGCCCAGTGCTCTCCAGAACAGTTTTGGCTTCAACTTCCATTATCCACATCCCACATGACCACGTTGGCTGATGAGGATGCAATTTGCATTTCAACATTTCTTAAAATTGGAGAACCCTCAGAATTATCAACAATTCTGTGGCTCAAGAGTTTACATTTATTCATCAGTTCTAAGTTATTAAGCCTAATTTTTCTAAAAAAAATGCAGAGTTAACACAAGACTGCTATTCTGTGCTAAATTACCTAGGAATAAGCCCTACTAAACATACTGGGACTTGTTTCTAAATATGCATGGGATTATATCATAAGAAAATGGGGTCCACCAATATGTCTGCTACTTAGAAATACAAATGACTCATACAGAGTTTTTGTAAGATGAATGCAAGATCAAGACCAGGAGGTTGGTACTGTTATCTTCAGCTTCTACACTGAAAATGGGAAATATTGGCTGAGATCCTGCATCATTGTTGCACTGAGTAAATCTACATTCACATTGTAAGATGGTGGTTGTTGTATACCATCCTGTTGAATATAAACATGTGTAACTGATTGTGTATCTGCCAATGTGTCTGCTTATTGACCTATTGTGCAATGGGGAACAAACAATGGCTATTTCTGCAACCTCAGTGAAGGAAGTAGAATACTGATGAAGGCATTGATGAATAATTGTGTGCCATCTAAGAATGTCCAATGACATGGCTGAAATCCTGTTAGTCTCAGTTAGAGGATACCCACAGAATGAATTCTTGAACATTGAGTTAACACATAGTTAAATCCAATTGATGTAGTGGCCGTACTATATACAGGACTATCAACAGGATTTAGGCCCACGTGAAATTGTTACACTTATGGAACTCTGCTTATAGAGCTATGAACTGAGTGTGTCTGTTGTAGAAGGGCCAAAAAAGTGCAACTGCATGCAAGGGAACTGACACATGCACATGACACCAACACAACATGGATGCATGTATGTGAGTATGCATGCATGCCTGCAACCTATATTTCTCCTAGTATGGGACCCAGTAATATACAGATCCTCCCATTCACAATATGTGAAGGGAGAAGCAAACAAACTAGTAGGAGACATCATGACTGTTCTAGCTATGGCTCATCAGAATCCATTTATTGGACTGTGGTGGTCTAGAGCAGAGACTGTAAAAATTAACTTCTGATTAAAACTCTCAAAATTCACCAGCACCAGCATGCTCAGTGTCAAACCAGTTCTGGGAGGTGAAGTGCAAAACAGTTTTTTTTTCCTTGAGATTTTATTTATTTTAAATGATATCATTTCCAGGATAATATTAATGTATCCCTTACATTTTTTGGAAGCCCCTAATTTCTATTTCCTCTATCATTCTCCTTGCTGATATGCTTTTCTGCACAGGACTCCTCAGATCTGGCGAATAGATTTCATACTGATAATATGCTCTCACTACTTTAAAAACATTTTTGCAAACTCACCAACATGAATACGGGCATCTTCGGCCGTAGCGGCAGCAGTAAAATTGCCACTCCCGGTCAAGCACAGATGGAAAATACTGGCTCTGAAATCCTGCCACCAATCCATTATTTGAACATGTTTGATACCTGAGAAGAGAAACCACCAAACTGAAAAAAAAAAGCAAACTGATGGGTTTTTAAAATCCAGTTTCTTCCAATACCAAACAATTTGTTGAAGGTTACTGGAAAGTAACAACAATGTGTAGACCCCCTGACTGCAGTTGTTAGCCACCAATATCCACCATTTCACTTTCTTCTACTTCCGCCATCTCTTGCATACCATGTGTCTTACTAAACAGAATATAGTCCTCTGTTTGGAGGCATTATTTCTCAAATGGCTGCCCAGTCCAAGTCAAGCTTATAGATTCTTTAAAAAGACCCACAAACTATAAGATAGGGAAAGGAAGGACTTTTATGTTGCCTGTTAGTAGCTGGAGTAGACTGAGTAGGCAAACATACAGCAAACCACCTGACCACATGCTTCTTCACTAAGGTGAGAAAGAATACGGATTTGATCATAAGAGGGAGGTAAATCGCAATTACAGCAGAATAATAGCATCTTTGGCTAGGACCTATCACATTACCTTGTTCCACCTCTCTTGTCTTCAGGTGGGAGACCATTTGGAAAGCATTTTAAAAAAAAAACAAAGGAGATCATTAATGCTTTCCAAATAGTCTCTCACTGGGAGAACAGCAGAAAAGGAATGATGTCATGTGATAAGTCCCAGCCAAAGATGCTATTATTCTGCTATAATTGTGATTTACCTACCTTGTGTGATAAAGCTCATTTCCAATTTGACTTTAGTAGCAAGTTCTTTATAAATTTGCACAGACACATATGAATTAGTGAATGGAACATGTGTGCAAGCTTGCGTTCTCTTTTGTCCTTTCATTTTTTGGTGATGGCTTTCTGCTTTGGGGTAATCTGTAAGTAGAAATTCTGGGAGCTGTAGGCAAGAAGGTAACTTTTTACAACTGTGGGTCCAAATGCTCCTTATGGCAGTGCCTGTGGGTATTGATATAAGAACTCGGGCCTTTCACACTACACAGTTATTGCACTATGATTCCACTATAATTCCAAAGGTGTCTTGGGATTTATAATTTAGGGAAGGGTATTTGGAATTCTTAGCCGAAGATCTCTAATGCCTCTGCTGCCTACAAACCCCAGGATTCCATAGAAGATAGAAGTGGCAGTTAACTTGGAATCAAGTGCTATAATCGGACAGTGTGTAAAGGTCCCAGGTAGACAGAAAGAAGTGTGATTTGTGCCAGTGACTTGTAACACTGAGAGAGCTTTCTTGTTTCTTCTTCTAAAAGGAAACTAGTCCTGGATCCTAATGTTGATCCTAATTACAATAGACTCATTGAATCAGTTGCTATTTGGTTAGTCAACAGTTATATGAACTCAATTGATTTAACAGGTCTAATTTAATTGGGACTAGATAACAATATTCTAATCTAGAAGTAATAATTTATGTTCCACAAGAAGCAGGAAGGTAAAGAGCAATATTTTAGAACTGTAACTAGAATGGTAAATAACTACATGAGGAAACTGGAATTAGAACCATGATGGCTAATTACATCAGCAGCTCAGGAACAAAGAAGGGAGGATGCCTCCCCATCATTTCCAGAGATCTGTTCACACCACACAATTTTAGCACTATGATTCCACTTTAACTGCCATGGTTCTATCCCATGGATCCCTGGGATGTGTAGTTTACGAAGGGTGTTTAGCAGCCAGAGATCTCTAGGCTTCAGCAAATCAAAAATCCCAGGATTCTGTAGGATGCAGCCGTGGTAGTTAAAATGGAATCAATTATATAGTGTGAAAGGGCCACAGATAAGGGTCCCTCCATGCTCAGTCCATGAATTAATTGCCACTGACTGATTGCTTTAAAAGAGAGAGAGAGAGTGTAACTTTTAGACAGGAAATCATCAGGATTTCAGCTTTCACTGGCAAGAGTGAGGATTCTTTCAGTAGTGCAGAATTCCTGTAGGCACGCAGTGAGTGTTTTTACAAGCCTGTCATGGAAACCAAATCTATCGGTACTTATAATGGAGCTTCAACTGCAGCAGCTATTTTGCTTCAAGACTCTTGGAATGATTTCCCATAGGCAGTATTTATACTATTTTGCCTCCCAAAACTCTACAAGATAAACTACTAGTCAGGCTTTATTGAGCTGTTAACTATCAAAGCCAGTCTACTCTTTGAAGTACACTGTTTCATTTGATTTTCCCTTTCTCAAGAACTGTTAAGCTTACTGCATAATATCACCATAAAATCATAGTTGGAGTTAATGACTTGGCTGTATCACTCTTAGTACCTACATCAAGGAAGTTGTTATTGTAAAATTGGCATTAGGGTGCAATGAGCAAGCTGTACTCTGCAGGGCTAGGTTAATAGGTCTGATCTGGATTTCAACTTCAATTTGTTGAATGAAAACCAGAAACCTTCTGAAGGAACACTACCTCACTTGTCTTAGTAGCCTCGTGTTGCTATTAATCCCTTGTTCTCACTTTATATTTCCTTTCTATCTTGTCAGCAAGAAAATAAAAAGGAGCAGGGAAAAAATACAGATGCTTTAAAGATATATTTTGTGGAGGAAAAAGAATCTGAATCAAACCACCCAAGCTAATTACACTGTCTATTTTAATAATAAGGTATTGTGACATCTTATGTTGTCACAAACTGCAAAGTTGAAAATGGGCAATGATTTTTAAAGAAAATCATAGACTAATAGAATTCAAAAGGACTACAATGGCAATGGAGTCCAACGTCCTGATTGTTCGTGGCCTTCATCCTTGCCTGTGCTGCACATTTTTGCATCTTAGTGTCCTCTCCAGTTAAACAGATTTTTCAAGTTTTAATAGCACTACCTCCTGCCCCAAACACCCTTAATACATTTGACTGTGGCCACAATTATAAGAAAAGAGTGCTGCAGTAGAGGGAGACCTTGGCGGAGAAGCAGAAGGTTTCAGGCAAAAATCCCTGGTTAGTCCTGAACCTGGCAGGTGGTCTTGCATTGTCTTCTTGCAGCCTATTCTATATGACAACATTGTGGTGATGATACAATAAAATAAAGTTATTGTACCCCACACTGGAGGCTTGTGATTGGATGGAAGATAACTAGATATTCATAGTTAAAATGATTTCCCAAACTACATTAGTTCTCACACTCCAGTGGTATTGCAAGCAAAATATTGTTGATGTTGATGATTTTTATGCATTCATGAAGTAATGTATATTTGAATGTAAAATTTCTTAACCAGAGTCAAAAACATCAGTGTGCACTCTCTCTCTCTCTGTCACACACACACACCATGAGTGGGGAGAAGTTCTTTTGAGGACACAACTTTAGATCTTCTTTCTGCAAGGAAACAAGCAAACCCATCTTTTATAAGCCCTCCTTTTATGCCAAAGAAATATGAGCAAAGCATGGAGACATATGTAACGATGAGCACTATTAGTAACAGATGTGAAAATCTTTGGTAGGGTTCCATTAATATGATCATCTTTAAACAAATAGGCCATGGGTTCCTAGGGCCTTTTGTTCAGCATTGCATTTTGGCACAAGGATATTTAGGGATGTGAATGTCTGCATCCAAATTGGGTCCCCATTAAGTGTCCTGGTACATGACTACCTGTAGTGCAGTAGAAGGGGAATGTGGGGGAGCACAGCTTTTCTTCAAAGTGATGACATTATCTGATAGAGCACCAGAGTAACTGATGGATTCTCCTTGCTCTGACAAGTTAATAGAATTATTAATACACTTTTGTATGTTATAGTAGTTTGTAACAATCAAATCTTTGCATTAGCAGAGAGGACACAAGGGGATGAGGATAATAATCAGAGTTTGGACTCCTCTTTTCTTTCCTTTGGTGGGGTTCCTATTTCACACCAGCAAGTAAGAGGACACAGGTCATTTCAGTTGGATGAAGATTTTTGGTTAAAATTGAGTGCATTTTACTAGCTGAAAAAAATTAAGTAAGCAGCGCTGAAGTCAGAGGCTTTCAAGGCCAGAATCCATAGGTTGTTGTGGGTTTTCCAGGCTTTGAGGCTGTGTTCTATTAGTATTTGCTCCTGATATTTTGCCTGCATCTGTCACTGGCATCTTCAGAGGACCTGGTGTCATGGAAGTGAGACAGAGTATATATACTTGCGTAGTCCCCGAGTGGGAGGAAGCAATTTGCATATGTTACAGTTGGCTTGTGTGATGGTTAAATGGGATATCTCCCAGGGTTGTATACATAGCAATGTATTAAGTAAGCAAATGCATTAACATATGCAAGTTAACATATGCAAATTGCTTCCTCCCACCCAGGGACTATATGAGTATATATACTCTGTCTCATTTCCATGCCACCAGATCCTCTGAAGATGCCAGCCACAGACGCAGGTGAAACGTCAGGAGCAAATACTAATAGAACACAGCCTCAGAGCCTGGAAAACCCACAGCAACCTAAGCAGCACTGCGTTCTATGGAATTAATGCCCAGATAACTATGCATAGAATTGCTGTTAGGCCCTAAAAAATAATTGTGCGATTTTTAATAGTGCTTTGTTGTTGTGTGTTTTACGATGGATTTTTAAAACCAGTATTAAAAATGAGAGGCCTGATTGCCACCAATACCCAAGTCATTCTAGTGCCAAGTCAAAAAATGGCTTTTTATTAAAACTTTCAGGGCTTAATTGATTTTATCTAATCTGCATATGTACTGTGGTTGGCATTATTTTAAGTTGTTTTAACTGGTTTTAAATTGTTGGGTCTTAAGTGATAAATGATTTGATGTATATTTGAGTTTTTTAAAACTATAGTTATTGTTATTTATTGTTTTAAATTGATATTATTGTACAATGCCTTGACATCTTCAGATACAAGGTGGGATATAGATGTTTTAGTAAATAAGTAAATAAAATATTAGTTCTGAGCATAAATAATAGGCAAGCTCTCTTTGTGTGCATCTTGCATGTACACATCTTTGCCTGTTTCTCATTGTCTCCTCTCTCTCCTCTAGAAACAAGAAGAGAAACCATTGATGACACACACTTCTTGCTTCTTATCGGTTTGTCTCACCTCTCACTATGTAAGATCCCCAGAAGAAATGCCTGTTCAGTAAGATGGCTGACTTCTCTGTGAAACCCACATTACTATGGGAACTCCTCTCCTTCCATGCTCCGGTGTGAGCCATGCTGAAGTCAGGGAAGGGATGGTTCATTGGAGCATCTCTAAAACATGCTGAAGGGCAGCACCAACCCCATGCAGTTGGAATTGCTGAACAAGGTATCATCAGCAGATAAGAATTTTCCATTTCCATCAGAAGGGCTGCTAATATGAATGAAAAGAAAGGCAGCTGACAGCAGAGCACATGATAGGACAGAGAACAGCAATCTGTCAAGCAGGTATAAAATGCTGATCATACCAGTTGTCACCAGCTGGTCAGTTAAAATGTTTCTTGGTAAATAAGATGCATTTCACTCTTAATATATATAATTTTTGTCCCATGTTCATGTGTGGTTTCTCAGTAGTCACATACTGATAAGAACTTATGAAAATTCATAAATATGTTTGTAAGGATTGAAAGAATGTGAGATTTTAAAAAATGTGAACATGGATCCCTCTGAAATTGATAGTTTAATCTAAACAAGTAGAGGGAGTTGACTGGTCAGACCTTCAAAACCAGGGATTTAATTTTGTTAAGGATTAATAGTCAGGTCTAACTACTTGATTAACATGTAGTGTTTGCAACAAGGGTGGGAACCAATTTTTAGTTATCTGTAGTCCTTTCTGTTAGTTGTAGTTCTGTTAGACTTTTTTTAAAAAAAAATTGTATTGTAGTGTTATATATTCTTAGTTTTATGTATTGTTCTGTACTGTTCTTTGGGATTTTTTTTATCTTTGTTCAATAAAATTTTTATAAAAAACATTTGGGATTTAACTTATGAGTGTTCAGTCCTATTGATGGTACTCAATTAGGTTTCAAGTTTGATTTTTAAAGAATGTATATAAGTCTAGCAGTGGGGGCATGACTGATATATATTTACAGGAACAAAGCAGAATACATACACGCTTGCACCTTTTCTCAAAATACTTCCATAGTGTTCCAGTACAAACAAAATTTTTACTGGCAGCAGAAAGCAGATGCAATGGTGAACGATCCTGCAATCCACTTAACACCTCAGTAAGAAGAGCTAGGCTTCTGTGTACGTGGCCATATATACATTGCCAAAACAAAGGATGGGGAAGGGCACATTTTGCATAATAGTTCCACATGCTTATCATATAGATATAGATATAACATAGAAATAAATACTATAATTTAAATAGAAATACAATAACTTTCCACCCTGTGTGAAGCAAGACGTGTTCCCAGTGTTACTAGGAGGGAGGAGGGAGGAAGGGGGCTGCTTGACAGCAAACCAAGGAAAGGAGATTTCCTCCTTTTACATATTCATTTAAGCAATATGTATTGAATCATAACTAAGGAAGGAGTCAATGCATTAATGTTAGCAGATGTGTTCATGTATATATTCTGTCTAAAAGTATAGGAAATTCAGTGCACTTATATGGCCCAGTGTTATATATCAAAAGGAAGCTGTGAACTGAAAATGTAAAATAGTAGCTGTTCCCAGCTTTTAAGGCAATAGATTCAGATGATTCAAGCAGTTACAGACGTAAATAATTCTGAGTTCAAGGGAATTTGCTGCCAAGTCATTAATCATACCCTTCAAACCTAGAATTCCTCTCTTTTTAGGAACAAGTGTCCCTAACTTTTAAACTGATCCTGCACTGGATAAGTTCTTCAAACTGTTGAAATATTAGGCAGAGATCAACAATACTTTCACCTGAGTTTATGACTGTATGACTTTAATGGATCTTGTGTACGGGCATACCTCGCTTAACAAGTCCTCTGACAAAGAAGCTCCTTTTTCCAAAGTCTTGTTATATGAGCCCAGCCAGCCTCACTTTTCTTCCTTGTCCTTTGCTTAGCTGATCATAAGATTGGGACAGTATTAATGGTGTCTCATAAAGAGAAGTAAGTAGTGGTACCATTGCTACAGTATTTCTGTGATCATTGCATACATTGATATTATTAACTACTGCATCAGCCTGACAATGCATCTAATGAGTGTCATTTCTAGTGTTATCCCCTAAAGCAAATGTAAATATAATTGTCCTACCATTCTAGTCCAGCTCTGTTGATCTCTTCCCACCAACACTCTGTTGGCTCCCCCAGGGTGTGCGGAGTAGGCATGCAAGCATAGTTCCACAGTCGGTCGGAGCCCTCTGTTTTGCTGAAAGTGCTCCTCACTGCCACTATTACTTGCCCATGAGGACACTGGAAGTTGAAGCCCTGCCGATACACATTGACCCAGTCATCATCACTCCCATAGAAGTGATAAAAGTCCTCATACTGGCCCCATGCCACTGTGAGCAGAGGCAGGAATACAGAGAGAAGACAGAGATCCATGTTGCTTGTGTTTCTGGCTGTAAAACGCCCCGCTGGGTTGTTGTGCTGGCTTATTTATATCGCATCTAACATTTGGAGTCCAGATGTGGAACATTTAGCTCCAAATGTTATGTGTCACTATTTAGCCAAGTATCTCTGTATGAAAGAATTGGCTGCAGACACATTCAATTAGTTTTAAGGTGGAATTTTACAAATACACTAATTCTTTACGTTGTCAGAACTGGGATTTCCTAGGATTGTAAACCATTTATAACCCCAGGCATCTCCTATATAAAAGTTGTGCAGAATATATATCACAGATGTGCACACAGTAGCTAAACTGGTGAGGAAAGAAACAATTTCAGTTTTCAAACTATGTTGCTTCAGGCAGTTGTAATTTTTAAAAAATTGGTGAAACACAGGAATGCCAAGAATCACTGTGAAACAACTTCAGGATGCAATTTTCCATCTTTAGCCTCTATTCAATTTTTCATGTCTTAAAATAACATTCCTTTTCCTGTTTTTCATTAGACAAAAATCTTTTCTAGTAGATTAAAATACATAGCCCTCGATCCAACTGGCTACATACATAGTTGTTTAGCTGTACACACGTTGTCCTCTGAGAAAATCAACAAACTTATACACAGGTGGAAAATGGGGTGAGGAACCCGAAGACATTTTGCAGCCTGAGGTAGGGGAGCAAATGGCTTCTACCCATCCAAGTTAGGTTGCCTAGCACCCAAAAGCACAAATGTTGCTTTGGCACAGGAGGCAGAAAATCTGATGAGTAGGGCTGGTAAGATTTCAGGGCCAAAATCGGAGACTTTGGGCCATCTTTTGGTGATGTCATTAAGAACAATACACAAAGCATCAATCACTGTTGCTCAGATCATATCATTCTAATAATAAATGCCAGGTCAAACCCCAGAATTCCATAGGATATTGTGAGTGGAATAATAGCACTATAATAGTATAGGGCAAAAATGGCCATAGAATCACACTGGAGGACCTAGAGATTTCTAGAAAGAACATATTTTGTCCACGGCAGGGGCAAATAGAGTAAGATTTTTTTAAAAAAACCCCAAAGAAATTAAATAAAGAAAATATAACCTTGCAAATAATGAAGTCTGCAAGTGCTGAACCTGCAAAGGTTGAGGGCCAACTGTGTATCTTTCAAGACAAAGCTCTTACCACTTTCCCCCAAGGACTGAAGAAGGAAGGACAGGCCCTGGGACCTGGGAAGCATACCTAAAGCCATTTCCGCAGGACGATGCTCCCGCACATTGTCCTGTTGCAGTCCTGGCAGTGCCCCTGCTGAGAAGCCAGTGTGCCAGGAAGGCTCCCCTCTGTACCTCACCTACTCTCTGTGGAAAGGAGCATGATAGCCCCACCTCTTCCTTCCACAGCACAACTGGGCAGTTTCCATTGCTGTACTGGGGAAGGAAGCATCATCAGCATGCTTCCAGCCCTTCCTCATGGCCAGGAAGTGTGAGAACACTGCACAATCACAGGCACAAAACTGTTTTTTTCCATTTAGCAAATACTGCACACACATGTTGCTTGGAGACAAGATGGTGGCAGCAATGTCATGCAGAAGCCCCACCAGCTGACCAATGCTGTGGTATTTTAGGGTAACAATTCAAAAGAATTCAAAAGAAAACAATTCAAAAGAATTGATGCTTTGGGGGCACCAAGGGGGGAACCACATGTGGCCTGTGGGCAACACTTTGCTAACCCATTTTACAGAATTAATATATTAAAAGGATCATAATGCTGCATGTTTATTCCCTTGTAATATAGATTTCTAGAGATTTCAGCAGGGGGTAGTGGTTTGAGCATTGGACGGTGAGCCTGGAAACCAAGGTTCAATTCCCTGCCTGGCCATGGAAACCTACTGTGTGACCTTGGACATGTCACACACTCTCAGTCCCAGAAAACCCTGTGATAGTTTCGCCTTAGGGTTGCCATAAGTCAGAAACAACTTGAAGGCACACAACAACAACAATATAGATTTCTAACACTCCAAAGCTTAAGATATTCTTAAGAGGAATGCTGATGTTGATCTACTTATTAGATAATATTGTTGTTTGCAACCTTGTTTGCAACCTTGGGAGCCCAAGTGCCCAAAATAGTAGATTCTAAAGAACTCAAGCTAGATACAGATTGGGAAGCATATGGCAAATAACTTTCAATCCTTCTACAAAGAGACAGGGTGGAATGTGCAAAAAACGCACTATGTTGTAAATTTAAGCCATTGAAAGACAAGTGCTACTATAAGACAGAGAATGCTACCCAACCAGTAAATGTCACTATCCTGGGGAATCAACAGACATCAGCAAAAAGAAAGAAGTGAAGGCTGGCTCATAGTAAAGTAGCAGTGAAAATGAAGAAGGAATTAGGAGAGCATTGAGAAAGAAAATGGAGCTGGCTGAGAT
The DNA here is from genome assembly GCA_948472985.1 of Iguana delicatissima. Taxonomy (NCBI): domain Eukaryota; kingdom Metazoa; phylum Chordata; class Lepidosauria; order Squamata; family Iguanidae; genus Iguana; species Iguana delicatissima. Next base: position 406,069 of record CAOKZL010000174.1, read on the forward strand.
GTCCTCTTCATGGAATGGGTGAAACAACAATACAATAATGCTGCATGGTGTATGTCATAGAAATGATCTTGGTGCACCCAAAAGTACAACTGCTCCATCGCAGTGGTATTTTATAACGGCTTCAGCCTATGGGCTCATACAAATCACTGCCAGGAAACTTGGTTTTGTTTCCCTGTAGAATTATGGAATTGTTGCCTCTTCAGACACTACTTCATGCAGCTGTTTCCCTGGGGCTGTTTGGTGGTGCTCCAGTTTAGAAAGGCCTGGGTTTCTTACATCATTGTCCCTTTCCAGGTTATTCATTGCTAATTATATCAAACAAATGCTCATGAGACTCCTACAAGTACATTCCATTCAGATAATAGCAGGAAAATGGGGAGGGCTGTCTTAGGGAGAGATTGCCTTTCCAAGATGCACAATATTATGCAATCTATGCTGCAGAAGGACAGTGTGATTTCCATGCAATAAAAGCACCATATGATGTCCCTGTTGTAAAAAGACAGCAGACAGAAATGGAGGAGAAATGGACAGGGGGACAATCCAGACATAAGCACTCTCTCCTTTTAGTCTCTTTTTGCTTAGCTGCTTTTTTCAGTTTCTTTTGGAAAATTTCCCTTTTTGATCATCAGAATTCTTGTGGAAAATTCTCCTTTATGATCAACATTTTCTCTTAGTCAGAAATGACTAACAAGGAAGAGTACTTCCACAGATATTAGTATGGGGGTGCAAAATAAGGGTGTTGTCCTCAAATAGAAATTCTGAGCTCCTAGATGAAATTTTCCTTTAATCCTTGAATTTCTAGTCTTGAAGAAAGTGAGACATTGATTACTATCCACACCTAGAAGTTTTATACTTGCTGTGTCTCTTGTCAAGAAACTTTACTTTAGGGTCATCATAAGTTGGAAATGACTTGAAGGCACACAACAACAACAACAACAACAACAACAAAAATACAACAGTTTTAATCTACTGCAATGCTAGAAAGTTGAGGAGTGAAGGACAATTTCATGTGAGATGCAGAATTCTTTTTTGGCAGTCAGGGCCTTCATCCTGCCATGCATAACAACACCCCTGGCTACTCCTTTCGTATCCACAACAGCAAATGGAAAACTTTCATATATCCTGCTCAAAATTTACTTGCCTTTTCCAGACTTCTGCTTACTACATCTCCCCTCTTCAGTTAGTTGAATGAGACTTCCAGTATAATTTTCTCTCTGGTTGCCACTGTCATGTCACACCTGTCTTTCAAGTGTCTGTGCATCTGCCACTTTCCACATTAGTTTCATATCCTTACTGCTTGCCTTTTAAGGTTATGTCTGTAGTCTTATCTTTTTCTGAACTTTCTCTTAACTCTGTCTCATCTTCATGCTCTTTGCAATGCACCTCCTGCTTCTTTCCTTTATCTTTTGGAGTCTCATTTCAAAGGGGCCATTTTTGTTCCTGGGTTGGGCCAAGATATTCTGCTTCTAGAGTGATAGCCGTTGTCTCCTTTCCCCCTAAGTTAAGGTTTGTTGGACCTTTGGCCATTCCAGTAATTCTGGCACAAGAACTGTTCCTTCTCCCTCATGGAAAAAAATGAGGATGATAAATTAAATAGCCATTTCTTATCATTTCATAGATAATGAAAAAAAGTCATGAAAAACTGGTTTACTTTTAAAGAAAATGGGTACACCACAACACCTGATTGATCTACACAAGATCAATCATCAGTACAATATGGAGAAAGGGAATAGCTTCCCATGGCCAAGAAGGTCAGACAAGAATAAATTTTATCATCCAATCTGTTTAATTTATAAGCAGAACCTCTATGTAGAGTGAGATTAGACTCGAAGGAAGGAGGTGTGAAAACAGGGAAGAAAATGTTGGAAGCAAAGAGGCATCAGTGCTTGTATAAAGTGGCTAGTGAGAGGGAATTCTAGAGGGCCTGCCTGTTTCACCTCTCTGTTTCCTTCTTTGATCAGTGTGTGTTGTTGTGCACCTTCAGGTCACTTCCCACTTATGGCAACCCTAAGGCCAACCTATCGTGGGCCATTTCTGCACTAGACTGTTATAGCGCTATTATTCCACTTGCAACCTGGCCCCTCCCGAAACTGCAAACCCCAGGATTCCATAGGATGTTGCAAGTGGAATAATAGTGCTATAACTGTCTAGTACGGAAATGGCCATGGGGTTTTCTGGGACTGAGAGTATGTGATGTGTCCAAGGTCACCCAGTGGGTTTCCATGGCTGAGCAGGGAATCAAACCCTGGTGTCCAGGGTTGTAGTCCAATTTTTGAACCCCTACACCACACTGGGTCTTTTTGATCTATGTACTGAAGTCTTTTTTGCTTCTTTCATGCCTGCAGAGGTCACTTCCCCCCTTCTTTCCCTTTGTCTGTCTTTCCCAAGATGATTTCCTGAAACAATGAATGTAAGTTTTCTCTTTTTTTTACTTTACAAGAGCATCCTGAGTTTTTCCTTTTGTTTTCTACCACAAACTCATGTTGTACTGGCTATGCTGTATTTCGCTTGATATAGATAGATACTAAATATTCCTATAGTAACACCAATAATTTAAGATAAGCAGCTGTTATTAGCAGAAAACAGCAAAGACTTGAAACACCTATTGAGGAAAGTGAAAGAAGAAAATATAAAAGCTGATACAGCTGAACTTTTAAGAAAACAAAAGTAATGAGACCACAAGTTGATTTACATAACTCTAATGTGGATGATAAGAAAAATGAAACTACTTTCTATACCTTGGCTCAGTCATCAATCAAAATGGAGATTGTGGTAAAGAAATCAGAGGACAGTGAGGATGGATGGACCCAAAATGGGCACATTTTAATTTTGCACAGAGAAATATTATTTTCTGTGAAGAAAATGCATATCTGTGTGGCTGTATATAAGTCTCAAATTGCAAATAATCTTTGAAAACTGCATTTTTTAAAAGAGACTTTTTTGTAGCAGGAAGAAAATTGCTAAAATTATTCCTTGCTTTTTTCAAAAACTAATTTGTGAAGATTTGCACCTGTAGCATATGGCTGAGAATAAACTCATATGAAATGTAGTGCTGGAGGAGAGTTCTATGGCTAGCATGAACTGCCAAAAAAGATATATATAAATGGGTCAGAGAACAAAGCAAGCCTGAACTCTCCCTAGAAACCAAGGCCATTTCCATACTACACTGTTTTAGTGCTATTATTCCACTTTCACTATCCTATGAAATCCTGGGGTTTGCAGTTTAGGGAGGGCCATTTAGAATTCTCAGCCAGAGAGCTCTTTGACCTCAGTAAACTACAAACCCCAGAATTCCACAGGATGTTGAAAGTGCAATAATGGCACATAACAGTGAAACAGTGAAAGTGGAATAATAGTACTGTAACAGCATAGTGTGGATATGGCCCAACTGAGCCAATTGTACTTTGGACATATAAAATGACATAACTCATTGGAAAAGTTGATAATACTGGTAAATTAGCAGGCAGTAGGAAGAGAGAAAGGTTGCATTATAAGTGGATAGACTCAATCAAGGAAGCTATGACCCCAAGTTTGCAAAATCTGAGCAAGATTCTTAATAACAAGATGTCTCAAAGGCCTATCATTCATGAAATTGTTCTGAGAAAAAGCCGAGCGGACAGCAATTAACAACAACCACCATTCATAATACTCCAGCTGTCTGAGGTGGCTGCCCCACCCTGACTAATGATAGAGCCAGCCCTGCTACTATTTCCCCACTTCCTCATTTGTTTTCATGCCTTCTTTAAAGCTGTTTCCTGTGTTTAAAGCAGCTTCCCTATCTGGATCTGTCAAATCATCTCCTCTCTTTCCTTAACCCTCATGCACTAGGATAAGCAAACTTGTGCTGCATGAATTGTGGGGTATTTTCTGACCCCAATGAGAATTCTCCTCGATTATGGAATATAAAAATGTCCCCGGATCATAGGACTGCCTGTTGTTTATGTAGAATCAGGTGGGTTCCACCCAAACAGTTAGAGCCAGAGAACACAAGATGGGATGAAACTAAAATAAAATCAGATAATTTTTTTTTTGTACTGGGGCACAATTCTTGTCCCATTTGTTTGTTTGTTTGTTGTAGTGTATAAGGAATAAAAAGTATACATGGCAAGTGAAGACCTTGTTTACAACGGTGTTGTTGACAAAATTGTACAATGACCCACATTATAACTCTATCTCTGAGTACTTTTCCTAAGCCAAAAATGCATCTAAGGTATTAAAACATCCCATTGTGATGCATGGAGGTTAAATCCCTTCTCAATAGTCTTAGCTTTCCTCACAATGTTTTCTAGAACCTGCACTCCTCAGATTTCATAGAATCATAGAGTTGGAAGAGACCACAGGGGCCATCCAGTCCAACCCCCTGCCATCCAAGCACGCGCAACAGATGGCCATCCAGCCTCTCTTTAAAAACCTCCAAAGAAGGAGACTCTACCACACTCCGGGGCATCATATTCCACTATTGAACAGCTCTGGCCATCAGGAAGTTCTTCCTGAGGTTCAGATGGAATCTCTTTTCCTGTAGTTTGAATCTATTGCTCGTTGTTGTAATCTCTGAAACAGTGGAAAACAAGACTGTTCCCTCTTCAATATGACATCTTTTCAAATATTTAAATATGGCTATCATGTCCCCTCTTAACCTTCTCTTCTGTAGAGTAAACATACCCAACTCCCTAAGCCACTCCTTATAGGATATGGCTTCCAGACCCCTTTACATAATTGTTGCTGCTGTTGTAAGCCAGTTACTAGGATGCTACCAGTCCTGAGCTTATCTGAGAAACAGAATCCACAAAGAGGCTAGGCAGCTAGTAACAGGCCTAATTCTGAAAGCCTAGACTACTAGGAGCCAAACCCACAGTTAGGTCTGTTAGTCATGTCCCCGAGAACACCCTTTTGCTGTCTCCTATATAAATGACTAGCTGTCATTCCTTCCCATAGGGAAACAGTAAATGGGATGCATTTGGCAACACTGCTGCTCATGCAAACAAAACATCCATACAGGAGAGAGAGGATTAAAATATATTTCAATGATACATTAGGCAGATAGGCTACTGACAAGAAAGGAAACAACAAGTTTTAGAGCTCCATTCTTTTATTGTAAACTCATTCTCACATTCATGATGTATACACATACACCTTTTTTTACTCAGTCAATCATCCATTCACTCACACACAAACAGCTTGGGAAATGTTGGATGGACTAAACTCCCTAAATCATGGGAGATTTGGGGGAACCTGGTTTCTGCTGTCCAAAGAAGTAATTAAAAATTCAGCAGCATCAAAGAGGTCTGTTTGAGCTGAATTGTGGTGTCATCTTCTTTTGTATCCTGAACATTTGTGAATTCCCACATAATGCTTTGTTCTCATACTAGCAGTCTGCTAAAGATGCTTGTGCTGGTTCTGTAAAAAGCTGTAGAACATGAATCCTTTCCTCAGAGTGCACTATGTCCTGCAATTATCCAGTTTAATTGCACTCCTCTGACATTTCCATAAAGTACACTGCATTATTAGTAGTGTGCATTAGTTGATTTCATTGCTGCAGCCTCACTCACTGTGGGAGGGAAGGTGGAAACATTATCTACCTGCATCTTAATCACCAGCAGAACAGATCTTTCTCTTTCAGTGTGGGTGATGCCTGGTCAGACCAGGGGATGTTACTTATGCATAACAAAGTAGATAATGTGGGGAAAATTAACATATTTAAAATGCACAAAATTCACTATGACATTGAAGCCATAACTTTTCAAATTCTTTCTCTCCAAATACGTAAATGTTTATTTATTTATTTAAAATCTCTGCCCCATGGGGGGGGGAAAAAAATAATGTGGCTTGTAGTAAGTTAAACATAGCAGTGTACAACCATGGAAATAAAAGACAGTTGAAAAGTTAACCAAAAAATGATAGAGTCATGTGAATAATATATATCTAGATACACACTAGAGCCAGCTTGTTGTGGAGAACCAGCATGATGTAGTGGTTTAGTTTACCATACCCGGGAAGCCAATTCAGTTCCCTGCTCTGCCATGGAAACCAATTGGTGACCTTGGGCTCATCCCCCTGTCACCCCCCAGAAAACCCCATGACGATTTGCCTTAGGGTTGCCATATGTTAAATCTTGAAGGCCACAACAACAACAATTGTGCACATTGCCTTATCTAATAATGGTTATTTAATAAATATGTCAGAAAGGAAAAGTTAAGTGAAAAAAGGGAAGAAATTTTTACTTGTGCTAAAGAAAGAATCTGTGTTCTCACATGATAACGGTATTTTCACACACACACACACACACATACATGCCACCAAAAATTTGAATTTTTTATGCTGGCAACAGTATCCTCATGCTTAAATAGCTTATGGGAAAACCTTTGGTTTTTTTAAAATTCCTTGGGGATTACTCAGCCTACAAAGAAGGCCAAACCACAAAGAGGGTTCTTCTCAGCTTCCCCACTAAATATGAAATCATCCCCAAGAGAATTTTGTATCCTCCAAGAGTGACAGTATCATAGCAATGCTTTTGCTCTGTCTTTCTTTCTTTCTCTTTTTTTTTTCTTAATAACAAACAAAATAGACAAAAGCTGCCACACCTAAGATCATTTTCAATCAAATCTCTATTTACCTCTCAAAAGTTCCATTGCCCCATTTTTTTAGAGAAAGAAAAGCCATTAGCAGCATTGTGTGTCATTTCTTCTGAATTAAAGGCTTTCTGGGTTTTTAATTAAAAAAAAATGTTATTTTTTTTACGTCTGACTGAAGCAGAAGGCAAATATTTTATTATGACTAACTGAAATGTCACAAAATCATGAGAAGCTTTAAATGCTCCAGAAGTTGTCTTGGGCTAAATGTTAAGCACAAGAAGTGGGGGTGGAGGAAGGAAAAAGACAGAGCATGAAGCTGAAGCTAAAAAGTTGGCAGTTTCTAACCCCCTTTAAAGAAAAATACTGGAGGTGGTAAAAAGTTTAGATTCTGCTAGATTCAAAACAGATTTCAGATGGTATTGAAGGTTTTGGAACACTGAAACAATAATGATGGAGTCCTATTTCTTGGAAAATTTTAAGAGTTATTTGGGATTTAGACATTACGTGTAACATACAGTTCCCTCATGGCACAAACAACAGAAGGAAGGGAAAAAAATGGTAGTAGGTTTATAGGATTTGGATAATTATATTTGGTCCAATTTTCAAACAAATTGGCCTAAATTGTTTTCTTGGATCAGTGGACAGAAAACCTCTACACTGTTGTTTGGGAAATTTATTCTATTATGGTGCCCCCCTGTATGTCCTATCGGGGGGGAAAAAGCATTTGGGAGGATAGGGGAAAGGGCTTTTTCTACACTGGCACCTCAGATGTTTAAAATTCCCTTTCCCGGGTGTGAGGGGGTTGGCTGCGACATCTGTCACCCCATTGATCGCCAGGGTTGATTCGGCTGATCTGGCTGGCTAGGGAGTGTCCCCCTTTCCCCCTTCACCGCTCCATGTGCGTCCCCCCCGAAGCTGCGCGCTAGTGGGGGAAAGGGCAACCACCCCCGATAGAAGGAGTGCACCGTTCTTCAGCAAGGGTATATAACTGTGCTGCCCTGCTAGAACCTCCAAAGAAGCTCAAGATGTTAATTCCCCTTTCCCCCTGGAGGCCCAATTTGGGGCCCAAAATTGCCATCATTTCAGCACCAAGTTATAACCTGGCTTTTTATTAAAGCCATTGGGGAAAAAGATTTTATCCAGGCTGCATATGTTTGATGGTTTTATTATTCAAGATAGTTTTAACCGTTTTAAAAGGGTGTTTTAAATTAGAAAAATTTTAAAATATTTCTAATTTTTAAATCTTTTAAATTTTATTGTTTTAAATTGTTTTTATTTAAGGTAAAATCTTCATATGAGCACAAAAATATTTTAATAAATTTATAATACATAGAAATTACTTTTTGAACTATATATAATTAGTTTCTATTGACTCTGTTATATCTAGTGAACCATCTAAAATTAATGGATAATTTTGTTAATATAGATGCTAGATTAGGCTGCTGTTCCTGCTGGCTTGGGGCTCTGGGAGTTATAGTCCAAAACCCTAATTTTTTAAAGCTCTGTGTTAATTACATGGATCATCACATGGTTATCCTTTGGATTCTGCACTTCTCTTTTGCAGTGAAATTTTCAGTCAAAAAATACATACAGAACATGTGGCTTAAGGGAAAAAACCACAAAATTCGTATTTAATGTAGAAAGCATACAATTTAAATGGCAGTTTTCATTTTTAAAAAAAAGAATGGACATATGACTGAACATCAGCAAAATTGACTCAGACTATCTATTTTTTCCCGATTTTATATTACCAAAGTTGTCTGTTAGTTTCAGATGGTGCACTAAAAATTGAGCTAATAGAAACCCAATCAGAGGAGGAGAGGCTGTTAAAACATGGCAAAAGATGGTCTTCTCTTATCTCAAGGTAGCAAACAGAGTTTGAATTCTTGACTGGAAATTTGACAAGCCATTCCTGTCAATGGATATTACAGAGTGGAATGGCTGCCTCAAAAGGAAAGCTGGAGGAAAAAGGAGCAGCAACCAGACAGTGGGTATAAAATTTATGGATTTGCCCCGATCAATACTCTAAACTAACTGCTGCCATCACGGCATGTCCTGTGGATAAAATTCTCATGATTTGTAGGGTTTTATTGTTATGGTTAGGTTTTTTCAAAAAATCCAAATAACATACTTCTGTCCTGGTTTATTCCATAGGAATTTCCAGACCAGCCATGATTGTTCTAAACCCCAAGTGGGGTTTTTTTTCCTGTCCTGGGATTATCAAGACAATCAGAGTTAATTTCCCCTGTCTGTTTCCATTGTCTTGTTTCCTTTGTACTTCTGGGAGAAAATGACTCCACTGATGACATTAGTATGGAGGAGGATGGGTAGAAAGGGAAAAGTGCCCCCATACTGTTCTTACCTTAAGCAGACAAATACGATGGACAGAGCCTTTGTATATTTACAGCAGGATTAGTGTGGAGGTATGGCATGCAATTAGGAAACAAAATATAGGTTATTTCCGGACTATTTTATATAGTTAAAATCCCCAAATTCTTATTTTGGGAAAGTGCTACCTTGTCTTTTGTTCAAAAAAATTATTGGGCCAGGCTGGGGAGCAACAAGTGGTTTGACACAATGTAAAAAAAGCTTTTATATTCCTAAATTCTTAGGTTCATGCCTTTCCACCATTAAAAACCTCATTCAGTTTGAAATCTATTGACTTTGCACTTAAAAGGGCATGGAAAAAAGGGAACATTTTTCCCAAAATGGTTTTCCCAAATTTAAGGGAATTTTTTTGGGAATATTCAAACATTTGAGGAACCCCTGAATGTATACGAACTTAAAATTCAGAAAATTGCTGTTGGAGGATTTCTTTTTTTAAAAAAAAAACCCTCTGAAGGAATTTGGTGAGTTTTAAAAAGAATAAATTTTTGGGTGAATGATTTAATAAACAAGCCTGCAGAATTTCATGGCCTTCAGCTAGACCAACTGACAGAGGAACAAACAGAGTTTAAGAAGTTAAAAAGAAATGTCTTATAATGGGGTCCCTTTATGTGCATCATGAATACATAAGGGGGGAAAGGGTCATCCCCCTTCTACCATATCCCAAATTTCCCCATGTTTCTAAATTTATAAAACCCCCCACCTGTTAAACCCCCTTTTTGACTTTGCTCCTTTTCTCCACGTGTTCACTATGATTGAGTGAGGAGAATTTAAAGAAGGCAAATCCCTACACTGTGACTTATTTTAAAAGCCAGAGACTCCTTTGTGCAATTGATTGCAGAAAACACATTTCTAATGCTTTAATGGACTATGGATTAGTATTTGCATATCCAACTTTGCCACTCATATTGGCTAGCATTCTTTTAGTGGCGTATGGAAGTCTAAGTCCACCTTACACCTTACACCTGTCTATATCTATTTTTTAAACAACAGCAGATGTTGGTATTCCCTCTGCAATGACCAAAGCACTCCCCCTGCCACTGGACTTACTGTAGAGCTGCTGAAGCTCCCCTCTATCGCCATTCTGTGCCTGGTAGAGGGCAGGGGGAATTGGAGAAGCATCTGGCTATGTCTATGTAGCCAGACATGAAATGGCTACATCAGTGTCTGAATCCTCTAGAAGACCCCAGAGGACCCCAACATATAATGTATAATGTTGTGTTGGACTACAGGGATACAACCAGAATCTTCTCCAATTCTCTCCCCTGTTCTCCACCAGGCATGAAATGGTTTCAGCAGTTCTACAGTAGGTCCAGAAGGTGGTAAAATATATTATGCTCAGCACAGCATAATATATGCTGAACTACTAGGCTACAATCTGATCCGAGACTCTGGCTAGTGTCAGGTCCAGGAGGAAATGCATTGTATGCGAACATTTTAAGTTGCCTTTCCTGCTAACAGTGACCTCTGTTTTATCATTATCTTCAAACAGTGCCAAAGCAAATGAATGAAAAAAATGTTCCATTTCTATTTCAGAGGGAATTTACCAGATTCCCACTTTCTAAAGCTATAAAGAACTAGAATACAATTGACCTTGAAATCTATACTTTTCCCAAGCTTGCTATACAGCTCACAAAAATGCAGAATATGCAAAAGAAAAAAAACCTCCTCCAAAATGAACACATTTGAAAAGGCTGCATAAAACCATGCACATTTCAGAAAATGTCTATGATAAATCTTTATTCAGTGTAAAAATCCCTGGGGAAAATGCTTATAATTGAACAAATGTACATAGAAAGGTTTACATTTTAAAATGTGTATGAAAAATGTGCAAGGGAAGATGTAATAATATTTTTGCAGACAGAAAAGAATAATTCAGAATTCAATAAAGCAAAAGGTTAGAATGAATTTAATGGTGGAAAAATGAGAACCTGGGTGAAACTGAGCTTGATAGTTTTGTCTATCCCTAAATGCAGTGGAATTGTTTGGGGTGACCTATCAAATGGCATGTACAAATGCTTTTGTGACAACTGGTTGACCTTTTGTTAGATGTAGTGATGGCAGAGATCCCATTCTGAGGAGACCATTCTTTTACAGGTGGAGATTTCTATCAAATATTATCAGATTCCTCAACATAAGCCACTGTCAACAGCTGCCTGAAAAGCATTCCACTTTGATCAATATTTCAAAATGTACAAGCTGACATAACATAAAAGTAAACTTAGGAAGAACATTTGCTCAATGTCACTTTGCAGTGGAAAACTCTAATTTAACAGATTATCAATATCAAACAGTGCAATAAGAAATTCTGAAATGTCCTTAAGGTTTAATATAATGACTGCACTATATAGCACATAATTTTCTGATGAAGTCATTGTGGCACCCGTAATGTGTGACACTGATTGCTAGAAATGTGTATTGTGATCATGTTAATAGCAGAATCATTTTTTAAAAAAAAAAAATTGGGGAGTGCACACAGAAATCAAATCATGAAGGCTTCTGTAATTGAACAAATGAGGTATCCATGTGTATTTCTGAGTAGTTTAGAGAACTGTGGCCTATCTTTCCATAAGGCAACATTTTTAAATGGAAGCTGTTATGTAGGAATGGGCCAACCGAATCCTTGAATCCTCAGCAAGGATTTGAGATTCGCGAATCTGAATCCCTGTGCCAAAATAGGCAAACTGAATCTTTCGAATCCACCACCCAAATAGTTTGTTGGAGACCAGGATGCCTGAAAATCTGGGAAGCCAGGACACTTGAAAACTTAGACACACAAGGGGAAATGGCAAGTAGGTGAATTTTTCCCTTGGAGTAATAATGGCTTTTGCTAACAATTGCAGAAATTACATCTGGGGTTGTTTTTTAATACTTAAATTGAACATTTAATATGTAAGTTTAGCACTTGACTGGAAGGTACAGGCTGGAGATTTCAAGGACAGCTGAAAGATTCCTTTGCATAGCTCCTTTGCAAAGCTCTTTCAGACACAATTCTGGGGTTTGTAGTTTTACAAGGTGCCACAGCCTTCTCTGCCAAAGTGTGCTGGGGCATCATCAAACTACAAACCCCAGGATGCCAGAAGCAGCTATGCAAAGAAAAGCCAGTTTTGACCTGGACTATCTCTGTACTGTAGTATATGGCCCTGTTTACATAGGCAGAAAAACATGGCATTAATTCACATTTTCCTGCCTGTACAGAAAGAGCCTTCATGTCATTTTCAATCTAGGGAGATCCTGAGGCAAAATTGTCCTGGCCAGATTTCTTCAGAGGGAGCTTTTCCCTTGTCTAGGCTTTTGACAGTGTGTCTTGTCCAAGATTATCCTTCTTTCCCTTGCTTTTTAAACCCCTTTTTAAAAAAGGATTCGAAAGATTCGAGATTCGTGAGATTTGTGGATTCCCAGAACCTTCCAGGGATTCGGATCTGGATTCGGATTCAGAAAATTCTGGATTCATCCCATCCCTACTATTATGATACTGTTTCCCCAAAAAGACTTAATGCCTTTAGGAGACACTATTTCTGTTTAAAATACGAAGAAGTCAATTTCTGGGTAGATTTGCCATTGCTACGGGAATAAACAAAATTGACAGCAAACAATGAATGCTATCAGATTATAAGACAACAACCTGTTTTTACTTGTGGGCAGATGTTCATTTTGTATACAAATATTCATTTGTGTTGAAGGCAATGTACATATGGGAAGGGCTTGACAAAAGGACCTATCTGATGTCAGGTGTTCTGAGACAGTGTCCTTTGGGAACATTAATCCTTCCAAGGGACATAGCACCACAGTGTCACTTAGAACAGAAACAAAAAGCATTTAGAGCAGAAATTTACTTTTCAAAATTAATTTGTTACAATTACTTATTTGGAAAGCAAATGGTTATTGCTGTTCATTACAATGTTGGGGTAATCCTTGTGTTATTTTTGTTGCTGTTTGTTGCTTTTTTTGTTACTTCATTTTAATTTTTTAAAAAAACCTCTTCGGATTGATGAAACTGCACAAAATGTGAAAATTTCCTGTTGAAATGCCTCCCACAATGCCTCTACATGCCCTTTAAAAGTAAATTTTGAAAATAACTGGAAAATATTACTCATTACATCAGTAAAACAACTTTGTTCCTCCTCATTTCATTATTTTGGAATATGTCATTGTAACAACCTTGTTGCAACACCATCCAAAGTAACTAGTTACAGGTAACTACACTGTCTCCAACTCATTCCTTACAAGCACTGGCTTGGAAGATGGTAGAGGCGTACTCTTCATTTCCAAACTCCCTCCCTTGCCATTTCCAGATCAGTTTGAGAGATCATTGAAGGAATTTGTGAACATGCCATTTGTTCAAAGTAGGCAAGACAAAATTTCAGGGGAAGTCTCTTTTCTACTTTAGACAATAAGAACAACAGAGTGGTGAAATTGGACAGTTTTCCTAGGATTCCCTGTAAGCTACAGGTCTCCTCCCACACATACCCTATCAATCATGAGGATAGATGTCCTGACCCAACCTCTGTGCTCACTAAACACTATTAAGCTGGGAGCAAGCTCTGATGCTTGACATGGGAACAAATCTATGAGGAGGCTGCACTGGGCTGGGTTGTTTCCAAAATTAGAGGTTCTCTGGAAACTTTTCCACATTGCTGTCTTCAATGTATGCTATGATGGGCTGATCATAATATCACTGCAAAGTGCTGTGGGGTAATTTTGAACTAATCACTCTTAATAACTCTTTGCAGATCCACAGAGGTAAAACAGAGGTCAGAACTTGATTGATCTTCAAAGCTAAAGCATCAGTAGCTGACTGTAATTCTCAAGCCAGTCATGGGAGTGAGATTGAGTCAAGCCCCTATGCATTTCTCAGGGAAACACGATGATTATTACTTTGTTTCTGAAACCATTTCCAAAGGGCTTGTCATTGCAGTAGTTGTTTATAGGGTTGCCAGTTCTCAGGGCCTCACCTTGATTCTCCCATTTACATGGGTCATCTCCAAGCAGGAGACAAGTGTGTGAATTCTCCAGTTTAGGTGTTCTCAGCTCCAGGTAAAAGGAATGACTGTTGCTGTTGTTGTTGTTGTGTGCCCTCAAGTTGTTTCCAACTTTTGGTGACCCTAAGGCAAACCCATCACAGAGTTTTCTGGGGGCTGAAAGTGTGTGACGTGCCTATGGTCATCCAGTGAGCCTCCATGGCTGAGCAGGGAATCAAACGCTGGTCTCCAGGATCATAATTCAACACTCAAACCACTACACCACCCCAAAAGGAAAGGGCCATGTGCTAATCTCCAGCTCACCTGATAGAGCAGAAATTTGTTATAATTTGCAACATTGAATTGCAACATTCTCTAGGTGGGGAAGTCTCTGTATGCACTTATTTAGCTTCCTCCCCCAGGGTGAAAAAACAAACAACACATTACAAAATACCATATTTGATGGCAAATAAGATGTACCCATGTATAAGACACACTCCATTTATACACTGGCAAATACTGTTTGCTGGCATATAAGATACGCTGATGTACAAGACGCACTCCATTTTCAAACAGTATTTCTCAAGAAAAAAAGTGAGTCTTATATGCCAGTAAATACAGTAAATTCTGGTATCTCAAATGACCAAACAGTGAGTATAATGTCTGTTGCTAAATCTCAGCATGAACAAGCCGTCTGTATGCACTCAGCACAATGGTATAATTTTTAGTACACGTGCCAGCTATTCCATTTTAATACATGTCTTTCATATATTTTCAATTTTTCTCACCCTGAGTTAAACCTAAATCACTTAAAGAAAGAAGTCATATTAGACTTGTAGGAAATGCTTGCCTTTTGAACGCTTTGGTTTCCTGTATTTTGGCTCTAGAGTGCAGATTTGTGAGTCAGTGCTAACCAAACCTGATATTCATACTTGACATTCTGTACCTTTGTATATCTGTAAATTTCTGTATAACTAGAAACTTGGGGTTTCTTCCCCAGAAAATTGATGCTTTTGATCCATTTGAGATGAAAGTAGGTGAGAAGCAAATTTTAAGCAATTTAGATGCTATCAGTCTTTTTATTATTATTATTCACATCATGAGCAAAATTATTAACATCGGTCCTGCCAAAAATAGACCAATTTTCTAGTAATTTTCTAAAACACTGTTGTGTTCCCTTCCTACACACATATCCTCTTTTTTCTTAGCTCATAAACTGCTTCCAGATACTCTAACCACTTCATAAATTTAATTTCTCTTTTTGTGTATGGTTTCTATTTCTACACTGGAAGCATTCTGGATTATGAGAACTATAGTGTTTGGGTACATCATTGATTGCACAGACTTTTAAGCTTCATCAGTGTCAACAGAGAATGAGACATATACTTAATTTCCCCTCCATTGAAATCAATAGTCACATTTGTACATGATGGTAAAATGGATGCAACTATACATACAGGCCTCACCCTTTCTGCATTCATCCTGAAGTATTGTTTGGAAGAAGAGTTCAAAAGTTCTTGTTCTGCTTTAGACTGAACACAGCTTACTTTTGTTTGTCCAAACACAATTTTCTCTCTCTGTTGCAGGGGTTAGTTTTCATAATTGTTAGTAGAAACAAAACAACTTCAAAGCTCAAGTTATGAATCTGCCTTGTTTCAATAAACCATTGTTAAGATTCACTGAACTGTTAATTGACAATAAAAGCTCCTATTCTCTCAGCTGTATTGGAGGACAGGACAGAGCAAGAAACTCAAGATTTCATGCATGTAATGATATTGTTATGTTTGAATCAGAAAAATAAGTGCTGAGCTGATTGCAGTGTGATATATATGGCCACTCTTACCATGTTTGACGTGACCATCCCAGCAGGAGATTCTCCATATTTTGTTTGATGTGACCTATCACCCTGCTCTTCCCTGTTTCCCTCTTCCTAAAGACTTGGAACTGCTGTTGTTCCTTGTTCCATATCCCAGCCTCCTCTTTCATTTGTTATAAGAAGGGGAGGAAATGATTTGTGAGCACCATAAATTCTCCTTCCTTTTTTTGCAGAAGGGCAGTAAACAGTGACTCTACAGAGCTCCTCCAACTGAGAATCTTCTCCCTGAAATGGGCAAAGTTCTTGCAGTTCACTTATTATGTTATGTCTCCTGTCTTTCCTCATTTTCCAAATATCTCTCTTTTTGTAAAGATACAATAAGGCATCTTGAGTTCTGCATTAGTTCCAAACAGAACAAGAACATCAAAGACCAAACAGAATGGCTACTTACACATGACCAGAAAAGGGAGTGCAAGGAAAGCCAAATTTACATAAAATGTACACATATTAACTCATAGGTATATATGTAAAATTTAGAAATAAATACGAATTGAATAGAACCCATTTCACCTTACTCAGGAAGATTAAACAGGGGCTCTGTGTGGCTGCTCCATCTGTTTTCTATGAATTAATTGTAAACGTCTGATCTTTTCTCTTATGGTTCTTACCTCTAAAATGGAGTTTGTATGAATGGCTCTTGCAGTCAAGGGTACCTTCAAGCAGAAGGCTGTCCTGTGTAACATACAGCACTTGGCCACCTGAAGGCAAAGTCAGTAAATGTGAGGCATTTGATTATGTAACCTGTATACAACACATGTAGAAAATTCATTTTGCCAAACTCTGAAGCACATGCAACCAATTGCATTTCAAATAATTTTCCCATTGTTTATCTTGTCAGGGATCCCAGAAAGGTTTTTTTTAGTGCTGGGGAGGGTTCAACATCAGCAAGCAGGTTATTATTAATTTTGATGATTTATAGATACATTATTATAATGAAAAAGACAGAATACTACAACAACCTCAGTTTGAATCTGAGTAACAGCATCTAGATGGTATTTAATCCCAGATAGATTGTCTAAAATTCATAAAGGTTCATCTATTTTATTTTTTTTTGACAATGTGAAATTATAGAAGGGACTTTCTTTCATGTGTGGTGGACTTGTGATAAAGCTAAAAATATTGGATCATGATTCATTGGCTGATTGAAGAAATTTTGGAAATGAAAATATAATTGAATCCAGAAATATTTTTGTTGGCATTGATAAATGATAACTTTAAGAACTCAAGAAGATTATTTCAATATATGATTACAGCAGCAAGACCACTTTGTGCTCAAAACTGGAAGTTACCAGATATCGACAAAGGAAAAATGGCTGTTAAAACTTTTGGATATAGCTGAAATGGATAAACTAACAATTTTGATTAAAGATGGTAATAGTAGATTTTAAAGAAGTTGGGGAAAAATGATTGGTTAGATGAGAAACTTTTGGGGAAACTTGTCAACTTTGAGTTTTGAGACTTGGGCTCTTTCTTCACTCTGCCTCCAACCTGCAATGGCCATGGGATCGCAACAATGGTTCTGCATGACATCATCGTGATCCCATTGTGATTCCGTGGCCACCCGTCTCAATTGCAGATTAAATCATTGACAGGTTTCTTCTCTCAATGAGCAGTGATTGTTCAGTCCTCCCGCCTCCCTCCCGTACTTACCTGTAATGCAGAATGGCAGGAAGTGCAATGGCTGCACTTCCTCCCCCAGCACACCTGGGAAACTGCTGTGCTGTGGAAAGGAGGGTCAGAGCCACTGAGCTTCCTCCCATCCAGCAGCCAGCCAGTGTAGAGGGGAGTGCTTCTGTCGTGCTCCCCTCCTGGGAGAGGCTTTCCCCGGATCCCCATGTGATGGCTTTGAGAACAGATAAGGTGTAGAAAGGGCCTTAATAAATGAATTGCATATGTAATCCACTTGTTTTTGATACTCTGATATTTTATATAATTTTTATAAGACCAGTATATAACTTAAGAGGAAGTATGGCATACATATTCACAAGATCTATCTGAAGCACTGTTGGAAGCTAAACAACTAGTTTTATATGTTTATATTTAGTATACAGTCCTCCCTCCACATTTGGAGGTTTGACTTTCACAAATTTGGTTATTTGTGAGGCGAGAGTGTGCCTTCCCTCTCTATTCTCCTCCTCCCATTCCCTTCTGGGCATGGAAAAGGAAGGCAAGCACTGAGGCAAAAGGCAAAGGAATGGAGGTTGGGGGTGGGAGGCATGCATGCGCCTTCCTTCTTGCATCCAGAGCTCATTCTCCCATTCCCTTGATTCTGGGGGGAGACTCACATGAACCTTCCTTTTCCCCTCCAGAGCTCCCCTCCCATTCTCTTGCATCTGGCCCTGCTGTGCATAATTCAAGGGAATGGGAGGGGGATTGCAAGGCGTAGTTATTCACTGTTTTTCACTTTTGTGAGGGTTCTGTACCCCAAGCCCTCATGAAAGTGGAGGGGCCACTGTAGTTTTAGTTTAGTCTTGTGGTGTCTAGGATGTGTCTGTGCGGTTGTCTTTATGCTCTTGCTTTTTTCCCTTGTTTATCTGTGTGTCTTTATTCCTTATGTGTAGTTTTAGATTTTTAAAAGTTTATATGTTTTAATAAATTAATTTTTAAAAAAGAAAAAAATCCCCACCAGTGTCAATAACAACAATCAACTGAAGCAGGTAACAAACTGTGTACTATGCAAGCAGTGACAAAATAATATGAAATACTACAAAACTGAGTAACATATTGAAACTAGTTCCAGGGCATATGCAGAGTACAAAAAATTACAGAAAAAAGCATACTTTGTGAATGTCACTTATTCAAAGGTAACTACTGTAAGATACTGTCTCCTTGTCTTCCTCTTGTCTTCTCCCCCTGCTGAGTTAATTGGGTGCAAACTACTTTTGCACTTTAGATTCAGTATACAACAACTGAAGCAAGCTGAGGACATGGGGGAAAGGGAGAGAACGAGAGAGAAATTGGAACATTTTAAAAGCAGCTGAAAAAGTGGGATGAGAGGGAATTCATGGAGATGGTCCCTGACAAATTGGAACAGCTGGAGAACATGGTAGGCTGTGCTGCTCTGCTGTTTGTTGAGGGAAGCCTCAATGCTGCCCCTTTGGTCACTGCTATGTAATTGTCATCACGACTACCTATCCTCTGTCTTCCTCTAAAACAGAGATTAAGGGATTAGAGTGTTGGGGGCCCACTGTAGGGGCAAGAAGATAGGTATGTCTACATGTGTGCTTGCAAGGTCACTTCTAGAAGTCCTTTTATCTGAACAGCCACTGTTACACTTCAATCAGTTCTTGAAGCCAGCAGGAGTTTCTTGAGTGAGCTGTTCAAATATTAACAATAGGATTCAAGTTCTGGAAAATTACAAGGCTTTAAGCTTTCAGACTACATAAAATGTGGTAATGTCATAGTTTCTGCTGTACATGTTACCAGATGATTAAATGATTCCCAGGCCATGTTAGTTTCATTTCACATGCCCTCTTGGATAGAACATCTTTAAAGAGAAATAACAGCTTGTCACTTTTGAAACAGAGAGGTTTGCCTTACCCACAGAATATGTGGGTTTAATGACAGTTTAAATCACAAGTGAGCAAATGTGCCTCCTCCAGATGATCTTGACTGCAATTCTCATCAGTTCTAACCACTGGCTATGCCATCCAGGTCAGATGGGAGTTGCTAGGGTAGACTTTTCCACCACTCATTTTCCAGCACTCTGATGGGGGCTAGATTGCTTGGAGGTGCCATTTATGTTTCCCACAATGCCACATTATGCAGTACATACCCTTCAAGTGTCCCAGTTTGGCAGAGACTGTCCTGACTAATCCTCTACTGTTCCACTCTTTCACTTGCTTTTAAAATGTCCAAGTTTCTCTCCCCTCCTCTCATTTTCCCCCTTTGTCCTCAGCTTACTTCACTTGCTTCAAACTGAGTTCAAAGTGGAAAAGTAGCTTGCATTCAGGCCATTTCCACATCAGACTGTTATAGCACTATCATTCCACTTTCAACATCCTATGGAATCCTGGAGTTTGCAGTTTAGAGAGGGGCTTGGTGGCATGATTTCTGAGTCTTGCTTCAAGGGGAAGACTGTGTGATATAGAGACCTGGTGCAGAAGGGATATAGAATGTAATTTCCAGCCCTTCAATTGGCTTGGAAATAAAGTTTCTTTTCTTTTTCCTCAGAAAGAACACAATTCATTTCTATGTCAATCCAATGCAAGCATGGGCAGGCTTGCCCATTCCTATTAACATGTATACATTTCTATCCTCAGAGGGAACGTTCCGATTTTCCTATGATTGCATAGAGGTTAGGTCAAGTGGATGGCAAATGGACCTGTGCTCATTCCTTCATAAATTCTAGCTCATGTTCACAGATATATTTGCCTAAATTAACTTGTTTTGAAAGCAGAAAAAGCCAATTACATTTTATGAGCTTTTCCTTAACAGAAAAAAAAAGTCTGCAGAGATTGCTTTCATATATTACAGGACGAGATATATGTAAAAGGTAATTGAAACAGATCAACCTTCTGAATGACTGATTAACAATGTATTAACACTACATTAACAATAATTCATAAGTATTTGGGGTACATATTAGTTGTTTGTGGCAAATCTAGCAATTGCACTCACTTTTTAAAATACAGTGGTTCCTGTATTCTTTCAATCATGCACATGATATGAATTTTACTTGGAAGAAAATGGAACTACTGAAGAGAATATGGATTAAAATTGATTTATGACCTAGAGGTCATGGTGGGTTGGTCCTTAAAAAAAATTAGTCTGGTCCAGAGTACTGTGCTGCTGTAGAACTCCCATCCATCTTTTTTTTTTTAAAATCACTGGATTATTTTATTAAAATAAGAATTGTTGTTGTTGTGTGCTTTCAAGTTGACTTGAGGTGACCCCAAAGCAAACCTATCACATTATTTTCTGGGCATGCGAGTATGTGATGCACTCAAGGTCACCCAATGAGTTTTCATAGGCAGATAATCAAACTCTGGTCTCCAGGGTTGGAGTCCAACATTCAAACCACTATATCATGCTGGGTCACAATAAAAATATATGTACTGTATACATAATACAATAAACAAGTATTATTCCTTTTAATAAAAACATTCAAGGCTGGCTAGACTATAACACAGCAACTAAAAAGAATACAAAAACAAAGAAACAAAACTGGATTTTTTTTCAGCACCAAATTCTTTTAAAAGAACCAAACATAAGGATGGCAAAATGCAAAAAGAAGATAGGATTATTCCCTGCTTAGAATAAGTAATTCTACTGGGTGCAGACTGCATGAACCTACTAAATTCCTGTTGTCTGCTCAATTAGCTTCAGGAATTGTTTTGTCATTTGCTTTGGGTTACCTGAAAGACTACAAAGACTTTTTTTTTATTGCACCTAAAGGATGTCAACTTTGGTTACTTAACTATTGAAGGAAAAAACTTCCAGAGCTGAGGAGCTGCTTTCAGAAAACTCCAGATAGGTCTTTGAGATGGGGCAAAACTCCCATTTATCTTGATTTATGAATAGTAAGACCTCTAGTGGATTATACCTTTCAAAAACATATTCATGTATTGTTTTTATCCCAGCCTTCCTCCAAGGAGCTTAGGGCAGTATACATGATGATTTTCTTCCCCATTATAGCTTTCAACAACCTTGTGAAATAGATTAGGCTAAGAATAAATGCCTTCAGACTACACAGACACTGTTATTGCTAAGGAAGCAGTTTAGCCAAGGTTTCCATAATCTAAGACTATCACATATTTGGATTTTTTTTAAAATGTCTGTGAGGACTTCTGCTTGATTTCCAAGATGGCCCTCAGTCTTCTCACAAAAGTTGCTGAAGCTGTTATCACCGTGAACTGGCCTGGCTTTGGTAGACATTAGATATCATTTTGATATCACAATTCGGTCTTATTTTGCCACCCTCAGCCTAGTGTTTGTGAGGCCCCCGAACAAGCACGGAGCTAGGCATGGCTATTAAATGCTGAATCATTTCTGTTTACACCTAAGCAAGCCAGACACAGCCAGAACTTGCTTTAGGAGACCTCCCGACACAAACACTTCATTAAGTATGCATGCTAACACAAAGAGCTCCCTGCCTCGAGCAGGCACCCTGGCGAGCTGGACACTCCACCCTAGGCAAGCTTCATCTGCATACTGGCCATCCCATTGTCAATTCAAACTTAACTCAATCATGTTAAATTCTGACCTTTCGGAGACATTGTCTCTCGCCCAAACTTCATTGTTCTCTCTCAAATACAGACTAGCCCACGGTCAAACTTTCCCAATATAAACCCCAAGCTCTGAGAGCTTCCTCGGATCTCTCCAGACTTCCATCCAGCCTTGCTGCCGCTCTGTTCAGCGAATTCCCCTTGGCTGCCACACCGAGTTTCTTCTCTTCAATTGGATTTCTTCAGGACTACCCATTTTCCCCCAAAACTCTCATTTTCTATTTCTAGTTAGCTGTGTGGTTGTGTTTTCTTAATAATTGGTCTGCTTGTTAATAAATATCATTGTTGCTACTTTAACTATCTGACTGCTCACTGACCTGAACCTGTATACATAGGGTAAAAGATCTCCGCAAAGTTACCCTGCCTCTCGCTAGCTTAAGTGAGTGCTCCAGCTAATTTCCCCACCGTTTGTTGTTGTTATTCGGTTATTTGGGCGACCCTCCCAGGACCCCCAGCACACAGGGTAACAAAGCTGCTTCAGCAAAGGAACTTTAAAGGGAGATTCCAATATGAAATTGCTGGATCACAATTTTTTTGTGAAGTTTAATCTGTGGGGCATCAACAGAGATGATTTTTTTTGTCTCTTAGGAATGCTAGAATGACTGTGTCATCCACAGTTACTGAATAGTCATTGTCACACCCTCCAACATTTCACAGATGAAAAC
The DNA here is from genome assembly GCA_948472985.1 of Iguana delicatissima. Lineage (NCBI taxonomy): Eukaryota > Metazoa > Chordata > Lepidosauria > Squamata > Iguanidae > Iguana > Iguana delicatissima. The sequence continues at coordinate 428,755 of CAOKZL010000174.1, forward strand.
TGGGACATGTGTAGCCCATTCACGTCAGAGTGGAGCCAAAAGGGTGTGGCCGAGCAACAAGAGGCAAAGGTTCTTGAGGAAGAACACACTGTTTTAAGTATAAACTACTTGTTTTGGTAGAAAACACCCTGGAACTTGTGTACTGAGTTTTAAAAAGTCAAGACTCCACCCTCTTCCCTCCTCCCTCCCTCTGAGGCAATTTGAGTGTAAACTGCTTTTGAATTTGAACTCAGTTTTCAGCAGTTGAAGTAAGTCAAGGACAAAGAGGGAAAGTTGGAGGAGGGAAGAGAAACTAAGACATTTTAAAGGCAGCTAAGAGAGTGGGACAACAGAGGATTAATCAGGGCTGTCATTACAAAATTGGGACCGTTGGAAGGTATGCATTGTGCATATTCTATTCAACAGAACTTGTTTTCAAGCAAGCATGCAAAGTATAGCTGCCTTAAGCTTTAGTTAAGCTGTACTTTTTGCATGGTATTCCTATTCCTCATTACATCAGAGCTTGCCAATATGCTGCTGTTTTTGTTCTCCATACTGTCCTCAGTTTGCTCTCACTGCAGGAACGTTGCTGTCCAAACTGAGAGCACAGCCAGAAACAAAACCATATCACCCATATCAACCAAAACCAGCAGCCATGGCTCCACTCAAACACTCACAAAACCCACTGCATCTTTTGGCTTTCCCTCTTGGAAAGGAAGGAGACCATCTGATTTGGAGGCTAACAGCATTCTATGATATTGAACAGTGCTCTGGCATCCTCCTTCATCATAAAGTGCTGCTGCAGTTTGCACCAAATTTCAGTGGAAACTGTGACAAGCTTGGCAGGCCCAGTGCAGTCACTAACCCCAAGAAATTGTGCTTTCTGTTGGATAGCTTCGCCCACTCTTGAAACCATTCTAAGCAGCTTGCATGGAAGTAGAGTCTCAAACTGGGGAGTGATAATCCACCTCTCTCATTAGCATCACATAGTATTTTATATTTGATTCTTGGTTTCTTTCCATTCCATATAAAATGTGAAATGTCTCTTTGCCATTTTTTAAACACCGATTCATTACTAATTATAGGAATGGTTTGAAACAGAAATAGTAACTTAGGGAGCACTGACACTTTTATTGACAATATCCTCCCAAGAAGAGATAGTTTCAATTTTTTCCATGTCTGAAGATTTGTATTAATTTCTTTCCAAACCTTCTCATAATTGTTTTTAAACAAATCAGAGTTCTTCTTTGTTAAGTATATCCCCAAATATTTTACTTTGGTGTTTGTTGTAAAACCTAAATATGCACCCAGACTTTTTTCTTCATCTTTGCTTATATTCTTGGTCAAAATATTTGATTTGTCCTCATTTACTTTCAATCCCGAGGCTTCTTCCAATTTCCTTAATATCTTTTTTAAATTTTCAATTCCTCTCATTGGCTCTTCCATTGTTATTACTATATCATCTGTGAATGCACAAATTTTAAATTCATAGCTTTTTACCTTCACACCTTGAATTGAATTATCCAATTTTATACTTTTGATCAAAATTTCAATACTTAATATAAATAAGAGTGGTGAGAGGGGACATCCTTGTCTTGTCCCTCTACAAATTTTTATTCTTTTGGTTTTCTCACTATTCACAATTATTTGGGCTGTTTGATTACTATAAACCATTTTTATAATGTTCAAAAATTTATCTCCAACTTTATATGCAGATAAAACTTCAAACATGAATTCCCAGCTTAAGCTATCGAAGGTTTTTTCAATATCCAAGAATATCAATGCTAACTTCCTTCCTGGTTGGCGTTCATAATATTCAATCATATCCAATATGCATCTCATATTATCCTTTTGTCTGTTTGGTAGAAATCCAGCCTGTTCTTCTTCAGTAACATCCTTCAATATATTTTTTAATCTGTTCACTAATATTGATGTAAAAATTTTGTAATCTACATTCAATAGAGATATTGGCCGGTAATTCTTAGTTAGAAGGGGGTCTCGATCTTCTTTTGGTATCAAAGCTATATTGGCTTCTCCCCAAGATTCATTGCATTCATTGTTGCTTGTAACGGTAAAATCAATTCATCTTGGAAGGTTTTGTAATATGTTGCTGGGAAACCATCTGGGCCAGGGGATTTGTTCTTCTTCGTTAAGCGGGTTGTTTCAACAATCTCTGCCACTGTAATTGGATAATTCAATTTCTCTCTATGCTGTTCCAAAAGTTCTTCTATTTGGGATTCTGATAATATTTCCAAGATATTTTCTCTTTTAACCTGTTTCTCTTTATATAATTTTGAATAATATTTCACAATTTTTTTTTATTTTCTCAGGTTCTGTATATATCTTTCCATCTTCTGTAATTTTAAGAATAGGCGCTTTTTGTTTCTTTTTTCTCAAGTGCAGTGATAACCACTTCCCTGGTTTATTGAACCATTCAAAATTATTCTGTTTCTAAGACAGTAGTTTTTTACTTATTTCCGTTGTCAAATCAAGTTCTAATTGTTTTTGAAGTGCAGTTATCTCCTTCAAGACAGTTTTATCTGCCAGTTTTTCTTGAAGTTCCTCCTCCTTTTTCTTAATTGAAACATTGATTTTCTGGATTTTCTCTTTCCTTCTTCTATTCAAGATAGCATTTTGCTGAATGAAGAAACCACGCATCACTGCCTTTCCTGCGTCCCAAATGGTTTCGATACTCGTTCCTCCCTGCTGGTTTTCTTCAAAGTATAAACGTAAAGTCTCTTTCGCTTTATTGACTATCTTTTCATCCTGGAGAAGCCTTTCATTCAACCGCCAGCTAAAGCCTTGTTTGGGTTTTTTAAGAGACAGCAAAATAGCATTATGATCTGATAAGTTTTTTGGTAGTACTTCCATATTGATAATCAAATTACACAGAGTTTTCGAAGCAAAGAACATATCGATTCTTGAGAATGAAGTGTGTCTTTCTGAGAAAAAGGTGAATTCTTGGGATTTCCTGTATAAATGACGCCAAATATCTATAGCTTGGCATTAGAGGGCACCAATTTAGCTTTCAGTTGGCATGCTTATATTGGATATAATAAAGATATAATTCATAGTGAATCATTTTATCCGTCGACCAATATTAAAAATTTGGAAAAAATATAGATTAAGAATATATCCAAAAACACCTTTGTGGCTGTCGCCACAAGAAGCATTTTATAAAAGAGAGAATATATTGCAAAACAGATGGATAACGTATAAGGATTTAATAAAAACTTATGATGGCCCCATCAAAATAAAATCACAGGAAGAATTAAGTAAAGAAGGTATTAATTGTCATTGGTTATTACACAGACAATTAAATGAAAAAATAAAAATGGAATTGAAAATAAATGGTTTTCAAGACAGCTTTTGATGAGTTACTATTGGAGAAAAAATCCCACATAATATCTGAAACATATAAAATTCTGTTAAGATGAGACACTGAAGAAGAGGTCATCAAAGAGCCAATGATACGATGGGCACAAAATTTAGGCCATTCAATTGAATTAACAAATTGGGAGAAGACCTGGAAGAGAAGATTGAAACTTACAGCATACCAGAATCTTAAAGAAAATGTTTACAAAATGCATCTATGGTGGTACCTCCCTCCTGACAGATTGGCAAAGATATATAAATGTTCTGATAAATGTTGGAAATGCAAAAATGAAAAGGGTACGTTCTATCATATATGATGGACATGCCCAAAAGCCAGAAAATACTGGAAGCAAATACATATGAAGATAGAAAAAATTCTGGGATTACAGTTCCATATGTCACCACAAATGTATTTGTTGGGAATGCCAGAAAATGAACTGGAAAAAAAATATGATGAAATTCTGTTCTACATGACTGCTGCGGGAAGGATTAATTATGCCAAAAATTGGAAAAAAACAGACATATCAGATATAGAAGATTGGGAATTAAGTTTGTATGACATGACAATTATGGATAAGATGACAACATTAATAAGAGGAATGCCTCTTGAGAATTTTGTTAAAAAATGGGACCCTCTTATCCAATTTTTTAAAAACAAATGGGGAGATTCGATGGTAGTGAGCTTTTAGGATTAAGGGAAGATATGAGAAAAGAAAAGAGAAAAGAACATATTTTAAGTATATTAGATATTGATAAACACAAAGATATTAGGATATTGTATAAAGATTAAGATGAATATTATACAAGGGACAATATCAGTAGAGCCTTGATGTAAGTAAATAAGAGAAACGGATCCTCATGTATATAGCTTATGTGTTATACTAAGGACAAACTAGTCAGGAAGCCAGAGAGAAAGAGGAATGAATGGAACTGAAATGAAGAAGCAATAAGGCAGGTAGGCAGATCCTAGGAAATACCAAATCAAGTATTACATCCATTATGTGTATATTAATATGATAATATGATAATATTACTATTATTTATTTATTATATTTAAATTTAATTTTAGAGATCTTCCTATCTACATGAAAATTATCTGATTCAGCTATGTACGTATGTTCTTTGTCTTTTCAAATTTTATGTTTTATGTTTTAATAAAAATCATTAAAAAAAAAGAAGTTGTGCTTTCTTACCTTCCACCCTATATATGTGTGTGATCGTGTGCTTAAGAGCTGGGGATAACACTTCATTTTTCTGAAAATATAGACCATAAAAAAAAATGAAAGTCTATCAAAGTATATGCTGTAAGAAATATTTTCATCTTTAAGATGTCACAAAGCCTTTTATTGTATTGTTATAACAAACTAACACAGAAACTCCTGACGGAGTTATTAACAAGTAGAAAAGAAACATCTCTCTCTGAAAAAGAACATCACATAGAACTTGATAGATGAAAATAAATTGCTTTGAACTGTACAAGGAAAATGACTAGAAACTAATACAATTTGAAAAGCATACTTGTAGTATCCAGGTGTATAATTCTAAAATTATTTAATCTCTTTAATATAATAAAAGAGCAGGGACTTCTGTATTTGTCACCCTCCTGTGTTCTGTGCAAGGTAACGTGGAAAATGGGTAATGTTACAACTAGCTGTGCTATGAGATGCACATTTCTAGTGCATCTTTGAGGCTGTGGTGTGACTAATATTGCTCTTGTGCTGACTCCAGTGTTCAGTGTTTTGTTTCAGTAGTCAGGTGAAACGGGCATCAAATCAACACTCAAACTGCAAGGAACAGACTAACATGATAAAATACCATCAGCTCTTATATACTCAAGATAGGATTCACATTACACATAAATATATATAACCTAACTTAAACCCACAAGCTGTTGTTGTTGTTACTGTGTAAAACAAACTGCTCCAGTACTAAATAGTATATTCTCTGTATGCCATTTCACCACACCCAGCTAATGCAAGAAAGGAAGAAAGGAGTTTCGCCGGTTGAAGAGGAGAAATAGGGTGGAATAAAAAGGTTCAACATTCTTTCCCACTACCATTTCTGCACTCAGTAATATAATAACACACACATACAGTGAAAGAGGCATCCTTGCTTTGGTTACATGTATTTTCCTGCAACATCTTGTTATCACCATGAACTGGCCTGGCTTCAGTAGACATTAGATATCATTTCGATATCACAATTTGGTCTTGTTTTGCCGCCCTCAGCCAAGTGTTTGTGAGGCCCCCGAACAAGCACCAAGCTAGGCATGGCTATTAAATGCTGACTCATCTCTGTTTACACCAAGGCAAGCCAGAAACTGCCAGATCTGCTCAGGAGACCTCCCAAACAAACACTTAATTAAAGATGCACGCTAACACAAAGAGACCCCTGCCCCAAGCAGGCACCCTGGCGAGCTAGAAGCTCAACTGCCCAATCAAGCTGCATCTGCATACCGGCCATCCTATTGTCAATTCGAACCTAACTCAATCATGTAAAAATCTGACCTTTCGGAGACGTTGTCTCTCGCCCAAAACTCATTGTTCTTGCCCAAGTACAGACGAGCCCACGGTCATACTTCCCCTATATAAACCCCAAGTTCCGAGAGTTCCTCGGACCGCCTATCGGATCGCTCCCGAGTTCCAGACCACCCTGCTGCTGCTTTGTCCGGCGAGCTCCCCTCAGCAGCCCACGCTGAGTTTCTTCACTACCATCTTCAGCTTCTCCAGGACTATGAGAAAGGTGTCGTATCACTCAATTTCTCCAAAACTCTCATTTCCTATTTCTTAGTTAGCTGTGTGCTTGTGTTGTCTTAGTTATTGTTTGTCTGTTAATAAATATAGCCATTTTCTTACTTTAGAACTTGTCTGGCTGCTCTTCTGACCTGAACCTGTATACATAGGGTAAAAGATCCCCGCAACGTTACCCTGCCTCTCATTAGCTTAAGTGAGTGCTCCAGCTAATTTTCCCCACCAAGTGTTGTTATTGTTTGGTTATTTGGGCGCCCCTCCTGGGACCCCCAGTTCACAGGGTAACAATCTGAAAGCCACAAATGGAGCCTAGTCCATCAGTCAGAAGAGAGGAGCTGACAAAGTTCATTTCCCTATTCATGATAGGAAGTGGAATTTGCATAAGCTGATGGCTTGGCATAGAATACTCATATCTCTCCTCCATCCTCAGCACCTTGAGAAAGGCACAATTGACATGCAGGTAACACACAGGCAGGCCTTCCTTGTAAATGTGCCAGAAAGGAAAATCTACCTACCATGCACTGCACATCACTGTTTCCTTGAGTTACAATCTTCTGCTCTTTCGTTCCACATGCTTCCACATGTACCAGGACAGGAAGAACTAAGAGCTGCCTTTTCATTTCATTTACATCTCAAAAAAGTTTTTTTGTTTGTTTTTGGACTACAACTCCCAGAATTCAGCAGCACTACAGCTATAATCAAAAAAAGTAAATATCAATGCTCTGAATAAAAACCAATCTAGGCATAGCATCAGGATGTGCTATTGTATACGTGAATGAGTGTTGTTTTCTCAGAATATTTGTCTCATAAATTCATACATGAAATGGTAAGCCTGGATTCTGTCATCTGAGGTTCAGATGCCAGAATATTCTTACATACAAAAAAGCCATCCCTGCGTATAGAAAACTAAATGATAGGGAGAAAGGTTCTAGCTTAGTCTTCTGCCTTCTAGACTTATTTTCTCTCTGTGTGTGTGAATAAATGAATGTGTGTGTGTGTGTGTGTGTGTGTGCGTGCGCGCACGCATGTATGTGTGTGTATTTCATCAAGGGGCATTCTGAACTGTGAGGTCCTCACCTGCAATTTGAAATAGTGCAGACAAAATACAGAAGTATGGCCTTATCTGATTGTATTGTATTGTATTACATTTTGAGAAATAGATCACTCTTGAATTCTTTGGTAAATTAACATCTGAATTCTTTTCTTTTTCTTGTTCCCCCTTAAGATTTTAGAACTCATTAACATTTGAGTCCAAACCATTCTGCTGAAGGGCTGCCTGGCTTTACTTTGGCTTGCTTTTAACCACTGGATTTCTGCCACATTAAATATGTTCACTGCTTCAGTTGTTGCATTAGGGACATGGAAAATGTGGCTTATGTGAAGCAGTGTCAAAGCTTACAGTGCTGCTTAACTAAGCTCTTTGTTGCATTCAGAGCCTGTTCACAGATGCAGTTTTTGTAGTTGGACAAATGTGTTTTGCCAAACTACTGGCCTTCAAAATCTGTTTACTAGGATTACCAAGTTACCAAACTTCCCCAGTGGTTCTCCACATTAGGACTTTGCTCCATTCATTATTGACAGTCTTTGGCAATTTATGGATTTAGCTTAAGCTTTTTAATTCTTCAGGAATACCAAATATTCCAGTGGTGTGCCGCAGGAGAAAAGAACTGTTAGCTGTGTTCCTTACAACTTGGTCACAACTTGAAGGAGGCCTCTCATGAATCCATTATGCTCAAAGTCCATTGAGGCCCCTCCCTAAACTGCAAACCCCAAGATTCCATAGGATGTTAAAAGTGGAATAATAGCACTATAACAGTCTAGTGCAGAAATGGTCTAAATCTACTTAGCTTGCACCACTGATGCACTAAGGCTAAAGCATCAGTGTGATGGGAGCAGGGAGACTCTTAATGGAAGAGAACTAAAAGCCTTTAAAGGTAGCATTGCTCCTCAGAGTATACCAGAACGTCACTACTTAAATCAGAAAACCCTTCTGGGATTCTGACCCTCCTCTCTGCAACGAACTCATAAGGTAGACTTACTAAGCCCTCTCTTTCATCTTGTCCCTCCTGTTGGGCAGAAAGAGGGAACCACCTCAGGTGGCAGATTTATAGTATCAGAAAAGGACAGCCAATTGTTATTTGCTTTGTAATTATTATACTTCTGTTCCTGGGATGGAGGTTAGAGAATTTTCTATCTCATGTATAAACTATGGCCATTTCCACACTATACTGTTACACTACACTATTATTCCACTTTCAGCATCCTGTGGAATTCTGGGGTTTGTAGTTTACTGAGGCCCAAGAGTTCTCTGGCTGAGAATTCTAAATACCCCTCCCTAAACTGAGAACCCCAGCATTCCATAGGATGTGAAAGTGGAATAACAGTACTGTATGCCCTATGAATAACATTAGATAACTATGCACTTTGACCTGGGTAAGCGGGAGCAACATTTGCTTCTCTGTCAATTTGTCCAGCCTTGTTTTGGAGGACTGTTCGATGTTTGGTACCTAAATAATGGATATTTGGTACTTTGAGACTTGAAAGTACTATACAAATGTTAAGAAGCTGGTGGTGGTGGTGGTGATGTTTATTTTTGTGTAGTAGCTATCCATTTTAATGTGAAAAAGAACTCAATAGAGTAGTAAGAATCTGTACTGAGAGTCCTACATAGAAGAAGAATCTGGTCTATACTTTACGTGGGACTTCTTCCTTTTAGATCTAAATCTATCTGTCTTAATGGCTTACTGAATATAATGGCTTACCCAGTATGATATTTTTTCACGTCAGTTGCTAGAAAACTCAGTTAATGGGGAAGGATTTGTCAAATTTCCCAGCGTACAAAGGATTGCTTCCAAAAACAAAATGTTCTTCACAGTACATAATCAAAGATATTTAATTCATATGAGAAAGCTGCCCCTTGTGTTTGAAGGAAGACTGCCACAGAATTACTCCAGCTAACTCTCAGGATAATATAGATACGATGTGATGTGAAAATAGTAATAGCATCTGACTAGAATGTGCCAGATTAGGCACCAGTGCCAGTACACAAATCACATAATTAGCCATCATATGAGTTATAAGTAATGGCATTGCCTATGATGTGTTAGTTAACTTGGGAGTAATCAAAGCTCATCATTAACAACAATGACTAGTAATGCCATTATTACTTTTAGTGTAGCAAGTAATATTAATTCAGTATCCCTGAAACATTGCTGGTGGAAATCATTATTTGGTATTTCTATGTCCATTTTCAAATTGGTTTACATGCAACTAAAAACTAATCAAGAAATGATGCTGTAGTTATTCACTGTTGTACAAAACAATGAGCAACGGAACAATGGAACAAAAGTTCAAAGCTCTGCCCCACCATGCTCAGATAGAATTGGGATACTAGTGCCTCTTATTTGGCTGAGGAGAAATTTTCCATTGGTTCCAGCTAAACATTTTTTTCCCCATGAGTGAGTAGAAGTCACAGGGGTGGAACAATTCATACTGGGACTGTAATGGGGGCAAAGAATTAAACCTCCCTCCAAGATACACCATCATTTCTATCTACTTTGTTCACCATCACAGCTACCATTTTTTCCTTCCCTTTTAATCACACCAGGGTGAATAATATGATGTCACGTTGATGGCCATTATAAATACTAAAATGATGGCCCACCAGATATAGAGTTTCATAGGCATTAAAGCCAAATGGCATTTTTCCATTTATCTTGAGTATAATTTGCCCCGGGGTGTCCTCTGTCATCAAATTTGTGTCAAATATACTCCTATGTCAAGTATAACTGTTGCAAAAATAGTAATCCTACCTTTAAAAGCTCCAGATCCATTCGTAAATATTTTTCATGGCACTTTCTTTCTTAGGAATGCTGGTAATCCTTGTAGCATGCATTTTAGGGCACCTTCAAATACTTGCAACCCCACCTTCAATGAGCAAGGTACCTCAGGGGCTCTGCTGTCTGCTTTCACAGTGGAACAGCTAACTGACTTCTAAATGTTGTGTCATCTTTAATAAATCATGACAAAGAAGAAGGAAGAGATAAGTAGAATCTGAGGTATATCTGTTTTGATTACTTTCTTCTGTTTGATATGATCAAGAGACGACAATCAAGCTGTGACCGGTAAAATCGGTGTTAAGTCTCTATTCCGCTTTTGTTTGTCATACTTGAACTAAAATTCTATTTGCATAGTTTTCTCAAAGGCACATTTTAATGTATTTTCCATACCCTTGGGACATGATTTCGCAGATTCATTAGGTTGCCAGAAAATAAGACAACAAGTGCATGGGCCTATTTTTGGCATAGTGCCACCAAATATAGTTCAAGGTCATTGTGTTCAAATATTATGTTTATGTGTGAAGTCTTATGGGGAGACAGACTGTACCTGCAAGCTCAACTAGCTCATCAGGATCCACAACCTGGCCAACAGGATATGTGACAGGTTTTCCATGCCAAGGGGGAAGGTAGAATGACGGCACATCAAGCTATGGTGCTTGAAAAAAGTGTGTTGTCTGCCATATGGCCCAGTATTTCACATGAGGGTCATACGGATTTTTTGCAGAAAAGAGGAAAGACTTGAAATGACTACTGATGAAAGTTAAGGAAGAAAGTGGAAACCCAGGGTTACAGCTGAATATTAAGAAGATGAAAATAGTGGCCACAGATGATTTAGATAACTTCAATGTAGGTAATGAAGACATTGAAATAGTTAAAAGATTTCCTATACCTGGCTCAGTCATTAGCCAAAATGGAGATTCTAGTCAAGAAGACTAAGACTAGGAAAGGCAGCCATGAAGGAACTAAATTTAATCCTCAAGTGTAAAGATGTATCATTAAACACCAAAGTCAGAGGGCCTTTCCACACTACATTGTTATAGTGCTATTATTCCACTTTAAACATCCTGTGGAATCCTGGGGTTTGTAGTTAGTGATGCCAAAGAGCTCTCTGAATGAGAATTCTAAATGCCCCCCCTAAAATGCAAAGCCCAGGATTCCATAGGATGTTGAAAGTGGAATAATAGCACTATAACGGTCTAGTGCAGAAATGGCCAGAGAGAACAGCAGAGTATGAAAGTCAAATTGTAAAAATACAGAGTCCTTCCTCTTCCACATGCTAAAGTCAAGTGACTCATTGTAGGTCAATTTCTAGCAAATGCAGTATTTTCTCCTCCAGACTCAGCATTTTTAACATTCAACAACAGCTGCTTCAGTGTCCTCTTACTTTTCTTTCCCACTTTTTTTGGGGAAAAAATGGGCTAAGAAGTATTAATGGAGTTATCTAGATGTTATCCAACAGTGCATATTTTGCTAAAACATTTTACTCAGGGAAAGAAGGAAGAAAATAAAGAGATTATCTATCTGGTCACTGCTACTTGCTATGGCCATATTTAGATAGGTCACAGCAAAAAGTAGCAGTAGCATCATGGTTTTATTAGGTATCAAGTAAAACGAAGCAAATCAAGTTTGATCTCTCCCTAGAAGCCAAGATGATTAAACTGAGGCTGTTATACTTCAGCCATATCATGAGAAAACATGACTCATTGGAAAAGACAATAATGCTTGGAAAGGTGGAAGGTAATAGGGAAAAAGGAAGACCACATTACAGATGGATAGACTTAGGCCTTTTCCACACTGGAGAAATAAAATGAGTTAGCGCGAGCTCTGACGGCCATCGCCCACACGTTCGAGTGTACTAGCTCGTACATAATTGGCAAGCTCCACACCTTAATCTGCCTGGTTAAGTCGGCAACAGCCAGCGCGTGGGATTTTTGAAAAAGGGGAAAAGGTGGGTTTTTTCCCCTCATACCGTGCTGATTAGTGCATGATGTAATTGGAGGGCGGGCTGTGGGCGTGGACAGCTTCAGTGGTTGGAACGCGCCGCGAGAAGCCTCCAAGCAGCGGCACAGAAAAGCTTAAATCCTCCACAGCATTACCAATAAAAGGCCAATCGCCGGCGCCTCCTCTCACGGTCTTAAGCCCATAGATGTTCCAGTTCAGCCAGCACAACTCCAAGAAGCCAGAATACAGCTAAAATGGGCCGTTCAACTTCAGGAAACACCTCTTCCTCCATCGCTCACAGGGAAAGATAAAAGCAGAAAACGGGCGCGAGAACCCACTCCACCCAGCTATGGCGCGGAAAACCATTCCCCCGAGATAGGGCATGAAAATAAAAAATCGACATGGTTTATTTTATGGCTAGCAGGACGAATGGGAGGAGGAAGTCATCGTGGGAGGAACTGCGGGGCATGACGTGAGCACGCACATCATGACGGACTGGGCCATTTAAAAAAAAATAGCTGCCAATCACATCCACTGTGCGAATTCCACGGAACGTGTGGAAACGGCAATAGACCGTTGTACAATATGTCCATGCTAGCACGGACAAAAAAAAACAACACCCTGAAACGCTGCAGCGCAAATTCCACGGAACGTATGGAAAGGGCCAGAATTAAGGAAGACACATGTCTGAATCTGCAAGACTTGAGCAGGGCAGTTGATGACAGAGTGGCTTGGAAGTCTCTCATCCATAGGGTTGCTACAGACTGAGGTTGTCCCAACAGCAGTTGGCAACAACAAAAGGAAGACACCAAATTTTCCTTAGTTCCGCTAGAACTTTTTTCAGTCTGGATGTTAAGCAAAAGAAATATAATAATTACTTTGAAAATCAAATAATCACCTTGAAAACAAATGTCTGGAAGGGTGGGTAGAAGGACTGTTCATATATCCTGAAGATGATGCATGTGTGTTTTTAGCAAAGCTTGAAAAAGGTATGTATGTTTGTTTTGACTTTGTTGTTGTAGCTGTGTGCTTTTCCAATTTATGGTGAGCCTAAGATGAACCTTTCACAGGATTTCCTGGGGCTAAGAGTTTGTGATTCATCTAAGGTCGCCCAGTGGGGTTTCCATGGCTGAACGGAGAATCTAACCCTGGTCTCTGGGTGGTAGTCTAATGTTCAAACCATGACACCATGCTGGCTTTCCAAAATTGCCCAGTAACATTCCAAAAAATAACTTATCCAAGCTCTGCTTTTCATTTGGTCCTGGATATTACCAGTGGTGGAGCTTGGGGTGTGTGTGTGGGGGTGGGGCTACAGCATGGGCACGTGGCCACTGGGCGTGAGGGCATAGGTGTGGTGCATGTGGGCATGGCCAGGGCACACGGGGGGGCATGGCTACAGGCTGGGACACCCCAAAAACATTGCTGCCTGAGTGAACCGCCCCCATTGCCTCCCTGCCCCTATGCGACTAGATATTACTTATTGTTAGTTGCCTGGGTTTTTTCTAACACATCAACACTGCTACTTGACTTTTCCTTTCTTTTCCTTTCTGTTTCCTTTTTGGTTCTGTTAAGACTCTCAAGGGTGGGAAATGGGATATAAAACTCTCAGTTGATTCTTTAATGAGGTTCATTTTCTGTCACAACTGAAACATTGAGAAACAAGATATTTATTAACTGAGCTTACCTCAGTTGGCAAAGTGTCAAGGCCATCTGATGATGCACAAAGAAGTCAGAGGGAAAATCATTGTTTGCAGACAAAAAGGGTACAAAACCAGAAACTTAATATGGGATAGATTTGCTGACTCCCTGTGTACCTGCCACTATCATTCTGAACCCTCCTTCAGGACAGATAAGATATGGAAACATCACAATTACAAATTAGCCCATGATAAGTTTTTAATTGCCACAAGAACCTCATGATATCCTGAGGTAATTTGCAATTGTAATTTTCACTGAGATTATCACAATGTGAAGCCTTATCCAGATAAATATTAAGAGGTCAACATAAACATTTGCCCACCTAAACATTAGAAAGAACTTCTTTATTGTAAGAATTGTTTGACAGTGAAATAAACTGCTGGGGTATGTGTGCGTGTGTGTGTACTCTCCTTCTTTGGTCATCTTTAAACAGAGCTTGGATAGGGCTCTTTCAGGAGTGCTGCAGTTGTGCCTGTCTGCATGACAGTTAGTTGGTCTAGATGGCCCTTGTGACCCTTTCTGACACTAAGACCATTTCTGCACTACATTGTTATATAGCTGTTATTCCACTTTCAACATCCTGTGGAATTCTGGAGTTTGTAGTTTGATGAGGACAAAGAGCACTCTGGCTGAGAATTCTAAATGCCCCTCTTTAAACTGCAAACCCCAAGATTCCATAGGATGTTAAAAGTGGAATAATAGCATTATACCAATATAGTGCAGAAATGGCATAAGATTCTATCGTTCTGCAATATTAACCATGGCCCTTTCCACACGGGGGGTGTGTGAAACGTGGGGAAATGGGGCGGCGCATGCAGGAACGGAGCGTACCCTGATCCGCCGCCGCGGGGAGCAGCGCGCATTCACCACTCTACACAGCGGCGGTGTCTGGCGGCACCTAGTGGCGCCCAGCGGCGCCCAAAATGGTGGCTGGCAGCTTCCGGCGGCTCTCCGCCAATCGGAGAAGCATGCTAGCCGGAAGCCCGCCCCCGGGCAGCTCTGCAGGGATGCGCTTGCGCGCCCCTGCAATTCCCCACGGGGCGCTCCAACGGGCTAGCGCGCGCGTGTTTCATAAAGACCACATGAAATGTGGTCTTTATAAAACACGCAGCGCCACCCCCACGGCTGCGTGAGGACAGGTTGAGGTGGGGAAACTCCACATTTCTAACCGCCCTAGTGCACCCCACGGTGTAGGCGACCTCCAGGAGAGGTCGTCCTCCCCGTGTTACCCCGTGTTTTTCCCCCGTGTGGAAAGGGCCTATAATTGTTTTGGAGATGGATCCAAAATTCATCCATTGTTCATTTCACATGAAAACTAATTTTGGCTAAACTACAAAGTATTCTGCGAGAATGCAAGTCCTTTGGCCTTCCTGTTTTCATCTAAATAAGATTACAGCACAAAGATCTGGGTCAGATAAACTCCCAGCTGCATCTCTGTCAGCACAAGGGGAAGTGAAATTCATTATTAAGCTTCTCTATGTATATGAAAAAAGGAATAATACCTGGAAGTGCTTCTAAAATATACATAAATAACATCAAGAAAAGGGATGCTATATTGCCAATATATATATAAAATGCACTTGTTCAGCTGTTTACAAAAATGTGTGCACCAAAATATAGCAAAGAAGTTTTCTGGTTCCAATAATGTGTTTACTAATGGATTCTACATTATTCTTGATGTCTATTTCTGAAGAACAAATTCAGTTACTGCTCAATTGAAAATTAGGCTCTTTCCGCACCTTACCTTTTTTCCAGTGCTGGGGTGCGGGGATTGTGCGAGCAGCCTCCAGCAAGAGGCTCTTGCGTCCCTGCTGCTTCAGCTCCACACGAGCTGCCTGCTCGTGCGAGAGCCCTACCTTTTCCTTTCGCAGTGCAGCCTGGGAGTTTCCCAGGCTGCGCTGGGGCAGGAAGCACTACCGGCATGGCTCTAGAGGCTCCGCACGCCAGGTAAGTGCGCGCAGGGCCTGGGAGCATTGCATGATCACGCACCATTTTTGGCTTCCAGTCGAAAATGAAAACATGCACGATCAGCGCCTGCCGGCCCTTGGAGCATCACATGATTGTGAGTGCATCACGCAGATCACTCCTCACAATCGTAAGACGCTCCAGGCACCCTTTCGCATGGCAAATGCCGTGTGGAAAGGGCCTTAGTCTAGTATCCAGTTCAACACTAGCCTTATTTAAGAAATTTGATAATAAATTCCAGGCAACCTAAGGGAATTGGTGAGTGGGTAGTGTCAGGTCAGCTCTTGGATATATTCCTACCTAGCAGCCAGGCTTGAGCCAGATACATTAGAGGTCATGTTTAGCCTGTTTAGGATTACAGTTCTATAACAAATGTTACGACACAAGGATAGTCAATGGAACTGTTGAAGAAAACAGGACTTCCAGTTCTGTGCAAAGTGTCATGAAAGCAGAAGGCTTGAGTGCCCAAATTAATGTGCTCCCTCACTTATCACATGCATGCAACTGGACACCCTTAAAATAAATTATGCTACTGAAGCTGCAATTAATACCTATGACATTTTCATGGATTAGAAAGAGGTTTTTACAAGGGCAAAGTTTGTCATAAGGCTTGTCCCTAGCAAGTAGAGGTGAATTCAAACACCTATATTAGCCATTCAGCCAAACAATACTGACATACTAAATTTAAACCGCTTCCTTTGCTACTGGCAATTAAGAATATTTTGAAAATAGGTCTGGTTCACACTTCATGGACTTGAACATAGCTCAGCTTGTCCCTTGGAAACACACTATTGCAGACAAATATAACAAACCATAATGAAATTATTTTCAGCAAAAAATGGACCTATGAGGCTGCATGCAACCTCTAAGGCTGTTTCTGAGGCCCTTGTCACTCTCCAATCCCCCATACTGCCATTTTTCTGATTGAAAAAAGGTGTGTGTGAATTTGGGAAGCTTCCAGAGAGTCAATTCAGCTTTTAAACAAGTTGCAAGGGTGTCCTGTCCTGTTTAAGAGCACATATACATGCTTACCTGTTTTTTCAAAACCATTTCCAGGTGTTGCAGGCACGAAATGGGTCCTTGGTCCTATTGTACTTTCCTACCCATGTCCTAGAAGTGGCCTAAAAATCTTTTAACAAGATGTTGGAAATATGTCTACCTATAGAGATAAGAAGAAACAGACAGAGAAAAGTGGAAATGACTCTATTTAGATCAGAGCAACATTTCACAACATAGGTGGGAAACCATCTTTTGACCAGTGCAATAGCATCACAGGCTAGAAAGCACAAATCAATTCCATGCAATCTGTTTCCTACCTCCAAGACATATCTCAGTTCCATCTAGGGTATTAAAGTTTAATTATATTCTTCTATCCAAGATAATAGCAGAAGAAGCTTGCAAACTGATAGGGAGCCATTCAGAGGTTTCCTTCTCTCAGTGTAAAATATTAACCTTCAAATATTGGCTTATTTCATTTAAAAGAGGTGCTTATAAAGTGACACCTTCATATGTGGATCATTCTGGATCCTCAGGTGTTATTACTACCATTTCTTGCCCACTGGAATAGATACCAATGACTGACATTTCTGATAACTGTACAGTCTGTCAGTGTAATGCTTACTATTCTTTTAAGCAGCATTATAGATTAAATTGCTTTCGGGAATATGGAACTTTCTCATTTTGGCTTCAGCTTCACTTCTTCATTATTCATCATATTATATTGCAAAATTTGTTTTAATTCCTCCTAGCTTTCAGCAGCAATTGCCATCTCAATCCTCTTCTAATAAGCCAGAACTCTCCTGTTAGTCAAGATTCTTCATAAAGATTGATATTCTCTGTGATTCCTGCAGCAAGTGAGGGAATGATAAATCTTCTCGGCTTTCTAAAGTTTCCTGTCTACCATTTCATTTACTAGATTATGCCTCCAGGCAGAACTTTTTTGGTGGTTGTGTTCATAACAAAAAGCTGATTTATAAGCAAGTTTTAGATGCTCTTTGAGAGAGATTGCAGAACAGTTACAAAGCCTCTAGTGCAGTCTCATGTCAACATGTGATTTCACAGCATGCTGTTGGGTTCGTTACAGTGGGAGCAATACCATCCACACAAAACACTGAGCTCTGGTATGGTTCCATCTTTCTAATGGAGCTTTTAACATAATTTACTGGCTTAGGAATTGGTTCTGTTATTATTTGGAGGGCAGTGTTCTTGCTGCCATATGTGAATTTTTATTTTACAGAAATACTTTCCTAGGCTCTCATCAACCCGTTGAAGTCAGAGCTGGCCCAAGACATTCTGCTGCCTGAGGGAAAGAACAAAATTACACCTATCCCCATCCCTGGTCCATGTACAAAAGAAGACTGGCATAGCATCCTTTATTACCCCTGAAGGTCATACAGGCTAGTTAGGAAAAGCAGGGAAGGGCAGTTAACATACAGTTCTCTCCCCCAGTACCATGCTGCCGTCTTCCAGTGCTGCTTGAGGTGTCTTCCTCATTCTGCCTAATGCTAGGGCTGGCCATAAGTGAATTGGCATGATTGCATTGTACCTCAAGCGTCAAGCTACTGATTGTATTTCCATTGGCACAATATTAGAAGATGCAGAAAGTTGAAGAGGGAAGTGTATGTCTTTTTCAAAGGGAGAAATCAGCTCTAATGTGAAAACCCAAGGTGAATTTTGCTTCTACATCAAATTTTAGAGATAAAATTGGTGCCCCTTCTTTTAGAGGGCAAACAGATAAATAGAAAACTACGTATAGTTTGTGGCCCACTATGTATAGCTTGTGATTTTTTTCTTTATAGAATAAAAAAAGATGAAAGATTGCTCCAGCATAGAAAGTTTGTACAGTTCTCACTGGTGATTTCATTTCCTTTGGAATGCATGTTAATGATTCTGACCTTTGGAGTAATTTGATTCTGACAAGAGTATCACAATATCTCAGCTCCAGGATGTCATTCTGATAAGCACCAGACAACCAAAGTTATTACACTTTGAAAATCAAAGTAGGGCTTTTTCTATCAAGCCTGTTCAGCAAGTACTGTTCTGTAGAGCCTATATAGTAGAGAGAGGTGGTCTCTGCTCTACGTCTAACAAAACATGTCACATCATCTCCCCCTTTTCACCAGACCTGAACTTCATATTCAAAGACTGTAGAACATTTAGCAGAGACCAAGCACATTTGTATCATGTAGCTGGATGCAGAGTCAAGGCTGTTTAACTTTATTCTGTTTGCATCCTGCCATGCACAGATCATACTCCTGAATATAGATTACATCCAATTATTGTTCTATCCTTCTAATTTCAACAGTCAAATAAATGACAGGTGGATGAAAGTTTAGTTAGCTACTCTACAAGGTTAGCAAGAATATCATTTTTCAGAACAACCTTTTTCATATCATTCCCAGAAAAGTTTCTTGAGTACAATAAATGAAGCATAGCTGTGTAATATGTGTTGTGTATAGAGGTATACATTCACACACACTCACTTCTTGTAGCAAGATTTGTATAGAGAGGTCACAGTAGATAAAGGTCTCAGTTTCAGAAAGCTGGACACATTAAAGTTTTCTGCCTTGGGCAATTACTTCTGCATACAGACTTATTTATTACCTTTTATGTAGCCTTTTTGTTGTTGTGTGTCTTCAAGTCACTTCTGACTTATGGCAATCTTAAGGTGATCCTGTCATGGCAAGATTTGTTCAGAGGCTGAGAGAGTGCAACTTGCCCAAGATTACCCAGTGGGTTTGCATGGCTGAGCAGGGATTGGAATCCTGGTCTCCAGAGTCATAGATCAACATTCAAACCACTACACCACATTGGCTCTTAATTTATTATTAATTATTGAATTATTAATTATTGGCTTTTTCATAAGGCACTAGATCTCACTCAGAGTTTTCAAAAGTTACTTTTTTGGACTATGCTTCCCAGGAGCTAAGGGGGTCGTACTGGCACATAACTTTTGCAAGCTGTGATTTTGTTGATGTGATACTTAGCTTGAATGAAAAAAATACCAGATAAACTCCACAATATCTTTGAGAAATGATAGTGTGGACTACCTAACAAGAAGGCCATTCACATTATCACTATGATATAGCACTATGATTCCATGTTAATTGCCATGTTGCCATCCATTGGAATGTGGGATTTGCAGTTTAGGGAGAGATATTTAGAATTTGCTGCCAAAGAGCTCTAGTGCCTCACTAAACTAGAAACCTCAGTGTTCCATAAATGCTTCTATAGTAGTTAAAGTGCAATCATAGTGGTTTAATGGTGATGGTGGAACCTCTTATATTTCCTTTGGTTTTGGTATGCTTCCACAAGCATTCTGGGAAACATTCAAAGCTAACAAGAACCATAGTATCCCTGTGTTCCCACACCAGAGACACTGGCATCTATGGGAACTAATTTTCCTTGATTGCCTGCATTTCTGGAAAATATATCCACCTTCGTGGCAGTGTTATTACTGTTGAAACTTGCTCACTGTATCCAAGTGATAGGAAACAGGGAGATTGACCCTTGTGCACCATGGTGGATATTTCTGGGTCCAATGCACAGAAGGACAGTCAAAATACACCATTTAGAGCAAGAGTATCAATACTAACAGCCATTATTCAGTATCAGATTCCACATCCCCAATCTTTATTTTTAAATACACATACAGAGAGACTCCAGTTGTTTCCAAAACAATGGATAATAGCCTATATCAACTACTTAAGGCCTTTCCTCACTACACTGTTTGTAGTGCTGTCACTCCACTTTCAAGATTCTGTGGAATTCTGGGGTTTGTAGTGTACTGAGGCCAAAGAGCTCTCTGGCTGAGAATTCTAAATACCCCTCCCTAAACTGCAAACCCCAGGATTCTATGGGATGTTGAAAGTGGAATAATAGCACTACAACAGTGTAGTGCAGAAAGGCCCGTAGTGAAGCATACTTAGCTAAGTAACCTCTCCTGACCCGAAGCCCCCCCCCAAACCTGACAGAAATGTCATTCACCCATGGTTCAATCACTGGCAGAATGGAACTCCTGCTCCCTGGTTAAAGTAAATATTCTGCATTCACAATCACTACTTTATCATGACTGTGACATGCTGACACAATTTTAACTCCTTCTCAACTGACTTTAGTATATTTAACTCAGTAGCTTATATAGAATACTGTCCAATATCATAATTACATTGAGGAAATTACAAAGGAAGAGAAAAGTAAGTTTTTCAAGAGAGAAGGTATACTGCATTTGCTTTCTCTTTTTTCCCCACACAGGAAACAGCCCAGTTTTTAAAATCAGCCTCACTTGAATTTCTAACCCATGTGTTAGGTTTATGAGGAAGGCATTGACTTTCCTAAGAATGCTGAGCACATTCTATTGACTTCAGTGACTGAACTGCTTAATTCCCATAAAATGGTAAGAATGGAAATGGGCATTCATTTTTACCAGCTGGATGCTTTTGTTGTTATTGTTAACTGCCTTCAAGTCAACCTTGACTTATAGTGGCCCTATGAATGAGAGACCTCTAAGTCACCCTATCATCAACAGCCCTGCCCAGGTGTTGCAGATTCAGGAAAGTGTCTTCCTTAACTGAGGCCCTTTCTGCTCGATGCACCCCACCAACCATGGGGACAGGAGAAGGATGGGACCAGGACGATCTTATGTATGATGCTGTCCTGGTCCCGTCCTTCTCCTGTCCCCAGGTGCCACAATCATGCCACAAATCATTGACAGATTTTCCCCATCAGTGACCAGCAATTGTGCCACTCTTCTGCCATGCACCTGTACTTATCTTGCTTGAGGAGGTCCCAGAAGCACAATGGCTGTGCTTTCTGCCCCAGTGCAGCCTAGAATGGGAAGTGCTCCATCGTGCTCCCCTCTTAGCAGAGCTGCTGCTGCCATCGTCACCAGATGCCGCCAGGACAAAGGTTGTGGAAAGGGCCTGAGTCTATCCAACTCTAATGCGGTCTTCCCCGTTTCCTACTGCCGTCTACCTTAGCACCCTAAAAGCCCACTTTTAAAAAAAAAAGGAAATCTGGATGTCCATCTTAGCTGCTTATTTTATACTTCTGGTATAAGAAGCTGCTGAACTTGAAAACTGAAAATTAAAGAGAACTTGTTCAGACAGCATATGTCCTTTAGAATTATTAAATCAGATTGACATCCCAAGTCCCGCTGATTTTTGCACAACTTGTTTCCTAAACTACCTCGACTTACAGTGTTAAACCACTAGATCCAATCTTTGCAATACTCCTGTGAATGTTTTTGTTAAGACAAACACTTGTAAATTCATACAGTGTCTGTGAACATCTGCTTTATATTTATTCAGAATGTACATTTGTAGGCATCTCAATTGTGTGCAGAACAAATATTTGAAGCAGATGCTTCCACAACCAAGAATAACAAGGAAAGAAGCCAACATTTATTACTTTCCAAAATCTTCTATCATTCTTTAGTGGGGATTGTCAGTACAGTCTACTCATTTGCAGTTTTCATTAGACATTGTGATGTTAACCCATTTTGTCCAATAACGATTTACGTAATTTGAAATGCGAAAGTCTGGGATTTTTTCAGTTTAGAGCTCATTCCCAGTCCATAACTATAGTGCTATGCTGTGGTTGCCAAACTGAAAATTGGAAAGGGCTCCTGTACCTTTAATAGTTGTACAGAAGAGGGAATGTCAGCAGGTATTGCTTGCTGGTGTAACAAGCAGCAACTGCTGAAATTTCCTCTTCTATACAACCATTAGAAATATAGGAGCAGTCTCTAGTTTTAACTCAGGTATCTTTTAACTATGCCTTCACTTTAACTGCCAAATCTGCTTCATATGGTATCCTGGGCATATTTGGATTTGCAGTCATCCTTTGAAACTGAATGATGTTCCTGAGCTTCTCATGAATCCAATTGTCATCTGTCCATCCGTTCATTTCTTCCTTTACTGGCCATTTCAGCACCAGACTGTTATAGTGCTATTATTCCACTTGCAACATCGTATGAAATCTTGGGGTTTGCAGTTGGTCTGCCCCTCCCAAAACTGCAAACCCCAGGATTCCATAGGATGTTGCAAGTAGAATAATAACATTATAACGGTCTAGTGCAAAAATGGCCACTAACTGTATAACCAGCCTTTTAAAAGTGTCTCTCATAAGGCAGTTTTCAGTCATATGTAAGTTAAGCAAATGCATAATACTCTTTTTGATAAATCATAATTAAAATTTAAAAATAAACCATTAAAATAATAGTAGACAGTGGTAGCCATTGATAACATAACATGAATATGAATATGAATATGAATATGGGAACATCAGAACAGAACATCAGAATTCAGGCCAGTGAAGCCAGACCTTACAATAACCTAGTTACCAAGCTTTAAATTATGACAAGCAGTGGTAATGCCTGAATTTTCAACACAGATGGAAAAATATACTTGAAAATAGTCTTAAAATGGCCTTTAAAAAACATATTTCTTCAGTTTCAGGAAACTGTGACAAGGAGAAATTCAATCTAATGAGAATTTTTGCAGTTTTGGACTTGTTTTCTGTGCAAAAAACCCACATGTGAATGTTGGGCAGAATTAAGTCCCCAACTACAGAACTGAACAGAATAAATACAGAATTCTCCACACATCAAATAGCATTCTGCACACTAAACAGTATTTTCTGCAAAGAAAATAATATTCCTCTGGGTTTCCATTCATGGAATGTTTTCTCTGCAAAAATTCCATGTGCAAATTTTGTGCAAAATGAGTTCTGAACTGTGAAAGAAAGAAAAGAAAGTTAATTGTAGGAAAAAAGAAAGAAAAGAAAACTGCAGAAAGAAAATTGGTAAAATTACTTGCTAGTTCCTTCAAGAATAAAATTAGCAAAGAATTACATCCTACATTTCTAATGAGTACTTCAGTTCCTGTAGTGATGCAAACTATCAAACTGTTATTGTTATTACTATTAAGATTATCCATAATGTTTTCTAGGTGCTACACAAACATAAAAATTCAATAGACTTCTTCCTTTGTTTACTGGGAAATATAAGAGAAACAAACATGTTTTGCTTCTTTATTATATGCAGCAAGTTCCATAGATGTGCTATAAATTTGCCTTATGTTTTATCTAGAGTCACTGCATGCCTGCCAGTGTACACGGAATATTTTTTTTTCTTTTTAAGACTAACCTAAACTTCTCTCATCTGGTCTGCATAATCTGCCTAATCTTGCCATTTCTTTGAACAACGGAAAATTGCCTGAATATTTAAAGATGTATTGTTCTCAGTGAAACATAATGTTCAGCTACTCTGGTTGCCTTAGCAACATCGACTTCTAAAAATACAAAAGACACAATCTACAAAGTAAATGACTGTGTAATAGAGAGAAACTGCTTCCCTGTCTGTGATCCAGTCCCTATGTCATTGCCAAATTATTGACCTGAAGCAACATATTTGCACAGCTACAGACCTGTGAAAAGCAGCTGTATTAAATGTAACCTTTTTGCTAAGTTCTAATGAACTAAATGTAGGACAAGCCTCTCGGGCACACGCCATTCCCAAGGCATGCCTGTGCCTGCAGAGTCTTGTTGCTGTGTTGTTGTGTGCCTTCAAGTTGCTTCTGATTTATAGCGACCTAAAGATGAACCTATCATGGGATTTCCACAGCAAGATACACTAAAGTGTGTGCCTTTGCCTTCCTCTGAGGCTGAGAAAGTGTGATTTGCTCAAGGTCATGCAGTGGGTATCCATGCCTGAATGGGTATTTGACTCTGTTCTCCAGAGCAGTAGTATAGTGCTCAAATGCCTATACCACCCTGGCTCTCTGCAAAGTCTTATGAGGTCTGAAAAGTGAATTTCACTATTTGAAGTAAGCTGCTGTTCCTTACGGTCAATTGTAATTACCGTAGCCCCTCCAGATTCGTGAGGGTTAGGGGCACAGAACCCTCACCAAAGTGGAAAGAACACAAATAACTCCCTCGCTGTGATTCCTCTCCCATTCCCCTCCGGAGCTTCCTCTGTTCCATTCTTTACTTCTGGCCCCAGCAATAGAGGAAAGGGAGAAAAAACACAAGCTAAAAGGCTTACCAGTACTTTCCCGTCAGACAGTGAAGTTCTGGAGTTCTAATTACTTCTGGTGGCTGTCTTGAGAAAGGAGCACCTGACCAATTCACAGCCAATACACAGCAGAATGTGCAACCACATGGCAGAGAGGCCATATCTTTAGTAATGGGAGGGGGCTTTGCTCACCCAAAAGCGGGGGGGAAAACCTTCATTTTAAACACAAGCCTCACAAGCCTGGGGTGAAGAATGCGAGGGTTGAGAGGACGAGGGGGAGGAGAAAGTATTGGCCTCACAAATAATCAGATTTGCAAAGGTGAAACATGTGAATGTGGAGAGAAGTTTGTAGATAATTTTAGAAGAAAGGGGGTGTGCTCACCAGTTTATGTTGAGTGCCTTCCATATGCATGTAAGTCATCAGGAAACAATATTAATTACATGTCATTAAAAATTTTTCCGTTGATGACCAAGAGCTGGAGTTGGTAACCTGTTGGCTCTTGGCCTAATTTTTCATAAGGTAGTACAGAGCAAGAGAAGCACAGATAAGACAGTAGACAAAGGCCTTTTTCGCAATAGCCTGTTATAGTGCTATTATTCTACTTTCAACATCCTATGGAATCCTTTGAGGCCCCTCCCTAAACTGCAAACCCCAAGATTCCATACGATGTTGAAAGTGGAATAATAGCACTATAACAGGCTAGTGCGGAAATGGCCAGAGAAAGAAACCAGTGTAACCCTGCAAAACTTCAAAATCCCCCTGCTTTTTGGTTCCAGCTCTTCACACAAGCAGGTTTGGCTCCTTCCCCTATCAGCCCTAGCTCAAATTGATTTCTGCCATGGAGAATTAGTTCTTCATGGGAGAAAGTTTCTCCAACTCCGTCAAGAGGAAAGATTGGTTTTACAACCAAAATTAGAAATAGCTACATTAGTGGGAAAAGATAAGGGAAGAAAGGAAAGGGGAAGAGAAAGAGTCTGTATATTTTTTACACTTGTTGTCTCAGGCAAGAGCCCATTTATGCACTGGGGGAGAGAGAACTCTTTGGAGTCTAGGAAGGCAGGATCCCTCTTCTTTCAGAGCCTGAGGCATGGGTGGGATACTGAAGGGTGTTCCTCAGAGAAGAGGTTGCTGTTAAATGGAGGAGAAACCTGCCCCTCACTGAGATCACTGTTGTGCAGTGAGAAGTAGAAATATGGTTATGAACAAATAAAAACAATGAACCTTTTGGTTTTTAATATTTGTTTTCTGTAAAGCTAAGTAAACTGTTCTTACAGAAAGGTAAATTAGTAAGGTCACCAAGGCAAGAGTTCTGAAAATATTCACAGACGTAAGAGAGCCAAGGAGTTGTCATAAGAGCCTGAAGATTGTTTCTTTGAGACAAAGGGCCCTTTCCCTTTGTTATTGTTGTAGTCCTTTGATCCCATTTTAATTGCCATGGCAGCATCCTATGGAATCCTGGAATTTGTACTTTGGGGAATCACTAGAGGCTCTAGCAAGAAAGTCTGAATACCTCATAAAACTATAAATCCCAGGGTTCCATAGATTGCAACCATGATAGTTTAAAATGCCAACAAAACGCTGTTTTTGTGTAGTGTGAAAGGGCCCAAGTGTTTCATATATAGTTCCTGTTACTCAAAAAATTCAGTTTGATTCACAGTTCAGATAGTTTCTACTAGAATGAGGAAAGTAGCAACAACATATTCAATTAGCCATGACTTTAAAGCAGAAAAGGACTTAAACATAGTTCCGAGCCTTTCAAAAGCTGATTTTTAGCTTTTTAAAATGTGATAGTCTGGTTTGTTTTCCTAATTTACTTTTTTTTCTGCTGCTCAAACTTATCATGCTGCCTCATGTTTCATTTTTCTATGTGATGGCTATATTTTAAACTCTTTGACTTCCATTTTTCCCCCTTGGGAAAGGGGATTGTGAAGGGGCTAAAAGAGAGGGACATTGGAGGCTAGTGTCTGGAAAACGGAGGTGGTAAGAAGGAGAAAAGAAGGAGGAAAGGCTGGATGCTGGAGAAGATCGACAGACATGAATGCCTTCAGTGATGCCCGGATAGTCACCATTCCCCCGATCAGTGCTCGTGATCTACAGGTGGCATTTAACACCGGTGCGTTTAGCAAGGATGTATAGGGGAGAGAAGGAGAAATGTTGAAAATGTTGGAAATGTGAGGCTAAAGGCACGTTCTACCATTTATGGTGGACGTGCAAAAGAGCTAGAGAGTACTGGGAAGAAATACACGAGATAATTAAGGATATATTTAAAATTGATTTCCCTCTGAACCCAGAATTGTATTTATTAAACATATTGGATTTAACACCTAAATTAGATGAAGCACACCAGAGGATTTTACTTTATATGATTACAGCAGCTAGAATAGTCTACGCACAACAGTGGAAACAAAAGGAACCCCCAAAGATAGAGGATTGGATAATGAGGTTATACAAAATGGTGGAATATGATAGGATTCGAATTTGGACGACTGAAAGATCCACGACTCAGTGTGAAGATAGATGGAATTTGGTATTACCTCTATGGGAAAAGTTATGGGGGGAAAAGCGGTCTGGGGGATGGAAAAATAAGAGTAAGACAAATACGAATTATGGAATATGTAATATTGGAACGATTAGAGTTGAATGTTATTATTGATATTAAATAAAAATGTGTTGTAAATATGGGATGGAAATTGAAGAGAAAAAAAGGGGAAAAAAGAAAGAAAAAAAGAGGAAAAAAGAGGAAAAAGAGGAAAATAAGAAGAAAGAAAATGGAATGATTAGATTAAGTAGGAACTTATTGAAAAGACAGAGTATTGAAGTGGCAAAAGAGAGGATATGGGGGGGGGGAAGACTTAAACAGATATGGGAGAACTTAGGGAAAATAATGGTTTCGCGTATTTATTCATTTATTTAAAACAGATATAATATAACTATATATGTATAAGTATATATTTATTGAAATTTAGAGAAAGAATTGTATATATATGTGAGCACTCACTTCCTGAAGAATGGGGAGGGGAGGGTAAGGGGGTAAGGGTAAGGGGGGAGTAAAGGAGAAGTTATTTGGAAACTAAGGGTAATTAGAAATGTGAAATTAAGAACTAATGGCAAATGTATGACATTAAATATGTATATTTAGATATAATTAAATTATAATATATATAATTAAATTAATTTCTTATAAATTAAGTATGAAGAATGATTAGGATAATACAAAAGATATGTCAATGTTTGCCTATTTTCGGGAGGAATATTGTAAAAGGTTACCTGGGTGAGAGAAATTACTGTAAAAGGATTATGATAAAGGGGTTACCTTTTATCATAATATGATGGTATATCATTATATGATATATGATATATGATATCATTATATGATTGTATAATTAAGCTCTCCTTTCTCTTTTAATAATAGAACTGAATTACTTAATAAAATATATTTAATTTTTTTTAAAAAAAAAGTAGAAAGATCGAGGATCATTCTGTGAGTTTGGAACTACATAATTGATTTGAATTTCACTCCCTTACCAGTGATGATGAGGAACAGGTACAAAAGCAATAGTGCTGGTCCTCAAAGAATGTGCAGGTGACTTTGGAAGATTCAGTACATAGGATGGACCCTGCCAATCTCCAGAGGAGACATGTAGTGGCAGTAGGTGACTCCTTGGTAAGGGAGACAGAAGGAGTGGTTTGAAGGCCCAACAGGATGTCTTGAGAGGTATGCTGCCAACCTGGGGGAAATATCCATGATGTAACAGATGACAAGACTCATCAAACCCACTGACTATTATCCCTTCCTTTTGGTCCATGTGGGAACCCATGATATCACAAAAGATTAGGAGGTTTTGGATAGGAAACTGAAGGACTTTGATGCACAAACTGTCATTTCATCTCTCCTCCCACTTGGAGCACATGGCCCAGGAAGGGAGAGGAGATTAGTAGAGGTGAACAACTGGATCTGATCCTAACTAACAATGAGGACTTGGTTAATCACAGAATCACAGAAGTGGAAGAAACAGGGTCATCAAGTCCAACCCTCTGCCATACAGGAATACATAATGAAAGCCTACCTAACAGATGACCATCTGGGCTCTGTTTAAAAACTTCCAAAGAAGGAGACTCCACCACGTTCTGTAATAGCATAATGGGGTGGAAGTGGCAAAATCCTTAGGTGGGAGTGACCATGTTCTCCTGGAGTTTGTTATACAGCAGAAAGGAGAAGCCAAACATCAGGCAAGCATCCTAAACTTTAAGAAAGCTGATTTCAGGAAACTTAGGGAAATACCTGGTGTGACTACATGGTCAGGAATACTAAAAGAGAAGGGAGATCGTGATGAATGGGAGTTTCTTAAAAATGAGATATTGAAGGCACAATTTCAAACAGTTCCAATGAGTAGCTAAAAATGAGAGGTGTCTAAAGAAACTGGGATAGAAGGTTAAAGAACTTCCAACTGAGCTAAGATTTAAAAGGGTCATATACAGGAAATGAAAAAAGAGGCAAATTAGCAAAGAGGAATTTAAACAAATAGCCAGCACATGTAGGGATAAAGTCAGAAAACGTAGATCACATTACAAACTCAGGCTTGCTAGGGAGGTTAAAAACAATAAAAAGGGCTCTTTTCATTATGTCCATAGCAAAAGGAACAATAAGGAAATGGTAGGGCCACTGTGCAGATAACATGGTAAAACGCTAACGGGAACAGAAGAAAGGTAAAACTACTCAACACTTCCTTTGCCTTGGCCTTTCCCTAAAAAGAAAACAGTGCTCAACCTGGGGAAAATGGAGTGGATGATGCAGTAGGGGAAATGCAGCACAGAACAAGTAAAGAGGTAGTACAAGAATACCTAGCTAAATGAATTCAAGTCTCCAGGGCCAGATGAACTACATCCAAGGATATTAAGAACTGGCAGAAGTACTCTCAGAACCAGTGGCAATAATCTTTCACAATTCCTGAAGAACAGGAGAAGTCCCACCAAACTGAAGGAAGGCAAATATTGTCCCCATCTTCAAAAAGGGCAAAAAAGAATGTTATCCTGACTTCTGGGGGTTCCCTGGGGGATGCCTTGATTCACTCCAAAAATGCAAAGACTGTGGGAATTAGCGGAGCACTGGCCTTGGCAGAACAAAGGGCAGGGTAACTCAGCAAGACCTTCAACCCAATTTTTATGGGGTCAGACCAAGCAAAAGCCAGCCAAAGATTAAAAAGTAAGCTAAAATGTGTTTTTATTGGGGGAATTCACTCATGCATGCACACAAGATACATACAGTCAACCACTCACACAAGAGCTAACTGAAGGAAAAAGGGAGGGAAAAAATTATGGATAGAGAGGCTGAAGCTTTTGGGATTATATAATTACCATTCCAGAAGAGTAGTGAAATGTGACTTAAACTTCTATCTAAGGGCAGACAGATCAGGGCCCTTTTCGCATCTTACCTTTTTCCAGCGTTGGAGTGAGGGGATCACGCAAGAAGCCTCTTCCAAGAGGCACTTGCATCCCCTCCGCTTCTCCTCTGCACCAGCTCCATGCTGGCTGGAAGGAAGCATGAGCCCCTTCCTTCCGCAACGCAGCCAGGTATTTTCCCAGACTGCACTGGGGAAGGAAGCGCAATGGCCGCGCCTCTGGAGCCTCCGCATGCAAGGTAAGTGCATGTGGGGCCCGGCAGGGACGTGTGATTGCACATCATTTTCAGCAATAAGCCAAAAATTATATGATGTGTGATCGCCACCTACTGGCCTCGGGAGCATTGCGCGATTGTGAGGACATCATGTGAAATGGTCCTCGCAATTGTGTGAAGCTCCTGAGGCCATTTCGCAACACAACTGGAATGCGAAAAGGGCCCAGGATTCAGAACGACATAGTGAAGTCTTGCATTTCATCTGACTGCAACTGACTTCTCAAAAATAAGGGTTTATATCCTCTCTTTTCCTGCCTGAAGGGATGTGTGTTGATTGCTCTCCCAGCCTAGTGAACACTGAGAGTTGCAACACAGACAATGGATTCTGGAATGGACTGATTGGTTTCAATGTCTTGGTTGAGCGGGGGTTTCTGGGCTATCTGCAGTAGGATATGTACACAGTAGGGGTCCTGGGTACCTTATTTTTTTCTCGTGTTGGCAGTTGATAGAATTAGCTCAGAGCCATTAAGTCAGGCTTTCTTGGCTAATTTCAGAGAATTTTCGACCTGGCCATGCTAGGGTCACCTCTGGCCTACTCCCAGCCAGTGTCCCTTTCTTCCATATGGCCTTGCCAGCCATAAGTATTATTTATATATTATGCCAACACATCTGCCAATTAATATATGTTGCCAATTAGACCATATCAAAATGTGGGGGTGTATGGCCTGGTAACAAGAGGACCCATACAATTTACTACCCACATTAAGACTGGAAAAGATTCTAGGACAGATCATTAAACAGACAGTCTGTAAGCCCTCAGAATGTAATATTGTGATCACTGAAAGTCAACATGGGTTTCTCAAAAACAAGTTATACCAAATTAATCTCTCTCGCTGTTTCTTTTGATAGAGTTACAAATTTGGTAGATTAAGGGAATGCTGTGGGTGTAGCATATCTTGATTTCAGTAAGGCCTTTGACAAGGTCCCCCATGATATTCTTTTTTTTTTGACAGGATGACTATGTTTATTTTTTTATTTTTTATTTTTTATTTATTTTAATTTTTAACATATACAAGCACTTAAACCAAAACAAATAATACATATAGTCCTACATAACAAACTAACCCACAACCCCAAACCATATATACTTAAACCTACTAATAGAAAAGACAATACAACAATACTACAATAATTCCTAATAATAATCCTCCCACCCCTTTTATACCCTCCCCCCTTTGCTGAAACTCAAGTTAACATCTGTAAATTCCTTCTAAATCTTCAAAGAACATGATATATAGATCTACATTTATATTTATGCAGACAGTTTGTCAATAACAATATCATGATATATGGTAATGTGTACATAATATACTTCTAATATATAATATACAATATTCATATTATGTATATTATTTATACTATTTTATAATAATATAGTTTATAATATTATAATACTTTTAGAAGTTCTGATTATCTATATTGTCTTTGATGATTTAATTTAATAAATCCCATGATATTCTTGCAAAGAAAGTAGTAAAATGTGGGCTACAGAATGCTGCTGTTAGGTGAATTTATCATTGGCTGATCAAATGCAAAGGGTGCTCACCAATGTCTCCTCTTCATCCTGGAGAGAAGTGACTAGTGAGGTGGCAAGGTTTATTCTGAGAGGTTTGCCACTGGCTTCCTGTTAGACTAAGGGAGTGCAACCTGCTTAATGCCGTCCCAGAGTTTTAATGGCTGATCAGGGATTCAAACCCTACTCTCCCAGAGTTCTATTTCAATATTCAAACCATGCACCATGCTGATAGGATTCAAGGTGACAGCAACCAGCTAAAAAAGGGATATTGGTATCATAGCTGGATGTAACTATTAAACTAGTGTACAGCTCCAATTAAAAAAAGGAAAAAAAATCATTGTGCACAAGTAGAAAAGGAACTGGAAATATAACTGCCAATAGCATACCATCCCGATAGAAATCCACAGTGTGACCACAATTGGAATACTGAGTACAGCTCTGCTGACCACATTCCAAAAGGAAATTATGGAGCTGGAAAAGTTGTAGAAAGGATTGATCAAAATGTCTCAATAAATATAGCAACTTGGATACAAGAAATTTTTTACAATGTTTGGTTTTATTTAGGTTAGGGGGAAAAACATGAAAAGGGGGAAACATAATAGAGGCGCATAAAATTATGCATCTGTTGTATACTGGCTCAGGGTCATCTACTGAAACTGAGTGAGAGGAGATTCTTATAGCTCTTTGCATATATTAAAGAATCATGCTCTTTGCACGTATTAAAATTTATTGGTTTCTCATTCAATTAATTAAAGACTTGATTAATAGTTATAAGTTATAAGAAAAGAAATTCCTTCTAAATATTAGGAATATCATCTTTACTGTAAGAACTGTTTGACAGTGGAATAGAATGCCTCAGATGGTAGTAGAGTCTCCTTCTTTGGAGGTCTTTGAACAGAAGTTAGATGTGCATCTTTCGAGAGCGCTTTAGTTATATATATGTGCATGGCAGGGAGTTGGACTCAACAGCACTTGTAGTCCCTTCCAGCTCTAAGATTCTATTAGTCTAACTTCATTCTAGAATTATATTAATCTGAACGCCCAAATTAAGTCAATCAATTAAATTAAAAATAAATTTAAGTAAGTTTTCCTTTTTATTAGAAAATGCCTAACTTAATTGATAAGTAAATTGATTTTAATTGGTTAGTTCCTATGATTGACTTTGGGAATAACAAAAAATGGTCTGAGCTGCAGGCAACTGGACTTCTCCCGCCCTGACATGTAGTAAAAAGTGCTGCTACATTCGCTTCCCCTTGCACTCTTTGTTCAGGAAAGAAGACACCCTTGACAACTGTAAAAGACTATGGGTAATATCTTGCATCAACCTGGTAGAGCATCAAGCTGTTCTAGATGTAGCTCTGCTTCCTTCCTCTCTCCCCATGTTTGCCAACCACCTCAACTGCTAGCTGAGCACACATCCCCATTTGCTGGCCAAGGAAAGTGGGCAGATGTGTTTCTATTCTGCAATATCCCATTTATTATATTGTC
Source organism: Iguana delicatissima (assembly GCA_948472985.1). NCBI lineage: Eukaryota > Metazoa > Chordata > Lepidosauria > Squamata > Iguanidae > Iguana > Iguana delicatissima. The sequence continues at coordinate 461,994 of CAOKZL010000174.1, forward strand.
AATACTTTCATGGTATTTATGTTATTAACTACTTCAGTTGATATGTTATATCGGTATCCAGATCTACCAGGTGTTACTGAGTAGAGTTTTGGGCCCTCAGTGATTTGGATTCCACCAGAGAATCCAGAAATCAGTGAGGTAACGTTGGATACTGTGCCACATTCCAAGCAGTATAACTTTATTTGTATTATTGTGATCCTATAAATGGCAATTTTGTTCAGATGTTTTCTCAGTCCATATCAAATTCCTCACAGAGGACCTATCACTACTGGAACCACAGATGTTTTATTTTCACAGAGGTACTGAATCTTATCTTGTAGGTCTCAATTTTTCATAATCTTTTCTCTCTCTTTGTCTTCGTTTTGCTGTGCCCTGGGACTACCACATCCAAGCTTTCTTTTTCTCAACCACAGTTATGTCTAGCAGATTCTCACAGGATTTTTATATCATTGTTTTCAACAACTTTTTCTAGTTTATATAATTGTGGCCATCCTTATTATCATCATAATGATGCAATGTATTCTGTGTTTCTACTGTTTTGTAGAAGAAACCATCATGGCCTGCCATCTTGAAACACTGGTCCCTGCTACTAGGCAATTTTTCACAAAACTGTGCTTGGTGTGAAGAAAATGATTTTTTTTTTCATTTTTTCATTTCAGAGGCTCCAACAGTATCAACATAATTGATTCCTACAGAGTATTTGCTGGTACACCCAATTACAGACTCACTTGGAGGAGGACAGCCTGCAATGAGAGTAACTCAAAATAATTAAATGTAGAAACATGTTTAAAGATGATACTTTTATTAAAAGCATAAAAAGCAAGAGATGGTGGTATATTAATTAAAGGCTGGCTGTGTGACTAAAGTAATTAAGCAGACCCATATGGAAGCTGAGGTCTCCCACCCACCCAAACCTTTAGTCAAATGAAAACAAAAGAATTACACTGCTGAAAGTCAGCAGCTATGGAAAACATAGTCCTCTGTAAAAACTGGTTCTAGATGGTACAAAGTGGATTTTTGATTGATAGTTCCATCCCTTTGGCAAAACAACTGAGATAGTAATGATTTCAAGTTCATATGAAATGCAAGCTGGCATTAGCTTCTCATTTGGCGGGTTTTCTTTCCAAGAATTGTCACAGGTTGGAGGCAGAGTAAGTGTGACATACCCTATATTGGATGTCATAGCAGATAACTTCATGGAAATTAGTGATGTCAACAGTGTGACACCACAAGGAAGCCCTTAAATCACAAGGCTACAGTGTTTTTCATGAATCTTTCTTAGGAGGAATCACATTGACCCTTTCTGCAACTCACCTTTTCTCAGTGCTGGGGTGCAGTGCTCGAGTGAGCAGCCTCCAGAGAGAGGCTCTCACATCCAGGGTCCTTCAGCTTCACATGAGCTTCCTGCTCGCACGAGAGTCCGCCTCTTCCTTTGCAGTGCAGCCTGGGACCTTCCCAGGCTGCACTGGGGCAGGAAGCACAACCGGCCCGGCTCCTGAGGCTCTGCACGCAAGGTAAGTGCGTGCGGGGCCCCAGAGCGATGCATGACTGCGCAACATTTTCTCCTTCAAGCCGAAAATGAAAAAATGCGTGAGCGGTCCCTGCCAGCCCCTGAAGCATTGCGCAAATGTGAGTGCGTCATGTGGACCACTCCTCACACGTGCGCAATGCTCGAGGGGCCCATTCACATTAAAAATGCCATGCAAAAAGGGCCGTTGAACCAAATGCGCTGCATCAGCTTGCTTGGAGGGTACCTCCAGCAGACTATTACCTAAATGTTTTTTTGGGAATTTGTCCTATCTAAAACCCAAAAGCTGGTGCTTATCCCAATGTCATCTACTTTCATCTGTAATTTTCTTCCCCCACAACTTCCTTGTCAGAATGCTTAGAATTTGTGCTACCAGACTGCTAGCAGAAGGCTAGCACAGTGAGTGTATACCTCTCAGACAATAGTTAAGGATCCCTAATTTAGTTACAAAAGACCCTAAATCTGGCTTCCACAAGCACGAGTCTAATCAGGCAGTCATTATGAAGACTCCAACTACTACTTGCCTACTTCTTGCTGTGAGAAGAAGAAACAGGAAGTGACCACAGAAAAAGGAGGTAAGGCCCAAGCAAAGCAATTTACACATAGAACTTGAGAACACAAGAGTGGGAATCATCAAGGGCTATCTGTCTGCCTGTCTTCAGTGGTTCAGGTTACAGTTTTGGTGCTCTAATTTTTAACATCCTTTCATCTTTTTTTTTTAAATAGAAATTCTGTTTTTTGGTAGATTTTTTGCCAGGTCCATGGCAGTTGGAACACGGGGGCTTTGCCTATATATTCTATTCTATTATATCTATTCTATTATATTTACCTATAAAACTTGTTGAGAGTACGCAAAGCAAAAATCTCTGCTGGTATACTTACATGGCATGTAGAAGTTGTGGAACTGGCTAGTCCATGAATACTGTGGGCAGTCCAGGGTTGTCAAGTGAAACAAGAGACCAGGGGCCATTTCCGTGCTGTTACCTTACTTACCTCACCTACATGCTATGCCCTGAGGATCATAATTATTTTATATCAAACATAGTGAGCCATAGAGATCTACTGGATGGACACGCAGGCAGTAGAGCTATGGAAATAGATCAAAGGGTAGCCCTGTTTTCTGTCACGCATCCTAGGTGAATTTTGCAAATGGTTCACACAGGCCATTTGAATGGATTTTCAGCAGTGATGGCACTAACAGGAGACAGAAGGTCTCTGGGATCAAATTAACATTTCAAACAGTCAGGAATGTTACACTTTGGAGGCATGCATCCTTCCATCTTGCAGGAAACTACAAGGATGCCTGGCTGTATTTTCTTTGAACTCCAAAGCTGAGATCCATCATCATAAAAATGCAGCCATCAGGTCCCCAGGACATTTTTTTTAGCTCTGTTCACCACTATAACTGGGACCCCTTTTTCTCTTCCATTTTGGAGGAGGAGGAGGAGGAGGAGTTCTCCCAGACTTGCAACAATGCTTCTGCAAGTGGAAAAGCTCCCCTCAGCCTCTGGGGGAGAGGTTGAGATGAGCTTTTTGCTTGTATTTTCCCAGCCTAAGCCTTCTGGATTGGTATAGTATTACCCCAAAACTCTCATGTCTCTCTCCCTCTTAATTTTCACCTCTTTTTAAATTTCTATAGTCTTGTATGCTTGTGGGAGTGAGTGCGACTGAGTGATTGTATGGATTTTAACGTCTATTTCAATAAAATACTTAAATTTGAACAGTTAGCCTGATTCTCTGTGATCCAACTTTGTAAAAGCTGGGCTAAAAGATCTTTAATTACCCTGCCCTCTTTGCATTGCTAAAGCAATGTTCATAGCTAATTTTCCCCACAAGTGATAATTTTAACAGGCATTGGGAATCCCCCTACGGGACCCCCAGCAAGCAGGGTAACAATTATTCCACTTTCAACATCCTATGGAATCCTAGGATTTGCAGTTTAGGGAGGCTCCTCAGGCAAACCCCAGGATTCCATAGGATGTTGAAAGTGGAATAATAGCACTATAACAATCTAGTGCAGAAATGGCCAGGGATCCTGTTGCTCTAGTGGTTCTATAGAATAGGGAATTTCAGCAGATGTTGCTTATCACACAACAAGCAGCTGAGAGTCATGATGCACTCCATAGCAGGTCATAGTTGTTTCAGTTCCAGGGAGGGGGTGATGCTTGTCTTCCAGACTCCAGCTATTGAACTAGTTACATAAGGAACTACAAGAGACCTCCTTACAAAATGCCAGAAAAAGTACAACCACTAGTGTAACTCCCAGTTGCATGAGCATAGTAACCCAATGGGATCTTGGTCTCTGCTTCCATTGTGCATCACTGTTTCCACAGCTGGATCGGAAGAGAGATTTCTGTCGCTAGCTCCCTTCTCCCATACAATGCCTCCATCCTTCCAAGGTGTACATGTAGCCTTTGCTACAAAAATCATCCCTCGTTTGTAGATGGAGAGTATATTTTACATCAATTTCTGCTCTCTTTTTACATGGGTTAAGTTGGGGGCAGGGACTGCCTTTTAATTAATTGATTAACTTTCCTGGTACATAATATGGAATAGAGTATGAGGGCAATTTTTTTTTTACCAATGGCTGGAAAGACTCAAATTTGGAAAAGGAAAAGAGAACTTGGCGGGGGGGGAATAACCTCAGATCTCAAGGGTAAAGTGTAAATGCAAGCAAATAACTTTTTAAAAGGATTATTTTGGAGGATAAGTGAGAATTTACACTGAAAAGCACCATTATAACGTTAAATCATAAGATGTATTGTGTGTAAATAATTTGCAAGACTGAAATCAACCTTTTGTTTGGCCTTATTTTCTTCCAGCTGCATAAATTGATGTTAATCAGAAGAATCCAGTCTTAGAACAACCTACCATTTTATTTCCTCTAGCACTTTGCTGAATAACTGCTTCACTTTAATTTGTACTATAAATGTGTACCTAACATTTTTTAAAAAAGTGTTTAAAAAGGTACACAATTGTAAAGCATTTTTATTTTTTAAAGGTAGCTATGGTGTCCTGCTTCTCCACCACCACCTGAATCCCTAGCTGGGCATACCACCTTCAGGCTGAATGATGCAAAAAAGAATAGGATTGGCAAGAATTTTCTTTGTTCAACATCACCTACTTTTTTTTTTTTGGTACCACCTAGGCTGATGAAGAGACCTGGCAAGTTTGATATCCCCTCAAACAAAAGAATTACTTGCTGGGGACATGTCTAAGAAAGCAGTTCTTATACATGCTTGCTCACAGAAAAGTCACACAGATTTTGGTAAGATTTACTGGAAAGAAAAAAATTGTATAGGACAGCAGGTAGAATCCTAAAAAAACCCTGCACATCTATGCATAACCATGCATTTACTGCACAAAATATAGAAACTCCAGGTATGTGAGAGGAAGCCTTGTCACGAGAAAGGTTGTCAGTTCTCAGTTAAGGATATCCACAAAGTTTATCTTTAAAATCCCACAGGAGCATGTAGTTCAGAAACAGGCAGCTAAATTTGGGACCACGCAGGGAATCTCTCTGCTTCTTCTGTACTTTCTATTTATTTTCTATTTTCTTGCAGTTAAGTATTCTTATATGGGTTCTTGACCACCAATGGAAGATGAATTATATGCCTTATGGATTTATTTTTGGGTGGTTCAATAAACAATCATTGCCTTTTTGGCCTTTTCCTGCCCTCAATAACATTTAAGAAACCACTTTTAAATAAACTGAAGTGCAGAGACTCTGGGTCTCAAGCAAGCAAAAATTAACATAATCATGTTTGGATCTGGTAGCAGTTTCCATTTTACTTACAAACTTGTAAGTTTGTAACAAGATTGCAAACAATACAATCATTTTCTGACCTTAAATTTCCTGTAAAAGCCATTTTTTTAAAAAAAAAAAAACCTAAAGGATATGTCTGCATTAATTGTTTGACTGGAGAGATAACCTTCTCTGAAAGCAATACTGGGTGATATCCTTGAAATATGGGGTAAGATCTGAAAATCATCATTCCCTCTACAAAATTTCAAAGGGTAACTCTACTGTCACATAGCTGAACTAGAATTCATCAACAAATGTGATTTTCCTAATTTTGAATTCAACCAAGTTTGGTTTTTTTTTTCCTAAGCTTGGAAAAATTACTGTTTGGACTATATCTCACAGAATCCCCACCAATAAGGTCTGGGGGATCTGAGAGTTGTAACCTCAAAGCATTTCTCCCAAGGTTTTGTTTTGCTTTCAGCTACTGTTCTTAAATTAGCATAGCTAAAGCCACAGTCATTATATTACAGCAAATAACTACTATTCTTAATTATCAGTAAGCTTATCTTATATGTATTTCCACCCCCTTAAAAATATATCATTATGTCTGATTTCAGAAGCTAAACATGGTTGGGCCTGGTTAGTACATGGATGGGAAACCATCAGGAAAGAGTACCAGTGATCTCCTGGAGGATTATGAAAGCATTTTGCCTGGAACCCTGGAAAGTTAGGGTTGACAATACTGGACTAGCTTAAACAAGGGTCTGAGATTTATACAGACATATCATGAATGGCGTTTCTTCTATATCTGAAGCTCTACTTTTTAGATTTTTTCTTTTTTCCCCAGCCCAAATGAGAGAGTTATTCAGGGATCACTTTAAGGGACGAATTCTTCTAGATCCATATCCAGCTTGAGAACTGGTGGACCTGCTCCACTCCCTGGTAAAGTGGTTTGCACAGCAGCCACATAGTGTTATTGTTATAAGCTTGACAGTCTACCAGATATTCCTGGCTGAAATTCTGGACCATCAAATATTTGTTTCGCCCCAAGAATCTAGGAACCAGTGAGGTGTTGCTGGATAATGCTGTACGTCCCAAGCAGTGTCACTTGTTGTAATTGTGTTATTGTGATTCTACCTATAGCAATTTCATTCAGATACTTTTGTCACTTTGCATGGAATTGCTCCTAGAACATCTTTCACCCATAGAACCATAGTTGTTTTCTTTTCCCAGAGGTATTAATTCTGTTTATCAATCTTGAAATCTCAGAGTCTTTTCCTTCTCTTTGGCTTTAATTCTGCTGTATCCTCCTGGAACTGCCACATGTTTTTTCTTAACTACATTTATGTCTGGCATATTATGCTCTAGTTTTTGTTGTTGTTGCTATTTTATTCATTTATATCCTACCATTTCCCCAATATTGGCACTCAGAGTGGCTTATTAAATATTGAAACCAATACAGATTAAATGCCTACAAGAGCATCAGTAAATTATAGAAAAGTTATATCAAAATACAATCAAACAGTCTATAGAATTAAAACCATTTAAAAATCCATTAAAAGCACTAGATTGCACTTATGTGAATCCCCATATGCTGTCACCCTGTGGTTTTCTCCAGCTGATGCACTGAGATGGGTATCAGTCAGAAGGTGGGTCATACAGTTCCTGTATCCATTGCCCTATGCTCCACAAAAGTATTTCAGCAGTAACCAATAACGCTGTGGCCATTTTGACCCTAGCAATGTGTTGTATGTTTATTTCTATTTTTCTCCTCAGACATGGAACCCCTTCTACCACTAGAGCCTCAAATTATCTTCTGCCTACCAAAGCCTTGTCTGTCAGTTGATTTCACAGATTGGCCAAGACAGTAATTTGTCAGGAGAACTGTTCCATTGACTAAGATCTGCCAACCAAGAGTAAAAAAGTGAGCAGGGAAGTAGCACAGAGAGGATGGAGCCAAGACAAAGAAGATCCAAACTTCAAGAACGCAGCCACTATGTACAATGTGAGATCGGGGCAGAGAACATCTTAAGTGATTTCCAGCCTCTCTAGGATGGGAGTGGTTTGAGTTCCACAGAGTTTCAGTTGGCCTAGTCTAATCATGGCTCATCTGGCCCTTGGCCATCTTTGCCATTTAGGATTGTTACCTTATATAGTTCTTCCCTCTCTTCTGAATGCAAAAAACAATACTAGAAGAATGGAATAGGAGAACAGAGTATAAATTGCTATAGCATTACATGTATTTTTTAAAAAAAAAACCCAAGGTGTAGTTTCGGCATGTATAGTGATGTCTTATGGATACAAGCCTATTACCATACATCTACCTGGGTGCACCTTTGGTGTTAACCTTTCTCAGTAGTTGTATTTTCTCAGCGTGTTTATATTTTCTTGCAATTCTAAACTGGAGAGAGTTCTTTCCAATGACTCGTATGAAAAGCAGTACTTCGGCCAGATAACTTTTTTAAAAACAAGTCTGAGACCACCAGAATTCATTATTTGCCTACATAGATAGAAAGCACAGAAGGCTTGTACAGTTATGAATATTTTCATAAAAACACTGTCTGCACAACTTTAGTGCACTGGAGCTGTGATCTTGCACATTCACCTGTGTATACTGCAGAATGAAAATCAATAGTCCAACTCTGTTAGATGGATTTCATTGTGAAATGGATGAAACTGCAGTTATTAAATTATATGAAGTAGAGCTCTCTTTTTTTTCTGAACAATTCCTAACTTGCAAAATTTGTAGCAGATCATATACCTCAGTTCCTTACATGAAAATGAAAGACTGCTGTTATGGCAAGGGCTGTGGGAAGAAAATTTATCAGTATTCCTTTCCATTAAAGCAGCATCTTTAATTGAGAAATGAAATTTTCTGCTGCACTGACTTCTGGACGGATAAGTCTAAGTAATATGTGAAATGAATACTAGAAGAATCAAACCTAATTTGTTATCATTTGCCCCGGGTTTTTCATTGCTGTTAATAGATTGAACACCTTTGGCATAGTTGTCATTTTCTTCTTATTTATTTTTCTACAGTGCCTTGTACATTGAAGCTACTGCCTATGCCTATCTGTCTGTCTATCTAGCATTATTAACAATACTGTGGGTTTTAAAATTTTGTTTTCAGTCAAACAAATAACAAACTCTTATTAGAAAATAATTCTGGAATTACTAAATATTCTGACTCATTTATACTCTCAGATCTCTTATAACCTTTCAACTATCCAGTCTTTGTACCTTTCATTTGTTATCCTCTTCAAAAGGAAATGACTATTGCTATTGCCATGTTGTATTTTATTTGCTACACTGTCACTAAAATGTATTCAATTTTGCAATGGTATTACAGTGCACTCCTATGTGTATTTTACTCAGAAGTAAATCCTGCTGTGCCCAGTGGGGCTTAATTCGTTAAATGTGTTTAAGATTGTAGCTTTACAATGCAATCCTGTATGGCTCTACTCAGAAGTAAATTCCAGTGCTATCAGTTAGGCTTCTTGTCATGTGCCTTAAAGTTTCTTCATAAGATTTATTCAGAAGTTTGTCACTGACTTCCTGTGAGGGTGAGATAGCATGATTTGCCCAAGGTCACCCAATGGGTTTCTGTGACAGAGTGGGAATTCAAACCCTGCTATCCCAGAATCCTAGTCTAACACTACTATACCATGCTGGCGCTCATATCAATGAAGTTTATACCACCAATACAGAAATGGCATAAATTATAAGTAGGTTCATCTCTGTATGTGGTTGGATTTTCATTTAGATTTGCTATTCCATTCTAATTTTTTAATCCTGAGGGGGACAAGGAGTTCAAAACAGTGGAGAATAATTGTAATTTTATACATAACCTTCAGGAAGTCTGTGCATTGCAAACTAATATGAACCCACCTTTCATTATGACACACTGGCTAAGAGGAATTGTTCCCATTCTGACACTTTGTTTTCCACTGCTCCCAAATCTGCTGCCAACATGGATTGTTAATGAAGACTGCAACACATGCAATATTTAAATGGCCACTTATGTCCTCACCTTCCATATACACTTCAAACAACATATTATTGGATGCAGCACCAATAAAACATGTGCTCGTTGTAGAGCTTGAAAATGATCCTCTTTTTTTTTTTTTTTGGATTGCAGTCCCCAGAATCTCCCTGCAGAAACTCCGGCAGATTCATGGTCTCTGTAATGCAAAGATGACAAAAGCTGAGGAGCAAGGAAGACATGTATGATGTTAAGGTGAGGAAAAATGCAGGAAGCTATATACAGAGATGCCAGAAGAATTCAGTCTTTGCTAATTGAGGAGCATACAAACCCAATCTCCACCTCTCAGACTGATGTGTTAAATGGAACTTTAATATTCACCATATTTTACACTTCCCAGAAATTCCAAGTCTACCTTCAGCCCAAAGAGTCCCACAAAACACTTGAAAATAAGAAAAAATGGGGGGCGGGATTGTGTTGAACATATAGTTATCTGAAGTAAAATTTAGATGTGTTGATACATAAATGTGTCAAAACAATAAATGATTGGTAGGGTAAAGCAAGAAAGAGATGTATCTTTTACTAGTGATTTGGACCAGAAAGTTACTCTATTTAAATGTCAGGGTGGCAGACTGCCAAAAAGTAGTTAAATGTCCATGTTGTAGTTTATGGTGAACAAGGAGCTGAATGCATTAGAGGTTTCTGCCGTATATATTGATGCAACAAACCAAATGTTATTAAATTCACATTGGTTAGGTTGGAAACATTCCACAACTGCCTATAGGTCCTTTGTTTGAAAATAATGGAAGGTAGCAAAATGATTGCTAGTAGAATGATTGGCTGGAAAATTTTACCTGGTGAGTATTTAAGACCAGATTCCACGGTGGAATAGACAATTGAGAACATAGTTTCCACACGACAGAAGACAGTGGGAGAAGACACCAGTAAATCTGTTTTCTCTTTGAAGGGATCCTATTTTAGAAGATTTTCCATTTCAAATCTGCTTTAAAAATACTGAACCATCAAGAGGGAGAGCGGAGAGTCATGAAGTGGAACACCATCATTTAGCACCAGGACTACAAACTGAGCAGGCCCCTTCCTCACTAAGGTGAGATGTATTATATTTCTATTTAAATTGCTACTCTTTCTAACATATTTTATAGGCCTTCGCATTAGGATATGCTTTTCAGTTACTTTCTTTTCTTTTCTTTTCTTTTCTTTCTCTTTAAAAGAGTCATACACTTGTTCTCCTTTTTAGCAGCCTATAATAACTACTGGTGCTAATGTGGTGGAGTCTCCTTCTTTGGAGGTTTTTAAACAGAGGTTGGATAGCCATCTGTTGAGAGAGCTTTGACTGTATACAGTCCTCCCTCCACATTCACGGGTTTGACCTTCACAAATTTGATTATTTGCAAGCACAGTGCCTTCCTCTGCATTCTTCTCCTCCCATTCCCATGCATTTTGTCCCAGTGCATTCCCTGGAAGAGAATGGGGATGAGGGAAACCTTACACAAGCCTTACTTTACCCCTCCAGGGCTCCCTCCCTTCCCATTCCCATGCAAAATGGAAGGGAAAAGCCTCACACAAGCCTTCCTCCCCCCCCCTGGGAACTCCCCTTCCCATTCCTATGCATTTTACCCCACTGCAGAAAACCTGCATGAGGCTTCCCCCACCCTCTTTCCCTTCCATTTTGCATGGGAAGGGAAAGGAGGGAGCTCCGGAGAGGGCTCACATGAGGGGGAAAGGAAGACTCATACGTGGCTTCACTCACCACCCTTCTTTCCATTTTGCATGGGAAGGAGAAGGTGGAGCTCCAGAGGGGGAAAGAAGGCTCACATAAAGCTCCTCCCATCCCCATTACTTTCCATTTTGCATGGGAATGGGAAGAGAGGAACCCCAGAAGGGAATAGTAGGGGAGGGGGGAAGTTATTTGCAGTTTTTCCACTTTTACGAGGGTTCTGCACCCTGAACCCTCGCAAAAGTGGAGAAACCATTGTATTACCGCATGGCAGGGGATTGGACTCAATGTGCTTTGTGGTCTCTTCCAACTCTATGATTCTAATTAAGAAGTCATGCTGCTATGTGCTTGGTGGAGGTGTCCACTTGTTATGTCACACACACGGGAAGAGTGAATCCATTCTGTATCTCTGTTAGCTGCTCTCAGTTGAATTTGAACTGTGCCAGTACTCAACCTAGATTGACTCTGGCAGAGGGCTTGTTCTACTAAGACTAGCTGCAGGACAGGCAATGATAAAAGCCAGAGTGGGATTCCCTTCTCCTGCAGTGCCAGATCTACCTGCTATTCCCAGTACATGAGGAATACATGCATTCCCTTTTTGGTTTGTGGCTTGACTTTCTCATGGAAGCTATCAATTGGCAGCTGCTGGTGGGGAAGTAGCTTTCCACCACAGTCTTGGAGCTTTTCCAAAGCAGAGCTGCCTAGGCTTTCCTTCTAGTCTCAGGAGGAAATTCCAAATACAGTGGGAAGAGTCATCATTAGGCATGCTGGTTGACCTTAGCAGAAGATGCAGAGAGGCCAGATGTTGTAAACTTGCTTCCCAAAAGTGAATTTAGCTTTAGATGGCAAATCCAGGATCTCTACCAGATTGGATTCTTCTAAGATATGTGTAAGGCAGTATATTGCCATTCACCTGTGATTTTTAAAAATTATTTGAGCCATGTTTTCTGCTCCATGCCATCTTCTTTGGATACAAAAGAAGAATTGGTTAATTTTGCATAATTGCAAATCTGCAAAACTAGGTTCTCTCTATATATAGTTGTGAAGGTCTTTGTGGTTTTTGAATAATTTATACTGGGTTTTTGTTCTACTGTTGTACTCTATTATGTTAGGGGGTAAATATGTGTAAGAGTACATGTGAAATAGCCCATAATAACAGGATTAGAAGGTTGTGTGAAATGAATTTAAATGTCATGGTGTTTGATGGAGAGAGTGGGAGATGCTGTAAGGATGACATGATGAGAATGAGCAAGATGAGAATCAGACAGGATTCAGATTTGGATGGTAAGACCACCAGAAATGGGGAAGAGCACAGAAGGATTGTGAGGATAGTTTATATATTGTGTGAAGGTTAGTTGGAGTGTAGTTGTTAGAATAAGAACAACAGTAACAATGAGGGTTCATGAACTGGAAGTAAAGAGTGAAATAAGACCCACAACATTCAAACAGGTATTATTTGTCTAACATAACCAACTGACAGCCTGAATTTTATTATAGTAGTTTGGATGTTAGATTCTGGCCATTTCTGCACTACACTGTTAGTACTATTATTCCACTTTCAGCATCCTGTGGAATCCTGGGGCATGTAGTTTACTGAGGCCAAAGAGCTCTTTGACTGAGAATTCTAAATGCCCCTCCCTAAATTGCAATCTCAGGATTCCACAGGATATTGAAAGTGGAATAATAGCACTGTAACAGTGTAGGATGGAAATAGCCTAAGACTCGAGTTCAAGGTCTGATTCCCCACTCAGCCATAGAAGCCCACTGGGTGACCTTGGACAAGTCACACTCTCCTAGCCTCAGAGGAAGGCAAAAGCAAATCCCTATGAACAAATCTTATCAAGAAAACCTCTTGATGGGTTTGCTTCAGGATCGCCTAAGTAAGAAATTAGTTGAAGGCATACTGTAACAAAGAAAGCAGGCTTAGAGTTGTAAGAGCGGAAAGAATATCCATTGACTGAAAAACTGTTTCAATAGCTTAGAGCAGGGGATGGGAGTCATGCAGCCTTCCAGATGTTGCTGGAGTGCAATTCTAGCTTTCCTTACCATTCGCTTTTTTGACTAATGCTGCTGGGACTTGCAGTATAGCAGTTATCAAGAGGGCCACACAATTCTCACCCATCTTTGAGGGATCCCGGTAGCAGTATAACTTAGGCAAAGTGTGGATTTGAGGTTGGGTCACCACTGTGAAACTGTCACAAGTGGCAATGTTTAAAGTGGGATTTGAAAGATAAGGATCTCTGATATCTGAATACTGAAGGAAAAGGGCCCTACCTAGAAAGTAAAGCATAATGGTTTGGTTCTTCAGGTATTCTAAAGTTTCTAAAAATGCTGAAAAACTTCAGAGATGCTGACATTGTTGAGAAAGGATATAAACCAAAGTAGCTGGATATACATTAAAAAAAAGGCTGTGTTTGAGAGAGTACGTTATTAAATCTCCCTCACAAAGGAAGAATATGGATGAAACGAGAGACATGTTGATTCAGAACCAGTTTAGTCTCTAGCGAAATGGGAACAGTGAAAGTCCCTGAGGTAAGTAGAAAACCTGTATATTAAGAAATCCTGAGGGAACAGAAGAGCATTAAAGCACTTCAACTGAAGAGGTAGCAGAAAATAGGGGAGCCAGATTAAAATCAGAAGAAAAGAAAAATTGAAGCAGATTAATGGAGGTGGAGAGAGACAGTGTAAAGCAGAGGAAGAAAGACTTAGAATGGAAGTAGAGAACATGAGGACTGAAGAATCAAAATCAGAGTTTGAAATACAGGAATCTGGAGAAAATGGGTGGAAGAGGCAGGGAAAATTAAAAATAAGAACTAACATGGAAAGTCATATAACTCACAAAATTAATTCCAGAGTTTTCATTCCTCATGTGGCACATGAAGATCTTCTGGCATTTGACAGCTTTCAGGAAAGCAGCACAATTGTAGGACATTCCTAAAGATGACTACAGTAAATTCCTGTGCAGGGAAGGGGGAGCAAAACTGGTGCAAATATACCGGTTTTTATTCAGAGAAAGATATGATGTATAAAAAATACAACCCCCCCCCCCCCGTATATAAAAAGTTCAAACTGAGGCAAATTTTAGAAAGCTATTTAGAAATTGTCAATCATGCTAAGTTCACTGATTTGTTTGACAAGTGGATATCAAATGTGAAGGCAGACACAAAAGAGGACATGAGATTTTGACAATTTTGGATCTATTTCTGTATTAGCTCCTCTCCTAAATAAGCATTTTGGTTAGGCACAAAGATCCTAAGAATGTTAGGGAAGCCATGGAACTGGAATGTCAGTTTACAATGAACAGAGGAATGGACAGACAGACAGTTGAGAGAAAATCAGTATAAAACTGCTAAAAGAGAACACCATGCAGTGAAGAAGCAGTTATTAAGGAAACTGAAATGATTCTCCAGCCCAAAGAAAGTATGCGTAATATATGAGAACAATCTTCAAAGTTGAGGGCAGAACCTTTAATAATTTTGAAAGGATTTGGCATCTACAATATAATTGTAGGGAAAAACTAAAATCCTTCAGAACACAAATTCCTGTCAGGATGTTTAAAACTGTGCAGGAAAAGACACTTCAGAAGAACTTTATTTATGTGAAATAAACTGTGAGGATACACAAGACTTTGATTCTGAATTGAGAGAAGTAATACTGGTAAAAGGTTGTAGATATAGTGGACTATTGGACACAATAGCAAAGATTACTTTAATCAGAAAGGAACTCAGTAATAATCACTGATAAGTCTATTCTTCCTGTGTTTGTCAAAGTAAAGATGTCTGAGATTCCTCTGGCCAAAATGAAAATCTCATGGGAGTAGGTGAGAAGACATATTCAAAGCTGGAATGAATATGGATCAAGATAAACCTGTAGTGGTTTGCACTGATAGTATGGGAGGATGAGGAAAGATTTATATTGACACCAGAAGTCAAAGAGATAGAGGCTTGAGACTCCAGAGCAAAGGTGGCAATGGGACTTAGCATAAAACTTCTGGCCCTAATTTATCAGTTGACAACTGAAGTAAAGTGAACCTTGAAATAAAGGAAAAATTGAATCTATACAGTAATGCCATCTCTCCATGTAAAAGACCAAATAAAATCATTTTGAACAAGAAATGCAAAGTAGCATCAGTTTGCAACTTTTAGGTGGACAAGCCTTAGCACAAAAAATCGTCTTACTGAGACTAAAAGGTAACAGATTTTGTGGAAATAAGAACTTATTAGAAATAGCATAACATTTATCTTGTTCAGATCATATAGGAGCTCAGAGATCAATAAAAAATTGAAAGTAATTTATTAGATCAATAGGAATATTCTACGAAAAAGGGGAAAGCTTTTCTGTCATAACTGATGCTGTGGTTGCTGGCAAATTGAGGAGGAAGTTCTCAAGGAGGAAGTAACATTGATAGTTATGTCAGTATTAGAATTCAGAGGCAAATTAGAGATTAGGATGGGCATAGGCAAAGCTGCTTGATGTCTTCATACAATAGAGAAAAAAATATGGTGGAAAGCTCTAATATTAGCCCACAAGAAATTGAATGTCATCCCATGGCCAACAACCTGCTAAGGTCACCAGCTCCCTGTTTATGAGCAGGACACTACTGGATCTTTACCAAAACTATGGAGACCTGACAATGGCTAGAATCCTATTTGGTGTCTCACATATTCACAAATTTTCCAATAAAAGTAATTAGATGTTTTGGCACACGCACCCTGAGCACTGTACATGTAGATGTCATGCACATTATGCACGTAGATGCACATTATGTCTGCAGATGGACATGCACATTGTGTTGCTCAGAACCACAATGCACTAACAAGACAGTGTCGCACAATCACCATGTACAGTAACTTCATGAGCATAACGTTCCCCTCCCTTGGATCCCAGCCAATGATTCACAATACTCTGTGAATCAGCTTCTTATTTTAGAAATACTTCAAACTGGAGACATAGTAGAATTCAAACACGTTAAAAGGAACAGATTTATCCCATTGTTTGGGAAAGCTGAATTCTACCAAATTTCTGGATTTGTGTATGAACAGAAACATGCCTAAGACAAGATAAGCGATTACTATCTCTATCCCTACCTACTAGAATTCCTGTTAAAAACATTATTTTGAAATTGAACCAGCAGTGTAAACAGGTTTATAATTCTGACCACTTGAAAGTGCGATTTACTGATAGCAGGGGACTATAGCCAGATAGACCAGTCTACAGCAGAAAAATCTGTCCATTTAGGAGATAAAATTGTATTTCCTGATAGAATGCAGTTTTTTCCAAATTGTTAAGCAGTGACATGAAACAGAACATCTTTACCATACTCAGAAACAAAGAATAAAATAAGAAGCTAAGAATGATGGCGTGCAAGATGAGAATGAGAAAGTTATCAAGAATAAAAAGGTCGTTGTTATGTTTGACATGCGGACTGTGCCATACAAACAGTAAACTTCTAAAATAATAGGATGTGATTTTTCTAGTCCTTTGCTGAGTGAGCATCAGAATCTTGTAGTGAAAGAGGTACTTCCTAGTGAAGGTTTGGAGATCATTTGTGCTTCAGTCAAGCTACACATTATCACCTGGAAAGGAAGATTGAAGGAACTAACCAATTATTGGGCATTCATCTTGCTACAGATGACAAAGAGCATGAACGTCATGCTACAGGGGTCATTGTGGTAATGCAGGAATTACTAAATGGAATATATGCACAAACATGAGAGATCATTTGGTTGTAGTCACCTTGTTATTAAAAGTAGGAGCGTAGAAGCACATATTACTTGAGCCAACTGATGGGCAGTGTTTTCCTGAATTTGCAGGAAAGATCAGATTTCTGCCTCTTTGAAGTGGGAATGATTTGATGTTATATAAGTGCATATGAAAATTGAGTGACAGGAGTGGACTGTTGGATGGAGTGGATTTACATGTGGATGATGTTTGGTGGAAAGAGTGAGAAGGCTATTAAGTGTGAGTTGGTGAGAATGAGCTGGAAGAGGATCAGACAGGATTTGGGTTTGGACAGAAACAGCTACAGAGGAGAAAGGTCAAAGAGACTCTTGGAGGATATATTGTGTATTGTGTCAAAATGTGTTGGTCCATAGTTATTTGATCAACAGTAACAACAAGTGCTCATGAGCTAGAAGGGAAAGAGTGAAATAAGATCCACAAAATGTATGAAATTGTATTTAAAAAGATTATATTACAGTGGACCTTCACTATCCACTGGAGTTTGGTTCCAGGATCTCCTCTGGATACCAAAATCTGTAGATATTCAAGTCCCATTACATGCAGTGGTATAGTAAAATATTGTCTAGGGATGGGACGAATCCAGAATTTTCCAAATCCCTGGAAGGTTCTGGGAATCCACGAATCTCAAATCTTTCGAATCCTTTTTTTTAAAAGAGTTTAAAAAGCAAGGGAAAGAAGGATAATCTTGGGCAAGACACACTCTCTCAGCCTTAGCAAAAGCCTAGGCAAAGGCAAACCTCCCTCTGAAGAAATGTGGCCAGGACAATTGTTATAGTTTTGCCTCAGGATCTCCCCAGATTGAAAATGACATGAAGGCCCTTTGTACACAGGCAGGATTAATCCCACATTTTCCTGCCTGTGTAAACAGGGCCACATACTACAGTAGAGAGATAATCCAGGTCAAAACTGGCTTTTCTTTGTATAGCTCCTTCTGGCATCCTGGGGTTTGTAGTTTGATGATGCACCAGTACACTTTGTCAGAGAAGGCTGTGACCCCTTGTAAAACTGCAAACCCCAGAATTGTGTCTGAAAGAGGTTTGCAAGGGAGCTCTGCAAAGGAATGTTTCAGCTGTCCTTGAAAGCTCAAGCCTGTAGCTTCTGGTCAAGTACTGAACTTCAATATGAAATGTTAAATATGTTAGAATACAAGCCCAGCTGTAATTTCTGCAATTGTTAGCAAAGGCCTTTATTACTCCAAGGGAAAACCTCACCTACTTACTATCTTCCCTTGTATGTATGGTCTCCTAGATTTTCAGGCATCCTGGTCTCCCAGGTTTTTGGGCGTCCTGGTCTCCAACAATCTATTTAGTTGGCGGATTCAAAAGATTTGGTTTGCCTATTTTGGATTCGGCAATCTCAAATCCTTACTCAGGATTCAAGGATTCGAGGATTAGACTGGCCCATCCCTAATATTGTCCCTTATATAAAATGGTGAACAACTCAAAGGTCATTTCCACACTAGACTATTATATTGCTATTGTTTCGCTTTCAACATCCTATGGAATCCTGGGGTTTGCAATTTAGAGAGTGGCTGGCCGGCCCCTCCTTAAACTGCAAACCCCAGGATTCCATAGGATGTTAAAAGTGGAATAATAGTACTATAACAGTCTAGTGCAGAAATGGCCAAAGATGTGCTTTTGGGATTTTTTTAAAAATATTTTTGAGCTGTGGTTGCTTGAATCCATGAATACAGAATCCATGGATACAGAGTGGCAACTGTATTTATTAAGCATAACCCTGCCTTCCTGGTCACTATATTAGCATTATATCAAGTTTAGAGCCAGAGCTAAGAGACCAGCTAAAGAATACTGCATTATACAGATGTTAGAGAATTCAGTCCAGTGGGGATCCTGGTGCTAGTATATCCTTGCAAAGAGTTAGTAGATTTTAGGTGGGATCACCACAGTCTTTTCTTTAAAATGGTCAGTATCTCTTTATGCATTCATCTCTGGATATGATAAAGACATGATTTGGGTAAAATTACCTGAGTCCATAACCTAACGTTTTTAAAAAAACTGGAAACATTGTGCCAAAATAGAGACAAAGCATAGTTTTGACTTATGTTAGTATCTTTGTAGCCAGAAGGATTCTGCAAAAGCTATGCAAACTTAAAGAAAGGACAGCACACAGTCATTTACAAGAGAAACCATGATTCTTTGCTAGTTCTTCTGGTCTCAAAAAAATTCCCAAAATCCATACAAGGAATGCACTTTTGGGTATTTTTTTTTTCTGTAATGTATTTTACTGGTGTATATTTTATTTTTCACCATTTTAAAAGCTGCAATTAACTCTCAATTGTTAACTAATTGTTAACCACTTGTATGTGCTTTATTTTACATTTCAATAATATTATTGTATACGAGCATACCACTCTTTGGCATTGCAGCATAATCACTTTTTGGGCTGTTATAGAAGGCAATATCCAGTACCTATTGGTACAATTCTTTCTTCAGGCTGGGCAGCAGCAGTTGGACAGCAGCAGGTACAGTTGTGGCTTTCCACTGACCTTGGAGTATAGTTGGAGGTAGAGTTCTAGTAGGCCACTTTCCTCCCTTCTGGACCTGCTGTGTCCCTCCCTTCTAGATGTCTTGTGTGACAGAGCATTATGCACTGCCCCTGTGACAGAGGATTCTGCCTATGATGATTATTTTGCTAATATTGAAAGGATCTAATTTCAAGAGTTTGCATTTGACAACCTCCCCTAAATCACAATGGTTGGCACAACAAATAGAACTGCTGTTTATGCAATTACTGGTTGATATCAGCTGAGTCCCCTTGAAAGCCATAAATATACATACTTAGTTGCGTAAAGAAGGAAATTTCACAACAAGGTAAACCTCCTAAATTAACAAACAAGCTTGCGTTGGAAGGTGAACTAACATCTATAGTATTAATTCACTACAATTACAATTATAACTGAACTTTTTGAAAAGTTGTAGTTCAGTATTTTTCATACTGAAGTCTCCTTGTAAACTTCTTTTATTCGATTATAGTTACTCAAGTCACTCATTAGTTTTGGTGTATCAGATTAACACAGCTACATCTGGTGGTTTTTAACATGCGCTTGTCTTTTATTGAAATATATGAACAATAAGAAATCAGTAAAGTACCCAAATCAAAAATACTGTGGCAAAGATGTATTTTAACACAGAATTATGAAAAGGAAGTACGTCTGCTATTTGAGCAGGAGGATCAGTAGAGAAGTGTCCAGCTCCTTTCCTATAGCTGGCCACAGAGATATGATATCATCTGCAGGAACTTTCAAAGAACCCTTAGAGGTTCCTGCAGAAAATAACTGGACACTTTTCTGCTGTTCTCTCAACTTTCTGCTGACTAGAAAATTGCTTGGGTAGAGGGAGATGCAGCTGACAAAAGGTGGGTTTGGTGAAGACTGGACATAAGACTAATTATGAGAGTTAAGAGAAGTAATGGAGACAATGAAAGATGGAGAACATCTAGAACATAATGGAGGATAAATGCATGGAAAATAAGGCTACTGGGTCTACTAACTATAGTAATAACTGTAGGTAGTCACTATATACTACCTCCAGTATCAGAGGCCTCTCCAGTTCCTGGATATCATGAGCAGGGAAATGCTAATTGTACACATGCCTTGCTTGTGGGCTTCCTGTAGATCTCTTATTGGCCACTATGGAAGCAGAATGCTGCATTGAATGGGTCATTAGTTGAACCTACCAAAGCTCTTCTTGTTTTCTTAGGATGCAATCAGCTAACACATCCCAAATCTCCAATTATGGAGAAATCATTGGAATAATACTATAGTATTTGAGGAAGTGACCTAGATATTTTTTTTTTAAATGGCTAACATGTATTCTTAGGAACTGCTTTCTTCTTCAGAAGCAGATTTTTCCACCCAGATGTGCCTCCCCTTGGTTCATTTGACTCAGTAATAAAACTGAACCCATCGAGCAACCAGATATTCATTAATGGAGGATGTGTGCTCAGACATAACAAGGTCATTATATAGAACATTAAAAGAAAGGAATGAACATCAAAGAGTTTATTATCTCCTTAACATTTTCCCCACATATGACTGCAAATGTAGACAGATCACCAGGAATTTTAATTTTATGTCTGTTGTACCATCATTTAGAAAGAGCATTTGGATCTTAAAAGGGTGGAAACAACTATGGAAAAATTGTCCTTTTAGCCTTGGCAACCATTAATTAATTCTTTAAAAGCATTATTCACAGTGCAGATTAAACCACCGTTCCATGGAGATTTTGTATTGTCTTCTCTTGTTTGTTCATCAATAGCACATAATTATCCATGTTTCTTTACTAAGTTAAAAATTGGAAACTATGACCTGCAATTTTCAAACCTGCATTACAGTTTTACAAGGTTACTTTATTGTGAATAACCATCACCTCTGTAAATCTAAATCCATTCTTGCCACACTCAGCTGTTGATATACCACAGGTGGTATATTTGGGCTGGTGTGCTAGTAATGTGCAGAGAGCTAATGGCAAGATGAACCTTTGCTAATTCACATTTTAAAAATCCCCCTTGTTAATTGATAATAACAGTCATAAAATGTGGGCTTCCTATCAACACAAATTGTATTTTCCTGATTTTAAAAGAGCAGGTGAAACCTTGTCCATTTTTGACAAGGCTTTATAGAAGTCCATTTTGCCGATATCTCCCAGTAAATCTTATTTGCAATTTTACATTAGCAATCTTATTGCTAATAACATAGTGTTGTGGTCTCAGTGTTAGACTAGGATTCTGGAAGATTAGAGGTCAAATCTTCACCCGGCCATGGAAACCCATTGGGTGATCTTGGACAGGTCCTACTCTCTCAGCCTTACAGGAAGGCAGTGGCAAACCTCCTTTGAATAAATCTTGACAGGAAACTGTATAATGTGGTCACCATAAGTCTGAGTTGACTAGAAGACCCATAACAACAATAAAGGTTATAAAGTTTGTCTATTTAGGTCAAGGACTGGTTTCATACAGCACATCAACCCTTATCATTGATCTTACTGTGAGACTCTGGAAGTCTAAGTTTGAAGGACTGAACAGTTTTACTATGTACAGGTGCACTTCTTGACCTTTGTTTTGTGAGCATTAGTAGAGTTAGGCCTTTACCCTGGTGGCACAGTGGTTAAATGCCTGTACTTCAGCCACAAGGTTGTGAGTTCAGTTCTGCCAGGCTCCAGGTTGACTCAGCCTTCCATCCTTCCACAGGTCAGTAAAATGAGCACCCAGCTTGTTGGGGGCAATTAGCTAAAACATTGTAAACCACTTAGAGAGCACTTAGCTGGTAAGTGGTATAGAAATACACATGCTATTGCTACCATGGCATCCTCCCATCCCACCATAGGGATGGGAGACGGACAGGACCACGATGACACTTCTGCGTGATGTCATCACGGGCCCATCCTTCTCCCGGCCCCCTGGCAGCACAATCATGGGTTAAATCATTGATGGGTTTTCCCCATTAATGACCCATGATTGCACCACCATCCCACACTTACCAGCCCTGTAGAAGCCCCAGAAGTGCGAGGGCTATGTTTCCTGCCTCAGCACAGCCTGGGAAAGTATGCGGCTGCACTGTGGAAGGAAGAGGCATGGCCATCCACAGGGAGCCAACTAGTGTGGAGGGAAGTGCTCCCATCATGCTCCCCTCCCAGCAGAGCTGTTGTCAGGATCCCCATCAGACAACCTCGCAAAAAGATAGTGTGTGGAAAGGGTCTTAGACACATTTTTCAGTCTAAAGGGTTCCCATGACGGAAGAGGCAAATTTCTGCCCTAGGTTCCTTTATGAGTCACATGAACTGCCAAAAAAGCCTCTTCCTCTAAAACCACAGGAAAAACTAAAGTGACTGGAAGTCTACCTTTAGAGCCCTTTCACTCTATACAATTAAGCACTGTATATTGTACTTTGATTGCTGTGGGTCTAACCTGTGGATTTCAAGGATTTGTATTTCAGGGAGGGGCATTTAGAAATGTCAGCCAGAGTAACTTCAGTGCCTCACCAGACTACAAACCCCAGGACTCCATAGCATGTTCCTATAGCAGTTAAAGTGGAATTGTGAACTATAATTGTGTAGTGTGAAAAGGCCCTTGGTTTTGAAGAACAGACATTTGTAATGTTAAACAGCGTAGGAGAGCCTAAGACCTCTTTAAAACCCTATCTCCCATCTCAGACCATTTCCGCATGAGGGAATTAAAACGCTGCAGTGCATCCTCCCACGGAGGTTGTCTGCACCTTGGAGGTCCGGACTACTTACCTGAGATCTGCACCTTAGTCCACTCTGAAACCCCCCCAACTGGTCCTCCAGAGTGCTTTTTAAAGAATGGTAGAAAACCGTTCTCTAATTTTTCGGAGCTCACCATTGTGTTTCTGCTCACTTGTGCAAATTCGCAGGCTCACACCAATGCAAGCCTGTGATCTGTGGAGGTCGGGCTTTAGGCGTGGCTAGCTTCAGCGGTTGGTCGGGACCCACAAACAACCAGAAGCCACCATTTTGGAAGCCGAAGCAGTGCGGATCTAAGACCTCACACTGTTCTGATTCACCCTGGATGAGACGAGGAGCCCTGTGGGAAAGCTTAAGGGACAGTCTGAGTTGGTCCGTGCCCAGAAGATCCGGTGAGTAACGGCACGGAGTGATTCCCTCACCTCATGCGGAAATGGCCTCAGACTAAATCCCAGAGCAATTTCACTTCCCTATTATGCCTAGAAGTGTCAGCCAATCTCAGTGGCTGAGATTGCTTCAAGGAGAAGAAAGTCAAAGAGCAGCAGAAATGGGGCCAACAGAACAGCAGAAAGTGAGAATAATGGCAATCAGCCATGAACACTGATAGAAAGGCTTCCATTAAAAGGTTTCAGGCAGTGGCCATAAAGCCACCTAAAGGCAGCTTTCAGGTTGCCTGTCAGCTCCTACAGCCATTTTTCTGGCCCACATGGTGATTGCCCTCCCCCAAATTATCTGAGGGATGTAGAAGGAAATCTTACTACATGTTTGGCCCTCCCTAGGTCATTCTAGAATCAGGAGAGGCTGTTTATCCATTAAAGCATGACGTGGAAATTTTGGTGGGGTAATGTGGCTCTCAAAGCTTCCCAGGAGGGCAGTGTGGCCCCCAACCCTCCCATGCTTTAGATCCTCTTAAAGTGAAATGTTCAGTGCAGCCTTGTTTTGTATAATGTGAAGTAATCTAAAAACACAGGCAAGATTCTTTGGACTTGGAAGACGGTACTGCACTTCCTGTGAATGTTTTCTTTTACATATTACTCATTCAAGCAGGTAAGTAAAGCAGCTTTAATGCAGAATACCAGACCCCTCTGCTGTTACTGAGCGTATTAGAATGTACCAATCATACTGGTCATTTTATTTGCTTCTCTTAAAAAAAACACACCTCTTGGCAGAAATTATCTCACATTATCCTACAAATGTCGTTTCTAGAACTTCTGCTCCTGTTTTGCTCCTGTTCCATCTTTTTTTAGGCTTCACATTTGCCATAGGACAAGGGCACCTAAGACACAATTGTTTATGTATGTCAGAAAATGAGGTTAAAGATTGGCTGTAGAAAGCCAGTGAAAACAGTACCTCCACTGTTAAGAATCTCAACGGGGAAGTTCTTTTAATCTCATATGATTTTTTCCTTCCTTGTGCTTAATCTCTGCAATCAGGATCTTGGGCAATTGCTTTTTGCAATTCATATATCCATAACAAGTGGCAGTGGGAGCCAAGAAGTGATTTAAAATTTATGTTTTACTTTCTGCTCTATGAGATGCAATCACATACTGTTAAGTATTGTCAGAAGATGGGCATAATCAGAAAGAAAAATGGGTTACAAGTGAAAATGTCCTCTCTTTTTTTTCAATGTGTCCTACAGTCCCTCAAGTCTATCAGCAAATAACTATACCTACAACTGGGTGCTTACATGTGGGAGGTTCAGTTGTGCATCTAATGGCACTTCCCCAAATAATTCTAGTCTTAAACTGGAAATCTGTCGACTCCCCCATGACAGCAAACTAAATTAATAAAATGGAAGAGGTACTGTTGGAGAATAATATTTTGTCACAGATTCAGAAAAAAATTAACCCCCTATCCAGCATGTGGATACTTTGGGCTTTTCCGCACTTTGTGGGGGAAACAGGGCAGTCCATTACTCACAGGACTGGCTTGCTCTCCCCGACAATCCACGTTGCTCCGGAGCAGCATGTGCCCACTGTACGCACTCTCCGGGGACGAAAATGGAGGCTTTCGGTTGGCGGAGGCTCTCCACCAACCAGAGAACCTCGCCAACAGGAAGCCCGCCCCCAGAAGATCTGCAGCCTCACACTGGTGCGAGCCTGCAGATCTGTACTTTAGCGCGGCGATAGACTGGTGCGCGCTGCGCTATTGAAAGACCTTTTTTATAGGTCTTTCAATAGCACGGCGAAGCCCCAGTTCTGGACTTTTGGCAGCGGACTGAGGTCCGGACAAACAGCAAGTAGTCCAGACCCAGTTCGCCCCAAGAGCAGACGTCCTTGCCGGAGGGCGCTCTGGCCCATAGCTAAAGTAAAGTGCAGAAAAGGCCTTTCTTAGAAACATGGCTTCCTTTTCTCAATTTTGTTAAAGCTAGAAAGAAATGATACAGTCAGATTACAGAGATTCAAATCAATCATTATTTCATAGAAATGGGAGTAAGAATAAAGCCTGTCATTGGACATGGATTGACTGATTGAACCTCTCTTAATTCAGTTTTTGTCTTTCTAGTAAATTTCTGTATTACTGAAAAGAGAGTATTTTGCTCCTGTAGCCTCCTGAGCATTCCTTGTCTAAGAAAACTCTATTAAATTCATAGGGTAGCCATAAGTTGACAAATGACTTGGAGGCCATGGAAACCCACTGGATGACCTTGGGCAAGTCATGTTTTCTCAGTCTCAGACAAAGAAAAGGACAAACCTCCTCTGAACAAATCTTGCCAAGAAAACCCTGTTATAGGTTTGCCATAGGTTGGAAAATGACCTGAAGGCACACAAAAGCCTAGGAAGTAATAAGCCACCAAAATTTGCAAATTCTTTTTATCCACTTTATCAAAAAGATATTTATTCACAAATCTGGACATGAGTAATGTACCCAATAGTGAGTGGAGTGTACTGAAGTGCTAGGAGTGCTAGATAAGAGTAGTCTGTCTCTTTTAGGAAGTAATATTCAAAGACATAACTGTGTTAATCTGCTTCAGCAGAAATGCATCTGACGAAGTGGGGTGGAGTCCATAGAAGCTTATGCTATAAATTTCTTTTTCTGTTAGTCCCAAAGGTTATCTTTCAGAACATTTCATCCCCATTGCTCTGGGGATAACATGAACTACTGTGGTGGTGAAAACCATACATGCTTGCAAATACTAAGGTATTTCAGAACTGTGGCCATTTCCACACTATCCTGTTATAATGCTATTATTCCAGTTTCAACATTCTATGGGATTTTGGGGTTTGTAGGTTACCGAAGCCAAAGAGCTCTCTGGCTGGGAATTCTAAATGCCCCTCCCTAAACTGTAAACCCCAAGATTCCATAGGATGTTGAAAGTGGAATAATAGCACTGTAAAAGTATAGTGAGGAAATGGCCATAGTGAGATCCATTATTAGTAATGAGAATTTATGGAAATCGTGGTCTGACAAATATTGCTTTCAATATTTCTTGAACAGGCCAAAATTGGGGTGAATATAGCAATGTCAACATATCCAGACAAATAATCAATTAATGTATGTATTCCTTTTCTAAATAAATGAATATGTCAGTATTTGTTGCTAGGCCCTCATTGGCAGGTTTATAGGGAATGGAAAATGAAGGGCTTTTCCCAGGGAAGATATGGCTCTTTTATTTAATTCTGATATCTCTTTCCTGGGTTATTATTAATCCATGAAAGATCATAACCCTAAAGGTTTTTGTGTGGAATTTGTATGGAATTTAATTTTATTGTTTAATTTTCTTGTGTTTGAAAATTCTTTTTTTCCCTCCATTTTAGCAAAAGGATACTTACCTGCAAATTGTAAATTTTTATGCAATTAAGATATAACTTCCTCATAATACATCTAGCTTCAGATGTGACTTGTCAGACTACAAATACATCAGTTTTCATTTCCTTATCCTGTGGGCCTTTAATGCTTGGCTTCTTCTGCAATGGCAACAGCTTCCCTGACCCACCTACATTTCCCTTTCTGGTACTTTGCAAATGTAAATAATTGTCTATCTTTAGAGTATATACTTTTGTTCTCAGTTCCCATGAATTGTGCCTACAAATCCACCATGTGTACTTATATTTGCTTATTCCATTGCTAGAGTCACATTGAAACTGAATAAAAGCTTGACTGTGGTTCAGACTGTAGTTTTCTCTGCATTTTCCCGCATTTACTGGCTTGTCTCTGAACAGCTAAACCAAAGCTGCACCATAATTACAATTTTGATAGAAGTTCCTTATTGCTACCACTCTCCTACTGTCTCCCAAGTATTCCTTGATTGCAGGTTGAAACATTCTGTTGAGTTACTGGAAGTTGTGTTAAAATAAGAGTTTAACATACAGATTTACCAGCTGAAAAATTCCGAGTCCTTGCTTTTGAAGAGTTAAATAGGCTTCTCACCAAACTTTAGGTGGGAAGAACTCCTAGACTGCATAGAGCTGCTTTCTTTTTATCTTCATCTGTTATACATCATTAGCAGTGAAAAAAAGTGAGTCAGTATTTCACAGTACTCTTCCCAGGGGTGCTACTGTGGACAAAATTGTAAAAGAGTCTCTCCACTGTAGCAGCCATTATCTCTCAGCAGTCAGAGAAAATAATAATACACTCCTTCTTTGTTCCTTTTTCTGAACAGGCTTGTTGGTTCAGCTCCTCTTCTTCCTTATGTGTTATACTGTAGTAGACACTGGAAAATTTTGGTCTTCAACAACAAAGTACTTTTTGTCTAGTTCGTCAAAAGCAAACCTTAACCACACTGTCTTGTATCATCCTCAAATGGCTCTATGGGAGCATGGGTGGGGCAAATTAAAAATCACAAAGCAGACATATGTATTAGTATCCAGGGATGTTGCAAGACATTTTGCTGCCTAAGGTAGAGGACAATAGAGAACTTCCCATTCTGTGTCTGATTCTGGCTGGACAGACAGAGGTATTTCTTCCAGCAATGAACAACAGGCAGGAAGTTCAGACTGACAGCTGGGAAGTTGACACCTCTGTTCCTCAAGCATCTATTGTCTGAAGCCATCATCTTAATTCTAACAGTAGTCAGCACTGATAGTGTCAGCTTGCATGTGTCTGGATACTTACCTCAGAAAGTTGAGTAAGATCAAGGATCAAGCTAGAGGACACACTAGCCACCACATATTTAGAACCCATGTTTCCACAGCTGGTGAAAGATATCTCTTTTTAATAGTACTGTGCTTTTACTCATCTCCCTAGTCTACAAATCAGATTGCATTATTTTGTGACTGTGTAAACATGAGCTTACTTTGCAGACTGCAGTGGAATGTATCTCTTAAGAAATACCACTATTGGAGGTAAAATTAAAGGAAATTTGAAGCTGGGGTTACATACTTTTTCCTGAGGGCTGAAAATAGGAGGCTAGGGGAATATGAAGCCTTCTGTCAACCCTCCCTTCCTTTAGAAAAAGAACAAGGTGTATATGGAATACAAATGAAAGAGGGCTGCTGTCTAATCATCTGGGGCATAACTATGCTAGGCTGAGTACTCCGTAAGCCAGTGGGGAATACCTGGTACCACCTGGCCCACTCCAGTCATGCCAATCCATCCCATGCCTTACTGTTGTCTCTTCTACTACTCCTGCTACACTCTCGTCCCCAGAGCCACTCTTCCCCTCAGAGGCTTCCTTCAAGGGGGGCACCTATCCTTAGGAATTTCTAGCATGTTGGCCCAGAAGAAAAGGTTGTGGAACAAATAGGGGCTTCTGCACCATCTGCTGCAGACCCCCAAGCACTAAACTATACTACTGCAGAATTGATATGAGGTAAAATTGGAAATACCTTTTGTACATCAGAGAATGAGATACAAGAAGTCATGCAATCATACGAAGAGGCATGACTAACATACTAGGTGTGAACCATAAGGAGTTCAAGTTCATGTCTTCTTTTAAATGTGTGGTTAATTAGGATTGTGTTCATTGGTGGCTTGGATTTGCCTCACTGGAAAGCAGTTCTACTCACACACATTGGGCCCACAGTTTTCCCCATTTCCTCCTTATTTACTTCGGTCCTCCAAGCAATATTTCATTCTGTTCTAAAAAGCCCCCATAGGAATGGAAAGAATATTCAAAAGTGTTTTTTTAAAAAAATTGGTTGAAAATCAAGTTTCTCAAGTGTTGAAGAATCCAACAAGAAGAATTGTGGACTGATAAGAATCTTCACATTTCAGACTTATTCTGCAAAAACTTTGCACATGGAATTTTTTCAGCACAGAAAAAAGCAAAAAAAAAATCCCCCCGCATCTGCAATTTTTGCACAGAATAAACATGAGCACAAAATATTAAACCAATGCTACGTTCTGTGTAGAGAATACTGTTACTGCACAGAAAATGCTGTTTTTCCATATTACGAAACCCCTTTGTGTGATTTTTTTCAAACAATAAGTCCCAAATTGTGAATAGTCTTTACTAACTATGCAGTTTTCAAAGACTTTCTTGCAGTAGGAAGAAATCTGGTAAAATTTTTTGTTGTTTCCTGTTACCCTGTAGATTGGGGGTCCCGAGAGGGGCACCCAAATGACCAAGCAAACCAAGCAAAGAAATTAACTCGAGCACTCTCTTAAGCTAACGAGAGGCAGGGTAACTTAGCGGGAATCTTTTACCCTATATATACAGGTTCAGATAAGTGAGCAGTCAGACAGTTTAAAATGGCAACAATAATATTTATTTACAAGCAAACAAATTATTAAGAAAACACAAGCACACAGCTAACTAGAAATAGGAAATGAGAGTTTTTGGGGGAAATGGGTGATATGACACCTTTCTCGTAGTCCTGAAGAGGTCCAATTGAAGAGAAGGAAACTCGGCGTGGCAGCCGAGGGGAGCTCGCAGAATGAAGTGGTAGCAAGGTAATCCAAACGGGCAGTCTAGCGAGAGATCCGAGGAGCTCTCGGGACTGGGGGTTTTTATCAGGGAAAGAATGACCGTGGGCTAGTCTGGTCTTGGGCGAAAACAATGAGTTTTGAGCTTGAGACAATGTCTCTGAAAGGTCAGAATTTACATGATTGAGTTAGGGTCCGAATTGACAGTAGTATGGCCAGTATGTAGATGCAGCTAGCTTGCAGTTGAGCACTTAGCTCGCCAGGGTGCCCACTCAGGGCAGAGGACTCTTTGTTTTGATGTGCATCTGTAATGAAGGTGTTTGTTTCGGGAGGTCTCCTAAAGCAGATCTGGCAGTTTCTGGCTTGCCTTGGTGTAAGCAAGTATGAGTCAGCATATAATAACCATGCCTAGCTTCGTGCTTGTTCGGCGGCCTCACAAACACTTGGCTGGTGGCAAAACAGGGCCGAATTGTGATATCAAAAATGATATCTAAGGTTTACCAAAGGCCAGGCCAGTTCACGGTGGTAACATTCCTTTGAGAACAAAATTAACAAATAATTATTTCCCTAGTCCTGCAAGAGCAACTTTGGGGCAGAATAGGGGGCCTAAATGGGTAGGGGTGAAGGATGAAAACTGCAGCTCCAACTTCCTCAGATGGGACATTTTTCCATTGAGGCAAATTAATTGGCTACAGTCTGTGTTCTTCAAGTCTATCTGATCCTTTCTCTCCCTTTCTGTTTCTCTCTCCCCCCACCCCCTGCCTTTTTCCATGTACGTGTGTGTGTGTGTGTGTGTGTGTAAGGGTGGCTGTACCTTCTTTCTTACTGATTCTATAAAGAACTACATCCTAAAAGCTAAGAGGAATAACAAAGGAGAAAGGTGCAAAGAGAACATACACAAACAACCTGTCAAGACATATTTACAATTTACTTTGAGCAAATTAAACCTTGCTTTTTTGTTTGATGTGGCTGACAAATGATTCATTTTTAGTGCTCTTAGCCTATCAAGAACTAGGTAGTAAAAAAAAATATGGAACTATATGGAAAGTACATCTCTAAAAAAATCAGATAACTATATTTGGTTGAGGTTGGATCTAATATTAAAAGAAAGCTTCTAACATATTCTCAGCTTTGGGGTGGACCCAGATCTACCCTTGTTTTCATAACTGGAATGACTAATTTGAAAGCCTATCACTGAGTTGTACCTTGGCTTAGTAATATGCTATCACAAAGTTGCCCCATCTCCACTTTGTTGTTCAGGTTGGCTGCCTGTCCTTTTTTATTTTTCAAAGTGAGGTATATATTTATCTATTCAACAATTGTCACTTTATTAAAAAGAACATTTTTAATAATTTGTAAGACTGTTCTAAGGTTCAAGGAGAGGCCTCTTCTCACTGGCTTCAGCTGAGCAATGCCATGCACAAAACAGTTTTTCAAAACAGCAGAACTGTGGAATGGTATGGATACATTTGAACTGAGACGTGATGGAGCCACTTCTAACTTTAAATGAACCATTTCCAAAGGTTAGCATTAGCTGACACTAAAATCTGGCCCACTGACATGGAAGCCACCAGACATCACTGCCTGTACCTAGTATACAAGTAAAGTTAAACCTGTAGCAAGAACAGAATCAGGGAATTTCAGAGCTAGGGCATTAGGGAGTTCAAAGGGAGAAACCAACACAACAAAGGCCCTTACCACATTATGTCCCCAATAGGGTGTCGTCCCAGTGGGATCCCAGCATTGCCGTTGCCAGGATGGGATCAAGGCCTGAACACTCCCCACCATACTTGGTTGGCTGCCACAAATGGGTAGCATCAAGCATGCTGTTCTCCCTTCTGCAGTACAGAGTCAATGGCGGGTCCCTTTCCCTGCCTCTTCCCCGTTCCATGAACCATGATTGGTCAGTTCTTGCACTGTACTGTGGAAGGAAGCACTATCAAGTGCTTTGGCCCTTACCACACACCCGCAGCTGATGGGATCATGGGGAGAAAGGAGGCCATTTTTCAGTAATGAAAAAGGTGCATTTTCCAAGGATGGGGATGCAACAGGAGCACATGAGTGACAATAGCATACAATGGCATGCATCTTGGACCAGGAGCAATGTGTTGCTCTGCCAGGATGACAGTGTCATGCAGTAAGGGCCAAGATGCAGCACAAACTGGGAGCCTTATGCAAAGAGATTTTGTAGCACCTTTGAGACTAAGAGAGAAAAATTTGTAGCATAAACTTTCTTAGATTAAGTCTACTTCATCAGATGCATGGAGTAAAGTGTCTTACATACACATTACCACCAGCCTCTTTTCTTCTTGGTCCTCCCTGGTTTCATTAGTCTACACCAGATGGCAGTTGCCATTTTTATGACTTGGGGCCCACTTTTATGTCCCAAGACCTCCTGAGGCTTGCATAGACTAACAAAAATATAGAACAAAACCCCAAAGCAGCCAGAAGTCTAGTTCTGCTTCTCAAAAATAGGTATTTTTAATGATAACCAGGAGGGCTTACCTCTTTTTTAAAAGGTAAATTGTTGCACCTAAAGGCTTTCAGGAGCAGCAATTCACTCTATTTTTAGCCAAAAACATTCAATCTAAGGATTCTGGAGGTGGTGAGGGCCACAAAAACATCCTTGGGGGTTGCACGTAGCCCTAGAGATACACTTTGCCCACCCCAATCTAAACACCACTTGTAGTTCCAACTAGATTAAACCCACCAAATCTATGGAATCTACATATTTGTTAGTTTGCTAGGTTCCCACTGAAGTAAAGGATCTACTTGAGTTGGGACCAACAAATGGATTTAGGTCATTACTTGTTGCTGGATCTTCTCATTCTTCCCAAGTATTCTCCGGCAATAGAGTCTCCTGACAGTCAAATGAGACCTCCTACAGCAACTCTAGATTATACACTGGGCCATCTACCTAGATAGCTCTTAAGATCTAGGGGCAGAGGGAAAGAATCAGGGATCATGGTAGGACTTTGAATAGGACTGGATGGATTCTGGGAGTCTCAAGCAAGGCATCCATGAAATGGGATGCTCCAAGGGTCCTTTGGTATATTGTGAATTTCTCCAGGTCTTCAGATCTGCTTGAAGTCCAAAGTTCCATCCTCTGAAGGGTTTGGGTCAGATGGCATCTTGCTCCTGTGTGACTTCTGGATATAATCATTGTGCAACCATGTTCCTTTAATTCGTATTATTTGCTCACAATGTCACCATCCAGGCTGCCTGATCTCCTGACTGATTTCCTTTTCGGCTTACTGCCAGTCTAGTTGTTTGACGCTCTTGGATCCCTTTGAATTGTGTTTTATTTGCATGGCACGGCTTTCATTGCTAGTGGGTGTGAGCTGGTCTGTCTTAGAAAAAAAAAAACAGCTACTGGTTTTACATTGTCTTTTGTTTCCACCACCATATTGTTCATTTATACAAGTTCTCTTTGTTTGTTGAGTCAGAGCTGTGCATAGGGGATATTTTCCACAGTAGAGAGGAAAAACTGCAGTAAAAAGATTCCTTTTTAAAGACAAACACACACTAAGAGGCAGAGATTTTACTCCCCCCCCCCGGCCTTTTGCACAAATGGCACTGTGGAGGATTTAAAATGACAGCTCAAATGAGAGATAAGTGTGGGAACAGAGATAAGAGAGCATTGAAATGAGAAATTGTGAGAAAGAGAAAAAGGGAAAACAAGTTCCAGACCACAATTACTTTTATATCTGTAGCGAAAAGATCAAGGTCTATGGTTAAGTCAGCTGTTTGGTAGAGGAGACCCATATCCCAGCAAACATCAGAGATCCTTTTGTAGCAAACATTTTTAAAAAAATGACTTTTTTTTTTTTTTTTTGCTGTGTTGAAGTGGCTTAGGGAAAATGGACCTGTGGCTAGGTATTTGGGTTTTGGTTTTTTTTTTTCATCCTGGTGCTGACTATCCTTGAGACTGCAGGGGAGTTGCTTTTTAACCTTATTGCTAGCTATATATCTTTCTTCTTGGCTTTTTTGCTGTTGTTGTTACTGTTGGTTAATACAGACATATAAGCAAACTAATTCACAATAACAAAAAAGGGGACAAAAGAAAAAGGAACAAACTATACATAAACAATATACGTTTATAACTAAAGCTAAAACTGAACTGAGCTATACTGAACTAAATTAAATCTCTTTCCACACCACCTTCCCAATCTGCGATAGGGATGGGAGAAGGATGGGACCACAACAACAGTTCTACATGACATCATCACAGTCTCATCCTTCTCCTGTCCCCAGGTGGTGGAATCACGGATTAACTCATTGATGGGTTTTCCCCATCAATGACCCACGATCGTGCCACCATCCCAGACTTACCTGGCTTGCGGAAGCTGCAGAAACGCAATACCTGCACTTCCTTTCCCAGTGCAGCCTGGGAAAGTACCTAGCTGTGCTGTGGAAAGAAGAGGAGTGGCCATCACATTTCTTTCACCACAGAGCCAGCCAGTGTAGAGGGGAATGCTCCTGTCATGCTCCCCTCCTGGCAGAGCCTATGGCGAGATCCCCATCGGATGTCTGCATTAAAAGGTAGGGTGTGGAAGGGCATAAGACTAAAATGTAATAGCAAAACACATTGCCAAAAGACTAAATTACTGAACCTAACTGTTGCCATTTCTGCATTACATAGTTACAGTGCTATTATTCCACTTTCTACATCCTATGGAATCCTGGGGTTTGCAGTTTAGGGGCGGGCATTTAAAATGCTCAAATCCCATTGTGTACAATGATGTAGTAAAATGGCATACCTTAAATAAAATGGCAAAATCAAAGTTTTCTTTTTGGATTGTTTTTTATTTTTTAGTATTTTCAAGCTGTGGTCAGTTGAATCCACGAATACAAAATCCATGAATATGAAGGGCTGACTATAATCATAGCCACATATTATTACCTCATTAGGTTTCCTATTGCTTAAAAAAATCCATAAATGATTTCCAGTCTTTCAAAAATTCTTCAAAACTGTGTTTGTGGTATTTTTTTAATTCTACATTTCTTTTAGTTATTTGAATCTTTAAGGGTATATACAATTTTGTGTATGACCTATCTCTCTGAAATGTGATACCTCTCAGATGTATGATGCTTTAAGACAATGTGGGCTTTGTCTTGCAGCAAGTATTGAGAAGTGGGAAATGGCTATTCAGAAAAAAAATGTGACTTCAACAAAATTATTTTTCTTCATGCTCTTCATCAATCTCCAGCCTCCCAGCATATCTTTCTTTGATTTCAGAAGATAGTAGGCATTCTGTTGAATAAATTATAGTATTGTTGCCGTGTCTGTGCTTTCTTCCATTGTCTTGGACATTGCTTGTTAATGGGCCAGAACAACTAATAGATATTTCTTTAATAGAAACTAATGGCTGGGAGATGTTGCAAAAGAGAAACCCATCTGAGTTTTGAGAAAGTGACACATCCTTTTCTTTCCTGGCTAAGCCAATTGGAGCTGATGAAGCATTTGGCCCTTAATGCCACAATCCTGCATCATCCCGTCACAATCCCAGCAATGACATTGCCAGGATGGGATCGCAACATTAAAGCTCCCCACCACACTGATCAGCTGCCGGTGAATGGGTAGCATTAGCGACACACTCCTTCCTGTCACAGTACAGCCCACCTCTTCCTGTGCTGTACTGTGAAAGGAAATGCTTGATAATGCTTGCAACCTTCCTGCACGTACGCAGCTGATGGGATCGTTGCACGAAAGGGGACCGTTGCTGGATTTTTTTCCGGTTATGGTATACAGTGTGATCACAACGGCTGGGGTCATGACAGCAGCAGGACTGCAACAATGTCGTGCAATGGCACATGTTCTGGACTGGCAGCAACGCATCGCCATACTGGGATGGCAACATCATGCAGTAAGGGCCTTTGTATCTCTGAGCCTGAAGGAAGCAGCAGTATGGAAATAGAGTTTGGAAATATTACTTTTTTGAACTATGACTCCTTAATCTGTATGAGCAATGACTTATGCTGGATGCAGGTTCTGGAAGTTGTACCCTTTCACACTACAAAATTATAGTGCTATTATCATACTTCAATTGCCATGGCTGTCATGCTTTTTAGCGCCACATGTTAACATTTGTTGATGTGTGCCTTCAAGTAATTTCTGACCTATGGCAACCCTAAGGCAAATGTAGCATTGTTTTTTCTTGGCAACTTTTTTTCCAAGTGAGTTGCCTTTGTCTCCCTCTGAGGCTGAGAAAATGTGACTTGCCCAAGGTCACTCAGTGGGTTTCCATGACCAACTAAGGATTTGAACATTGGTCTCCAGAATCATAGTCCAACACTCAAACCACTACACAACACTGCCTCTATGTTAACATTTACTGGGGCAAACAAAATCTTATTGACAGGAAATTAATAGGAACTGGAGTACTTTTTTATTCCTCTTTGTTTTGGTTTGGTTTGATTTGCTTTGATTTTTGTTTTGTTCTGCTTTGGGACTTCATAAATACTAGAGTCCTCCAGTCAGCATAGACACGAAGCATGCTGGCTGAGGATGCTGGAATCTAAAATCTGAAAAACAGCTTTTTGAAGTTCTGATAGAGTTCCACTACTTTATTCCCCAAACAGGTGAGCCTAAGGAGTGTTTTTAAATCACAGTGTTCCTTCCATGTTCACACATTGTCCCTTTCTGTCTCTTTGTATTTTTTCACAATTATCTTCTATATTCTATGTTATGTCTTCATTCTGTGTTCACAATTGTCTTCATTCTACATTGGCCTATGATCTGTATCTCTACAGATTTCAGTTTTTTATATTCTGTCTTTCCTCCCCCCACCCTTTTTTGGGGAATGGCACCTTTTTGGGAACATATTTTCAGTGTTAACATAAGGGCAAAAGAGCATTTAAGTTTAACAAAGCTATTATAGTACCTGAGGATAATCCTATTTTATTTTTTGTTTTTTGTTTCACATAAGACACTCTCAGCTGATAATGCTCATTTTTATTATGAGGTGAATCTCTTTGGCCTGAAATTCTTTATCAGTGCACAATTAAAAATAAGACACATTGCAAAGTTATGGGTCAATTTGGCAGCTGTATGGACTGTATGGACTGCTCTCCTTTCATCTGATGAAGTGCTGAGAAGATGCTCAGAAGATGACTCATCATTTTCAAGCAGAAACTTTCAGCTCTTTCACACTATACAACTGTAGCAGTATAATTCTACTTTTAATTACCACAGCAACATCCTATCAAATCATGGGGTTGGCAGTTTTGTGAGACAGTAGGGCTTTTTGGCTGAGAATTCTAAATACCCCTCCCTAAACTGTAAATTCTAGCATTCCATTGCCATGGCAGTTAACTTGGAATTATACTGCTATAATTGTGCAGTGTGAAAGGGCCTTAAATGTCCCAGTGAAACTGGATTGGATTTTTAAAAATGGGAAGATATTTACAGAACTACCTTAGCTCCAGGATGAAGCAGCCCCTGACTTATTGGGTGGATGGGTTGCAGCTTGAGGTGGGCTGTGCTTCCACAGCTTGCCCAGTTATGCTGGCCCTCCTGTTTCCTTCTTAAGAGCCTGTGAGGCTACTAGTTCAAATCTCTGGTTTGAATTCATTAGCTAGAAGGAGACCAGGACTAGACTTGTGTTTTCACTCAGGTTGGGTGCCGATGCATATATTACCCTGAGGTCCTGACTCCCAGCCTTTTCAGCAGCATTCAGATAACCCACTCTGTGCTTTGAGTGTATAGATTTCAACAGGAGGGCACCAATGAGCTATGCAGAACTGGGTACTGGTCTAATTTTGAACCTCATGAGCATCAATTCCAAACTTCCTTCCTCCACTCTCTTAAAATTCATCTTTTCAACTTTCCGTGAAACTTGATTCACACAGGAGGTTGTTTGCACAAGACTCAGTGGACAGAAAGGGATGACTATACCAGCTATTGGTTCTGACAGGTGCTATTGAAAGCAGTGGAGATGAGTCACTTTCTCATTTGCTACCACTCATTCCAACAGTGCCTATCTTGTTCCTAGATTCAGAGCTTCAAATAGGAATAGAGAAATTGTAACAAACAGTAACTTTTGTTATCCTACTGCTTCTTGTTATCCTTGGAAAGATAAGCAAGCTGGCATACTATAGACGGAACACAAAGGGTGGAAAAGAAGTGTCTCAGAGGTGGCTGTAGAAGTTGTTGAAACTGTTCAAGCTGCTGCAGACACTTAGATGCTTCTCAGCTCATGGAGTCATTAATGGGTCCGCATGAAGTTCCCAGTAGATTTCCCTTTAATTCTACCAAGCATACCTTTACCTGACTTGTGGATTTCCTCCTTCTTCTTCATTTCTTTTAAACTGTTTGTAGTGAATTCATTTGACACTCCTACAAGCCCTTAAAGGGCTGAATGGTCTGTGAAGCCTGCATAGACGGTAGTGTTTCTGCCTTAAGGCACTCCACGTGTTCTTAGATCATGTGCCAACCTTTATGAATGTAGCACCTGCTTGACAATGTGGCTACCTAGTGCAGCTATTTAGCACTGCCATGGAGACAAGTGTACAGGTGAAGAGTCTTTTAAGCTCATGTGAACCACTGAACTGGGTTAATATTTTCCACTGGTTATCACATTTAAATTGACCTCTTTTATTTTAGTTTTTACATTTGGTTAACCTTTGGTTACAGTTGGTTAACCTTTAGTTACATTTGGTTTTTTTATTATATTAGCTATCTTCCAAAGAGCCCAAAGACATATTCTCTCCTTACAACCACTTGTAACACTGAAGGATAGTGACTTCCTCAGGGTTTGGTGGTATGCTTCTTGAAACCAATGTCACCCAATATTCTGGTATCCCAGCCTGGGAGGAGTATGGGGCCCCCAGCCATCAAGAGCCACACTGTTATCTGTCACCCAAATTTGATGGATTTGGCTGACCCCACTATCACGTATTGTTGTTGTTAACTGCTGTCAAGTTGACTTTGACTCATGGTGACCCTATGAATGAAAGCTCTCCAAGTCAACCTATTGACAACAGCCCTGCTCAGGTCTTGCAGACTCAGAATCATGGCTTCCTTAATAAAGTCTATTCACCTTTTAATGCAGTCTACCTCTTTTCTTACAGTTTTCCACCTCATCTAACATTGGCCATTTCTGCACTACACTGTTATAATGCTATTATTCAACTTTCAACCTCCTATGGGATGTTGGGGTTTGCAGTTTAGGGAGGGGCATTTAGAATCATCAGCCAGAGAGCTCTTTAGCCTCAGTAAACAAGAAACCCAAGAATTCCACAGGATGTTGAAAGTGGAATAATAGCACTATAACAGTATAGTGTGGAAGTGGCTATTTTCTTTTCTAATGAGTTATGTCTTTTCATGGTATGTCCAAAATACAGCAGGCTCAGTTTAGTCATCTTGGCTTCTAGGGTGAGTTCAGACTTGATTTGCCCATGGACCCATTTATTTGTCTTTTTGGCCATCCATGGTATCTGCAGAACTCTGCTCTAGCAGAGTTGATTTTCTTCCTATCAGCTTTCCTTACTGTTCAGCTTTCACAACCACAGCACAGTCACTGCCAAATTTTGGCAGCAACTGTTTGCTCTGTATGATGGAGGATGGTCCTACAGCATCCTTCTTCTGCAAGTGACAACTTGAACAAATTGCTTCCCTCTCTTCTGGAGAATTAGGATCAATTTTTCCAGAATGGAAATGTTATCATTTAGTTTCAGTAAAGGAGTGCTGGGCTCCTTTGTCTCAAAGCTTGGAAGTAATGTTACAAATAATGAATTACTCACAATTGTCTTGGCATTGACTAAGGCATAACGAAGTTACATTGTGATTGAAATGCAACCTTAACTCCTTATGTGGAGTCACCGTTGCTTTGTGTTGTTGTTGTTGTTGCTTTTATAGTTACACAGTGTGTATGGCCTGACTGCTTGAGGGTGTTTTTACTGCATATCAACAGCTTGTAGCATTCTGAGGGGCATACTTTCAAATAACTACAAACAATTATTTTCAATAGCTTTGTAAAAAGAAAAAAAAAGCTTTGAAAGAAATTGTGACTATAACAGTAGTTAAATACTTTTTGTAACTTGGGGCTGTAATTACAATAGTATTTGTGTTGTCCACCCTTTGTTGTTCCTTCTATAGTATGCCAGCTTGCTTATCTTTCCAAGGATAACAAGAAGCAGTAGGATAACAAAAGTTACTGTTTGTTACAATTTCACTATTCCTATTTGAAGCTCTGAATCTAGGAACAAGATAGCTATACTTTATGTCTGGCCACACTAGCTATGCTTTTTCCCTTGGTCTCCCTGTGACGACTGGAAGATAAGATCATGTTAACAATAGAACCATGGAATCACAGAGCTGGAAAGAACTCCACTCTAGTTTAAATTACCACCACTCTGCAGTAATAACACTGAAATCATCCTGCAAATACACCATCCAACTTTTGTTTTGAAAGGACTCTCAAACAAAGGAAACTTCCTCACCTTCTGAGACTTATTTCATTATTGAACAGCTCTTACCCCAATAGGTTTTTCTTGATGTTTAGTCAGAATCTTCTTTCTTGTAATTTGATACACTAGTTCATGCCCTGTTATCTGGAACAACAGAAAACAAGGTTGCTCCATCTTCCACATGACAATCCTTCAGATACTTAGAAGATGGCTATCATGTCACCTGTCATTCTCCTCTTTGCCAGACTAAATGCATCCTTCTCCCCCAATTGTCCCTCACAGAACTTGGTTTCTAGACTCTTTATCATCTTGATTTCTATCCTCTGGACATATGCCAGTTTGTCAGTGCCTTTCTTAAACTGTGATGCCTAGAACTGAGCACACTATTATAGGTGATATCTGACCAAAGTGGAATAGAGTGATATTGTTACAATGAATGTTGAAGCTCTTCTACCACCCTCATGGTTTTAATATACTGCTGCACTGAAAAAAATTCTTACTGCTGGGATGTATCTTCCCCCCGCCCCAAATCCCAGAATCCCCAAGCCAGTATTGCCAGTAACCTCTACTGGTTGGGAGCTCTCAGCATTGTGAGCCTCGAAAAGTATGCAAGCTATGAAATCAAGAGAATATGAAGGTATTAAAGTTTCAGATTGTGTCATCCAGGACTTTACCTGTGTTTTCTGTCACATGTACAGTATCTTGAATTTATAGACTATTTCACTGTTATTTGTCTCTCCATCTTTTTATTATTTCTTTGGCAAAGACTAAACACACATGCACACACACACAATGTAGAGGAAGGGGTTAATGCATTTGAAATCCCAGTCATTAGCACTGGAATGAAACTTAAAACTTGAAGAGAATACGATTATCCCCTTAGGTAAAAGTTTAAATCTTATGCAAGAAGAAAAAACTTTCCAAGCTGTTGTCGTAGTATCTAGCAAGTTATTTATTAACTTAGATACTATCAGGCACTAATTGTCATTACTTCAGATTTTCATCTGTACTCTTCTCCCCTATTTAGGTTTAGTACGTGATCAGTGAACAGTGATATTTTAATACCTGATTACTTTGGTGAAATAATGCCTGTCTTGTTCCAGACCTGGAAATTTCCAGAGCACATCTTTCTATGCTTTTGGAGAGAAAAAAATACAAGGATAATGTGTTCTTTCTTTTTGTGCTAATTTGAATCTAAGTTACAAAGATACACATGTCCAAAATAACACTAGTGATAGTAATATATTATTCATTCAATACTAATCCATTTTCTTAACAACTGAGTTTACATTTTACCCTTAACCCAGGACTTGTATATTGCAATTCCCAGTAGTCCCAGCCCCTGAGAATGCCCCAGTCTGGCTCCCCCAAAGTGTTTTTGACCACAACTTCCATCATCTTCAACTGTGGTACAGCATCTCTGAAGGAAGCCAAGTTGGGAGAAACTGGTTAAGTATTCAGTGTTATGTAAGTTTGTCATACAGATAATATAGTACATTGTACCAGCCTAAAACATATAAAGATATGAACAACCAAGCTCTTTATTTAGCTATGAAGCTTTCTGGGTGGCAAATGGCAAGCAATTCTTTCTCAAGTTCACTTCTTTTGCAGGGCAGGGGAGGCACGATTACTATTTCTCTGATGGAGTACTGTGTTTTTCTGCTGAGTTTTATTTAAAAAAATCTGTCCTTCATATATGGATCAGAACAGAACAGAGCTTGAGGAATTACTTTTATGGACTATAGATTCCAAGCTCTGGAGCAGAAAGAGGAAAAACCAAAAGCTATATTTAGACATTTTGACAACTAGACCCCCTCTCTTCCATCTCATCCCACGAACTGAGATGGACAATCTGAGGCAAAGAGTTTCTCCTGTCCAAGGAGGTACCACTGATAAACTGTAACCCTGATTGTCTAGAGTTCCAGCTCACATGAATGAACTTCATGCTCAGCAAGCCCTCTGCTTCTGCTCTGTCACTATCTAAGTAAGATAGAAGTGATGATGAGGTAGGGGAAATCTAGTATCCCCAAGCAGAGCTAATGTATAGAAATAAAAAAATGCTATAATGTGAAGCTGAGTAACCTCTTCCTCTCTGGTAATTTTTTCAGCTATTTCCACTCTCACTGGGGCTACGGATGGAATGAGTAATCATAATTATAATCATAATTATTATTATAATCATAATATTATCATAAATCATACTCATAATTATTTATTTCCAAGTTAAAAAATGAGGTTTCTTTTGCAGAAAACACGGCTTTTTTACAGAAAATAGGGGATGAGGGAGAGTTCTTTTCCACAGAGTCATTCCTATGCAATACTTCAGGATGTTCAAATATGGGGAGAATGTTGTAGACAAATTTCGGTTTTCTCCTGCAGCAAAGTGAAAACTGTTGTAAATATTTCTCTTTGCATGCAAAAACAAAATATCAAGATTTTATACCCCTAGCTTTGGCCAAACTAGACTGCCTGGAAAAGAAAAACGCCATTGCAGCGAATAGATACCCTTGGTCAAGCTGCAGTAAATGAAACTGCTGTCTCCAAATAAGCAGTGAAATGCACCATTTGTTTGGGTTAGCGAAAACCACTCCTGCCGTTCTATAAATGTTTTCCCTTACCAGAGTTTGAATTACAGGTAGAGGGGATTCCTAATGAAATCCATAACTACATTGCAGGCCTTCCTCACTTTTGGCCAAATCATCATTATACCATACCTTTTTAAAAATAATAATGTGGAAGCTGTCACACAAATAAAGATTTTGAATAGCCCTGGACTTCTTCGCTTGGTTATTTAACTTTTTTAAAACATCCACCTTCCAGGATTTCAGGAGAAAATCTGACCTGCCAATAACTTGATTAAACAGGCAGTACTAGGGGGGAAAATGAGCAACATGTTATTCCTGCAAACTTTCCAACTTGAAATCACAGATGTTTAGAATATTCAGATCAGGAGGAGAAAATGTTTTTTCTTTATATCTCCTCTCTGTGCTTCCAAAATTACATTGGAATAGAAGCCAGTTTGTGTACCTATACATAGAGAGCTTTGTTCAAAATGTCTATGGACACAGCCATGCTCTTCATCAGTGGCATAGATATAAATGTTCACCCTTCCAAATGGGTGTGAAAGCTCCCTTCTGTGTATGTTGGAGCTTTTACAGAAGAAATATTTTAGGAAGGCTGTAGAGAGGATTCACATTTTAAACTTCTTTCTGGCTTTGGGAGATGTAAATTGAGATTTAATTTAGTCAGAGAGGGTAACAAGTTTAAGGCATAAATCCTGTGCACACAAAACTGTATAATTGTGGTGGGCTCTTCAAATGAACCGTTATGTTCCAGTTACAAATGTAGTATGCTCTGTGCTAGGAGTACAAAAGCTTTAGTCTTCCCAAAGGTTTGACCTACAGCTTCTACTGATCCTGCCTTACAAGGTCAATAGTAAGGGACAGCGGAAGTTTCAATCTAAAATAGGAGCTGGGAAAGTGTTGGCTGTGGAGACACATGAAGCCACCACAGTCAAATAGTTTTTTTAACTGAAAAATATTAAAACCACAGCCAAAACACTGCAAAAGCTTGATGATTTGACTCCTCTGTCCCTGTAGTTACCTCACCAATAAAACATTCCCAAAGCCAAAACAAAAAAGCTAGTGGAAATAAACCTTATTTGGGCTGGTTTCCAGAATCAAGAGTGACAGTGAGTCTCTTTCCATTGCCCCAAGAGTGGCCATGCAGCCCATAAGTAGGTGAAAGTGAGGGGTGGCCTTGCCTCCTTCCCACAGTTGCCCACCCTAATCAGAAGCCCTTTCATATGACACAGTTATACCACTCAGGCTTCACTTTAACTGCCATCATTCTATCCTATGGAATCCTGAGATTCGGTACTTAGAATTCTCAGCCAGAGAGCTCAAGTGTCTCATAAAACTACAAATCTCTGGATTCCATAGGATGTCATTAAGACAGGCCATTTCTGCATAATGGCACCATCCTGGCATGGCAACGTGTTGAAGCCAGCCTGTGGCATGTGCCATCACACACCATCATCATGGTCCTGCTCCTGTCACATTCCCAGCTGTTGCGATTGTGTGGTATACCATTACCTTTGCACAACAATTGCATCACCAGCAGCCATGCGGGAAGGGCAGAAGTTCTATCAAGCACTTCCTTCGTCAGTGCAGCAAAGGAA
Organism: Iguana delicatissima; assembly: GCA_948472985.1. Classification (NCBI taxonomy): domain Eukaryota; kingdom Metazoa; phylum Chordata; class Lepidosauria; order Squamata; family Iguanidae; genus Iguana; species Iguana delicatissima. The sequence continues at coordinate 506,347 of CAOKZL010000174.1, forward strand.
GAGGCCAGCTGCACTGTGTACTAGCCAGCTGCACTAGCCAGCAGCTGGTTGGGTGCAGAAGAGAACCTTCGGGACATGCTCCCATCCCAGCAAAGGCACTGCCAGGATGATGCTGGGACATTATAGGATCAAGGTATGATTCGGAAATTGCCACAGTTAGGGTGGAATTGTAGTGATATGACTGTATGGACCCTGGGAGGACCAAAGGGCTTCTGCTCTTTGTATTCCTTTGATAGACCATGTGGAAGTCAGAAGCGGGACCATCATCCATTATCCCAAACCCTCTTTTAAATATATGCATATATAAATATGCATATTTAAATCATTTTAAAATATTTTTAGTTTTCACTGTCTTGTTCTCTTGTTCAATTGTTTAATATGTTTTTAGACTTTTAAAATCATTTTTGTTGTTTACATTGTTTTAAATTTGTTAAATAAGTTTTATTGTATGCGACCCTGAGTTCTCTGGAGAGATGATGGAATATAACTACATACAGAAATAAATAAATAAATAAATAAATAAATAAATAAATAAATAAATAACAAACAAATAAAACAACAATTTCAAACACTGAAGGTCCTGTGGAACTGCACTGGTTTTGACTGCCTACTAGAAGCTTAAAAGAAACAGAGCTAGCTTAACTTCCTTGGGTCAGGAGTTCCACAGTCAAGTCATGGCTACAGAGAAAGCCCTGCTACATGTACCTACCAACTTCACAAGGTGTTGGGACACACAACAAGGCCTCCTCTGAAGATTTCAAATTTCTAGCAGGCTTATATGAAAGGAGGAGGTCTTTCAGATATCTTGGCCCCAAATTGTTTAGGATTTTGTAGATCAACACCAGCACCTTGAATTGAATTCACAAGCAAATTGGAAACCAGTATAGCTCTTGCAGGACTAATGTATTCTATAATATGAACATCTGACACCAGCTTTATCTGCAGCTTCCAAACAGTTTTCAAGAGCAGTCCCATATGGAGTGCAGTACAGTAGTCTAATCAAGAGTTAACTAAGGCATGAACCACTGTGGCCAGATCTCCCTTCTCCAAGAAAGGCCACAACTGATGCACTAGCCTGAAGCTGGGCAAAGACGCTTCTAGTCATTACAGCAACCTGACTTTGGAGGAGCAACACTGAGTCCAAGAGCACTCCCAAGCTATGAATGTGATCCATCAGAGGAAGAGCAACCCCATCCAGAACAAGCTGTGATGTCAACACTAGGCTGATTTTCCTACTGACCAGTAGCACTTCTGTCTTGTGTGAGTTAATGAATTAATAAAAAGTTACATTTTGGCTTGCTTATAGAAAGAAAACAACATTGGTGCCAGTCATGTTACCATGGCATTCTGGTCTGGTCTTTGGTGAACTAAGATATCATTTTGATATCATAATTCGGCCCTTTTTCCTGCCACCAGCTAAGTGTTTGTAAGGCTCTACCGGACAAGCGTGAAGCTAGGCATGGGCGATGGTTGTAAAGTACCAGATATAGCCAGTTCCGCTTCAGGGGGAAGCCACCCTACACAAACACCTTGATTTGCCTGTGAAAACACCCTGGCAAGCCAGGCACTTAATGGCCTAGCTAGCCGCATCTACATCTCAGCCATACTATTGTCAATTCGGTTCATAACTCAATCATGCAAATTCCGACCTTTCGGAGCCTTTGTCCCCAGACCAAAACTCATTGTTCTCTTGCAAAGACCAGACTAGCCTGCGGTCGTTCTGTCCCTATAAAAGTTGCCCCGTTTTTGAGAGCTCTTTGGAACTCTCACTGGACTTTGCTGAAATCACTTAAACTCTTGCTGAATCACTGGCTGGACTTGGCTGAAATCACTTAAAACCTTGCTGAATCACTGAAACCATCCGGAACTCTCGCCAGATCGTCTTGCTGCCACTTGGCTCAGCAGGTTCCCCTCGGTCTCCACACCGGGTTTCCTTTCTTCTCCCTACTTGGTGTCTTCAGGACTTCGGACAGGTGGCGCATTGCTTATTTCTCCACAAAACCCTCTTTCTTTCCTCACTAGTTAGGTGTGCTTGAGTTTTATTATTTTTCTTGCTAAATAAAATTGTTAGTATTTTAAACTGCTTGACTCCTCACTGACCTGAACTGGTATACATAGGATAAAAGATCTCGCTGCGTTGCCCTGCCTCTAGTTAGCCAAGAGAGTGCTCCAGCTAATTTTCCCCATTTTGCTTGTTGTTGGTTGTTTATTTGGGCGTCCCTCCCAGGACCCCCAGTTTACAGGGTAACAGTCAGGCCTCAAAGAGGAGGGCATTCCACAGCTGGAGCACCACAACCAAGAACACCCTTTTCCATGTCTTTCCCCCACATATTGCCCTCACTGGTGGGACTCAAAGGAGGACTTCTCCTGCAGACCTCAGTTCTAGGGAGAGGTGCTCCTTCAAATATCATGGTCTCAAGTCCTTTAAGTCTTTAAATGTCATCACCAGCACCTTGAACTCTGAGCAGAAGCAAATTGGCAGCAGCCAGTGCAGTTCCTTTAAGACCTCTGTTATACATTGTCTATGTGATACTCTGGTCAGGAATCTTGCTGCTAGTTTTGTACAAATCAGCACATAAAGTTGACTTTTCCTCTCATGCTTTACCTTTGAAACAGCCATCCCTTTTTCTCTCCAGCATTTTCTTCAGTGCCTTTGTTTTCCATTTCCAGCTTAGGCTGCAACCTTAAACCTGCCTGCATGATCTAAAATTAATTGGATTTGTGTAAGCTGAAAGGCCTTTCAGAATCAGTCTTTGATTGTATTGTTTTGCTTCCCTGTTCACACCACGGGCAAATTCAGGACAGTTTTACCAAGGTCAAAGAGTAATGAGCATCAGTGTCTTGTGGGACCCCTGGGAGATTGAGCAACTTAAAAAATGTGTGGGCTGAGATGGAATGATAGTGTGTTATATTTTCACAACATAGAAGTCAACACAGCTTTAGAGTGAGTGAGGAGAGGAGATAACAGAAACAATCCACATGTCCTCATTTAGCCCCACTTTTTTACTTTGACAGTGATACATGCAGGTTTGTATGTACAAAAAGAGGAAGCACAAGTCAATTGTGTGTTGTCTGTCAGCACCGCTTCATAGCACCATTGTTACATCATGCTCAGCCCCAGAATTTGAGCAAACAAAAGGGTCTGCTATGCTGTTCCTGCAAATGTTTAGTAGCACCAATTCAGATTATAATGGTACTGGCTACAGAGATTTACAGGGGAGCATATATTGTCATAGCTCAGTCTTGGCTATATTCCAGATTGAGTTGCAAAGGAACAGCAGACTTTGGACCATTCCTTATAGTTCCTGTACTTCAGAACAAGTATAACAAGCTTATCAGTACTCAGAATGCAAATCCTCCATTATTTCATTCTTGCATGCAAGGACAAATAATTACTGTAGGGGTTTTTTCCTGATTCAGGAGAAAACAGACATTTGACTGCAATATTTTCTAAGTATTTGAGCATCCAAAAGTGGTCTGGAGGATTTTTCTTTATGGAAAAACATGTAGTTTCTGAACAAATAATACATTCCTGTGCAGGATGTATAAAAAGTGGGTTTTCCACACAAAATATGTGTTACTCTGCACAAAACAGCCCTCCAGAGCACTTTGAGATGTACAAATATTGGGAATAAATTGTGCAAAAGTTTTGCTGCTTTATTATTTTTCCAAAGTTGGTGTCATGGGCCAGGAGTCAGCTTCTCCAGATGAACAGCAGCCTCAAAGCTGAACAAGCAGATGCAAGTGTACCAGGAGCTAGTCAGGCTGGAATGAGAGCAAGCTGGCTCCAGCCTTTTTAAGGAAGGCAAGGGGTGGTGACCCGATGCCAGAAACAACTTGTGTGTTTGCCAGCCCTTGCCTTATGTGCTACAGATTCCCTGCTCACTATCTGTTATCTCACCCTTGGAGTGTCTGACCCTGCTGCCCATTGGATTCCTGAACTTTTGGGTAGACTCTTGTCTACGCTTCTGCTCCACCCTGAACAGGCAAGTTCCGCTGAACTGCAAAATTGTCTAGTTTGTCTGAACAGCCTTCTGCTATCTCTGCACTCTGTTGCTTGTCAGTGGACAGCCAGCACCTTCAACAGTTGGTTCCCCAGGTTTCAGGAAATCTATTTTTTTAAACTAAGAAATGAATAATAATTTCCAGCATTCTACACCAGCTTCTTAGCTATATGTGTGTATCTAAGTAATGTGTCCTGACCCAACCCCCTCTCCCAACCATTTTAAGACCCAGAAGCTGGATTAGGCAAAGGAGGTCCATTCAACTGCTGATCAGGGTACAAGGAGGAGGATGTTTCCCACTCTTATGCACCAGTGAACAAGGCTGTGACAAGCATGTGCAACAGGGGTCCTGCTTCTGATTGTCACGTCCTTTGTCACTGGCAGGGGGTGGTGGAAGTGTCATTCTCCTTGCACCCTGGTTGGAATGTGAATAGACCTCTTTTGCCTGATCCAGGTATTGGATTTTTAGGGGTTAAAATTGTATTTTAACCTCTGTTGTACCCTGCCTTGAACAAATAAAATAGCAATTATTATTATTATTATTATTATTATTATTATTATTATTATTATTTTGTTGTTGTTGTTGTTGTTGTTGTTGTTGTTGTTGTTGGCTGGGGTGGCATTTATGTAGTCTTACTGAATACAGAGCAGTTCCAAATCTGTAACTGCAATACTGAATGCCAACTGCTTTTTTCCCCCATCCCAAATTAATAGAGATCCTGGTGGTACAGTACAGAGATCAGAGGTTCTTTGCTTTGATGTGAATCCACACCCGGTTTTATGAGAGTTATTGTGGGTTTTACAGGAGCTCTCCAAGTTACTGAACCATAAAACCCAGAGTAGCTGTTGTAAAACCCAGGATGCCCTCAAGCAATGGAGCCACTGGCTACCTCCGTATCAGTATAAACACAGGTTGGTTGTCCAGGTTTTTATTAAGTAAAGGGATATGTCCATTTAATTGTTTATAACAAGTGAGCAGCTCTGGCCCTCCAGAGGTAATCTGACTGTAACTTCCATCAGACCTAGCCAGTACAGTGGGGGGAGAGGATCATGGGAGTTACAATCCAAGAAGAAAAAACCCCTGGAATGCCTGGTTTTTAACAATAGGCAAGATGCTGTTGTATACCTATGCCAGAGTTAACTATGTCATATGTGATGGGGGCAGTGCAGCAAGAGTAGGAAAAAATTGCAGGTTCAGTCTCTCTGAAATAAGTAAGGCATATACATCACTGTTGATGTTAGGAGAAGAAAGCTGTTGCACGTGACCCATTTTTTCCAATATCCATCTTCAGTGGGACAGGGTGGATTGAACCATTTCCATCCTATGGCAAAGCCAAACATCTGAGAAATAAGCTGCTTGGAGCCAACGGTTTTCTTCTTCCAATGAAACTGATACTGAGTTTGCCTGCCTGCCTGCCTGCCTGCCTGCCTGCCTGCCTGCCTGCCTCCTTCCTTCCTTCCTTCCTTCCTTCCTTCCTTCCTTCCTTCCTTCCTTCCTTCCTACCTATACAATCCCCCCCATACTCTCAGGTCTTCTGGGGGCCATTTACTTAAACAGGCCAGAACTAGACCGGCAGCAGTCACCTAGAGGGCCTTTTCGTCGGCTGCCCCTAGACTGTGGAATGACTTGCCAGAAGAGATTAAACAGCAACATATGCTGTCGGAATTTTTTAAAAAAGTGCTAAAGACCTATCTCATCCGACAGGCCTACCCAGTCTATTTTTAAGTATACTTTTAATTGTAACTGTATTTTTAATTGTATTTTTAATTATGATATATTTTATGAGATTTGTATTTTAAATGGTTTTGTATTTTAATGTATTTTAGCTACAGTTTGTTTTTAGCTGTATCTGTGATGTACCCTACCTTGAGCCTTGGGAGAGGTGAGTAACAAATAAAAATTTGTTGTTGTTATTGAAGTTGTTGTTGTTAGTATTATTATTTTTCCCAGCCTCTGAGTGCTTAATAGAAGTGCAGCCACTAGTGTAATAGACCATTATACCAGCATAGAACATCAACAGCATTCCAGGCTTTATGGACAGAATTAGTAAGCTGGTCAGACCCTCAGATGATCCTGAGGGCTACTAACATTTCTTCTAAAATAGTTGCAAGCAGAAGGCAGATCAAAATCTACTCTGGAAAACATGGTGATCTGCTATAAATGATTTGCTATAAATGAGGATAACTTTTTAATGTCCAATAACAGCTACAGTTAAAGGTTGGGACACACCTCCTTTCAAATGCCACTGAAACAAGGAAAGTATGGAGAGGAAGCACAGTTGGGCTGAAAACACAATCACAGATACCTTCTCTTTAATTCCTCTTCAGCCACTATGTTTTACAGTCCTCTCTCCACATTTGTGGGCTTGACTTCCATGAATTTGATTATTCATGAAATACACTCCTGCCTTCCCCTACATTCTCCTCCTCACATTCTCTTGCCTTCCCCCTCCCCCGTGCATGCCTTCTTTCTCCACGCTCAGCCAAAAGGCAAAGGAAGAGCAGATGTGTGTGCCTTCCCCCCATTCCCTTTCCTTTTGCCCAAATGCACATACCTGCCTTCTCCACACTTGGCCAAAAGGCAAGAAAATGGGAGGGGAGAGCCCTGGAGGAGAATGGGAGGGGGAGTGCAGGGGTCAATTATTTACATTTTTTCCAGTTTCACAAGGATTCTGGGTCTTGAACCCTCATGAAAGTGAAGAGGCCATTTTACTTAGCTCTGGTTGGTGGATCTAAGAAGTATGGACAGTGTACTGCCTCCCACATATTGTTGGACTGTAACTCCTAGCAGTCCTTGCCAGCACAGTCAATGGTAAGGAATGCTGGAAGTCACAATTCATCAATATCTAGAGGGCCACATGATTCCTACCACTGGAATAAACCCAAATCTGTTGACTTCTGTTTTAATGGCTTGCCCTCTCTACGTGGTGTCCTTCTAATCTTTTGCAACCCACAACCTTGTGTTTCAGAAAGCAGAACTTATAAAAGTTATTTTTTTTCAGACTATAGTTCTCTAAATTTGGGGAATGTTAAAGCAAGAAAAAGGTACCACGTAACTGGAGCGAAGGATTATTTTGGCTGGAATTCCAGAAATGAATCTTTGGCTGACAGAGAAATACAGACCTCAGTGGTTTCTGACACGAGATGTATAGAGAAGTGTCTCTTTGTTTAAAGAGAAAAATGAGAAGCCTTTAAAATTTCAGATTTTTTCCTTCAACTTTTGCTGAATTCAGAATTGGCATAGTGGTTACATAAGAATAAAAGAAAAAACACACATACATTCAATTTGTTTCCAGGGTGTTTGTCATATTATGTGCATTTGCATTTCATTGACTTCAAGGAGAAACAGCCAGATTGCTACTACCCATGACAGAGAAGAAGGAAATTCACTACAGGGAAGTCTTTGAGGGATGTCATTACTATGATGTGAGATAGGATGAAACCATAGCCCCCCTCCAAAAAAACCCACAACGCAACAAAAAACCCTTCTGTGGATAATGAGCATGTGAGCAGTGTCACCATTATACAAGCTACATGGGTAACCACTACTCTGAGAGGTAGGTTTGGTTCACAGACTTGCAATACCAAATTGCAGCCATTAGGAAATATCATGAAACTTCATCTGAATTCTTTACCTTATGTTCTTTACCAGGTTACTAATATAATATTCAGTATTTGGCAAAAAGACTGGATAATATGAAATGTTTTTCATTATTGTGTTTGTGTAGTTTTTCCCTGGTTTATACTTTCCCCTGCTATCTATATTGATTTGTTAACCCTTCTTGGGGAGTGATTTAATTCTATATGTTTAATTGTTGTTCTGTGTCTTCAAATAATTTCCAGCTTACAGCAGTCCTAAAGTGAACCTATCACAAGGTTTTCTTGGCAAGATTTGTCTGGGGAGAGCTGTCCTTTGCTTTGCTCTGAGGCAGAGAGAGAGTGACTTGCCCAAGGCCATCCAGTGGGTTTCCATAGCTGAGCAGGGATTTGAACCTTGGTCTCCAGAGCTGTAGTCCATCACTCAGTCCACTATACCACTCTGGCTTTATATATGCATGGCCTCAGTGAAATAAAGGTTTTCTTCACGCTTTTGCTTATCAGAAATTCTGAATGGGCTGTAAGGGTAAAGACTGGCACACGTGAAGGACTTAATGGGCTAACAAAAGCACTTACTTGGCAAGAGGAAAGCCATTGCTTTTATGAAAGATATGCCTTGGCTATATTTTTTTTCTACAGAAAGGTAGGATTAAAATAAAGTAAAATGATATACCATAAGGATTTGTGAGCAACATTATGCTTGTCCTAATTCCAAAGAGGGGCTGGCTTATAGACCAACCATGGTGAATAGCACCACTGTATACCTTAGCTGTGCAGAACAAAGGTAGCCCAACCTTTGGAAAAGGCAACAGTTTCAGAAAGAGGTGCTTAACCTGAAGGCTATGGAACTTTGACGAACTAAATTGCCTCTAGATGCCACCTGAATTTGGACAGAAAAAGAAAGGTCAGTGCCAAGTGGAGGCCAACACAAAGCCTGCTAATGGAGCTTCAGTATGGAAATCTGTTGGCATGACGGTAGCCATTACAGTTGGTCATAGTATTGTGATGTGGAAGTCAACAGAAAACCATCACATTATATTTTCCAAGTATATCAAAGTCTCTCAGTCATCAACATGGCCAGAGGGTGTTATGAATCTTTGGACTGAAAGTTAGATTAGGAATCTGGAAAGTGAGAAGTGTGTATGACAATGGAGAAATCCACAACTTAGCAAAGTAAATGTAAAGGATAACTATCCAGATCATAAAAAGGAATAAGGAAGGGGGACAAAAAAAAAACAAAACAAAACAAAAAGGAATGTGGCAGAACCTTTAAGATTAACTTTTTTAAATTTTTGCATGAGCTTTCATGGATATAAATAAACCCATTTCTTTGGATGCAGTGCTGAGTGGGAATAAATCCTCAGGTATAAATCATATTTATACCCCTGTGTGAGTGGGATAGAATACAATAAGATCCAGAAAGCTGCAAATTGTGACTCTTGCCCTAAATTTTCAAAGGGCTGCATAAGGCAATACAGGTCTTTCAGATCTTTATAGTGGTCAGTTAGTGTTTATGCATGAAAGCAATAAGGCTGCTTACAAAAAAAAACAAAACAAAAAACAGTTTCCCTGGATCCAGAACTCTCTTTGAGAAGATTCTTTTTGTTATATATGCAGTAGCGAGGACTCTTACATTGTTAATTGGCCACAAGCTGGCCAAGTATGGATAAATACAGATACACTATGGCCATTTCTGCACAGGGCGAGAGTATCGCTCTGTGACGCTACTTACTGGGTCTTTGGCTCCCCAATCCAGTCCAGGCTGCTCCGGAGCAGTGCGTGCTCGTCACTCCACACTGCTCCGGGGACAAAAATGGCAGCTTCTGGTTGGTCGAAGGTCTCAACCAGCTGCTGAAACTCGGCAGCCTAAAGCCCACCCCTGGTAGATCGCAGGCTCGCATTGGTGCGAGCCTGCAAATCCGCACAAGGGAGCAGGCTCGCACTGGCATGCTCCATGCTTTTGAAAAACCGCAAGAAACAGGTTTTTCAAAAGCACATTGGATGACCACTTGGGGTCATTCCGGAGTGGGCTGAGGTGTGGAACTACACTAAGTAGTCCGGACCCAGTCCGCTCCCAGGTGCGGACATCCTCCCTAATACCCCGTGCAGAAATGGCCTATGATTTATTCAGGAAGCAATCATGCAGAACACCATTACGTTACAGAAGTGCAATTATACTAGCAAAAAATGAAAGTGCAGCAATTCCAAACTTTGTTCCATATTTAGACCAGGTAAAGCAAAGATTTGGAATCACTACTGATGAAAGTTAAGGAAGAAACTATAAGAGCTGAATATTAAGAAAACAAAAATAATGACCACAGAAGATTTATATGACTTTAAAGTAAGTGGTGAAGAGATTCAACACGTTTCCTTACCTTGGCTCAGTCATCAATCAATACAAAGATTGTAGTCAAGACTTGGAAATGTAGCTGTGAAGCAACTAGGTAAGATCCTCAAATGTAAGGATATATTATTGAAAACCAAGAAGACTATCAATGGGCCTTTCCATACTACATTGTTACAGTGCTTTTATTCCATTTTCAACATCCCATGAAATCCTGGAATTTGCAGTTTAGGGAGGGGCGTTTAGAATTCTCAGCCAGAGAGCTCTTTGGCCTCAGTAAATTACAAACCCCAGAATTCTGCAGCACGTTAAAGGTACTATAATAGTACTATAACAGTGTAGTGTGGAAATGGCCTGGGATTCTGGGAAAGCAGGGTTTGAATCTTGTCTAGCCTTGGAAACCTACAGAATGACTTTGGGCAACTCACTCTGTTTTAGCATTAGAGGAAGGGAATGGCAAACCTCCTCTGAATAAATCTTGCCAAGAAAATTCTACGATAGAGTCATCATAAATCAAGGCCGACTTGAAGGCACATACCAACAACAAGAACTACATGTACCTGTACATGTACATACTGTGTATGTATGTGGAGCACATATGTTGGGAAGTCACAGCTTGCAGAGAAACAGATACACATGTATGCATTGTACACAAGCTGAACACATAATGATCTAACATGCACTTTTATTCTACAAGCTTTGGTTCAAAAATCATAGAATCATAGAGTTGGAAGAGACCACAGGGGCCATCCAGTCCAACCCTTTGATATCCAGGAACACACATCAAAGTACTCCTGATAGATGGCCATCCAGCCTCTGCTTAAAAACCTCAAAAGAAGGAGATTCCACCACACTCCGAGGCAGCATATTCCACTGCTGGACAGCTCTGACCGTCAGGAAGTTCTTCCTGAGGTTCAGGTGGAATCTCCTTTCCTGCAGCTTGAATCCATTGCTCCTTGTCCTAGTCTCTGGAGCAGCAGAAAACAAACCCATTCCCTCCTCAACATGACATCCCTTCAAATATATAAACATAGCTACCATGTCCCCTCTTAACCTTCTCTTCTGCAGACTAAACATACCCAGCTCCCTAAGCTGTTCCTCATAGGGCATGGCTTCCAGACCCCTCACCATTTTGGTCACCCTCTTCTGGACATGCTCCAGCTTGTCAATATCCTTCTTGAATTGAAGTGCCCAGAACAGGACACAGTATTCCAAATGAGGTCTAACCAACTCAGAATAGAGTGGTACCATTACCTCCCTCGATCTAGATGCCATATTCCTATTGATGCAACCAGGAACCACATTGGCTTTCTTGGCTGCTGCATCACACTGCTGACTCATGTTCAGCTTGTGATCTACCAAGACTCCTAGATCCCTTTCACATGTACTGTTATCTAGCCACGTGTGTCCTGTTACCCTGATTTCTGGGGGTCCCGGGAGGAATACCTAAATGTACTCCAAATATTACAAAGTTGGCAATTAGCAAAGAGCACAAGCTAGCACTACGAGAGGCAGGGCAACGTAGAGAGATCTTTTACCCAATGTCTACGGGGTCAGGCCAAGTCAAGGTGCAAACAGAAGTAAATAATAATAGTTGTTTTTACTGATATACAGTCAAACACATGTATGCATCACACTCATACAGAGAACTATAGAAATAAAGGTTGGAGTGGGATAGAGGGATTTTAAGAGGAGATTTGGTATGGGAAATACTGCACCTGTCCTGAAGCCCGGAAAATCTGAAGAAAAAGGTCCGTTGAAGTAGAGTTCTCCGCATGGGGAGCTGAGGGAAAGGCTCATCGAACAAAGCAACAGCAAGGCGGGATGGAAACCAAGAGCAATCCAAAGAAGTGCTCAAAGTCAGGGGTTCTTATAGGGCAAATTGTAGCCACAGGCTAGTCCGTTCTTGGGGAAAACAATGAGTTTTGGGCTGGAGAAAAAGAGTCCGAAAGGTCAGAATTTAGCATGATTGAGTTAGGTCCGAATTGTCAATAGGGTAGCCAGTATGCAAACGCAGAGTGCTTGACAGTTGAGTATTCGGCTCATCAAGCTGCCTGCTCGGGGCAGGGAGTTCTTTGTAAGTAGCGTGCATACATAATGAGGGTACTTGCCGTGAGGTCTCCTAAAGCGGCAGTTTGGCTATTTCTGGCCTGCCTGTATTGTTGTTGAATATTCCAGCGATTAGTGACTGAGCCTGTTTGTGTGCTTGTCCAGGGGCCTTGCAAGCATGTGGGAAGGAATGGGCAAGGAAGGCTGAATTAGTGATATCAAAATGATATCTGGTGCCCCCCAAGTCTGGCTAGAGACTGCGGTAACAGCCCCCATCCTATATTTGTGCATTCCATTTTTTCTGCCTAAGTGCAGGACCTTACATTTCTCTGTTGAAATTCATTTTATTAGCTTTGGCCCAGCTCTCCAATCTGTCAAGGTCATTTTGAATTTTCATCCTGTCCTCTGGCATATTAGTAACCCCTCTCAATTTGGTGTCATCTGCAAATTTGATCAGCATGTCCTCTACTCCTTCATCCAAGGAGACTCAGCCTTCCATCCTTTCGCAGGTCGGTAAAATGAGTACCCAGCTTGTTGGGGGCAATTAGCTAAAATACATTGTAAACCGCTTAGATAACACTAGTTAATAGGCAGTATAGAAATAAATGCTATTGATGAAGATGTTGAATAGCACCGGGCCCAGGACAGAACACTGCAGCACCCCACTAGTCTCTTCACTAGTCACTTCCCTCCAGGATAATCAATGAAATTTGAAACTAGCAGAAGAATGGATAATTTTTTTAATAAAGATTTTTTTAATAAAGATGTTCCTCCTCCTCTTCCTGGAGAGGGAGAAACCCCTGCAGAGAAAACATGGAAGACAATCACATGTAGGAAAGACAATTACATGTAGGAAAGACAGCATATTACCATGGATATGCTGAAGGAAGCACGTCCATCTGCAAGAAGTGTGGAAGATTCAACAAAACAGTTGAGAAAAGTCACAGTTAATGAGATGGAATGGCTTATGAAGTTCAGAGCTTTTATTATGAAAAGCAGTCAGACCAAAGCCATGGGCTTTGGAAAAACATAAAGCGAGTCTGGTGTCCAAAGAATCCATTTTCTACACTCAACTGTGCTAAGTAGCCAATAAAATGCTAAACATATTTAGTAGTCTGTCTACTCAGGGAGCTTCAAGAAGAGCTTTGAACCAGTTGGTCAGCGCTTGTGATTGTGTTTTCAGACTGTTAGATCCAAAGTCATCATTGAACTCCACTATCTGGGTTTTTGGTGAGAGTGGAACCATAATTGAAAGTTGCAAACACAATCACAATTTAAGTCCCAATATTTTTTTAGCAACAGAACAACAAATTATATAATAAATTTGATACATATGCATTGTCCCAAAAGTTCCATACACCCAATGAGGTGCCGTTGCAGGACTTGACTGCAGGACTCTTCTGTCTGTGCTGCTCAGCAGTATTGTAACCTTTGGAAACAACCTTAAAGGCCTTATTCAAGGTGAAAAGAGCCCGTGCCTCAGTCCTGGCAACTGCAGTTCCTTTCAAGACAGAGTTTTCCCTCTTTCTGAATTGAACTAGTAAATTAGTAAACCTGTCCCTAGAGTTTCCCCACCCCTTGGGCCAAACCAATAATTCATAGGGGGTTACAATTGCACAGCTTTGTTATAAGAGCTGCCACTGGTATTAGTTATGTTGTCAAAGGGAATCCAGGCATGTCCACCTACAAATACGCATGCTAAGTAGAGTTGCCAGGTGTCAGGGCCTGGCTCCTCTTCTCTCATCCACAGGGTGAGATGGAGGAATTTCAGGGCAAAGGGGTTGCATTGAAAAATCTGTTTATGTATTTTTCTCATTTTTTTCCCTGTTGATTTTTCAAAAATTTTAATGGCATATTCTGTACAATTGTGGTTGATGCCTTTGTTACATCAGCCTTCTACAATCATCAAGATTCCCTACCTCTTGTGAGGTCACAAGGTCCCTAGATTTCAGGTTTGGGCCTGGGATAGCCCCACTCTGGCAAATCTATATACGAGAAATGTTCCTAACATTTCTCAGTACCAACAGGAGAGGTTATCCCAACACATTGAGACAGCCTGTTGAAAAACTGACAGACTTGTGAGAGCTCTCACCTCCAGCGCAAGAGTGAAATAAGGAGATTTTTGTCATCAAGGTTCCTATAATTTCTGGAAAAGGCCTCTGCAAAATATACTGTCTCTCTCTTTTGTGAAACAGAGTGAACCACCTCCCTAGCAAAGAGAGAAAGACTGCCAGACTGATGAAAAAAAAGCAAGCAGTCTATCTGATGTTCCGAATTCATAAAAGTACATTCAGCGAGGCAGCCACTATTGTAACTGGTGCAGAAATTGCTTGCTAAAAATTACTCTTATGATGTAAAAACTTGTGTTGAGAATGCAAGAAAATATCTGAACATTTTTAGTGTTTCTCATGCTCAAATGTGTGAATAAAACAGCCCTAACAGAAGCCTACACCTTTCTGAATATAAAGGAGGAGGTTTAAGCCTTCTAATGATTACTGGAGTTAGACTGGAGAAGAAACCTCCTGTGATCTCTGCTGAGATTGCTGCGAGTTGGGAGAGGTTGTAGCAATTAGTCTTGTAGAAGCAGCAATAATGATTAGCCCAAGGAATACATGGTGGCACACCAATGCTCTTTTCACACAGCATTTTCCATGCAAAAGAGGGCCTGGAGTGTCACACAACTGTGAGGAGCGATCTGCACGACGCACTCACAATCATGCGATGCTCCAGGGGCTGGCAGGCGCTGATCGCGCACCTTTTCATTTTCAGCTAGAAGCTGAAAATGGTGCATGATCGCTCATTGCTCCCGGGCCCCGCATGCACTTACCTGGCATGCAAAGCCTCCGGAGCCCCACCAATCGTGCTTCCTGCCCCAGCGCAGCCTGGGAAGGTCCCAGGCAGGACTTTCGTGTGAGCAGGCAGCTCGTGCAATGCTGAAAGACCCTGGATGTGAGAGCCTCTCGACAGAGGCTGCTTGCGCGATCTCTGCACCCCAGTGCCGGAAAAAGGTAAGGTGCAGAAAGGGCACCTTATAGGAAAAGCATACATGAAAGTCCATGGCCAGAGAATGCAGACTAGTGATATAAATATTTATTCCTTTTTTTCTCCTAGTTTAATACAAATAATTTAATCAATTTTCTCCCTACTGAGAGAAAGTAGAGATTTTTTTTCCTCACAAAACCATGCCCCTGTGTGTATGCTTGCAAAAAACTTGGTTTTCTGTCAAGAAAATGTGGTTTTCTGTGCAAAAAATACTGTTTTCTAAGCAAAAAGTAGGTTTTTCACACATAAAAAGTCCCAAATCACAATAATGCATGATTCTACTTGTCCAGCTTTCCATCACTGGAGAAGCATCTTTTTCATCTGACAAATGATAGAGTCATAGTGAACTTGATATCCTGTTCAGGTGTATCTTCCACTTAACAAATTATTGGTATTTGTATACCACTGTTACTGTTTGTGATGCTGTAAGAAAATATATTAGCAAAGGAACAGGTCCACAACACCATGGAGTTAAGGCTGCATTCTTCTGCATACAAATGCGTATTGTCTGCCAATGCGCTACAACTCCTTCCCCAGATAAAATCTCTCTCTCATTTTATACTGATATTGTTATAAGTTAAGAGGCAAAGAAAGGGAGGCTTCAGCAATATGCCTGGAATGGTTTTATGGGCTGAGAGCTGAAATGAGATGTCAGGAGGCCAGAATTCTTTTCACAACCCTATTGTTGACTGGCTGTTATACTGAGATTAAAATACTGAGCAGTCAGAAATACGGTGGCTGTTAATGTTTTGTAAAGTGCTTAGATATATCCTTGGAGGAAGGGCACAAAAGGATATTATCATCTATTAAAAGGGCTGGGCTTCTAAAATGTACTTGGAACCAACAGTTTCCTCTTTTGTAGGTATATCTACCAGCTGTTATTTGGTATGATGCCAGCAAAAGAGAGATATACAATTCTAGGTTTGTGTCAAGTCCCGAAGATAGATTAGAAATTTGGTAATTATTATTCACATGAGAAGCCTGTAGGATTACTGCCTTGAAACAATTATATGAACTGCAGGCAGCAAGTCATTGTGCTTCTTAACATAACAATTCAACCTTGATCCTTTCTTTGGCAGTAAGGACTACTCCTCATATTATGGAAATCCTAAAGAAAAGACATGCCCATGTAGGAAACAGTATGATAACTCACATGTAGAATTATCACATATCCACCTGGAGCAGGAATGGGCTGCATGGAATGCACAGGCTGCACATATCCTTCAGGATTGTTTGGGGACCCCCCCCTCCACAGCTTCCATTTACCGCCATCAACAGAACTGCACCATCCAAAATCAACTCTCTCAAGGATGACCCAATAATCTTTTTACTTCTCTTCCCTTCCGGAAAGGAAGGAGATGATCTGTTCAGCAGATTCGCAGGGCTCTATGGTGCAGAAGGGCACTCTGGCATTCTCCTGTACCATAGACAACTGCAGCAGTTGCTCTTGAATTTTAGTAGCTACTGGAGTGATGGCAGATATCTCCATTTATCAGTACTGGCAGGAACCATAGAAGTGTGTCCCCTAGTCAGTTGCAGGGGCCAATATGGCCCTGTGAGGTTGCCCATCTATTTGTGTGATCATCAAACCTAACTTACACATATTGGCTGGAATCTTGTATATTTAATTAAGTAGCCTCTCCTGGCTCAGCCCCCCAACCTGATGGAAACATAATTCATCCATCCTCTAGTCACTGGCAGAATGGATCTCCTTCTCCCCATGAAGCCAATGCCTGGTAAAGTAGGTTTGGAGGAGACTTCTGATTATGACAATAGTATCACAATTGTGACTAAGTAGCAATCATGAATACAAAACAGTTATGGATGAGTAAATTTTGGTAACTGATTCGTATTCACGATCTCTGCTTACTCATGATTCTGACACTATTGCCATGATTGAAATTCCACCTAAATTTCCTTTACTGGGCATCAGCTGCACAATGAGGAGGAAATCTATTCTGTCAACAATTGGAACATGGGTGAATGACATTTCTGACTGATTTGGGGGTTCAGTCCAGAAGAGGTTACTTAGCTAAATATACTTCAGTTAAGTAGCAGTACAGGATTCCAGGCATGGCAATGCCTCCTGTCTAGAAATTTTGTAAAACAGGAAGCATCTGTAAGGATTAGTTCATTGCCAGATGATGAGCCATTGCTGGATAAGACAACCTGCATGTGTGAATGAACTAAGAGAGATCTCACAGAGAGAACTTTCTCACCTAAAGTTAATTCATATCTTCAGTTGTCACTCCATTTATGTTCAGTAATCAAATAAGCCAATTATTTTAATTGGAATTTACTTACAATTATAAAGGGGCTTAGCATTCTGACCCAAGGGATTGCCCAAGCAGATAAGCAGGCAACACTTGAATATAGTTTGATAACAATAA
This sequence comes from Iguana delicatissima, assembly GCA_948472985.1. Taxonomy (NCBI): domain Eukaryota; kingdom Metazoa; phylum Chordata; class Lepidosauria; order Squamata; family Iguanidae; genus Iguana; species Iguana delicatissima. Next base: position 523,773 of record CAOKZL010000174.1, read on the forward strand.
AATTAAATCTTCCTAAAACTTGGAGTGGTTACATAAAAATCAAGGCATGTGATACAGCTAACTGGAAATGTTTCCACTTCAAAGTAAATGTGAGTGATAATATGTTTGAATTTTGACCATACCATGTTAAAAAAACAAACAAACAAAAAAACAGAAAATCAGATCAGGGAGAAGGTCAGGCTCAAGCCATATTGCTTTCCTTTGTTCTGGTTGCATACCATGCTTTTAGCAAACATCTGCAAAACAGCATAAGGCTTATGGAAACCCTAAGGTGAACCAATCAAGGTGTTTTATTGGCAAGATTTGTTTAGAGGAGGTTTGTCATTGTTTTCCTCTGAAGCAAAGAGAGCATGGCTTGCTCAAGGGCACCCAGTGGGTTTCCATGGCAAAGCGGATGGAAGGATATTTGCACGACCATCTCTGCTATTAGGCAGAGTGAAACAAGTAGCTGAGATGGAAGATGCTGGCAGAGGGGTCATAGTGGCAGCCCCCTGCTGGTCCCCCTGAGCACCTTGGCTTTTCTGCTACAGGAAAAGAACTGTGTGACACACAGCCTGTTTTGCATGCCCTAAATTCAGCTAGTGGCCTCAAGTATGTAGATAACCACATCCCAGGGTGCATTTAACTACACAGTTATAGCAATTTGATACCAGTTTAAATTTCATGACAGCATCCTATGGTTTCCTGGGGCTTGAAGTTTCAAGAGGTATTTAGACTCTCTGCTTCAGACTTCAGAAGAATACATGGGAGAATGCAAAGTACCTTATCAAGGTAGGACCCTTTCCACCCTACACTGTAATAGTGCTATTACTCCACTTTCAACATCCCCTGAAATTCTGGGGTTTGTAGTCTACTGAGGCCAAAGAGCTCTCTGGCTAAGAATTCTAAATGCCCCTCCCTAAACTACAAACTCCAGAATTCCATAGGAGTCCATGTTGAAAGGAGAATAATAGCAGTATAACAGTGTAGTGCAGAAATGGCCTAAAATGCCCAAGATTCTGAAGGATGGATGCATGGCAGCTAAACTGCTGCTGTAATTGTGCAGTGTCCTCAGCTGAATTCAGTTTCAACTGCCAGTCTAGTTCATAATTTCCTGGTTTGAATGAAATGCAAAAAGTGTAATTAACTGGAGACCTCTGTATACAGCCAAATTCAAAAGAAGGATAGAAGGAGCTGTGTGCAAGGCCAGGGTATTAAGCTGCAATATGGCAACCCAAAGCGAATCAATGTGTATACAGTTGAAATCAGGGTTGGCAGAGCCTGGGTAAGGTCTTGTAGATTCCTCCTTAAGGGCATAAAGGAATTCAGCAGTGAAACAACCCTCAAAATGGCTCCACATAAGAAGAGAAGTCTGCCACATTGGCCATTTCTGCACTAGACTGTTATAGCACTATTATTCCATTTTCAACATCTATGGAATCCTGCAGTTTGCAGTTTAGGGAGGGGTCAAGTGGAACAATAGCACTATAACAGTCTAGTGCACAAATACCCATTGTCAAAACAACCTGAGAAACTACTTTTAGCTGTTAAGACAGGCTGTCCCTTCCTTGCATCTAGCCATTAGGGCACGGTGCCGCTCCACTAGATCTCAGGTTGCAAGCCTCTTCCAATGTATGGCTGGCATTAGTTACTCCACTACCGTAATGCTTTCAGCTAACATCTGAAAAACAGCATAAGGCAACCAATCAACAGAAAATGTAAGATTTTAAAAACCCAGCCAGCAGACCAGAAACAAGTTTGGCAAAAATGACAGAATTTGGAGAATTAGCAGGATTCAAAATTAATAAAGAGAAAATGATCTTAACCAAAAATATGCGAAAAGAAGAAATTGAAGCATTGGAATTGATGACAGGATTTAGAGAAGAGAAAAGGATTACTTATTTAGGAATCGTAATCTCCAAACAAAATAACAGACTGTTCAAAAATAATTAGATAACAAAATGGACAGAGATAAAAAAGGATTTGCAAAGATGGTCAAAATCAAACTTATCATTATTAGGAAGAATGGCAACAATTAAAATGATGGTATTACCAAAGATAAATTATCTATTTCAGAATCTGCCGATTATAATAAACACTAGATGTTTTCAAGATTGGAAGAAGGATCTATCCCTTTTCATTTGGGCTGGGCAAAAGCCAAGGATCAAGTGGAAAATATTGACTGATAAGAAGGAAAGATGAGGTTGTGGCTTACTTGATTTGAAATTGTACTTCATCGCTAATGGGATGACATGGTTAAAGGACCGGATTGAACTGCAGAATGATAGAATATTAAATTTGGAGGGAGCAGACCTTCGCTTTGGTTGGCACGGATATCTCTGGTACAACAAGGCAAAGGTAGATAAAGACTTTCTGAATCATTATGTAAGAAGACCCTTGTTTGAAATTTGGAAGACTTGAAAAAGAAAATTATATTCGAAAATACTGTTATGGGTATCACCTCAAGAGGTGCTGTTGGGGAGATGGAAGGACCCAGCAGATAGATGGCTTACTTACAGAGATCTAATCATTAATGATCCAAAAGAAGGTCAACTAATTAAAACAAGAGAGGAGCTGGCAGAAGAGGGATGAAATTGTCAGTGGTTCCTACATATGCAACTAAAAGAAAGATTAAAAATGGATCTTGAACTAGAAGAAATAGATACAATTACTCAACTAAATGAATGGGGAAAAGTGATATTTGAGAAAAAAAGAACACTTGACATCTCAATTCTATAAGTACATATTGGACTGGGAATTGGAAACAGAGACAGTTAAAGAGACAATGGGTCCAAAACATTAGACGTGAAATAAAATTAGAGCAATGGGAAAGAAGCTGGAATATTACACAGAAGTTCACTCTGGCTCAAAATCTGAAAGGAAATTATTTAAAAATGCTACATAGATGGTATTTAGATCTCATGAAGTTAGGTAAGATATATAAAACAAAAAACAAGAACTGCTGGAAAGGCACACAAGAGAACGGGACTTTTTATCACATGTGGTGGCACTGTATAAAGACCAGAAGATATTGGAAAAAGATACATAAAATAATGATGGGCATTCTACAAATAGATATCCCAATAACGCCAGAAATTTTTTTACTAAATATGATGCATCAAATAGACAAAAAGTACAAAAGATATGAAGAAATAATCTTATATATGATATCTGCTGCTAGAATAGTATACGCGAAATACTGGAAAAGTCCAGAAACACCTTTAATGGAAGAATGGTTAGATAAAGTTCAGGAATATGTAATTTTAGATGATCTCACATGAAGAATGAAGGGGGAAAAAAGAAGTAAAAAAGTAAATGATATGAAGATAATCAAGAAATATATTGAAGAGAACTGGACAAAGTTATGCCAAGGAGAGAATAAATGAATAAGATTTAAGATAAAACAATGCAGTTTAGCTGAAAAATTACTTAGTAAATTAGTATTGCAAGTGAAGAGGCAAGTCTTCAAAGACATAGCAGGCTTTTTGGGATCACAGATGAAATATCTTAAGAGGATGTTCAAACAAGGGGAGGGAGGAAGTTAAAAGAATTGGATTGTGGTAGATAGATAATAACTAGAGGACAGAAAAAAAATAGAAGATAGAAGATTGTACAGTATAATACGCAAACAAATAAGGTATCTTAAATATGTATATGTATATATGTATAACTTAATGTATAAGCATGTTTTTATAATGGAAAAAATGAATATGACATAATGATATAAAACTGGGATAGTTTGGTTTTAATAAAAATATTTTAAAAAAAAAAGCCAGCCAGCAGAATCAAGTAACAGCAATAATCAAGAAACAAGAGAAAAGCAAAAAATAATTGTGTCTTTGAAAAAATCGGACAGAGAAACCAAGAAAATGCATATTCTAGTTGAATTAAAATGAAGGCTGTATGTCACAATTCCATAGGAGTGGAAGAAAGTGGAGAAATGTATTCATTGCTGTTGTGCTTCTTCAAGTCATTTCTGTCTTATGGCAATCCTCAGGCAAACTTATCACAGGGTTTTCTAGGGGCTGAGAATGTGTGACACACCCAAGGTCATCCAGTGGGCTTGCATGGCTGAACAGGGAATCAAACCCTGCTCTCCAAGGTTGTAGTCCAACACCATGAAGGCTCCCTGGATACTTAGGCCCTTTTCACGTTGTCATCTGGCATTGGGGACAGGAGAAGTACAAGACCCAGACAACAGTTCTGAATGATGTCATCTATGTCCCATTGTTCTCCCATCTCCAGGTGGCCCAATTGTGCTGCAAATCATTGACAGGTTCTTCCTGTCAATGACCAGTGATCATGCTGTCCCTGTGCCCCCTCCCTCACTTACCTGAGCTGCGGAGGGTCAGAAAGCACAATGGCCATGCTTCCTGCCCCAGCGCAGCCAGGGACAGTGCCCAGCCGCAGTGAAGAAGGAAGAAGTGTGGCCATAGTGCCTCCTCCATTCCTGCAGGCAGCTGGTGCTCCAGTCACACTCCCCTCCCAGGAGATGCTCTACTGGGATCTCTATGAGACGCCGCTGGGATCTGGTAACCTGCAGAAAGGGTCTTAGTGTTAAAATCCAACTTTCTGACTATCTCTGCATTCATTTCATAAAAATCCAAGTTGTTAGTTCTTGTGGCCATGATATTTGAAAGTGTGCAGGTTACTATATTCATTAAGAAAAAAAGGAGGAACTATAGCACCAGGATACAGATTTGCATAAAATTTGTTTGCATGTGTGTGGGGACATTCAGAAATAATTGCAATAATTTAGAGTTTCTGCACAATTTCCAAGAGCTTTTCATGCATTGGGACTAGGGGAGCAGGATTCTTTTGTGAAAAAATCCTGCTGGTTTTCCTCTGCAGAAAACCTGTTCTTGCATAGAAAACATGTATTTTGTGCAAAATATATTGATTCCTGTGCAATAATAATTGTCTTTTTTGCACAGAAAATGCAAGCAAGAAGACTACACATAGCTTTTCTCCACAGGAATTTATATGTTTACACAAATTATGTGCATTTCACACAATTTGCTTAGAAGTTACACAGTTGGAATAAACATATGGGTTCCTGCACAAGTTTTCCTGTATGTATTTCTGCTTATTAAAAAAAAAGTATTTTTTAGCAATGATCAGTATATTTTGCTCCAAATTCATGTTTTCTGTACTGCATGTGTTTTTCTTATGCATTACTTAATCGCGAAAAACTTCACAGCTGACTTCTTTTTCTTAGTGGTATGTCTGGAGTGTCATTTTCCTTGAGGATACAAGTATTAACAAGTATTCTCCACATCCCTACGAGCTGGGCTTTCTTGGTACCTCATCAGATTACAAATCCCAGGACTCCAAAGGCTAGAACCTTATAGTTAACTGTGTAGTGTAGATGTACTCTGGGAAACTGCAGGAAAACAGGAGAATACAGCAAGCGGAATAAGCCACAGGACTTAGTGTTGACTGTGGACCCCTTGCTGAGGCTTTAACTGTTAGTTAGTTAACTAGTAAGTCAGTTAATTGGATACATCATCCTTCTTGATAAAAAGTCATCAGGATGGTGCACAATAAATCTAAAATAAAACAATAAAACCATTCAGTACCAAAGCTGGTGTAATGGTTTGTGTATTGGACTCTGGGAGACCAAAGTTCAGATCCTAACTCAGCCATAGACCATTTCTGCACTTAAGATTTTAAGAATCAAAGGGCACTTCCCTAAACTGCAAATCCCAGGATTCCATTGGATGTTGAAAGTGGAATAATAGCACTATAACAGTCTAGTGCAGAAAATGGAAAACTTCTGGGTAATTCTGAGGAAGTCATACTCTCTCAGCCTTAAAGGAAGGCAATGGCAAACCTCCTCTGAATAAATCTTACCAAGAAAACCCTAGGGTAGAGTCACCATAAGCTGGAGTTGACAAAATCAACAACCATTACACAGCAATAAAACAAGGTATGACCACAATAACACAAGGCTATAAACCGGAATCCCTTCTGCATAGCATAAATATCCACATGCAGAGATATGCCAGTACTATGCAACTTCCATACATAACAGCAACATTACTAATGACTAAGCAGTGTTTTCCATTGTGCAATGTGCAATATGCAACTACAATGAGAAATTCACAACCACAAATCACAATGCATAGGTATAACTACAATGTGCAACATTGCTGTATGTGCAACTCCATTTGCATTGCTGTAGACAGAATATGTCTGTTGAATTATGACAAATAATTCACCTGGCATGTGTAGCACAATTTGCACATGCATGTGTCACTAAATGAATGTCACTCTAAGAAAAATTAAAGACACTAGGGGTGATAAATGTGCATCTTAAGTCCTTCCCTGAAAGGCAAGAAAATAAGCCAAACCTGGTTGGAGTTTCAGTGACCTGCTGAGTTCCTTGCCCCCTTTCTGAGCCAAGCAAAAAAAGCAGAATATATTTCGTAAGCTATAGTGATAAAAGTAGGTGTTTATAAATTCTTGAGTATGAACAAATGATGCAAGGGAGGAGAAAACCTTTGTCATCTAGTTATGCTGCTTCTGTTACCTGATTTATACAGGTTCAGTTGTTCTCAGCACAGAATTTTAATTACTGTTTTGTTTCCTAGCAAAAGAGAATCTACAGCTGACCCTACTTAAAGTGAACACATTAAATCTTAGCATGAGAGATTTAAGGACAGGACCTTTGGCTTTGTTTCAAACCTCCTGGAACAGCTTCTCCTTCAAATAATTTCAAGGCTTCCTTTCTCTCTGACACATTCCAGAGACAGGCACAGAGTTCTTGGTTTACATCAAGTAGTTATTATGGCCGATCCCTCCAAAGTGGAAGCCCTTAAGGTAAAGCCATGTCAGTTCTTTGGCACTGTTGTGCTGCAAGAGGAAAATGTGTACATATGTTTTCAAGCACTTCATGCACCAGTGTTTTTCCACTGAACTTACCTGTACTTTGAGTCAACACTTCAGCTCTGGGAGCTTCTCATGGAAGATGTTGCCTCAGAGATGAAGCCACAGAAGCAACTCTAAGGAAACTGAGGAGTGGTTACATCACAGAGAATATGTGTAGACTTGTAGAGGAAAGGTCAGCTCTGGCTTTGCCTTGGGTTAAGCTATTTTTCCCTGCCACAAAGAAATAGTTAGAAATATTTATTTTTTTGGAGTATAGCTTCCAGAATCTGCTACTGCTACTGCCCATTCTGAGTTGCAGGATTTGGGGAGCTACAGCCCAAAAAAGACAGCTCTGCCCTAACAATGTAATTCTTTTAAGATGTGACATGTCATTCATGTCCACTGTTTTGTTTGCATTTGAATGGAAATCAAGAAAGGAGATAATGATACATGCATCATACAGATGGGAAGCAGGCATCCTGGCACCCTCCAGAAGTTTTAGACAAAAACTTCCATAACCCTCTGCTATTTGCTTATGTTGGCTGGAGCTGAGTTGCAGTCCCAGACATCTAGAAGGTGTCCGTTTCCTACTACTGGATGACTGTATTGTCAGAACAGTCATCCAAACTATGATAGGATGGCAGTTTCCATTCCATTACCATTCATTTCAGTATTGTTTGTGCTGGAAACTTTCCTGAAGGATTGTTTGATATTAACGAAGCAGGGGTAGAAGGCATTTGAACTTCTGCTTCAGCCACCCAAATCTGGATGCCACCCCAAACATTTCTCAATATAAAGTACATCATATGACTTTCCTTGTTTGCAAACCAATATACCCCCACAACAGAAAATGGACTTCATGTCACTCAACCTGCTAATCCAGTAATTTTCCATATGTAAGACAGACATAAAATCCTTCCAGTATTTGTGCAAGAATTTTAAGATATTCTCTTTTTCTTCTATATAATCTTTGCTTTCTATTTATAAGATAGTTCAAGAACATTAAGGCAAAACATATGATTTTAGATATTCAGACTACCTAATGATGTCTATGTTTTGCTGCCTAAGTACGGGAAATATACAGGCAGACTAGTATGAACCTGGCTTGAGTAACAAAGGCATCTGTTCTAATTCAACTTCGGCAGGGGCAGAAAATGAGCCTTTGTCAGGGCCCCAGGTGTGGGCGCGCCGGCGGGCGCCGCGGAGGCCGATGCCGGTCTTACCTCTGAGGAGGAGGACGCGGATCCAGGCCCGTCGGGGGCCGCGATCGGCGGCAGCGGCCCCGCGGCCATCGTGGAGGGCTCCGCTGCGGGGGGGCCCACTGGGACGCCGCGGCAGACGACGATCCCGGCGAGGGCCCGTCCCGCCAGACGGAGGCTGCTGCTGACGTCGCGGGAGGGCCCGCCGCTGCGGAGGCTGCCGGTCTGGCTCCCGGGCCGCGGGGCGTGGCGGACGAGGCGCTGCGGGAGGAGGCGAGTCCCGGGCCCGATCCCGGAGCTCCGCCTACTCGCGAGGAGGCCTCGGCCGAGGCAACCGCCCCGCCGCCGACGTTCCTGCAGCGGCGGCGAGCCAAGGAGGCCAGCCGCCGCTCCCGGCGTCTCCAGGAGAAACACCTGGAGGCGGGGAGCTCCCAGCTGTAGCTCAGCTGCGAACCCAGCCACGCGCTCTGCCCGGATTGGCTGCGGGCCGAGCTGCAGGCCTTTTTAGGCAGGCGCGGGGATGGGCAAGGCACGGAGCAACAACCGTTGGCTACCCGTGCGTCTGTCGCCCGTGCCTTGATCCCGTCCGGTCCGTGCCTGTGAGCTGCTGTTTGGTTTCCCCGCGACTCTTCCCTGCGTTCTGGTGCTGCAACCGCTTTGTGTTTGGGGTGAGGCAACCCGTCGTTCTTTTCTGTTGTGTGCCTGCTGTTAAGGCGATCCTTAGTTCCTGACCGCTTGCCTGTGGCCGCCCACCCGGAGGACTGCTTGGGACGCGGCTGCCGGCTGCCTTGACCCGGCCCCTGCTTGACCTCAGCCCGCACTGACAGCCTTAAAGATCATGTAATATACTTACAATTACTTATTCATATACTTATTCTTAATGTAACATCAGATTTTGTAATATTTAAAATAAATCACACATAATGAGTTGGATCCAAACTTTCTACACGAGGTGAGGGAATCACTCCGTGCCGTTACCTACCGCTTCTTTTGGGGTCCGAAGCAACATGGACTGTCTCTGAAGCTCTTCCACAGGGCTCCTCCTTGGTCCAGGGAGAATCAGAGCAGTGCAAGGTCTGTAGATCTGCACTGCTCCAGCTTCCAAAATGGTGGCTTCCAGCTTCCAAAATGGCAGCTTCAAGCTTCAAAAATGGCAGCTTCCGGCTTCAAAAATGTTAGTTAGTTAGAAGATTAGAAGAAGGATTAGATGCATTTGTTGCACTGATGAATTGTTGTAGTCAGAAGCTTGTGGGGTAAAAAAAAAATAGACGAATATAAAAGATAATTAATTTCAAGTATAAATTAGGACTAGAAATAGTATAAGCTAATTAAAATTGAGCATTGTATTGAATTGCAGGGGTATTGTCTATTGAATATTGGGTTGAATCGAATGGGTATTGAGCTGAATTTGTATTGATTCTATATTGATTTGATTTGATTTTGTATTGATGTAAATTGGGAGATTCTAAGAAATTAAGAAACTAATGAATTATAGGAATTGAAAACTAATAACATCTAGCTGATTAATAGAAGACTAGTAAGAGCATAATAAAAGATTACAAAGGATACAAGAGTTAATGGTAGACAAAGAAAAATAGTGGGGGGGTATAATTGAACTTTGATTTATAGATTGAAGATATAAAATACTATAAAATATTATAGAGGTAGATAATTTGTAAGTTTATTCCTAAGTTTAAGGTAATCCTAGAGATGGCTTCAGGCACAAGGAAGGCAATATTAACACAACAACAAAGAAGAGGTTTCTATGGAAGGAGAAATTTTTAAATTTGGGAATACAATATTAGAGGAAATGGGGAAAACTAAGAGAAGTTTTCAAGAAAGAAATGCAGAAAGTATCTTCAGAAATAAAAGGTCGACAAAAAATGAGAAATATAGGCCAAGAGATGGAAAATATAACAAAAGAATATAACAAAAAATAAGTAGCATAGAAGATAAAAAATAAATTGGAAAAAGAGGCCCCAGAGTTAACAAAACAGATAGGACGAGTGGTTTGGGGCCAAAAGCCCCGAAGTAAAGATTAGAGATAAATGTTTGAAGATCAGAGGATTGGAGGAGGAAGAAGGAGTGGATTTGTGTAATCAAATTCCAGCCTTAGCAAAATATATTGGATGGAACTTTGAACAGGGGAACTAGAAATTGATAAAATTTTTCGAATTAATTCCTTTGTTGTGAAAAAAAGGAAAGTCCCTGAGCTTTTCATTTTTTCTCAGAGAAAGGGAAAAGGATTGGAGTGAGAAAGTTATGCAAATAAATTAGTGATAGAGGGAAAGGAGTTGCAGATTTTTAAAGATGTGCCTTCTAGGTTTAAAAAAAGGAAGGAATATGGTTTTTTGATACAGTTGTTGAAGAGACATGGAATTAGATATAGGGGGGAAAGGTGAAGGTGTGACTTTAATTTCACAGGGAGATATGTGTTAAACTCATCCAAAAAGTGCAAGACTTTATGAAAAGATACAAAGAGGAATTAAATATTACGGAAACAGAAAATATAGTAGAGTCAGTAGAACCTGAAAAGGATAGAGATAAGGACATAACAAAGGATAAAAATCAAACTTCAAAAAAAATAGATAAGGAATCAGAAAAAAAAAGACATTGGATGAGAAATAGAGAGGAAAAAGAAAAGCAAAGAAAAGAGTTAGATGAGACAACAATTCAGGATAAGAAGACAGATGACAAGGATATTTACTGTAAGGAGTTGACAGGGATGGATGAAGAGGACTTTTCAGGATGAAGGACAGGAAGAGGAAGGAGAAGAGGAAGATGAGGATTCAGAAATAGAAATAGAGAAAGAAATAAACAAAAGGAAAAAAGGAGAAACATGAAAATACTTTCTTGGAATGTGCGAGGTTTGAATGCACCTTTTAAAAAGGAAAAGAACATTTCATTATTTAGAAAAGGCGAAAGCAGATGTAATCTGCCTCCAAGAAACGCATATAATAGATAAAGATGTTAATTATTGAAGAATAAAAAATTAGGTTCTAATTTTTCATCAGTTTAACAAAAAAAGGTTTACAATCTATGTAAATAAAAAATATAAATCTGAAGAACTCTTTAAAGATGAAGGTGGACTATTTGTAGGGGTAGAAGTTGAAGCGATGCAAGGAAAAATTCTATGTGTAGGTGTATATGGACCGCAGCAGGATAAATCAGGGTTTTTTGGGTAGATTGTTGGAGGTGATGGGAGAATATGACTACGGAAATTTGAAAGGGGTATTGGAACGGGGTAATAGACCCCTAACAAGATAGGAAAACAGAAAAGAAACGCACAAAGGAAATTCCCCAAAAACCCTTTTTTTGATCTTGTGGAAAATTTTGCTTTTTTGGATTATGGGGATCTCTATGGGAATACTCGGGTTTTTACATATTATTCAGAAACGTGTAGATTTTTAGGATAGATGTGATCCTGGTATCCAAAACATTAGTTAAGAGTATTCAAAAAATGGAAATTCTCCCAGGATATTGTCTGATCATAGCCCCCTAGTATTACTTTTAAAAAAAAAGGAAGCGAGAATACCGATGGAACCAAAAGAAGTTTTTAAGAGACGAAAGGGTTGTAAACAAGGTAAGAACTGGATTAGAATACTATTTTAAGGAAAATTTCAGGAAAGGGAACATCAGAAAGTGTAGTATGGGAGGCTGGAAAACGGTAGAAAGGGTTTTTATAAACAGGAGATCTATTAAAGTAAGAAACGGAAAGAAATCCAACAAAAAATTATGGAAGAACTTAAAAAAAAGGAAAGATAATTTAAGGGTAAACCCCAGAATGATAAGGTAAAATATGAATTGAAGGTACTACAAAAGCAAATTATTATGCTGAATACAATTGACTTGGGAAGGAAACTAAAATACATAAAGCAAAGATATTATACATTTAATAAAACCGGAAAGTGGCTATCCTATAAACAAAAAAGAAAAGGGACAATTTTGGAAGTTAAGGAAGGAAATGAATTGTACAGACAACAAGACAAAATAAAACTAATATCTTACAAATATTATCAGACCCTTTATGAAGAAAACGGCCACTTTGATTTGGACAGAAACATTAAAAATATTTGGAAAAAGTAAAATACCACAGATTAGAGGGAATCAAAGTTAGAGTTAAATAAACCTATCACTAGAATGGAGATTATAAATGCAATCCAAAAACTAAAATTGGGAAAAGCCCGGGACCTGATGGTTTGACATCTCATTATTAAAAAATTTTCAAGATGTGTTGGTGGAACCCATGCATAATGTGTTAAAAGAACTAAAATGGGGACGCCCAACCACTTGGGGAGAGGCTATGATTAGTCTAATCCCTAAGGAAGGTAAGGATCACCTTTTTTAAAAACTTAGACCGATTGCTTTGCTTAATACAGATTATAAGATATTTTTAACCATTTTGGAAAAAATTAAAAAAAGTATTAAAAGAGTGGATTCATGAGGATCAATGTGGCTTTCTCCCGGGAAGTTATCAAAAATAATATGAGAATTGTCTTGAATATAATAGAGCACTATCAAAAACATAATAAAAAACTAGGATGATATTCCTTGATGGGGAAAAGTTTTCGATAACATCAAATGGAGATTTATTGAGGAAATTTTAAAGAAGATAAATATAAGGGACTGGCATGATATACAAGGATCAGTCAGAAAATATTATATAAACGGAAAAAAAACATCTAAAATCAGTATTGGGAAAAGGGGACAAGACAGGGATGCCCATTATCACCACTGATCTTTTTAATAATGATTGAAATTTAAATATACAAATAAGACAAGATACGGAAATAAAGGGAGTACAAAAAAAAACCAGATCTTCAAACTTAGGTCATTCATGGATGATTTGGTAGTTATATTAGAAATCCGAGACAAACATAAAGTAGTTAAAAAAGACCTTATAGGAATATGGGGCAGTGTCGGGTTTTAAAATAAACTACAAAACATCTATATTAACTAAAAATTGAACAAACAAGAGGAAAGGGAGTTGGGGAGGGGAAACCCAATTTAAAATGGAGAAAAAAATAAAATATTTAGGAATATATTTGACCAAAAATAACATATTTATGTGGTAATAATTATAAGAAAGTTTGGCAGTTGATGAAAGAGGATCTAAGGAGGTGGACAACTTTGGGTATTTTCTTTAGGAAGAATTGCAACAATTAAGATGAACATCTTGCCAAGATTGATTTTCCTATTTCAAAACAAATAACAAATGATGGGGTTTTTAAGCAATAAACAAAAAATTTCCCAAAATTTTTTGGAACAGAAAACCCCGAATAAAGTGATGTGGTTTAATTGATGCTAAAAAAGGGAGGTTTTTGGGAAAACCGGAGTTAGCTTATATTACCTCCATATGCTGTATGGATTGGGTGACCACTTGGATTAGATTGGAAGACAAGAGATTTTCTTTAGAAGGTGCAGATTTGCCCTTCGGTTGGCATTCATATCTTTTGGGATGAGAAGGCAAGAATAAATAGAGAATAATAATATTTTTTAGGAAATCAATCCATAGAGTGTGGTTTCTTAAAAAGGAAGATATATAGGAGGCTCCCCTTGTGGGTATCTCCTCATGAGGCTTTTTATAGGAGAGAGAAGCGGCAAATAAATAGATGGATTGCATACAAGGTTATAGTGAAGCTACACGGGGGGGGAGCTCCAGTTGAAAACGAAAAAAGAACTAGTGGATTGTGGCATCTCTACCCACTGGTTATTGCAAAGACGACAGCAGAGAAATTTAAACTAGATAGAAAACAGTAGGGATAGAAAGTAAAGAAAATGAGCTGGATAAATTATTTAAACCAAGAGTTAACATCTGATAGCAAAGTTATATAAAACCCTGTTAAACTTAGAACTTTAAAAAGAGATAGTAAAAGGGGAAAAATTTTAAAATAGGCTCAGAATATAGGAAGACCGATACAATTGGAATGTTGGGAAAGATTTTGGTCTACAATAAATAAAACATTGAAGAGCACAGCTTTAAGAGAAAATTATTTTAAGATCATTTATAGGTGGTACTACACACCAGTGCAAATCACAAAAATGACTAAAACTGATAAAATTAAGTGTTGGAAGTGTGATCAGAAAAAATTTTTTCCCCCTTTGGTGGCTTATAAAAGCAAAGAAATTTTGGATACTAATACATAATAATATAATGAAAATTATTCAAAGGAATTTTCCATTATATCCAAAATATATTATTAAATATGTATGAGCGTATAGGACCACAAAAAAACAATCCATAAAAAATATAACCTATATGATAGTTGCGGCGAGAATGCGTTATGCAAGGAGATGGAAACAAGTAACCCCCCGAAGTAGAGGACTGGTTATTAAAAATATACGATATAATGGAAATGGAAAAACTAACAGCAACATTGTTACAAAAACCAAAAGACAAAATAGATGAAGACTGGGATTAGATCCTCCCCATATGGGAAGCTAAATGGGAGATGATGGCTACTAAAGGAAAAAGGGAGAGGGGAAGTATATATTTAAAAGGGTTCGGCCTATTTAAAATCTGAATAGATCCATAAGGCCCTTTTCGCACCTTACCTTGATAGCGCAATGAACTGAGCCCTCACGATTTGCCAAATCGCAACAGGCCCCGTAGAAGCCCCTTGCACTCCGCACACAGCAGGGCATTTGCGAGAGAGCACCGGTCCCTGCCCGGTGCCTCTTCCCCATGTCAGTGTCCTGGGCCATGCCCAGGTCCCCCCTGTCCCCGCCCCCCCGGCCCTGATTGGTTGGTGGTTTTTTTTTTTTTTTATTTTTTTTTTTGGCCTATTGTGCTAACGTTAGACGATAGATCCTGCCAACAGGCTGTTTCATCCTATGATGGTAACGTGCTAACGATAGTGCTGGGTTTTTTTAAAAAAAAACAGTTGGTCAGACCCCGGGGGCTGCTGTCGTCTCATGTGGCGACGCAAACCGGGGTGAGCCCCACAGCAATGTGTCGGGCAGTGTTCCCTGCTGCCATGGGGGCAGCGGCGTCTCTGCTGCGGGGCGGGGCTTCCCCTGGGAGTTGCTGCGTGATGGACAGGCACCCTGCCCACTCCCGGGTCCTTTTCATAAGCACACCGGATGATGGCTCCGAGGCCCGTTGGTCAGGACAATGTGTAAAAAGGAAATTATTTTCACCTTTCAGGCGAAAATAAAAAACATGACTTCAGCACTACCCACGGTCATGACAGCAGCTGGTCAGCCAGAACATCATGAGGTACGGCAGCTCATGGAGGGGAGGGGGGCGTGCTTAATATACTTTAAAAATGGCATGTGAAAAGGGCCTAAGTTTAAACGGAAAGGCTAAAGGATACAGTATGAAAGAATGGGAATATAGAGGTTAAGAAGACTTACGGAAAGAAATAGTGAAATTTAGCGAATTCATTATTTTTGGAAGCAAGAGGGGTAATTCGGGATGTCGAGTTATCGTTGGACTGGAAAATCTAAGGAAGAACTAGCTAGTATAGAGAAAATAAAATAAGGGAAGAGTTTTTATAATGGTTAAAACTGAGAATCAGAGATTGAATTGATTTAATAAACAAGTTCATATAAAAAAAGGAAAAATTTAAAAAAAGGGAAAAAAAGAGAAGTTTAAGTTGTTTTAGTATAAAAGATAAAGTTGATCTTATGGGATGTAAATAAGGTAAATAAGTATTTTTTGTGTTAAATTTACTTTTTACTTAAATTTATTTTTCCACCTTTTGAATTGTTGATTTTGAACATGTTCGAAATGGACTTGGAGAAATTTGAATTTGAATTTTAATAAAAAGATTTGAAAACAAAACAGATTCAAAAATGGTGGCTGCTGGTTGGTTGTGGGTCCCGACCAACTGCTGAAGCTCGCCACACCTAAAGCCTGCCCTCCGCAGATCGCAGGCTCACATTGGTGTGAGCCTGCGAATCTACACAAGGAAGCAGGAACGCAATGGTGCGTTCCAGGAAAATAAAGACCTGTTTTTTGCGGTCTTTAGAAAACACGCTGGAGGACCACTTGGGGTTGTTTTGGAGCGGACTGAAGTGTGGATCTCCGGAAGTAGTCCACTCCTTGTCTGCTCCAAGGTGCAGACGATCTCCATGAGAGGACGCACTGCCCCGTTCTAATTGCCTGGTGCGGAAAGGGCCTTAGTCTTGCTTAGCCTTCAATTTTCTTGTCAAGAAAACCCCGTAATAGGTTCTTAGCATCACCATAATTTGGAAATTACTTAAAGGCACATCATCATCATTATTATTACAATTATTATCCATTTATATCCCACATTTCTTCCAACAATGGGACTTAAGACAGTTAATAACCAATCTAAAGCAATGCAAATTAAGAATTATACAAAATAAATTTATAAAAGCATAAATATAAAGTTATCTAAAAAGCAGTTAAACAATGTATCAGGTTGAAACATTAAACATTAAAAACATTAACATTCATTAGAACACTACACAGAGCATAAAATATTAAAGGCACAGTACATCATTAAATCCCCACCTCATTCAATTTCCACAACGATGTTTTTGGTTGCCAGTGGAAGGAGAGTAAAGAGGAAGCCATCCTGGTTTTCCTAGGAGGGAGTTCCAAAAATTAGGAGCAGCCATCCTGCATTCTCCAGCAGCCATACTCTTTTTCTTGTTCTTATCAAACGAGCCTTAAAAGGTAGTGGGACAGCAAGAAAGCTTCTTTAGATGATCATAAAGCTCTAATGGCTCATAAAGGGAGGTACAGTCCTTTGGATAGCCCGGACCCAAGCTGTATTGGGCTTTCTAGGTCATCAGCAGCACTTTAAATTGTGCCTGGAAATGGAGTGGCAGCCAGTGGAGCAGTTGCAACAAGGAAGATGTGTGTTCTCCGTAGGCATCCCCAGTGAGCAATCTGGCCACAGCTCTTTGGACCAATTAAAGTTTCTGAGCACTTTTTAAAGGCAGCCCCAAGTAGAGCACCTTTCCATAATCCAAACAGAAAGTAACCAAGGCATCTTTTACTGTGGCCATTCCTGACTTCTTCAGGAATGAGTGCTGTTGGTGTACTATGTAAATGCACTCCTAGTCACAGCTGAAACCTGGGCTTTCATGCTCAGAGCTAAATCCAGGAGTACCCCCAAACTGCAAATCTGTGTTTTCAGGGGGAGTGTAACCCCATCCAACACAGGATGAATCCCTGTTCCCATATCTGTCTTACAACCAATCAGGAGTACCTTTGTCTTGTCTGGATTAAACCTCAATTTGTTCACTCTCATCCAGCCCATCATAGCTGCCAGGCACTGGTTTAGCACAGAAACAGCTTCCTTGCAATGGGGTGGAAAGGAGTGATAGTGCTGGGGTACCATCAGCATATTGGTGGCACCTGACCTCAAAACATCAGACAACCTCTCCCATAGATTTCATGTAGATGTTAAATGGCTTAGGGAACAAGACAGAATCTTGAAGGACTTCATAGGCCAGTGGCCAAGAAGTCAAACAGGAATTTCCCACCAGCAAAGTCATCAATTTAGTAGACCACTGACATCAGTGGGACAAATGCTATGTCAGTACAGTACAATCATCTCACCTATATATTAGACATATAAGGTTGCATCCAGGCTTAGGGTCTCTCCGCACCACACTGTTATAGTGCTATTATTCCACTTTCAACATCATATGGAATCCTGGGGTTTGCAGTTAGGGAGGGGCATTTAGAATTCTCAGCCAGAGAGCTGAGCAATTTGGAAAAGATACTTTTTTGAGCTATGGTTCCCCAAATCTCTCAGCCAATGTAGCCAATGGCTGTGATGTCTGAGGTGTTCTGGGAGTTGCAATCAAAAAGCTAACTTTTTGAAGCTCTAAAAAAAATCCAATGAAATCACTGATTCTTAAGAAGTTACAACATGAATCCTTTTGAGTTCATTAGGTCTACTCTAAGTCAGGATCCAACATATTTTCAAGAAAATAATATAGATACAAGGCACTAAGCCAAGCAGAATGTTACTGCTAATGTATCTTTTTGGCTTTGTATCTGCTGGATACAAAATAGAGATATTCAGTGATCCAAATGGACTGGAGATAAAAGAACTGGTGTGAACAGCAGCAGGAAGCAAAGTTTTTTTCACTGCAGAGTCTGAGCTACAGAAGTGAACCTCTTGCAGTATCAATATTGTTGTGAGGTTTTTTTTAAATCACAACTTTGTTTTCTTTCTTACACCCCCCTCTCCTGGCTTGGATTTTGTTTCGCTTTTTAAGAAAAACTCATAGAAAATAATACAACTGTACAAAATAGTAAAATAATTTTTTGAATTGCATTGAATAAAATAAAATTTATAACCTAACATTACTTCCTAGCAGAATGTGTAATACATGCACATGTATATAGAGGCTGTCTGATGTTGTCTGGTACACATACACACACACACACATACACATACACACATTTCTCTAGCCTCCAAGTTAAGATGTCGTTCTAAAGACAAGCATGAGAACTGGGTTGGTCAAAATTATCTGCATTCCGTTAATAAAAGAAATAAATGTAAACCAATCCATAATAAAGGAATCTTCGTGGAGTTCATTTCTTGAACTGTGAGCCTATGCTAGTTTTTCTATGAGAGCAAGAGATCACAAATTCTCATAACAACCGTCCAAAGATAAATTGTGTAGGGCCAGATATCTTCTTCCCATCTTTTGCAGGAGACTTTGCATTTTCTTCCTGTACAGAAATTCATGGTGAAAAAAGCAACAACAATCATGCATTTCTCCCAATGTGGGTGTTTATTTTCACAATTTAGCTTACTTACACAGCTTTCCCTCACTGACTAAATGGTTTTTCTGCATTTCCCAAGGTTATAATTTAAGAGTTTACTAAGAGAATGCATCTACATATTAGCCTTATTTTCTAATACTCTCCATCCCTCTAAAAAAGGTTGTGTATTTTTATTTATCAACTGAGGGCATCTTTCTAAGACATGACACTATAGGATCTATCCCATGAAAGCCCATGCCACAATAATTTTTGTGGTCTTTAAAGTGCCACAGGATCTTATACATCAGCCTTTTCCTGTCTGTTCTGCTCATCTGTTGCTCAGTCCCAAAACCAAGATCATCTACCACTGCATCACTGCAACCAAAATAAAGATAGCTACACTCTGTACTTATTACTCAGCAAGGTGACAGCACACATTTGCAATTTTTTTCCACTTGAAGAATCCATGCAATACATAAGCACATAAGCACAGCACACAAAGTCTTGCTTGGATGAATATTCCACACCGCTTTTTTTTTCCAGGTCAGCCTTACAACCAGTAGAGGTAGACTTAGCTCTTTCTAAAATCTCAAACTAAATCAGGTGAACTTTCTGACAGACAAACTGAAGAGGCATACCTCTCCCTGAAAGAAGAGAAGTCCATGGAATGCCTTCTCTGCTTGCAGATCAGAACTCAGAAAAGTCACTTTTTCAAATTACAGCTCCTAGGTTCTCCTGGTCAGCCCTTACCTTACAGCAGCCTGATTGTTCATCTTGCTCAGTACTGTCTACATTGCCTTCCCCAGCCTGGTACTTTCCAAATGTTTTTGGACTATAACTTCTATCATCCCTAGACAGAGTGATCATGCTGGCTGGGGATGGTGGGACTTGTAGTCCCACACATCTGTAGGGTGCAAGGTTGAACACCGGCAGTGGCTCCCCAAGGTTTTATGATGATTTGAGACAGTTTGGATCAAATGTGTGACTCTTTAGAGACAGCGTCTGTACTGCCACTGAACTCCAGTCCTTCCCCAAGAGCATCACAGCTATTTACCATCACCGTATTTGTCATTCTTTGTGTTATAAACAACATTTTGCCAGTTCAGCTTAAAAAGCTAACTGAATGTCTATTCTCTTTATCTTTCCCTGACTACACAATAGGATTCAAATTTAATTAAAATTTGTATTTGACCAACCATTTTCAGTGGTTTATTTTTCCTGTCTTCCAAGAGGTTTTGGTTTTGCCTGTGTTAATATTAAAAAATGGGCTTATTTTTATCTGGCTTCTGGATGGCTTTTATAAAAGGCACCTCTGTTATACATAGCATATTCAATAAAGTGAGAGTGCTTGTCAGGTTAGAATAGAAAAATGGCAAAAGTCAGGTTAGAATAGAAAAATAGAATAGAATAGAAAAATAGAAAAATGGCAAAAGTCTTAAGCATTCTCAAACACTATCAGTGAACAATGTTGCTCTGTGAAGAACTTTTCAGCCATGACCCAAAGGCCCACCTAACAGTGATCAATGACAAAAACATGTAGCCCAATCCTATGTATGTTTACTCAGAAAAATGACCCGTGATAGTCAGTGGAATTTATTCCTAAGTAAATGTAAGCCAGTGTGTTTTGTATACTAGGCTAGGAACCCAGGGAGAGTTGAGTTAGCCATGGTTGACCTTGGCAAGTCACACTTTTTTAGCCCAGAAGAAAACAATGGCAAGCATCTTTTGAATAAATCTTGTCGAGTAAACCCTACAATAGAGTTGTCATAAGCTGGAGTCAACTTACTTACTTACTTACTTACTTATTTATTATCTATTCAAGACATTTATTTATTGTCTCTTGACTGACCAGTGCCCATAAGGTGAGGCACAATTGAAAAAAACACACTTCTAAAATGTTGGTTGGTTGATTGATTGATTGATTGATTGATTACCAATTAAAAACAGTTCAAACTCCTCTTTAAAAGTAGCTTAAAAAAACAGACATTTTTTAAAATAGCCAGAGCAGGAGCTTCTAACTTTAAGGGCCAAAGGCCACAAGAAATATCACAGTCTTCACTGCCCACGAGAAATGGATGAAGTACAGAGCCATCTGAACTTCCTCAGAAGGGAGTTCCACAGTCATTGTGTTATTACAGAGGAAGTCCTGTCATGTGTACCCAGTAGTTTAGCCTCATGGGCTCATGAGATTCATAACACTCTCCCTGTTGATCTTAGGTTTTGGGCAAGAGGAGGCAGTCTTTCAGATATCGTGACTCAAGGCCATGTAGAGCTTTATAGGTCATGAGAGCCAAAGCAGTGCAGCGGTTTGAGTGTTGAACTAGAACTCTGGCAGATCAGAGTTTGAACTGCCATTCAGCCATGGAAACTTACTGGGTGACCTTGGGTAAGTCAAGGAAGGCAATGACAACTCTCTTCTGAACAACTCTTGCAAAGAAAACCTCATGATTGATTTGCCTTAAGGTTGCCATAAATCAGAAATGTTTTGAAAGCACACAGCAACAACATCAAGGCCAGTGGCTTTAACTGGTTCTGAAGAAGCAAACTGGAACTGAGTCTCATCCCTGAAGCTACATAATGTGTACTTGAACTTTGGACTTAAGGCACATAACAGTTAGTGTGAACAAGGTGGTAGCCTTTCTAATGATTTCAAAAATAAAAATAGGTCAAGGAGAAGGCAGATCTGAAGTCATGGAGCCATGCAAGCTTCCTCTTGGGATAAGTACAGAAAGATCAATAAAAGTATCAAGGTGCTGGAAGATGTACCCCTCAAACGAGCAATCTGTTCTCACCCACTTTCCTCTTTTGCTACATGAGTTAACTGAAGACTTGAGAATGCTTCATCCGCCTAGCGCTGAGCAGACCACTGAACACAAGAGTGTGCAAAGTGCACCCTTCTAAATATTAAGCTACAGCTCCCAGTGTTATTCATCACTAGCTATGCTGGCTAGGGCTTCTGGGACTAGCAGTTCAACAGTCACGATATCTGAAAGACTGCCTCCTCTTGCCCAAAACCTAAGATCTGTAGGGCCACTGATTTCCCACATGGTAATTCAGAGGAACATTTAGTGTAAATAGCGCCTAGGACAAGTATGAAAGTTGTGCCCCTACCTCTGGGACTGCTTCCTCTTCCTCCTCCTCCATTGAATCTTCTGGATGAGTCTTTTTGTGTCCCCTTGGCATTGGCACCCAGGGCACATGCCCTACTTGCCCTACCCTAGATATGCCTCTGTGTTAACTTGAGGTTGTCTGGAGATTCCTGAGCCTGAAAAGAGGGAATCAATTCAACAAGCATATTTAACAAGTACACCTGCTGAAAATCCTTCTTCAGCTCAGTCACTAAAGGTGCAGAAAATCCTGTCCTTCCTTGCGTATGGCTTTCCTAACCATTATGAATGGAAAAGAAATGAGCATTAATGGGTTTGAAAACAGATGTATCCCATTTGTGATCTGCAAGACATTTCACTGAAGAGCACATTTGTGTCTTTCCACTTCTCATCATTGGGAAGAAACCACAAGCAACAGATATTTTTTTCTCTTGTCAGTGTTCCATCATTAATTGTTCTTCAAATTTTTTACAACTTACACTGACCCTAAAGTGAACATATTACAAGGTTTTCTGGGGATGAGTGTGGATACACGCAAGGTCACCCACTGGGTTTCCATGGGAATTGAACTCTGGTCTCCAGGGTCATAGTCTAATGCTCAAATCACTACACCATGCTGGTTCTCTTTTAATCGTATGTTTATGAATATACACAATTAAAACCTGTGTATCTCAGAAAAATGCATAGATGCATATTTTAATCAAGAGGGGAGATGGGCACATCAACACAAATGTGTAACAATTGCATACATTGGGAAAAGTGCATTGAAAAATATACACAAATTTCCATTCAGAACACTCCCCCAGTCCCCAGTCTTACAACCCAATATGAAACAAGAATGACAGGGAAATACAGGTGGGGTTAGGAGAAGTACGATTAACTGGAACCTACAGATTTTCATATCCATATTAACTGGAGTTTGCTTGCCTTATTTATATGCTTATTTTATTTAATGCACTTCTGGCCTAACCTACAAGACTACTTTCCTTCCAAGGTCACTGAGAGTGCAAAACATGTAATTCTATATTAATAACAAATCCATAAAAATCACAATATTTAAACCAGTTTAAAATAAACTAGTAGAAAATGCCCCCTTGGATTTGGAACTGTTTTTCAGCAGGAATGTTCATACTTATTTAACAAGAGGATGGATCCAAATAAAATTTACCATTAAGCTAAACTCTCTTTCCCATCACAAATTTAGCCCAAATTTACATTTAGGCTAAAGTTGGTTTTCCTTACCAGAGTCTGTAAGTGGCTAGATCTCACTGCCTTAGTCAAACATGATCCTCTCCTTTACAAAAGCTAATTTTCACCTTCAGCTGGAGGTTTCTTACAGCACAAGCTGTGATGAGAAAATTAATAAGAACATGTTTGTTTGGCAATAAAGTGGCCTGTTCAGTGCATGGAACTGAGATGACACTTTAATTGACCATGTTGAACAGATGCAGAAAATATGTTCCAGAGAACCTGGAGGAGATGCTGTTTGCAAAAAATTGGTACCACTGCCCAGAAAGAAGAACTGGGGTGTATTATGAGAGTTCCCTTCCAGTTTTTAAATGTCCCTGCATTGTCATCAGAAATAGTCATTCTAATTTTGCACCCTGTGGTGAAGCACCCTCTCTTCCTTCTCTCCTAACACAAAGGGTAGCATCAGAGTGTTGTCAGTCACAACAGAAGTATTTCAGTTTTGTTTACGATGCTGTATTCAATTAATGTCTATGTTATATCTGTTTTCAGGTGAGATCATAATTTTTTTAAAAATAGTTAAAAAGTATATATTAAAACAAAACTCCTTTCAGAATAAAAGGATCAGCTAAAACTCAACAGCATTTTCTATGGATTTTAAGCAGAGGCAGACAAAATGTCACCCATGGGCTGCAAGTGCTTTCCCAAGAGGCACTACTGAGACCATGAACCCACTAAAATGACTTCAAAAAAAAAAAAAAAATACCTTTTTGGTAAAACTTCTATTCACCGTGTGGGGACAGTACAGGGCGTTATTGGCACATTAGGGAAGGTTGCCCTGTTTTAGGCCAAGAAAAAGTTCTTAGAAGTGGTTTCCTGTTACTTTTGGGTTGGGAAAAAGTCCTATGAAATTCCCCACCAGCACTACTCCTAGAAGCTAAGTGAGTCTTTTCAGCATTTTTTTTTTAATTAGGGAAAAAAGGAGTAGCAGGAGAAACAGGTAAACTTCTGAGGACCATCAGGTGGTATGTGTAGCATACCGTCTAACTTGTCCTGATTTAGGAGGGACAGTCCTGATGAGTCCTGTGTCGTCTCACATTTCCAACTATTTTTAAAAATATCCCAGTTTCTCTCTACGCTTCCCACTTTCCTGTCCAGAAGAACTCTGGCTCCCAAAAAGAAAAATTTCCTTCAGTCCCCACACTCAGTTGATGAAGCAGATGTATTCCTGGGCATTATTTCCTTTACAGAAAATTTGGTATCAGAGGCAGAAATAACAGAAAAATTTGGTACAAATTCCCATACAATAAAGATGGACAGTTCCACATGTTTCAACAATTTTTTTATTCAAAACTGACACTATGTGCATGTGAAATGAAACAACCATCTCAGGTAAACTTGGATAAATAAAAAATATTTTGAACCTTCTAGAGACTACTTGAAAGCTTCTTCCTTTAGGCATCCAGGGATTGATTTTTTCCACCTTTCACCAGCTTCTAATTTTCTTAAGATTTCTAGTTTGGTGGCCAAACACAGAGATCTCTACTTTTTTAAAAGTGCTGGGTACAGCTGTCAAGATAAAATGTTTTGCCCTTTTCTCTCTGTTTTGCTCTTCGTGTATGCTCAGCAGGGAACTCTGGAGGCAGTTGCTATTTACTTTGCCTTTTTTAGGCAGACACACAAAGCTATAGAAAAGTCTTTCCCAGCTCAAATTGTATTGCCTTGTTTACTGCAGACATGCTGCAGCAATCCAACACTGAAAGTCTGTATTTCTCCAGCCCTCTTTGATCATCCACCCCATGCTGATGCTGCTAAAAGCTTCCAGCTAGACAGAGGATGAGGAAGAAAAGGAGCTTTGGCAGGTGGAAACAGACTTTGTGAAAAAGGGAGAGATTTTTTTTTTTAACTGAGGCATACCTGTAACTTAAACCTTCAGCTGAATATTTAAAAATACAATGTTGGCATCCAAAGAAAATAGTCAAGAAAAGTTACTGAAGGAATGTGAACACAGCAAAAATATGACTTCTCGGCATGAAAAATGTGTGTTTCATTCTCTGCAATGTTAGAAATTTGTGGACTGAATGAAAATTTCATTCTGGGGACAGAATTCTTATTTGGGCAGGCAATCCCCTAATGTTGACCTCCACCACCCATGGCTACACCCCTGAAGATTCAACTGCCATTCTAGTTGATTTGTACAAGTGAAATTAATAGGAGCACCATTTTTGACTTTCATGAAAATATCTAAAGCCAGGCCTATCTCCACTCCATAAAGGAAGGTCAGGGAAAGACTATTCAGTTCAATTAAAGCAGGATCAGAATATTCAAGTACATTGGGATGAGGCCACCAACTTACACCTATGTCTCTTAAACTTGTTCCTGTGCCTTCAAACACATACTCTCCAACATTTCCCAGATGAAAACTGGGATACCTGTGACCAGCCATCAGAATGGGGTCAAGATGGCAAAAGTTCATAATAAATGTTCTTCTTAACAAGTTCTTAATAAAGTAGTTCTTTAATAAAGAAGAACATACCAGCTAGGAGAGGCTGCAGCAGTTTGCTTTTGCTTGAGCCTATAGGGAAGGACAAGATTCCACTTCTCCCCTCTTTCACACTGTTGAGTTCTTTGAAAGCAAACTATTTTTGCTCTTTGAACTCTGTTTGCAGCAACTGAAGTAAGATGAGGACGAAGGGGGAAAGTCAGAGAAGGAGAAAGAAACTGGGACATTTTAAAAACATCTGGAAAAAGTGGGATGGTGGAGGCTTAATTGGGACTGTCCCTGCCAAACTGGGGCAGTTGAAGGGTATACAAACATAATACCTGAACAGGGTTCTCATTTTTTTTTCTTGTTTCATCTGTATTCCAGATCCCACTGAGTAAGTTGTTACAAGACTTGCAAGAAATATAACATCAGCTACACCATCATATGAAGAAAACAGTTATACTAAAATCCAAGGGCAAAATGAAGCATCAAGGCTGAACTTCACTTGGAACCATGAAGCATAGCCATCAACAGTAGTAAATTATTTGCAAGGAAAACAGAGGCCATATCCACACTAGACTGTTACGGGGCTGTTATTCCACTTTCCACATCCTATGGAATCCTGGGGCTTGCAGTTTAGGGAGGGGGCTTTGATGGAATTCTGGGGTTTGTAGTTTACTGAGGTCAAAGAGCTCTGTGGCTGAGAATTTAAATGCCCCTCCCTAAACCAGTAGCAGAGCTTGGAGTGGGGGGGTGGGAGGGGGCATGAGAGCCATGGCCATGGTGCGCAGAGGCATAGCTGCGGTGTGCAGAGTCATGGCCAGGGTGTGTGGGGGTGTGGCTATGGGCTGGGACGCCCCAAAAACATTGCCACCCAGGGCGAATCGCCCTCCCTGCCCCCATGTCCCTATGTGACTGCCCTAAACAGCAAACCCCAGGATTCCATAAGATGTTGAAAGTGGAATAATAGCACTATAACAGTCCAGTGTGGAAATGGTCAGAGACATCAAAAGATTGGTACCACAGTTCAAGAGACAAGAAGGGTCATGAAATTTGCATGGATCCACCGTCTCTAGGTGGTTTAGAGTAAAGCAGCAAGTATAGGTATGATAGTAATCTACCCTTATGCCTGCCATGTCTGTCAGTGACTTAGAACAAAGCTCCAAGCATGCCAAGAGCCTGGTAAAACACTAACATTGTTTTTTTTTTTTAAAAAAATGAAAGTTTGGTCAAATAAAAGCATGATTACATGATCCTTTCTCTCTTGTCAGCTGAGGACCAGAATTGGAGGAATATGTTATTTGAAATGCCTCTAAATTAAGGATGCTGAGTCATTAATTAAATTACAAAAAATTACAGAGCCAGCATGGTATAGTGGTTTGAATACTGGATTAGGATTCTGGACACCAGGATTTGAATCCCCGCTTATCCATGGAAACCCACTGGGTGACATTGGGCAAGTCACACTCTCTCAAGCCATTTCTACACTACAGTGTTATCTTTCCACTTTCAACATCCTGTGGAATTCTGGGGTTTGTAGTTTACTGAGGCCAAAGAGCTCTCTGGCTGAGAATTCTAAATGCCCCTCCCTAAACTACAAACCCCAGGATTCCACAGGATGTTGAAAGTGGAATAATACCACTATAACAGTGTAGTGCAGAAATGGCCTTAGTTTCAAGGAAGGCAATGGCAAAGCCCTTCTGAAAAAATCTTGCCAAGAAGACCCCATGATAGGATCACCTTAGAGTTGCCATAAATAGGAAATGAATTGAAGGTACACAATATCATCAACAACAACAACAACAAAAACAACAAATTATCCCTGTCATTATACGCACAAGTGGTACAATATTTTGAGGAAGGCTTGCATGACAGGCAGGAGATGACATGATTCTTGACAGTCATGTAGTAGCATCAGCTTCCCCACATGGTGGGAAGTTCCAGAACCATGCATAAGGTCGGTTTCTCTTAGGGCCTCAACACACCAGCCTGATGTCTCACAGCAATCATGTTATTTAAGAACACAAAAACATAGTGGTATAGAAACAGTCACTATCACACCATCTTTGCAATAATGCTATGCTGCTGGTTTGGTCTTCCAACCCACCCCACTGTCTCAACCTTCCTTCCCCTGTCTGTGCTACTTAGTGCACATGCTATATTTTTTCTTTTTGTTCTTTGCACAATTCTGGCATGTTGGGAGACTTCCTCCCCATCATTTTGGCATTGTGCTTTCCCGTGATGCTACCGTTTCAGCATTTTACTCTTCCAGAGTCATAGTTAATTTTCTGGTTTGCCCTTATGGTATAATTGTGGCATGTCATGATGGTGTAATATCAGGGGTAACTGCAGTGGCACAGGTCAAGTACGCAATTAAACCAAACATTTAAAAAAAGGTACTGGGGAACAGAGTAAAAGTAACAGGTCTCAACCTGCACCATGATGTCCTCTTTGTCCAGACACCAGAAGTGCAGTGAGCTCACCCTGCTTGGGGATAGGGAGGCGGAAAGAGGAGAACAACGCTCACTAACACTACATGACTGCCTTAATATCAGAACTGCAGCAGAATGAAAGGATTGCACAAATAGGCAATAGTGGAAAAGCAGCAATATTAGAGCCATTATTTCCTGTCAATAAAAAGAAACAACCCAATAATGATGGGAATGCAATGTAACAATGGGAGCATGATGACATCATGTGATAAGAAGAGATCAAAAGTGGAACTAAGCCAGTGCAATCCTACAACAAACCAATGTGTGATAAAGCCCTTAGACAGGAGAATTCTGGAGACTTAAAACAGTTTTTCTGAAATATAAATCTCTGTTTATTTTATACAAGTTGGACAGATAGTAGGTAAGCCTAGCATGGAGATCACACTATTGCAAAGGTGATATTCAGGCCCAGTGCAAAGTCATTGTTCTCATCTTTAGAGCCATAAACAGTCTGGGTCCTATTTACCTTGGGGAATGCTTCCTCCCTTAGATTCCTCTACACTGCCATAAGAAGGTGTTTTCTTTTCCAGATGAAAGATTAATTATAATTAAGATGGTGGAGGACACACCCTCTGTTACCATCAGCTGGCATGGAAGATATAAAAGACATAAATCCATCTTTGCCTAACTGCAAGCAAAGAAGATCTGTTCTCAAAAAACATAATCCAAAAGATACCTAATTGTCTTAAAATTGCGTATGCTAATTCATATATGAAAAACACAAATTCAAAAATAATTGCTTTATTTTAAAGAGAAGTACATAGCATTTCACCACACTGAGGATGACTATAGCCCTTTCCACACCTTACCTTCTTCCGGAGCTGGGGTGCGGGGATCGCACAAGCAGCCTCTGGTAAGAGGCTCTCGTGTCCCTGCTGCTTCAGCTCCGCACGATCTGCCTGCTCACATGAGAGCCCTGCCTCTTCCTTCTGCAGCGCAGCCTGGGAGTTTCCCAGGCTGCACTAGGGCAGGAAGCATGACCGGCGCGGCTCCAGAGGTTCCGCACACCAGGTAAGTGCACGTGGGGCCCGGGAGCAATGCACAATCATTCACCATTTTTGGTTTCTAGCCAAAAATGAAAAGGTGGGCAATCGGCACCTGCTGGCCCCTGGAGCGTTGCACGATTGTGAGTGCATCGTGCAGATCACTCCTCACAAGTGTGCGATGCTCCAGGCGCCCTTTCGCATGGAAAATGCCATGCAGAAAGGGCCCGAGACTAAGGGACATGCATGTCTACACAGTCCTCTGACTCAGAAGTCATTGCTGATGGAAACTTGGAGGCCCATTTTCTGGACTTGAAATGAACAGTCCTTCAAACATAAAACACCTTCCAATAGAGGACTAACCTATGGAAAGGAAGATGAATGAGCACCCCAGTCAGAAAACTGAAAAAGAACTTTACTGTCTCCTTTGATAACAGAATATATCAACTTTTCTCAACATTTTTATCATGGAGAAATGCTTGAAATAATCCTCAGGTCTCAGGGAATCTCTCCATAAAAATTATTATATTTACACCTTAAAGGAGGAGAGAATTTCAATCATGACCACTTGCAGAACCTCTGGGGTCCAGGGGACCCAGGTTGAGAAACCCTGGAATAGGCAGAGGAAATCTAGGTACAGTTAAGTCCAGCACAACTTTATGACTACATTATATTATAACACTATCCGCACAGCACCTAAGGAAAGCTTTCTTTTTCTTACAAAATGAAGAAGTGTTCTCATATCCAAGTACATTCTAGCTGTTAAAACACACGTTCCACAACGTTCAATAGGATTTGTTCTCAAGTATGTCTGCATAGGTTTACAGTTTCAAGTGTATATATGTGCCTTCAGAGAGCTAGTATAGTGTAGTTGTTTGAGCATTGGACTATGGCCCTGGAGACCAGGGTTCTATTCCCCACTCAGCCATGGAAACCCACGGGATTACCTTGGGCACATCACACACTCTCAGCCCCAGATAGGTTCACCTTAGGGTCACCATAAGTCAGAAATGATTTGAAGGCACACCACAACAACAATGTGACTTCAAGTTTCCTGTTGATATAAAGTGACCCCATGAATTTCATAGGGGTTTCTTAGGCAAGGAATACACAGGGGTGACTTTGCTAGTTCTGTGTTCTGAAATATTTACTTTTGCACAAATATACACATGATTTCCTTGCTTTTAATTAATGTTGCTCCTGTCTGTTTTACTGGTTACACATTTAACCTCCTTGTTACGGTTTCATATTGTATTTTATAGAGATTTAACACCAACAATTCTATTTCTACTTCATGCTCTAAGTTCCTCTGAGAATTTATTATAGGCAAAAAGAAATGAATATGCTTATAAAATAAATAAATGAAAGCAGTCCACCAAACAACAACAGAATCCTTGGAGCCAGTGCTAGCCACAGTTCCCTTTCACAAACCAGCTCGCTTGGAAATGGAAGCTCTGTTCAACATTGGTAATAGACAGCATCCTTCACCTCACCTGAAGCCAACAGACTATTGTATGAGGAACACGGCAGATTTCTTGGCATACATCACTCTCTATGCCAAGCAGAATAGCCAGGAAGCTGTTAATATTCTGCCCCACTACTATAGCCAGCATTGGCTGCTTGAGGTGATGGTCTCACCCTACCTAATGGTAAGGCTAAACAGCTAGATAGGCACATACTCTTTCAGTCTCTCTATGACACTTTCACATTCCCTTTCTCTCTGCTTATTCTCTGGCCCCCAGCTGGAGTCTTTGACACTGTGACACTTTCAGAAGCTCACTAAGGCACCCTGGTCATGCCTGTATGCCTCATTTCCAGAGGCACTTTTGCACTACACAGTTAAAACACTTATACCCATTTCCACCCTACACTGTTATAGTGCTATTATTCCACTTTCAATGTTCTGTGGAATTCTGGGGTTTGTAGTTTACTGAGAATAAAAAACTCTCTGGTTGAGAATTCTAAATGCCCCTCCCTAAACTGCAAACTGTAAATAAACTGCAAATTCCATAGGATATTGAAAGTGGGATAATAGCACTATAACATCGTAGTGCAGAAATGGCCTTTGATTCCACTTTAACTACCATGGTTTCACACTGAGGCCCTTTCCGCAATCCACCTTTTCTCAGTGCTGGGGTGGGGAGATCGTGCGAGCAGCCTCCAGTTAGAGGCTCTTGTGTTCCTATTGCTTCAGCTCCACAGCTGCCGGCTGTTTGCACAAGAGCCCTGCCTCTTCCTTCCACAGTGCAGCCTGGGAGTTTCCCAGGCTGCACTGGGGCAGGAAGTGCAAGCATCGCGGCTCCGGAGCTACGCACGCACAGCAGGTGCACGCGGGGCCCCAGAGCGATGTGCAGTCGTGCACCATTTTCAGCTTAAAGTCAAAAATGAAAAAGTGCGTGAGTGGTTCCTGCCAGACCCTGGAGTGTCGCGCGATTGTGAGTGTGTTGTGTGGACCACTCCTCACATTCGCATAACGCTCGAGGTGCCCTTTTGCATGGCAAATGCCATGTGAAAAGGGCCTGAGATTTGCAGTTTATATGCTTTGAGGAGGTTCTCTTTCACACTACACAATTATAGCACTCTGATAGTACATTTAACTGCCACAGCCTCATCTTACGGAATCCTGAGGTGTGTTGTTTCATGAAGCATTAAAAATTCTCAGACAAAGTACTCAAGTGCCTCATCAAGCTGCAAACTCCAGGATTAGATAGGATGCAGCCATGGCTGTTGAAGTGGAGTATAGCACTATATTTCTGTGGTGTGAAACCGCCTCAAATTTTCCAACATGCAAAGAACTATGCTCCTGTCAGCAAGTGTCCCAGGAAGCAGGTGGCTGAAATGCAAGAGCTGTCAAGTAGTAAACCAGTCCAGGTCAGTCACAGGTTATTCAGCTGGATGAAGGGAGAATTAAGAGAGCGGTTGTCAGCCAGTCCAGAAGTTGCAGAGCAAGTCAGAAGTCCAAATAAACAAAGCCAGCAAAGAATAAAGCAGCCAGTCTATGGAACAGAAAATGCCAAAAAGTACTGCCAGTCACCATCATGAATGATTGTAAGCAAGAAAGTCTTCAGTGAACTGGGGGAAATGTATAGCCTGATATCTCGAGCCAGCAGGTGTTTAATTAATCAGTACCTCCTGCTTAAGAATAATTGGGAGCATGATAACTGTTTCATCTTCCTTTGCTGAGTAAGTATCTAGATCTCATCTTCAGACTGCTCTGCATCAGCCCTTGGCATCTTTGACTTGGAGAGATTACCTACAATAGGAGTTGTACACTCTTGGCATTCCTGATACTCCAATTCTTTGTCTGAATCTTCTGACTCCAGAAAGTGAGCTATGACAAACCCATGGGCAGTTTTGGGGGGAAGGGCTGGGAGCTTTCCTCCAAGCCACCAGATACTTTTTTTTTTTTTTTTGGCTGATGCAGGATGCAGCCTGCCTACTAAAAATATACTTCCTCTCTTTTATAGTCCCTCCCACAAGTCACCAGATACTTTGGGATAGAGTTCCCACAACCTTTCACCATTGGCCATGTGGCACAACGGAGCTGATGGGAATTGTAGGCCAAACACTTATAGAGGTGTGGAGGTTCTTCACCCCTGAATTGACAAGAAAAATATTTTTGTATTACAAAATAACAGGGCTGTAGCATCATGGTAATTGATTTAAGTGGAGGCAAATCTTGAATGTGTCATTTAGTGCTGTAAATGGCACATTCAAGATTTTCCTCCACTGAAATGAATTACCATGATGCTAGAGGTCTGTACATTAGGAAACAACCTATGACTTCCAAACACATGCAATTTGTAGCAGAGCACCAAAGGTCACACATATCTAATCCATCGTGAATTCCTGACTCCTGGATCAGAGGCTCCTATATCTTTGTTCTGCATATACAAGCAAGAGAAAAATCCTGAAAAACAGCTTAAAGAATAATCGATTCATCTCAGGAATGTAATTATTGTTTGTTGAGGTGAGGTGATCCTGAAATGCAGACAAAACATTCTTTAAACCACAGCCCACTGTGGTTATGACATATATTCTTCTGTTGTTTTGCTGCTCCACTACTTTTTTTCCAGATAGGTGTGCATTTATTTATTTATTTTTATTTCTTTTGTTTCTTCCTGGTCATTCTAGGAAAGGCTGCAGGAGCCTTTGGGGCCAGACATGTTTTAATTATAGCTCACAGAGAAAGTCTAAACTAAAATGAGGAAGCTAAACAGTCAAGAGTATGACAACTTTAAAAGATCTGTGAGTAAAGGGGATGCAGTATTTCTCTAAAAGTGAGTTTTCTCCTTTATATTTTCCTGCAGATAAAATTCTGGTGAAATACACTAAGAACAACTAGCCAGAAGCACCTGTATGTATTCTCTGTTTCTACCACACAGAAGCTGAAGAAGTTACCTCTTTGGACAAGGCCATTGTTACTGCAGCTTCTAGGCCGCCTTGGCGATAGCATAAAGATATCCTTTTGATATCAATAATTCAGTTTTCTTCCACCACCCCTCTCCACGTATTTGTGAGGCCCCTGGACAAGTACGAAACTAGGCTCGGCGGCTGATTGCTGCAATATTCCTAAACAATACAGGCAAGCCGGAAATAACCAGATCACAGCTTCAGGAGACCGCCCGGCAAACACCCTATTATGTATGTGCGCAAACTACAAAGGACTCCCTACCCCGAACAGGTAACTTGACTAGCTGAACTATCAACTGTCCAGCATCGCGCATTTGCATACTGGCTGTTCCTTTGTCAATTCGGACCTAACTCAATCATGTTAAATTTTGACCTTTCCGAGGCTTTGTCTCGCACCCGAAATCCATTGTTCTCACCACGTACGGCATAGCCTGCAGTCACACTTCTCCCTATAAAAACCCCTGATTCCAAGACCCTCCTCGGATCGCTCCCGAGTTCCAGACCGCCTTGCTGCCTCTTTGCTTGGTGAGCCTCCCCTCAGTTCCACGTGCTGAGCCACATCAAACCCCAGTATCGTTCTCTATTCTTCCAGACTTCAGGACAGGTTTCGTATCACTCAAATCAACTATCCCTCTGAAAAACCCCTCTATCCCACTCCTACCTTTATTTTCTATAGCTATCTGAGTGAGTGAATTGCATACACTGTTTGGCTGTATTTTAATAAAGATCTCATTTATTCTTTCAAAATGGTTTGCTTCTTGACTGGCCTGACCCCAGAGACATAGGGTTCAAGATCCTGCAACGTTACCCTGCCTCTCGTAACGCTAAAGTAGTGCTCAGAGCTAATTTTCCCCACCTATAGTCGAGCGCATTTTGGTGTCCCTCATGGGACCCCCAGTAAAAAGGGTAACACCATTCAGAATCCCCCCACCTATGCTGACTGAAGGATTCAGGAGATGTTGTCCAAAAACTTACCTTTTCTAACCTCTGCCAGAACAGCAATGGATTTATGTTATCAAGTAAGAAATATTTTAATGTATAGTTTTAAAGCATATTTTTATCTTCTTAGTGACAAACACAAGCATAAGTCCACCTGTGTATATCTTTTTTGGTCGTTGTGGAAGTTGGTAGTCTCTTCCACCCTCTGGAACAGTCAAAGGCTTCCCTGATGAACTCTTAGGGCCTTTCCACACTACACTGTTATAGTGCTATGATTCCACTTTCAACATCCTATGGAATCCTGGGGTTTCTAGTTTAGGGAGGGGCATTTAGAATTCTCAGCCGGAGAGCTCTCTGGTGTCAGTAAACTACAAACCTCAAAATTCCACAGGATATTGAAAGTGGAATAAAAGCACTATAACAGTGTAGTGCAGAAAGGCCCATGTTTTTGTTGCAACAATCCTTCTGCACAGCCATTCTATGGCTAGTGGGGAACATGGGGATTGGAGAAACATTTGGTATGCCTCACAGGCAAACTAAGACCAATCATATCATCAATCATATCATCCCCAATCATATGGGGACGTAGGCAGAGGCTTTTCCAATTTCCTTCCCACAGAATGGCTGTTCAGGAGGACTGTTGCAGCAAAACAGCGAGTCTTGGGGGTGATGAGTGGAGAGCCATATCTGAGTTCCACCTGCAGAACTATTATACCATTTTATTATTTAGTTAATGAATTTTATGCCCCCCCCACTTTCTTTTGGGATGGGATTAACTTAACAAGATTAAGTTATAATCTTATTTTATAAAAAATTTTAGAAATTAAATTGCAGATTTTTTTAAAAAAAGAGGCAGGAATCCTGTCAAGGATTTACATATATGTAAACACCATAGTTATGATGTTGCACAGTGACTGCCATCGCAATTGTCCCAGTCTCCAACTGCTGGGAAACAGCCACAGAGATAAATGGGAGTCTATTCCTCTGTTGATCAGGAAACAGATGATTGACATTCACATCCCTTCTCATGGGCAATCGCCAGTGAGAGAGGATTCCTGTCACAATTCCTCCTTGCACTGGAGATTGTTCACACAGGGGGCAGGGACCATAAGCCAGCTCCTTGCTGACCAACACGGAGAACAGACCCCAATCAGTCACAGTGGCTTTTGCCCTATAAGTAGGGATTGAGGGATATTCATCGTCTCTATATATCCCCTAAACTACATAGGGATCATGAATATGAAACAGTCACAAGTACACAATTCTAGGTTACACATTCATAACTGCCCAACTGGATTATGGCCATTGTTAAAAACAGTTAAAACATATCTAAAACATAATTAATAATAAAAGTAGAAGTAAAACATATAGCACACCACTTCAGAGACACAGCTGCTCCATGATTTAAATCTCAAAGGCTTATTTGAACAAAAAGTTCTTCATCTGCTGGTGGAAAGAGAGCAGAGAGGGGACCAACCTGACCTCCTATGGAAGTGAGTTCCACAGCCCGGGAGAAGCCATGGAGAGGCTCTCTCAAAGGATCTCAGCCCATGTGGGTCTACAAATATCAAAGATTTTTTCCAGTATAGAACTGATACATTGAAATACTTCAAACCAAAAAGCAGTAACCACTGAACATGACCACATCATATGACACAGGGAAGCAATGTCAGTATTGTATGGCCAACATTCAGGTGAAGTAGACACCAAGTGAAAATAATAGTGGCCGACGAGCCGGGACCTTGGATGGACGGGACTGCCACAATAATTGACAAGAGATATCCTCTCCTAATAATTAGATTCACCCTCATCTTGGCAAGTCTATTTGATTTGGCAAAGCCAGTTGATGTTTGGGTAGCACCTGTGGCTTGGAAGGCTTCTCACTATCTTCAATTAATCCAATGGATGGGCAACTGCATAGGGAGGAATTTTCATCCCTGCATACCCTCGGCATGCCACACAAGTGTGTTGTTGGTAAATCACAAGTAATAATCACATCACTTCCATTTCCTACTTGGACTGGGGGGGGAGGTTGGCCATTTTTTTCAGGAAAATAAAGGATTGTAGAGGAAAGGATACAATCTGTCATATTTCTGGCTGGTTTTCAGGTGTTCTGGGACATTTTTTCATTGAAAAGTCCAAAGGTTTGGGAGGGGTGTCCCAGGGAATTGGAGAGTGTGTGCAAAAACTGCACTATGGGACACATATAGCCCATGTGCCAAATATTTTCTGGCTCTGAACCAGCCCAAAAAAGTATTAGTTTTTCCTGAAGGATATGGGCCTATTATCTGAGCATTTTTAGCTTCATGGGCCAGTTGCCAGGGCTGTCCCAAGATGTTTTGCTGCCTGACACAAAGGACAGAAAGTCTCTCTTCAACTCATAGAAACCAGCTGGACAAGCAGTTGTAGTTTTCCTCAGAATTGAAGATATCACATTGCCATGAATGGCACCTGAGGAAAGCAGGCCAGTTTAGGATGAAAATAGCAACTACATGGCACAATAGCCCTCTTTTCAATTAGATGGCAATGGGAAGGGATTAAGAACGGCTGGAGGGGGTGGTATTGCTTCCCCCTACACTTTCTGCTTGTGTGAATGCATTCACCTGTCAAATAGTTGGACTAAACCTATCACCTGATATAATGTATCTTGCAGCTGCTCAGCCATTGTATCTGCTACAGAATGTAGTAGCTTTTCTCCTAGTAGAAGCAGGATAGTGGGAGCACATATAAAATGTATTATAACAACCTTCCAGCATTCCATCAATGAAAACCAAGATACATGTGGCCAAGTGACATGTCAATACGACAAAAGTTATGAATGGGAAGAACATACAAATTAGAAGAGGCTGCAGCAGTTTGATTTTGCCTGAGCCTACTTGGAAGAACAAGATTCTGACCCCTGCTGTCCTTCCTCCTCCTAAGTCAAGTAAGTACAAACTACTTTTGCACTTTGAACTCAGTTTGCAACAACTGGAGTAACCTCAGGACAAAGTTGAAGGAGGAGAAAGAAATTAGGATATTTTAAAAGCAGTTGAAAAAGTAGGATGTTCCAGCCAAATCAGGATTGTTGGAGGGAAGGTTGCAATCACACTAAATACTAGTTTACTTCTGGTGGTGGTCATAAACCTATAGAATATAGAATATGAGCCCAGCACATCTAAGGTACACCTCTGCCCTTTAAGCCCACCCCTGATGGTGTTCAGACAATTCTATGTCTGAAATTCCATCTCCATGTTTTGTAAAAGCAACTAGGGTTGCAAAGTGAGCTGCTTTTCCTATGGCTATGTTTTGAAGCTAGAAATGGTTTTCGAAGGAGGGGCGGGGGAGACTAAAATTCTCAGAGTATTTATACAAGTGATGTATTTGTACCTGACTTATAGATTTTGAATTTGTATTTTTTAGAAAGAAGTGTGCTGAAAAAAATGAGCCATCTCAGTTCATTCATGACAAGCAGTATCCAAATCATTGTGTAATTCATTAAAAATTCTTTTAAAATTATAGAAGCAGTTTTCAGGAATCATCTTTTATAATCAGTTAAGCAGATGGAGCTATGGAGACTCTTATTTCTTTTTACTTTTCTTAGACTGTAGTTGTTTTTGCCTTTCTTTTTCTTTACATCTGTTTTCATTATGTAAACTTTGTAGAAATAATCCCCATGCTTTGCATAGAAGAGAAAGGTCAGACACATTGTTCTGTGACTCCACTGGAGTCATAGACCGGCTTATGGTTACACTCCTGTTCATTGGTTTTATTGTCCTGCTGGACAGCTAGACCTCAAAGTCAGACAACCATGCAGACAAAGTTATTCTAGATCAAGGTCCCTGCTGATAGGGTGGATCGAAGTGACTGCCTTTAGGGTAGGTTTCCCATTCACAGGGGATTTCATATGCTAAGACCTCATAGCTTGGAGCTGGCATGATTGTGGTTCATCCCCTTTTGTTTTTGTTTATAGCTTTTGCAGACAGCTCCAAGCAAGGATGATCTAAATAGGCAGCAGCTCATCTATTTACATAGCAGAGTCTGGCTTACAAAGAAAAAGACACCTTAGAGATGAGAAGTGGATTGAGCTTATTCAGCAGAATTCATAACAAAGGATAGGTACAGAAGGCTGAGAATGTCTGATATGCAGGATTCAGACCGTGGTCTCCTAGAGACTTAGCCCAAGATTCAAACCACTATGCCACCCTGGTTCTCATTGTACAAATGGTTTTCATTATATGCAAGATAGCATTGCATAAACATATATCACAAACATACATTGCCTTTCAGAATTGCAGAAACGTATTGTAAGCCAAACATTAGTATAATTCAGGTCTTACTTGGAGGCTCAAAATGTACTGGGGAGAAGGCCTATGGACCTATGGAATGGAACTGGAAAAATCTTCCAACCTGGAACATGGGCATTTGGAATCTACAGAAAGATACATAGTTGTGATGAACAGACCTCGGTCAGGCTATGAGACAATGAACCAGTATAGAGAAGCTAGAGATCTGGATACTTTGAATGGCTCTGTGCCTAGAGTGTATCCGGATAAGTGCACACAATTTGACTCACAAGACAAAGGAGCATTGTTAATAGGCTGTGTGATCCATCTTTGATACTTCTTTTGAGTGAGTTGGCTCCCTTCTAATAAAACTTTTCTTTTTATTGAGCTTGCTTTTTTCTGGCTAGACTTTTGGCAAGGAGAGAGTTCATATAAACCTATTTCCTATATTTTCCTTCCTTTCACCATATTTTATTTTATCTCCTGAAAAGATTAAGCCTGCATAACTTTCATGGCCTTTTATTTTATTGTTTCCCCATAACTCCCTGTACTATTTTTTCCTCCTGTTTATTTGATTCTGGATTGATCTTCTTCAGCCTTCATCTGTGTTTTCAAGAACCTACTGTAAGTAGCTAAAGCCTTTCTTCTTAACCATTAGGGCAAAGAATGCTAGACAGCTAGGAACATGATAAGCTTTATCTGTTGGGTTTGTGAAAGGTTAGAGGAAAATGTAGTGTTTGAATGAGCTTGTCCTTGATGAGCTCAGTCCTTAGACAAGAAGTTATAGGGAGGCACTACCCTAAAAGTAATGAGATCTCAAGTTATTTAGGGCTTTGAATGTCATCACCAGCACATTGAATTCAAGCCAGAAGCGTATTAGCAGTTTAACAAATCCACTGCTGGTTAGATTAATTAATCTATTCCTTAGGATTTTGCAGAGTTTGAAAGATTATGTTTTGGAATA
This sequence comes from Iguana delicatissima, assembly GCA_948472985.1. Taxonomy (NCBI): domain Eukaryota; kingdom Metazoa; phylum Chordata; class Lepidosauria; order Squamata; family Iguanidae; genus Iguana; species Iguana delicatissima. Next base: position 563,356 of record CAOKZL010000174.1, read on the forward strand.
TAGCCCCAGAATCTCTCACCCAGGATTCTGGGACATGCAGTCCAAAAAGTAATATTTCCATATCCTGCACATTTCATTGCTTGAGGCAAATTGCAAACACCACATATTACTGTTATGTGATTTCAAGTTGACCCCAATTATCCTATAGGCAACCCTAGGATTTTCTTGGTAAGATTTATTCAGGGGAGTCTTGCCATTTAGCATGATTTTTCTGAGGTCACCTAATGGTTTTCTGTGCCTGAGCAGGGATTCTAACCTTCATCTCCCAGAGTCTAATACAACACACAAACCAGTGCACCATGCTTAGTCTCAAATACCACATACACACACATAGATATGTATGTGTACACATACATGCACACACAGTCATTTAGGAATTGAGAGAGAGAGTTGAATCCAAAACTGTGTCATAGAGCCTCTTTTTGGAAGTAGCATTACTGCCACCCTGGTGCCACCAGAGAGTCAAGTTCATCCATGCTATACATGAACGCTTTGTCAACAAGACATAGAGAGGACCATTTGGGATGGCCACACTGAGATAGCAGCTTTGTTTCTTCACCATATAATAAGGCTAGTATAATGTCTTGTCTTATCTTAACTCAATAAGCAGTCTTCATGGACAGATCCAGACATCTTTTATTAAAGATTAAGTTCAGCAACCAGATAATATTCTTGCCAGAACTGAGGATACAATGAAAGTTTTGCTTTTTAGAACATTTCTTGTCTCTCCCAACTCTGCCCTGCTCACATTCCAGTCTCACATACTAGTCTGTACCAGTATAGTGAATGACCTTGGTTCCCATGCTCCAACCCGGCTCCCCCTCCCATCACCCAGTCATTGAAGGAAACACAACATTGAAGGAAGTGTGGCAAAATGGCTACTGTACAGCTAAGGTGGGCATAGCTAACATGGCAGAGTGGCTAGCATGGCAGAAGTGGTAGAAAGCCTCTAACAGAAAGCTTAACAGAACAAGAATGCAGTGAGGGTGATATTGCTTGATATTAATCATATTAGTGACTCTGAAATTCTTGCTAATCGTGTCCCATATTAGTGTTGCGAACCCCTTACTTGCATAACACCTTAGGAAATTATCAGGCATGTCTTTTGTTGTTCTTTAAAAAGTTAAGTACACAACACTAAAGGTGACTTCATATAGAGGGCTCATAGAGCTACTGAAAGACATTGCACAACAATTCCCTTTTTTTCTCCTTAACGTGCTAAGTAAAAAGATAGAAGAAGCATTGGGAAGACAAATGGAAGATGCTCATCTCTGGAACCCTTGTAAAATTCCGTGAACAAAGCAGGGCAATTGGATAATAAAAAACATTGTCTAGAGCTATTTTGTTTCTGTCCCATTCTGTTGGAATTTTTCCAGTACTCCAAAATTTGTTAAAAATTAATGTTGCTCTTACTCAAAACAAATCCCTTCTCAAAAACCCATCTTTTCCATGAAGCCTTTGGCACAGTCCCCCAGTTCTTCTGCCCTACTTGAACTAATTCTATAACTAGACTGAATCTAATGGCACTTTCCCCTGCTAATTTCTCCTGCCTTCTCTTTCCTCTGCTTTCTCTATTGTATTCCCTGGGCTGAATCTCTTGACAGTAATATCTTGGATCAGTGAGTTGTTTCAGTTCAGTTACTTTTCACTTTTACATTTTTCACACTTAAGTTACTGTTTAGTAGGGATGAAACAAATCCAGAATTTTCCAAATCTTAATCTGGATCCAAATCCCTGGAAAGTTCTGGGAATCCATGAATCTCACGAATCTCGAATCTTTCGAATCCTTTTTTTAAAAGGGGTTTAAAAAGCAAGGGAAAGAAAACACTTACAGAAAAGTGTTTTTGGAGCAGAATTTGACAAGTCTCAAGTCCTACAACAAAGAAGGCACTTAAAAAAAACACAAAAAAGCCCACAAGCCTTTGGTCCAGTCAATTCTCTACCCTCAAGTTCAATCTCAAGTCCTGCAAGGGACATTCAAGTCAAGTCTCTAGTCCAGTCTCAGTAATTCCCAATCCCTCCCCTCCAGTCTCAAGTTAAAAGAATAGAGATTATTATTACCTTGCAGAAGGAGGCAGCTGCAAGGAGAGGCAGCACAAGCAGGCACAGGCAGTACGAGGGGGCACAGGCGGCCCAGTGGGTACAGGCAGAGAAAGGGCATAGTCAGCACCAGGGAGAACAGGCAGCCTCAGGCGTGTATGGCTTTATGCCATGATTTTTGTGCACCCAGGAGCCTGCCACCCAATCAGGCCTTTGGCAGGCGCCAGAGGCGCCAATTCTCCCTCCACATTCCGGTTTGAGCATGAGAACTTAGAGGGTAATTATCCAATATGGATTCAGGGAGGGCCTCCTTTAAACATGTTGCAACCCAGCCTTTTGATAAAGAGGCATTGACCACTCTCTCTGCCTACTGAGCCTCTCTTCCTTTATTTTTATTTTTTTAATGAACCAGGAGGCATTAGTATCCAGCGTGTATGTGATGGCTCTCATTTCTCCAAGTATTCTCAGCCTTTACAAACTGAAAAAGTATCCATTGTCAATGGACAAGCAAGAACTCAAGAGACTTAGTGGGTTTTCTCCCTACAATGAATTTTTAATGTAAAAAGGGAAAGTGGGGGACAGAAAACTAGCAGCAGCTTTATGATTAACTGAGTTAAGTTAGCATAACCTTTCACTGATTTTGATCCAGAATGCCCTCCTAGTGCTAGATTTCTTCGTCTCCCAATTTTTGTTTCTATCCCAGAAACAGACTAACATGGCTATCTACATGAAATGTGTGTTTCTCTTTTCTACTATGTGGCATCCTGGGCACCTATTCCAAAAGCTTGCTCCAATGTCACCAGTGCCTGAGTACCTAAGATACTTGTCAGCTTATGCTCTGCTGGCAGACTTAATGGATTTTAGTCACTGGCCAGCATCCTGTTACTGACATAGGTAAGCGTAAGTCCATCTTACACCTGCATATGCCTTTTTCTTGTTGTTGTTCGTTGTGGAGGTTGATATTTCCTTCCATCTTTCATAATGAGCAAGATCCCCTACAAGATCCATAATTTGGATGCAATATCTCACTCTGGAAAACCATATCCTCCTGTATGAGCCTGCTAGATTTTTAAGATCTGCAAGAAGAGGCTTTCTGTCAGTCCCACTACCATTACAGGCTTGCTTGGTGAGAGAGCCTTCTCAGTGGCTGCTTCCACCCTTTGAAACTCTCTTCCATGGGAGGCTAGGCTGGCCCTTCCCTGTTTTCCTTTCACTAGCAGGCAAGGATATTTCAGTTTTAGCAGATTTTTAATGTGTGAGCAGCAGAGACTTTACATTTTTGCTGGGATGTTTGATTTTTTTAAAAAAAAAAGTTTGTGTGTTTAAAAAATGGTATTATACAGTTCCCATGTGGTTGATTTTAATTGTTTTTAAATTTTATTGCAAATATTTTTTAATTGATAGTTCTGGAAGCCACCTCTAGGGGAAAGGTGGCATACAAATGCATAAATAAATAAATGGCCATTCCATGACTAGTGAAGACTTCATGGATTGGAAAAACATCTGGCTATATTTCCCTAGCCAGAAGTAGAATGATTGGCAGCCTGACAAAACCTTGGAAGAATATGACAAAAGTCTGCAACAGGATATCAGACATAGCCAGTTGCCAGGCAGTATCTTAGCCTGTGGGGTCCTTCATTTTCATGTGAAAATGAAGACAATAAAGATGTTCTTCTAGTGCCACTATTTTTTTCTCCCACAGTATTCTCTGCTATGAATTAAATAGCTTCCCAAAATTCTGCAACTCTTGGTCAGTGAAGCTACAAATTCACAGGCTCCACACTTTCATCAACAAAGTAGTGGAATGTCTTTACAATACAGAGATAATCCAGGTGGACATATGTGCCAGTGAGACATGATTTTCTAACCACTCATATTTTCTTTGACGTGTCTTCTTTGAGGAGTAGAAAGTACTCAAATATAATATAAAATGTTAACATACAAAGAGAGAAATGTTTTCATTTTTCAAGTTTTTTGAGTTGATGAATGGGAGACCTTGAAGGAGAAAATGTATTTTCCTTGAGAAAAGAGGATTGTCCACATTAAAAACAACCTCACTAGAGCTTGCAAACAAGAATTAATTGGTTACTTGTTGGTACTGTTATTGTGACCATGGTTAGTTACAATGACCATGATGATTACTGACAGTTATTTACTACTATTGCATTGATTTTGTATTTCAACTCAGTAGTATTAGATATGAAAAGTCAAGCTGACTACTGTAGTCCTGATATCTTTTTTATGCAGTAAGCAAAATAGAATTTTAATTTGTGCAGGCTTCTTTAAAAAAAAATACTCAAGAGAAGTAAATTTGTACTTTTAATTAAAGATTGGCAGTCTTTTATAATAAGGTTTTATCAAAAGAACTTTGAGCCCTTGCTTTGTAGAATTTGCCAGACCAAAGATGTACTTGAAGACTTTTTAACTGGGTTTCTTTCATTGTTCTCTGAACATGTGACCTACTAATCAAGGGCTCAGAAGCTTGGAAAACTCCCCTTAATGAGCACAAACAGGCCACTTGCCCATGGGAATCTCCTGAGCTTAGAAAGATTACTTTTTAGATGACAAACAGAATTGCTGGCCATGCTGGGAGATTATGGAAGCTGTAGTTTGAAAACAAACCCGAAGCCCCAACTTTTCTAGGCTCTGTTTCTTTCCAGTACCAGTGCTAGGTGCCAATGTCTAAAATATTACTATATGTGACTTGAGAAGACGGTTAACCTCTGCTGGACCTTAGTTAGTGTAAAGTATGCTGAGCTAAAGCTCAAAGCTTTCCAATATCTTGACAGCAGAAAGCAGAATCTGGCAAAATACCCTACAATTTTTAGAAAAATTATCATAGTTCTATTCTGTCACCTTCCACTGATTTGCTGCTGGTTGCGGGTGTTTTGGCTGAGGGGCTGAAATTCTATGTTCCTATGGGGTTTTCATTTGCAATGTGTGTGTGTCTCCTCCAGCATCTGTAGTCTGAATGAATGGCATTTACAAAGATGCATTTTACAGTAAAAGGCAAGTGTCTCTTGCAGAAATGTCCTCAGAGGGGACAAAGAGAATCTGAGTTTTGACCTCGCCCAGTTTCATGCAGACCCACAACCCCTTTGGTTCATCCCCTTCCTATTTTTCAGTTCTGGCACCACCTACTACCAGAATACAGACCTGACAAGTTGCAACCTTGATCAGAGCTTAGAAAAGTTACGTATTTGGATTACAACTCCCCAAATCCTCCAGCCTGCAGGGGAGACTTTCTAATACTTTAGGTAACATTTCTATAACTTAAGTAAGCAAATATTTAAATTAAAGAAATACTTCTTATTACTTTTCCATGCAAATCTGCTGCATGTCACCCGCAAAATCTCCTACTGTCTTATACAGTCAACACTGAACTAGTCTGAATGAAAGCTAGTGCTGGACAAAGTTCAACATCACAGCATTTTATGAACAAAGCTTATGAGCTGATAATGTATCTGAACAGAGTGATAAGAGAAGTAGAACACTGAGGATATTGGTAATTTCATGCACATCCTTGAGCATAGTTATTTTCCACTTCATCTCAACTTCCCTGGCGATCAATATGGTTAATTCCTGCAATGGAATAATACTAGACACACCTCATTATCTTCTTCTGCTTCAGCTGATTTCAACAAATCTTGAATATGTAATACCTCACTGGACCATTTATTTATTTGAAATATTTTATACTTCATCTTCCCTTCCAATAGAGACTCAGAAGGCCACTTAACAATAATATAAAATTGTACAATTAAAAACATAAAAGATCAAGTCCAGCATCAAACAGATGAAAGACATGGTAACGTTCTCCAAGTCCTGAAGGGCTGTCACAGAGAAGAAGGCAAGGACTAGCTCTACTGAGCTTTAGTAGGATGAACATCAAGAGGAACACGCTGTTAGTGAGAGCATTTTTTTTCCCAATGGAATTCCAATGGAATTAATCACCTACTTTTCCTTCTGATGGAAGTCCCAAACCAGAAACAGGACAACAATTTGCTGGAAATGTTCTAGCTCTGAGTTTCCTGAAGGGAGGCTGGGGTTAAACTAGACACTGTACAAGCAAGGGACAGTGACAGCTCCCGTGGCAGAGGGGAATGATTCTGAACTTTAAACAAACTATCCAAGGTATTGAACCTATTTTGGGGTTTAGCACCTTGGACAGCTTCTTTAAAATTCAGATTAAACTCTGGAGCTGATTCATTGCCCCACAGACATCAGTGCTGCTGAAGCCTCTACTGGCTGTAAGATTGTTTCCAAGTTGATGGCTCTCTGATAGACTAAAGCCATCTCAGTGGCTACTCCCAGGAAAATCCTGCCATGGGAACTCTGGTTGGCCCCCTTTCTCCTCAATTTCCACTGGCAGGCAAAGACCTTTTATTTAAGCGGGCCCTTGATTCTTAAATCATGCAACAGAAGAGTGTGGTATGCTTTTTATCTTTTATCCTTTCAACTCTTTTTTAATGTGTTTTAACCTGTTTTAATGATGGGCTTTTTAAATAGAATTGTTCTTAAAGTTTTTTTAAACTTTTTTTAAACTTTTTTTTTTTGTAAAAAAAAGAAAGGTTTTAGCTGAAATTTTGTTTTGAATTACTGTAAGCTGCTTTGGGTGCCAGGGCAGAAGAAAGGCAGTGAAATACATACATACATACATACATACATACATACATACATACGGCATACCAAATCAGAGAAAGAGTAGGAACAAATGATGACCCACTAAGATAGTCCTTACATGCTGGTTTAACCCTAATAAGGAGGGAGCTGGACAGGGCAAGGTCTTCCTAAAATTTCCACAACTGAACCACCACAACAAAAGGGCTGTTGTTCTTGTGTACTTGAGCCTAGTGTTTGAGTAGGGAAAGCAGCAAGATGCTCTGTGTGGATACATTCATGTGGATGGTGAAGACAGCCCTTAAGGTATTCCACCTTCAAGCAGCAGATTAGAGTACAATCCTTGACGCTGTATGCCAGGTTAAGTGCATTCACCTCCCTAAAGAACAAAGTTCTGTGGGCAGGAGCCAAAAGGTCTACAAGTTCAGCCTCTCCCATGGCAGTATTGCACTGACAAGTAAAAGGCACATTTTGAATGCTACCTTCCTTCACAGTTATTAAAGGAATAAACTCCTGCCTCTGCTGGAATATAGATAAGTAAAGCTATTCACACCCTTTGAATCTATATACTTAATGAACAGTAAATATTAAATTACCAATTTTTGTTCTGACAGGAGTGTACTGTTTTCCTATTACAGAGTTTAAAAGATTTTGAAATACTTCGCAGGTTGCTTTTTTAACCCATAATGCAAACACTCAAAACACAGGAGGTTTATCAGAAAAGCTGGCAAGTCTACCAGGAACTAGTCAAAGTACTGTGGCTTTATTCTAAAGATATATCCAAAGATAAATCATTCACAGCTTTCCTCTGTTCTCAGAATGTTAATAAATAGTGAACCTGTGATAAACTGGAGAAACTGTTAGGCATTTCAATGCCATTTTTAACATAGTGATCTAGGTTCAGCATGCTCAAATGGTGTTACAGAATAGGAATGCAGCTAACAATCCCAACTAGAACTTAGAAAAGTTACTGTTGGAGAACACAATTTCCAAAATACTCTAGTCAGCGCAACTACTAGATTCTGGGAGCTGTTTCATGAAAAAGTACCTTGTCCAAGCTCTTGCTTGGAAGTGAGCTATTACTTTTTACTCAAGCTACTGCTGTCTGGTGGTTTTGTTGTTGCTGGGTGCTTTCAAGCCTTTTCCAGCTGGTGGCAACCCTATTACTGGGGTTTTCTTGGAGAGATCTGTTCAGAAGAGGCTTTTTTTTGCCTCCCTCTGAGATTGAGAGAGTGGGCTTCCATGGCCAAGCAAGAATTTGAGTGTCAGACTATGACCCTGGAGGCCAGGGTTCAATTCCCTGCTCAGCCGTGGAAACCCACTGGGTGGCCTTGAGTGTATCACATACTCTCAACCCCTGAAAAATCTGTAATAGGTTCACCTTAGGGTCACCATAAGTCAAAACAACTTGAAGACATACAACAACAACTCCAGAGTTGTAGTTCAGTGCTCAAACCACTACACCACACTGGTAGTCATAAAATGTTTGCAGTTTGTGTATTTGGCTAGGTGTGAGAAGTGCAGTGACTGTTGGGTAACTGGGGTTGTGAGTAGTACTTTCAGCTTTGATTGAATAAAAACTACCAGGAGGTATAAAAGGTGAACATCACGTAGGCAACCTGCTGAGCAATAGGACTCTGATCACTGTGATAGGCAACAAACCATCATTAGTCATGTCCTGAAGTGAAACTTTCTCAGGTATGTGAATGAGGTCATGCAAGGTAAGCCACAGCAACGAATGCTACTAAGTCCAGATTTGCTAATTAGATGAGCAACAAGAGAAAATGAAGAAGACACATTTGAAGAAATCTGAAAGTATTTTATTGTTTAGGTTATTCATGTAAACTCTGGATCTGAACCACATTTGATCAAGCACTTTTCGGGAAACATCCATTTTAATCAGTTTTTTTAAAATGTGTTTTTAAACTTCTTTAATTTTGTGTTTTTAAGATAATAGTTTGTTTAATTTTTTAAAACTTTTATACTATTAGTTTTTATCTGTACTTTGTCTTAGTTGGATGGAAACTGCCTTGGATCCTGTGCTGGGAGAAAGAAGTAATATAAATACAATACAATATGATACAGTACAATACAAACATTATATGATCCACCACTCTGTGACTCAAAGATGAGCCATATCTACAGCGATTGACAATAATATATATTTAGGTCTATCAGCTAGGGAGTAGAGGACAGTAAGCAGAAGAACAAGGGAACTAATTCTCATATTATAAATGTAATGATGGAACATTTAAAAAAAAACATTGGAGTCCTGCGAAAGCTAGGAAAGCTACATTTCTACAGTAAATAATTGTAACTATAAATCCAAATGTTAAATGTAGTTGTTACTATGGCTGCAATATAAAAGTAATTTGTTGCTTTCCCTTTTATCTGGGGTAGCAATATAGTTACTGTTTAAAAAAGAAACATCTGAATCTCATAAACTGCTGGTTTGTGGAACAAAGCATGCTCTTCTTCTGTCAGCTTCACCTATTCATTCAGCACTCACAACAGAGCACACATATGATATTCCTCTTTCAGCATTTAGTGAAAGCGTTGTTACCACACTTACACGCCCCATCCTGCGGGATAGCAAAATTGGGAAGAAATGTCATCTTCATATAAAAACTGGACACTTACAGCTGGGAAATATGCGGTAAGCAGGACACTGGCTGTAAGCCTGGGCTAGGTGAGCTTGACTTCAACATGGCCAGGTCACAAAGTCAAGAAGAATTAGGCAGGAAAGAGCTAATGGGCTTCCAATAATCCTATCAATGACCCAAAATTCAAATACAATAGTAGACAAAACTGCCCAGGTGTAGCAGATAAGCACCCTTGCTGTATGTATTTCCTACAGAGACCTTCACCATTCACCTTATCCAACCAAGACATTGAGAGGCTGTCAGGACTCCCATCAACATTTTGTCACCGAAAGTAAGACAATCAGTCTTACCTCTTTTGTTTACTCTGCCAGAGTCTACCATTAACTTCTACCCTTCAGGGTGGGAAATAGAGTATAAAAACCCCAGCTCCAGTCCAGATATTTTGCTAACATTTTAGGTGTCACACTGCACCCCAGATTCCCATTCCTCTTTGCTGCCCTCAAACTCTCATGTTTGAGCCACTCATTGTTAATCCTTTGCTCTAGGTCTGGTAAATATCACCCTCTACATCTGAAATCTCTCTCTACCCAACATTTCTCATCTCTCTCTTCACTAGCCTTGTGAGACTGCTTGATTTCTTCTGTGTGTATCTGTTAATTTCCAGTAAAATACTCTGTTTAAACCTTTACCTAGAGTCCTACAGTTAGTATTGGTTATACATAAGTGAAAATATTCTGCTATTATCCCCCTCTCACAGACCTCCTTTAAACTGCAATTCCCCCAATTTCTGAGGAGACACTGGCACCACTGGTTGACCTCAGGGTCCCCCAACTTTTGAGATAACAGCACACTTCAACTATAAATCAGTTATAGTTATTCCAGAAGTCTCAAAGGGAATGAAGACTCAAGTCTACATAGGAAGCTAAACATTCTGGTATCAGGCGAACCCACTGTAATACTTTTATTTTATATGCATAGTTGGAACCATACCTATTGAATGAATGTCAAATTAATATGCATAGGACCAGACTTCCAGAGGGGAATAGCCATGTTGTCTGTTGCTGCAAATTTAACAAGGAATGTTGTGGCATTGCACTTTAAAGCTTAAGAAATGAATCAAGGCATAAGTTTTCATGGACAGGGCCTATCTGATAGTGTGCCTGAAGTATTAGCCTCAGCATGGGAGTGCAGGTGTGAAGGAATAAGGACATACGATGGGGTTGGGGCAGTTGGTGAACTGCAGGGGAGACAAACCTGCTCTCAGTTTTATGATTGTAGATTGAGATGACAACCAAATGCAAAACATGCATCCTGTGCTTGTTCAATGAAGTGGCTGGCTTGGTCTGCTTAAAAAGGGCTGTTGTGCAAATAAAGTGGTGGAAAAGAGAGCCATATATGCTTATTGGAGGAAAGAGAGAATATCAACAATAAAATAAGAACAATCTAAAGGAAGGGATAATAAAAGCTAACCCACTTTAGAATCTCAATAGAATACAAGGTTTTGTTTAAATCTTATCATATCTTTTCTCCACAGACCTCAAGGCAACATGCATGATTCTTTCCCCACCTCATTTTTATTGTCATAATAACTCTGTGAAGCAGGCCAGGCTGGGAGGTAACGACTAGCTCAAGGTCACCCTATGAGCTTCTTGGCTCAGTGGGGAATAGAACTTCTTCTGGTCTGGTGCTATAACCACTATGCCATACTGGACATCTTAATGTCAAAATCTTAGACTACATCTAGAGATATAAGTCCTCTACTATTTTGTCCTCACATATGAGCAGAAATTATTAACTTTCTTTGCATTGCAGGACAAAATGAATATTCTTCTGCAATACCCTCCCTGTATTTCAACGTTCTAAAGCAGTGGTTCTCAACCTGTGGGTCCCCAGATGTTTGTGGACTTCAGCTCCTAGAAGCCCCAGCCACTATGGTCAATGCTCAGGGCTTTTGGGAGCTGAAGTCCAAAAACATCTGGGGACCCACAAGTTGAGAACCACTGTTCTAAAGTGTTGTTCAGGAATTTTTCTATGGAGAAGAACATGGTTTTTCTTGCACAAAAAAAGAAAAAAGAAAAAAAGACCCCAAACAAACCTATTTTCTGCACAAAAAACAAAATCTCTGTGCCAGAACCAGTGTTTTCTATGCAGGAAACCCAATTTCTGTACAGCATGTTGTCACAAAAATCATGTGGTTTTCTCTACAGAGTAATTTCTGAACAATCCTTCAGAACATGGAATATCAGGAGAAAATTGTGCAAAATTATCACTGTTCTATTATTTTTCCTAAAGATGTTTTCCCTTTCCCAACTTAGGAACAATATAAATGTGAATATTCTTTCCATCCCTGAATTCATCTGACGCCTAAATGTGACAGCATCAACTGCTCTAGGAAGAGAATTCTACAATATGCATGCCGCTATGGAAATTTACAAGCAGACATTAAAAATGTACACAGCAAAAGCCAAGATCAGAAATGGAAACAGTGTGGCCCTCCAGATGCTGTTGAGCTGCCTCAGCTCTAGGCAGCTTAGCAAATGGTGAGGAACCCTGAGAACTGCAGTCCAGAAACATTTGGAAGGCCACACTATGTCTATACCTGGCATAGATCCACCATGAGGCTAATGAAAAACTCCACTAGCAGAGCTGTACTATATATAAGTGGTATAACAAGAGACAGCATCCCCATGCATTCCATATTAAACAACCAGTTGTACAGTGAAAAAGTCTGGGTATCTCCTTTGTACAGCCTTTAGGGTCAGATTTCTGCTAACCCAACTGACCTTGTGATAGTGCAATTACAATCAGAAGCAGGGGCAAATTTTCATATCTGTGTCTATACCCAGTCCTACCCCATAGACCATACCAGTGTGTCACTAGCAATCCTGAAGGGGTATCGTGTCAATTCTGACTTCAGTTTTGGCTTCCAGTCATCCATTTTTCAGGTAAACCACATTTTACAAGTGGGTTTGCACTGGGCTATTTGGCAATGACTTTTTTCCCAAAAAACAGACACACACACCCTAAAGGACTTTGAGATGTTCTGAAGGAAGATTGGGGGCAATATATTTTTTCCCACTATGGCCTACCAGACATCTCTGGGAAGGGTGGGTGCATAAGGCATGTGTAAATGATGATATGTGATTTGTACAATTTTGCCATATTTCATGGAACCCTGCTGTTCACTCAGCTTCTCTACAACTTGTTAGAGTGCAGAAGCTTTCAAAGTGGAACCACTTAAACACATCATCTCTTGTCTTCCAGGAGAACAAAGAATGGAGATGTTCACCATAGCAACACAAAATGTCTGTTTCTGCTCTGTCAGATAAAAGCTAGGAGTTTAGAAAAAACTAAGGTAAAGCTGTTAACATGAGGACAAGACTAGGTACTTCTTTAAGGTGTTCAAGACACAGTTTCTATTCCTGAAAGAGTAATTTCCAGAAGGGACAAGAACTGGTGTCAGTTTACAGAACTTAGCTCCCTACCCAGGTCTATAAGATCAATCTACAAATGAGCTAAGATGGATCTTGTCTGTACCTACATATAAACAGATGCATATAGTAAGGATCCAAGCAACAACATACCCCCCTCAACATTTCACAGATGAAAACCAGGACATGTTTCGGCCAAGCAATGTCAGAGTGTAATCAAGATGACAAAAGTCATTAATGAGGACGAGTGCACAAGCAAGGAGAGGCTTCTGCAGTTTGCTTTTGCCTGAGTCGCCAGGGAAGGGAGAGATTCCGCCACTTCGTCTCCTCTTCCTCCAGCTGAATTGAGTGCCAATTGCTTTGACACTTTAAACTCATTTTTCAGCAAATGAAGTAAACTGAGGACAAAGGAGGAGAGTGAGAGGAGGAGAGAGAAACTGAGACATTTTAAAAGCAGCTGAAAAACCGGAAAAGTAGAGAAAGAACCAAGATTGTCCCTGACAAATTAGGTCAATCACAGGATATGCAAAAAACAGTTGGCCATTTTACATGCCAGCAGCACCTAGTCTGAACTGCTGACAGTATTTGTTGTCATGTGTTTTCAAGTCAATTACAACTTCTGGTGACACCTTAGAGCCAGCGCAGTGTAGTGGTTTCAGCATTGGACTACAACCCTGGAGACCTGAGTTCAATTCCCCGCTTGGCCATGGAAACCCACTGGGTGACCTTGCCCACAACACACTGTCTCAGCCCTAGAAAACCCTGTAATAGGTTCACCTTGGGGTCACCATAAGTCAGAAACAACTTGAAGGCATACAACAACAAGCTGAACCTATCATACAGTTTTCTGGGGCTGAGAGTGTGTGATGCACTCAAGGTCCTGCATTGGGTTCCATGGCCAAGCAGGGAATCAAACACTGGTCTCCAGGGTCATCCAGTGCTCAAATTACTGTACCATGCTGGCTCTGTGTATAACATAAAACAATTGCAGCTTTTTAACAATTGCAATTTTTCAAAATTACACTTATATTCTGTTCTTCCTTCAGGTGCTAAAAGGGTCTCCCCTTTCTTTTTTATAATAAGAACCTTGGGAGGCAGATGAGGCTAAGAAGTACTTGAGCAGCAGCTCTGTATTTCTCTCTCTCTCTCTCTCTCTCTCTCTCTCTCTGTCATTCATTGGCTGTCATCTGGATGTTTAGTCTGTGGCCATTTCTGCACTACAGTGCTATAGTGCTATTATTCCACTTTAAACATCCTGTGGAATTCTGGGATTTGTAGTTTACTGATGCCAAAGAGTTCTCTGGCTGAGAATTCTAAATACCTCTCCCTAAACTGCAAATCCCAGAATTCCATAGGATGTTGAAAGTGGAATAATAGCTCTACAATAGTTTAGTGAGGAAATGGCCTGTGTCTCTTTTTGTAGTGTGTGTGCATGTGCGTATGTGTGTGAGTGTGTGGTTTTTCTACACGTTTCTGATTCCTATTTCTGTGTGCTGCATGATGTAAAGGGAGAATGATAAATGGAAAGCTGAATCTGTATTTATTTTTAAAATAACTATGAGCAAAGTGTTGTGTTTTTTGTTTGCTTCTAAAAAAGCACAGAAAACCATCTCTACTTTTGTCATTTAAGAAAGAAAGTTGTACATAAAGTAAGCTGATTGTATACATCAATAAATATGATCACATCACTTCTTGCAAGTCTGTTGCACTAAAAATTGATTGGGAAACCATTCATGCTTTAAAATGTGGAAAAAAATAGCTCTGAGAAAGTGGGGAAATTCCTTCACAAAACACAATGGCCAGCCAATAGAAGCATATGCCAATCCAGTTTCTGTTACAAAATGAATATTATTTCTTGTTACTCATAAAACATACGCCAACAGGTCAGCTTAGGAGAATGAACATCTGACTAAACTTGGACTGAGTAAAGGCCACGATGGACAGTTTGGGGGCCCTTTTTGTGAGCCCCAATACTGAACTGACATGAGATATGTGTATATGCAAGGGGGAGCGAGCATTGAAGGGAGCAGAGAGCTATGCGTAAAAGATAATATTTTCTTGTGCAAGAGGCCATGCAATGGTGGTATGCTGCCTACGTCTAGGAATTCTCATGTGGCAAGAGCTTATGACCGCCGACCAATGTGTGATTTAGCAACAACTAAGAAGAGGTAGGTATAAAGGAGGAACCCTAATTAGGACCAATAACTGCAGGCAGCATTCTCTCACTGACCCTAATGTGACCTCAGTAGTAGATGCTGGTGGCTCTGAAGCCAGTGAGGTGGTATACACACTCTGTCCAGATTTTGAAAGGAACTGTTCCAAGGTGTTGAAGCTATTCTGCAGACAAGATCCAGTAGCTTGAATATCGCTCTTAAAGTTCAGACTAAAATGCAGAGCAGATCCGTCATTTGACTGGCATCTGAGTCTCCACTGGACCAGTGTGCTCTGTCACACTGCTGCAAGGGTCTGTTGAGCAGTAAAGTGGTATAGTATATTCTTTAAGGTCAAACAGGAGGAAATGCAGCCTTCTCCCTTCCAAATTCCTGACCTCCTCAAAGGCTCTCCTTATTCTATGGCTATCCAACTAGTTTAACATGCACACTTCTGCATAAAGGACCTTCAAAAACAGATTACAGTGTAGAGCTGCTAAACAACAACTTAGAGAGAGATTCATAATCATCTTCTGTAGCTTCAGTACAGGAAAGGCTCTTTACCACACAGAATGTGTTAATCAGCTCCCCAATGCAAGGATGTTGATGTTTACCATTGAATAGCCATTGCTGTGAATGGCTACTGTTCAAGCAATTATCCCTGTTTCTGTATTGCAGTTGCTTGCATCCTCATTGTTCACAAACCCACTATTTATATGCAAATCTCCCAACTGAGGACCATGCTTTCTGCACCTGGTGAAGTAGGTCATATCCATGAAATTTTATATTTGTTAATCTTTCAGCTGGTACAAGCCATGTCACTGCTGCAACAGACTAACACAGCTACTCCTCTGGAAGCAGCTATGCCTCTGATGCCACAAGTCCTTGTTATTGACCTCATGGATTTCATATTTATTCCGTGTTCCAAAGACCATTTGCTGTCAAATGCTTCCAAGTGCTCCAGTACAAACCCAGGAGGAGGTCACACTGTCATGGGCTGGGATATACACATTGACACAAAAGTATTTCACTGTTGTTTCTGCACATGATTAAGCTAGAACGTAGCAGTGATAAGAATGGGAGGAAGCTAGAAAAACCACAAGAGAACACAGAGACAGTAGAAAAATGTACCCAAGATTTCCCCCTTCATGACTCTGCCAGCTCAGTCCCAAGGACATCACAGGCACATGAGTGTGAAGGGGAATTTTTTTCTTAAGAAACTATATTCATCTCTTGGAAACTCTATTCGGGGCTAGGGTGGAGAGGTAGCTGAGCCATTGTAGGAGCTGTAGTTCTCAAAATTAACTGTCCCTAGCTCTGCTGAGAAAACACCTTTCTGTGGCTTCCCAGGTTATTATTTCTGATACATGGTAGTAGCAGCCCAGTATGGAATAACCTCCCTACATATGTATGTTTCCCCCCGCCAATCAGTGGTCAGATTCTACAGTGAGGAGTATACTGTAAAATAAGACATTCAGGATGCAGACTAATGAATCTCTTAGGATCACCTACTCAATAACTGGGGATCCTGGATCTGACTATTTTCTGTAACTTCAGATGATATAGCTGAAGGGGGAGGCCTTTCTGCAGTGGGAAAAGTGGCTGCAGTTAAAAAACGAAGAGCACTAGTGGAATGTTGACCCAAGGAAGGGCATTCCCAGGCTTGAAAGCTGCAGGGATGACGTTGCAGCAGCCAGAGAAGCTCCACCTTCACCCAGTAGCCTCCCTGAGCACTGGGGAATGGGGGGAAGAGAGGAGAGAACAAGCAGAAGGACAAGACAGGTGGCTTCTGGATCTCATTCAGAGGACTTCTCCTTGCCTGATCTCCTCCTTCTCACGCTCATGTTTAGCCTTCCCGGACCACAGTCTCCTTCAAAAGAGTCCATAAACCTTTCTCGTTTTCCTCTGGTAGGACTAAACGCCCGACTTTGAGGAGCTCCTAAAAGTGATTCCTGCGTCCCTATTGCATCTATACTCAAATCCCAAAGCCCTTGATTGCATTCACCCTCCGAAGGCTTCGGCCACTCTTCTGCCCACAAAACCTGGAATTGGGACTCCATCGGGCAAGGAGACCGACAGGTTCCTCAGCTGGGCCGTTTCCCCTGCCTGCTTTGGTTGCGACCCTCACAGGGCGCGTTTTAAACACCACATGCAGGCGCGCGCGCGCGCACATACACACACGCAGCACCCCGATTTCTGTCCTTTGTCCTTCTCCCGCTGTTCTGCGGCGCCCTGGTGCGGAGCGCAGCCGCCTACCCGGCCGAAGGCCCCTTCCAGGAAGATCCCCGCCCCGCTGCCCGCCTTGGTAGCTGCGGCTTCCCCCCTCCCTCCCCTCCTGTCGGTGGCAGCAAAGACAGCCGCTTTCAGGGTGCAGGGCTGGAGGAGGGAGGTAGAGATCCGCAGGGAGGAAAGGCGGGAGAGAGGGAAAGTCCGCTTCGGATCGCTGCCTCTCTCCTCGCTCCTTCCCTCTCTTTCATCTGCAGGGCTCAGCTCTGCCTCCCAGCTTGACGGAAGGAAATGACAGGTGGATCCTCGGGTCCCTTGTTCTGCCCGGCTGCGCAGGGCTCTGTGGCACCAAGCAGGTGCTTCAGGGCGGGGTAGGAGGAAGAGGGCTGGCGGGGGGACAGAGGGAAAGGGGAGGGAAAAGATAGGGGAAGAAAGAACGAGAGAAAGGAACCAGAGCGAAGGGAAGGAAGAGGGCAAGGAGACCCACGGCTGAACCTATCCGGCTTCGCGGTTCTCCGGCGGCTAGCGCGCACTTCTCCTCTCCTCCTCCCAAAGGCAAGCTCCCCCTGGCCATTCTCATTGGCTACCGGCATTTTGAGGGGCGGAGCCCGTCCCAGGACTCGGGCGATATATCCAGCCGGAGTGGGAGGGGACAGGGCTAATTTTTCTCCCCAGGCCGAGCCGGCTTTTTTTCCCTCCCACCCGCCCCCCGGCTTTACACTCCCCCCACTCCACCCCTTTCCTTTTTTTCCCGGCTGCTGTAAGCAGGTCCAGCCAGTGCCTCTGTGTGTGTGCGTGCGTGCGTATGTATATATAGCCCTCTCTCAGTGTTTCTCTCTCTCTCTCTCTTGGCAAGGATTACTCGACACTCGCACACCCTTGGAGGGCGGAACCCGCAGCCGGCCGCACAAAGACCTGCCTTCTTCTCTGCCGGCAGTTTGGAAACCGCGGGTGTCCGACAGCGGCCGGGGAGACGCTCGGAGGACTGGGCTCTCTTTTTCCCCTCTGGGCTCTTTCTGCCGCCTCCTGCTAAGGCAACCACAGCGGGCTTCGCTCCTCACCCATGGCTCGCGGGAAAGCAAAAGAAGGGGATGGCAATTGGAAGAAATTTATCTGGAACTCGGAGAAGAAGGAATTTCTAGGAAGGACTGGAGGCAGTTGGTGTGAGTATTTCCCCCGTCGCCCTCGCTCGGTCTCGGCTTTTCTTTCTTTACCACCTCGGCTTCTCTCACAAAAGGAGCCCACCAGGCTTTCTGCGGTGAATTCGTGAAGAAATTAAGGCCTGTGCCCGTGGGGGGGTGTGGCGACTGGAAGGTGGCGGTCGCCCATCCCTGGTGTGCTTGGAAACGCTTTCCCGAAGGGTCCCCGGCGAGCCCTCGCGTTGGTGCCTTTCGCGGGTGGGCGGGGGGCGGGCAAGGGGACTTGGCGAGGGGACCGTTTCCCCTGCGCCGGGTTGCCCTCCGTTTCACGGGCTTTTCGGCGCGCGCGCGCGCGTCTCCCTCCTGCCAGGTTTGAAAAACAAAGCAAATACGCCCACCAAACACGCTTTTTCCTCTGGCGCTTCTGGAAAAAAATATATCAAACGTCCCTTTGCGGTGTTTGGCGCGTGTGAGGAGAGTAACAGGGAAACGTCGCCCGGTGTGTCATTGACTAACGGCGACTTGGCGAAGGGGGTTTCCAGAAACGTGTGGCATTGATTTCGAGACTGAGTTTGTTCCTTGGTCGGGGGTGGGGAGACGTTTGAAGGGTGTCTTGGCATTGACGGGGCTGTACTCTCGTGTCTTGGCGAAAGTGACGGCTCGGACTGTCTAGACGATCCGTGGGGCTCTGCGTGGACTTTTGTCGCTCCCGTGGCCGCCTGTTGCCTCTGCGCTAGAAAGAGTTGGTCGGCTTTTCTTCTCTTTCGCTCGCTGGCTCTCTCCGCCCGCAAAGGTCGCGCTGAAGGGCATTGATGGAGTAGTCAAACCCGAGTCGTGACTGCGGGCAGGGTGTGCAGTGGGCGGGCGGGTGGGTGGAGAGAGAGTGAGAGAAAGAGAAAAAGAATGAGGGGGCGACACCCCCTTTTACTCCTCCAGCCCGCCCCCATGTCATCAGTACAACGTACAGCAGCCACTGCGGCTGCCTCCGTGCCTTTTCAGGAAGGGCAGCACAAAGGGGCGGCCGAGAAGGGCACGCCATTGTCGGGGTGCCAACGTGTCTGTTTTCTGTCTGTTCTTTAAAAAATGGCTAATTTGTGCAGGGACAGAAGGGATGAGGGGGTTGGCTTCGGATCCTTTTCGAACTCTAAAGGGTTAATAATGCATCACATCCCAAGGTTAGTCAAGGTGACACCTTCCTAGCAAGGAGGTAATAATGGAAGCCTGGGTTGGGATCCTTGAATGAGAAGGTGAGGGTCTGCCATGGAGGGCAAGTCACAAGCTAAGTTGAAGGGATATCTTTTGAAAAGGCTACCAAATTGCTTGTCTCCTTGGCTTGTTTTTTCCCACACCTCCACACCTTTATTTGGGGAGGCCTAGAGAGAAGCAGAGAGAGAGAGAGAGAGCGCGAGAGAGAGGTCAGGTGGGAAAGAAGGGTGAGCTTTAGGAATAACAAGGTCCTTGAAGGCTGTATCCTAGCAACTAAACCTAACTTGAATGAGTCTGAGGTTCTGAGCAAACACACACACACACACACACACACACACAGCCTTAATTTTCTCATTGTCATGCACTTCATCCCATTTTGCTCCCCAGTCTAGACATCCAACCCCATTCCAAGACTGGAGGCCTTTTCCCTGGGTCCAGCATGTGTACCCTGCATTGCACAAGTTAG
The DNA here is from genome assembly GCA_948472985.1 of Iguana delicatissima. Classification (NCBI taxonomy): domain Eukaryota; kingdom Metazoa; phylum Chordata; class Lepidosauria; order Squamata; family Iguanidae; genus Iguana; species Iguana delicatissima. The sequence continues at coordinate 583,237 of CAOKZL010000174.1, forward strand.
GTCAAATCTGAAAGGACACAGAAGGGTTTTCCCACAACATCTACAGTCTGATGGCTTCTTCCTTCATGTTTGCTTCCATCTGGTCCTTAGCCTTAGTGTCCAAATAGCAGCCATTCCTCATTATTATCTACCATTGTTATGATTATTGATAACAACAGCAAATATGACTCCTTGTAATGCTCTGTGTGGGCCTAAAAAGCAGGTGCTATATTGGCTCCCATTTCCCTAGCCTGCCTGAGGCGTAGCTTTGTATTGAACAGACTCCTTCTGTGACAGCCAATGAGTGCTTTGTGCCATTTATTTTCCATCTCTTCTTTTGTTAATGCAGGCACAGGAAAGAATAATCTGACAAACCCCATGAGGATGGTGCAGAGCATATCCCAGGGCCTGCTGCACAAGTGTGTTAGATATGGCTGCCCTTGAAAGAAAGGGTAGGCTGCCCTTGAATTTCCTGCTGCCTCTGCTGGGGTCTGAGCAGGCAGTCTTGAGTGTCTCTGTAGATCCTTGCATTGGAGACACTGGCTTCTTATCTAGAACTTTCCATTCCCTTCTAAACTCTTTGTGCAAATTTAGAAATATTGGGTGATATTCTGAGGTCAAAGCTGCAAACGGCTCCGGGAGTGGGGGGAGGGGGGGCAAGAAATATTATTCATAATGAATGAGAATGGCTTTATGTAGGAAAAGCTGGCTTTATAAATAGCCTTTTAGCAGCTGGGGGAGAAAAAAAGGACTGAGGTGTGCTTGGAAACGATTCACATTGTGGTATAAGACCTTCTGTTTGTAAGGGCTGCTTCCATGGAGAGGCTGCTGCCAGCTGCAGCTGCTGGCCTGGGACCGTTTCTGGGCTGAATCCAGCCAGTGTCCTTTTGGAGGTGCCACATTGGAGCTTCCGGGTTTAGATCCTTGACTAGAATTTGATAGAGGGTAGATGAAGAGGGAAAGCTTGCCAGACAGAAGTCATAAATTGCAATTTGAGAAAGATTTATAGTACTCATGATAGCTGTGTTGTTGTGTGCCTTTAAGTTGTCTCCAGCTTATGGCAACACTAAGGCAAACTTATCATGGGGTTTGTTTTTTTTTTTGGCAACATTTATTCAGAGAGGATTTACCTTTGTTTTTCCCCTGAGACTTAGAGAAAGTGACTTGCCCAGATTCACCCAGTGGGTTTCCATGGCTGAACGAGCATCTGAACCCTGGTCTCCAGAGTCATAGTTCAGTGTTTAAACCACTATACCACACTGGTTGTCATACCCATGACAGTGGACTTTCAAAGTAGGTGCAAAGACAGCTTTTCTTAAGCTGCCACTCTCCAAATTGGTTGGACTACATTCACCATCACCCTCAGCTTCATTGCATGATAGGAGTTGTAGTTCAGCACATCTGAAGGCCATTAGGTTAGGGGAAGGTGAATTGTGTACACACATACATGCACACGTACATACACACACGCATACACACACACTTTAGAGACAAAGCATCTTTTGAAAGAGCAGTAAGATGGCATTGCCATTGCTTTGTGAGCAGCTTTGAAGAACTTAGAATGCTTTAGAGAAGAATGCTGTAGAAAGCAGGGCTGTTGCATTGCTTTTTTTGAAAAAAAAATATTTGTAAAGGTTTGTATTCTTTCCTGCTAGTACAGATGCCTTTTTCAGCATTAGGAAAACTATGAGGTTGTGGTCTACTATTGACACCGTGGTTGGAGATTTATGTTTAAATGTATATGCTGTTACATGTCCAAAACTCTTTGACTCCTTTTATTATTATTGCTATTTTTCTTTAAGGAAAGCACACACATATGCACCACCCAAGATACCTTGTTGCCCGCAGGCTTCCTCTTTAGCTCATTACAACAGCACCACCTATGACTGTACTCCGGAAAATATGTCCAAATCTCCCCCACGTCACAGCTATTTGCTGCCTGCTGCCTGGTTACTAAAGAGTGTGTTAACCCCAAGAATGCCATTGTGCTGCTGGTCTCTTTGGATAGGTTTGCTTCCCATTCAGGCTGCGGAGGGAGGGGGGATATTTTAATAGTTTTTTTTCTTTTAACAACATCCCATCAATGGGAAAACTGTTTCCTACTGGTGTTACCTTGTCTACTCCCTTTATAGTAGTCTGTGTGAATATTTGTTTTAAAGGTCACCAGTTATAGAAGCCACCCCCTATTCCTTTTTCACATGGTGCGTTGCTGCGGTCATCTTTGTATAGGGCTGCCCTCTTGATACCAAGTACAGCATGTTACTTGCTTTTAATTAGCAAGGATAATCCCTGTAAACCAGTAACTGATACAATCAGATTTCAAAGATTGCTCAGCTCACTAGAGCAGCTGTAGTCATAAATAAAAGTTTTAATTTTTCTTTTTCTGCCTTTCTCTTTTAACAGGAACAACAAAAATGCTTTAATCACTTATGTAATGTATGTATTAATCTCCTTGATTACAGCTCAGCAGAGCCAGAATGTGTGTGGCTTTCTTAATATACCACATAAAAGCAAGTGAAAAGCTATCCAAGTCTGATGTTGTGTAGCAGTACATGAGAGCTCAGTGGTCCAGTTGGGGGCAGATTTATCTGACAGTGGCAGGATGAGGGACTTCCTTCCTCTGCCGTTAGGATCAGGGTCTGCCAGTAGTGTAACAATATAGTACTCAAGAGTTATGCTAGAAAAAAAAAACATTGTTGCTCTGGAGATGTGATGTTTCCTAGAAATGCATCATGTATCTTGATATACGGATATGAATTTCAAAAGCACACCTGAAGACGCCACTCATTAAGCTTCCGTCAGATTGGTTTGTCTGTTACTCCCAGGATACTGGATGGTAAACTGCATGAGTTGTAGTCCAACACAGATAGAGGATGCCAATTTGTAGAAGTTTCACATATGGAGATCTCAAAAAAAAAAAAAAAAGCAAGGATCAGGTATTTTATGTCCTACTCAGCCCATATCCCACCACGCTTAGCACCCATGCAAGTGAGATCTGCAACAAACCACTGTAATGTATTCTCCCTACTGAAAGGAGTGCCCTTTGGGGTACTGATCAGCCTGTTAAACAGGACATTCTGCCCCACATCCCGCCATATTCTGTTTTGCTTTTCTAGCTGTTACTCTATATCCTGTACTTGGTTATGTGTGTTTTTCAAATTTATTACATTCATCAAGCTTATCTCCCAATTAGAAAAAGTCAGGGTAAATGGCTCTCTGGTCCCCAGTCATCCTTGCAGCAGTCCTGTGAGGAAGGTCAGACAGGGAACGAGCGAATGGCCCATTATTGCCCAGTGAGATTCATGGCTCAGTTGAGATGTTTACAGGTCTTTTCTAACTTACAACAGCCTTAGGATGAACCTGAAACTGGCTTTTCTTGTCAAGACTTGTTTAGAAGCAGTTCGCCATTCTTCCTCTGGGGCTGAGAGTATGACTTCCCCAAGCTCACACAATGGATTTCCATGGCTGAGCAGTGATTCTAATCCTAGTCTCTTGAACTCTTTGGGTCTTTCCGCACTACACTGTTATTGTGCTATTATTCCACTTTCAACATCCTATGGAATCCTGGAGTTTGCAGTTTAGGGAGGGGCATTTAGAATTCTCAGCCAAAGCATTCTTTGGCCTTAGTTAACTACAAACCCCAGAATTCCACAGGAGGTTGAAAGTGGAATGATAGCACTATAATGATGTAGTGTGGAAAGGGCCTTATCCTATCACTCAAACCACTATACTGCACTGACTCTGTTACTGGTTAGTAAATCAAGACTTAAGAGAACCTCATTTATTCCATGTGTCTACTCTTGCTGTGATTAGTTGGATTTTGGTGCAAAGATTTCTGTAGTCCAGCCATTTATTTCCAATAATTGTCAGTCAGATATCTTTACAAGCAAGGTACAAAGGAGTATTCTTTCTTGTGTGACCCCAGCCCCTCTTATTCAGTGGAAGGATATCTCTAGATTTGGAGGTTCTCTGAATCTGTCATGGCCAATGGATACTGATGCAGATCTCATTTGCAGTGAATCTGTCTGACCCTTTAGAGGGAGACCATTTATTTCAACAAAATTTACTCCAAAGTAAATGTGCCTGGGATTGCAATATCTGTAAGCACTCCTAACCAGTACTTGGAAAAAGTTTTTTTTTTCCTACTGCAAAAGTGGAAAGGATACTTCTGGAAGTTATAATTCAAAAAAGTAATATTTCTAAGGGCTTTTTTCTGATTCATGTCTTTGTTGAAATAAACACATTTCCAAGTTAGTTCAGCTTATTTTAGATGGAGTGTCACTAATTAAGTACCGTATTTGCCTTCATATAAGACGCACCCGTGTAAAAGATGCACCCTATTTATATACTGGCAAATACTATTTGCCAGCGTATAAGACACACCAGTGTATAAGACTCACCCCATTTTCAAACAGTATTTTTCAGGAGAAGAAGTGAGTCCTACACGCTAGCAAATACAGTATGCAGTCTTTTCTGCTTTGGAAGTGGTTGCAGTTTCTATCCATAATCAGCTACCTGAAGCAGCGGCCTCACTGTGCCTGATGAGGGAGCTGGCCCTGCCTGTAGTTTTGAGAAACTTCTCTATACTCATGTGGTCTAGCAGATAATTAGCCCTTTGTTCCTGACGGTTGTATTTGTTCTCTTATCACAGTTAAGATCCTTCTGTTCTATGTGATCTTCTATGGCTGCCTGGCAGGGATCTTCATTGGGACCATCCAAGTTATGCTGCTCACTGTCAGCGAATTCCAGCCCAAGTATCAGGACCGAGTTGCACCACCAGGTAACAATGAAGACAGGCAAAGGGGCTAGCCAATCTCTGTCCACTTATCTCCTCATTTTCTTTCCTTCTTCTATATCCCACATTTCATCTGGCATAAGACCTATGATGAGATTTATGCATTTTTACCTGTTGGACGGTGCTGGTTATAGAATACGAGGGGTCAACATTTGACTGCTTCTTTATTTCATCTGATCTTCTAAGATCAGACAAGTGATTTATTAGTCAACTGTAGCAAAGAAAGGACTATTACCTCATTGCCTTTTGCACTGGGAGCTAAATAAACCCTTCAGTTTTGTGTTAACCATTCTTGTCTCATTTTATCTCCAAGGAACTCAGAGCAGCAACTCTGGTGAGCGAGATTTTGCTGATAGATATACCCCTAAAATGCTTGACAGCCCTTTTTGCTTAGCAAGAGCTTTGAAGCTGGGCATGTGATCCCAACTTCTAGTCCAGTGGTCTTCATCGTTTTCATGCCTGGCACACACATCTAACCAAGATATCATTTCTTTGTTACTTTGTTTCTATCATATATAGTGCTGTTGTTGGGACCTGCCACAGAACAGTATGCAACCTGGCAGTGAATCTTGAACTACCCATTGTAATTCATTGTCTCCACTAGCATTCAGCAAATGGGTTGAGAACCAAAGTGATTTGTGTCCTATGTTTAGCCAGGTCACACCGTTGGTATTATTGTTGCTGCTACTTAACAAAATTTAAAAAAAAAAAACCAGGAGAGAGAAAATGGATGTGTTCTAGGAAGTGGTGCTTGTCATCTAGAGTTATGGGAACTTATCTTTTGGACTACAGATCCCAAAATAACATCCCCAGGCAACACTGACACCTGCATGGCAAGCTGCTTCTGCTGAAATTCTGTTTTGCACACAAGTATTAAAAATGTAAGAGCCCTCATCTTTCTTTGCATCTGCTCATCCTAAATAGTAAATAAATTAAAGAAAACACAGGCAAATGTAGAAAATAAGAAGAGAAGAAAAATACATTTAGAAATAAAGAAAGTATTGTTGGGAACTGGTCTTATAGTTTACATGTTATAGGTCCAGTCTGCTTTTTAAATCAGTAGTGGTCTGATAATTCTTACTTCAAAAAAAAGAATGGAAACTGAATGCTTCTGAGTACACTAAAATGTCCTATGCCACCATAAAGATTAACAGGTTTTGTATGATGTAAGTTTTTTATGGACTACAACCCACTGCCAGAAAGTCAGTGAGGAGTAGATATTGGCATTCAGTTGTATTCAGATTTTGCCATTCTTAGTGGATATCAATGGAACTTAATTCATCACTGGGTCCCCACTAAGGATGACTAAAGTGTTGATTTCAAGAATTCTCAAAGGAGTTATTCAAATTATTATTTTCGAGTAATGTCTAGCTTCATGTAAAGCAAGAATTGCAATGGCGCTGGGCTTTGGGACCAACACTGATTCCATCTCAGAGTACAGAATATGTTGTCCTTTCTACAATGACAGTTTCTTTTCAGCCACCCTAATGTATGCCAGAGTTCCAACTTACAGTGTCGTTGAAGTAAAATTCAGCTGCAGACATGGGCAGCTTCTGTAGATGAACTGGAATGTGAAGGGCACCAACTTGTCCTTTGCGTCAAGCTAGCTCAGCATGCAGCATGCAGCATGCACACTTTGGTGAAGGTGGGTGCTGAAAACATCTGGATTCTAATCCAAGTTTCTCACTGAACAACACCTCACTTTTCTCTTGAGTTATAAATAGATGTACACTTATTTGTAAAATGATGAGCTGGTTAAATCTGATTTCAAGTTTTTACAGTACTTGGCAAGAATGTTCTGTGGTATGTCATGAAAAAGTCTAGAAAGGTTACCTTTTTGTGTATAGCTCCCCAGATTCCTCAGGCAGCACTGGAAATTGTGGAAATTGAGAGGGCTTTTTTTCCCTGTTCTAGGGGGAGTGTAAAATTTATGAGTGCCTTTCTTTTTACTTGACTGGTTAGCATCTGGCCACCTTGACTTTTGCCTGCATGAGCAGGAGTGTAGTTGTGGCTTCTTTCATCTGCTGGATGCTTAGCGTTGCAGCAAACATTTGGCCCCATTACACACCAGGCATTTATAATGTAAAAAGAAATTATCAGTGAACCAGTGTCTGCAAGCTAGTTTGTCATATATCTGGATAGGCCAAAGTGATTTGGCAGTGCAGTAACAGCAGCACTCCTGTTTGTTCCAATCACTCTGTTATCTGGTCCTTCCAGCCAGTGAGAACCAGCAGAGAGTGTGTGTCACATGGAGAGGGGTGGATAGTCTTTCAAACTGCTGCTCCAAATGACCCTGAGGCTGCTCAATATTGGAGATAGAAATGATGTATGCGTCTCTTGTTCTGCATAAAACTGTCCAGAAGCTTTTAATAACAGGATGGTATTGAAACAACAGTAGCCAGGCTGCCAGAATGTTGCTGGACTTGCTGGCTCCAGCAGCCATCTCTCTGACAGCTGTGTGCACAGCAAGCCCTAGACTTCAGCATGGAGATACCAGATTTTGTTCCTGTCTCCCTCCTGCCACCTTTTTTTAATAGCTTATCTTTCTGGGCTTCAACTCTCAGAATTCTGCCCCTAGTCAGTATGGGCAGTAGCCATGCTGGCTAAAGGACTGTGGATGTTGTTATCCCAAAATGTCACTTATTTCCATACTGCGATTCAAATGCTGATTTGAATCCCAGATAAAACATAGAATTCTTGCTGGAAACAATTTGTATTTTGATGCTGCTGTAGCTAGACAGAACCCAACTGTAGTGAAAAGTAAATGGCTCTGAAAATTTGGCCATGCCTTAGCATTTATTTATTTACTTATATTTATTTGATTTTTATCTCACTTTTCTCACAAGGTAGAATTCAAGGTGGCTTACAATAATTTAAAAATTTTAAAAAAATAAGCCAAAGATTACAAAATTTATTATATATATGTATGTATGTGTGTATATATGTGTGTGTGTGTGTGTGTGTGTGTATAAAATATGATTAGAAACAATTAAAACTGTTAAAATGTATTTAAAACATAATTTCCAGTAAAAGATTAAAAATACAGCACTCTACTTTACACACACATACTACTGCTCCATAATCAAAATTCAAAGGCCTGCCTAAATAAAAACATCTTCATCTGATAGCAGAAAGAGAGCAGAAAAAGAGCCAATCAGATCTCCCATGGAATGAAGTTCCACAGCATGGGAACAGCCACAAAGAAAGTCCTCACTAAGCACACCTGTGAAGGTGGTGGGACTGAGATAAACCCCTCCCCTGCAGATTGTAAAGCTTTGTTCCACGTGTATAAGAAGATACAGTCTTTGAGATTTAAAGATAAAGTTATCTAAAAAGCAATTAAACAGCTTATCAGGTTAAAACATTAAACGTTAAAAACTCTAAAATTCGTTGAAAGACTATACAGACCGTAAAACATAAAAAAAGCACAGTACATAATTAAAAGCCCATCTCATTCAGTTTCTAAAAGCCTGATGGCATAAGAATGTTTTCAGTTGCCAACAGAAGGAGAGTAAGGAGGGAGTCATCCTGGTCTCCATAGCCGGGAAGTTCCACTGACTTGGAGCAGCAGCCGTTGAGAAGGCCCTCTCCCATGTTTCCACCAAACAGGCCTGGGGTGGGTGGCGGGACAGAGAAAACAACCTCTCCAGCTTATCTTAAAGCTCTAATGGGCTCATAAAGGGAGGTACAGTCCTTCAAATAGTCTGGACCCAAGCCAAGTAGGGTCAAAACCAACACTTTGAATTCTACCTGGAAATGGACCAGTAGCCAGTGAAGCTCTTTTAATGGGGGAGTCACATGACCCCTGTAACCAGCCCCAATCAACAGCCTAGCCTCAGCATTTTGGACCTGCTGGAGTTTCCATATGGTTTCCAAAGGCAGCTCCACATAGAGTGCATTAACAGTAGTCCAAATGGGATGTAATCAAGAGACATCTCTCTTAGCCAGATCTGACTTCTCAAGGAACAGGTGCAGCTGGCACACTAGTTTTAACTGTACAAATGCACTCCTGGCTGCAGCCAAAAGCTGGGCATCCAGGCTCAAATCTGAGTCTATGAACCTTAGATTTTAGGGGAAGTGTAACCCCGTCCAGCAGAGGCTAAATCCTTGTTCCCTGATTTACCTTCCAAATGACCAGGAGCACCTTTGTCTTATCTGGATCAATTTTTAATTCAATCACCCTGATCCAGTCTATTAATGACAGCAGATGCTGGTTTAATACAGAAACAGTTTCCTTGGAATTGGATGGAAAGGAGAAATAGAGTTATATGTCACCAGCATCCCATAGTGGGCCAAATGTCGTTGGGGGACAGGTTATGAGGAACTGAATTCTAGAAAGTGGCACCTCTAGAGAGTGATTATGTGTGTAAGAAATAAATATCTGGTAGGTAGAGCTTTGATTCTCAATCAGTACGTTCATCAGGCAGAGGGAGAAATTTTAGAGTCCACTGCACAGATGTCTCTTGGAATGCCTGTTTGTTTTCTCCCATGAGAAAGTGGGTAATTCACCTGATAACATAGTTGCCAAGAGAGGCGAAATTATCTTTCTCAGTTTCTGGCACACAGTAGCCCAGCTGCCCCAGAATGAATGCACAATATGTCTCTTGCCCCCAGGGGACATTGCCTAATGGAAGCTCTACACATATCCTATTGATAGACATTTTGTACAATACAATCAGAGCTTTCAAAAGCTACTTTTTAAGGCTACAACAACCACAACTCCTCAGACAGCTGAGGATTCTTGGAGCTTTAGTTCAAAAAAGTAACTTTTCCAAACTCTGGATATAATATATATGTGTGCATTAAACTAGCCAATGGACTACACAATTTAATGTATTATTTCCCTTTTGAAACAAGGTAAGCTGGAGGACACAGCATAGACATTGTCAGAATTTGATAGGTTGGGACCTCACTGCCAGATTTCCACCAGTAATTCTGTTAGGAACACCAGATATCTCTTGTTCTAATACGTTTCTATTGTAAGACATAAGCCCTTTATACTAGAGCACTATGGCCATTTCCGCACTAGTCTGTTATAGTGCTATTATTCCACTTTCAACATCCTATGGAATCCTGAGGTTTGCAGCTTAGGGAGGGGCCTCAAAGGCTTCTCCCTAAGCTGCAAACCCCAGGATTCCGTAGGATGTTGAAAATGGGAAAATAGCACAATAACAGTGCGGAAATGGCCTATCTCTACTGAATTTCACAAGGTAAACTCTGTGTCCCTTCAGTTTCTCCTTATTTTAAAACCTATTTTAAAAAGCCAAACCAATTTCTGGTTTAGTTAAGTGGTAACCTTTTGAATCCTGGCAAGATTGATTTTCAGTTCATGTGTTAACATGGCTGTCATATGACTTTGACCCTTGAGGCTGTTAAATGAAAGAATCTCTCATTAAGAAGAACTCTTTTGCTCTGTGGGATTTATACACCCTTGTATAATTCCTTTTACTCTCATGCATTATTCCCACTGCTGTGGTCCAGGCTTCCCCAACAAATAATCTCTATTTGAACTGAGCCACAACTCTTGTAATCCCAAACTGGCTGGAAATTATTAGCATAAGGAAAGTAACACGCATAGAGTACACTAATCTTTTTTTAAAAATCCCTCCCCACTCCTAAATTTTAAACTAAACTTAATTGACTGCTGTTTCAAAAACAGAAATCATTATATTGTTACGGTGAAGTGCAATGTATTTAGTACTTATCCTTGACATATATATCTAGCAAAGCTTGGAAGAATATCTCTTTTGATTACAGATCCCAGAACTCCACAACTGCCATATCTGGGAGTTGCAATCCCAAACAGTAACTTTTTGAAGCACTTGTATCTGGTTTCTTTTGTTGAAAGGCAAGAAACCCATGTCGTCCATAAGCAGTAGTGCTTTCCACTAAAGTATATGAGTTTTTCAAATCTGATAATTTGTAATTTATCAGCCTAATGAAAATTTATCAGCCCACTAAAATTAGAAGAGTACTAATTTCTGCTTTTTATTCAAATGTAGATACAGCCTCTCAAAATTATATGAGAAGTTAATTTCCATGTACTGAATAATTAGTTAATGAATGTTGCAGCCTGTTGTAACCTAGTGGAAGCATGTGCAACAGTTATATTAAACTGTTGAACCAGATTATTTGGCTTCCTGTCCCTTTTGGCTGTAGGACTAAAAGGGATATGTAGCCAAGAACCCCAAAGATGAGAAGATGAAAGGGAGTGATGATGATGAAGAGCTTGTCATACAGAAGATGGAATAATCATCTTCACTATCATTGCAGAGGACAGGATGAGAACAAGCAGGCTGAAAAATCAGGGAAGCAGATTCGACCTAAGCACTATGAGAAATTTCCTAAGAGTAGGAACTGTGGGACAAACTGCCGAAGTGCACAGAATGCTCTCCTTCTCTGGAAATAATTAAGGAGAGGCTAGACAGCCATCTCTAGGGATTTTATAGTTGTATTCTGCATTGCAGACACTTCACTAAGACCAGGGATTGGTCTAGATGACCTTTAAAGCCATTTCCATCTCTTTGAGTCAGTGTTTCATTGTGATCATTAGCACTAAGCAAGACATGCGGGCAATCTCTCTCTTTCTTACATACATATATGTGCAGGAATGTACATACCTCTGGAAGATACTAGGTTGGAGAAAGCTTGTTTATGACCTGTAAGAATGAACAGAACATGGAAGGTAAGTTTTATGGACTAAAACTCCCAGAATCTTCTCAGATAGCTAGGAATTCTGGAAGTTGTAGTCAAAAAGGTGCCATCAGCAAGCTCTGGATAATGTATAGAAACTCTCTGGGTAATTTCTGATGTTACCCAGTGCTGACAAACAGATGGGCAAATATGCTGTCTGCAACATGTCATGGAAATATCCACAAGGAGCTCCAGATGACCCCCATTCCTTTGCCTTTTGCCCAGGCATGCTTTCCTTCCTTCTCCGTGTCTGGCAAAACATAAGGGAATGGAATGGAGGAGGATGGCAGGAGGAAGGCACATGTGCGCCTCATGAATAATCAAGTTCATGAAGGTTGTCTGTACCCTGACCTAACAAATTATGAAAAGTAGCAAATGACAGTGAGTCATCTGAATCTGACTTTTTAGACGTTTTACAGTTTCAGATCTGAGACATCCTTAATCTGTATCTTTTTGAACATTAGGGCCCTTTCCGCAACTCACCTTTTTGCGGAGCTAGGGTGTGGGGATCGTGCAAGCAGCCTCTTCTGAGAGGCTCTTGCATCTCAGTTCCTTCGGCACCACAGCTGCTGCCTGCTCACACGAGAGGCCCTCCTCTTCCTTCTGCAATGCAGCCTGGGATTTTCCCAGACTGCACTGAGGCAGGAAGCGCAAGCGCCGCGGCTCCAGAGCTCCGCGCACACAGGAAGTGTGCGCAGGGCCCCAGAGCGATGGTGCAATTGTGCACCATTTTCAGCTCAACAGCCGAAAATGAAATAGTGCGCAGTCAGTGCCTGCCAGCCCCTGGAGCATCACGTGACTGCGAGTGTGTCATGTAGACCGCTCCTCGCAGTTGCTCAACACTCCAGGGGCCCTTTCACATGGCAAAAGCCTTGCGAGAAGGGCCTAGGACACATGATAATAAAAGGAAGAATGAGTTAACTCTTACTTGCTGTATGTTGCAATATCTGAAATGTATTTTGTGTATCTTCTTCAAGGAAGCTAGTAATACCTTGTGGATATTTCCATGACATGTTGCAGATAGCATATTTGCCCATCTGCTTGGCACATTGAGTAAGACTGGAAATTACCCAGTGAGTTTCTATATGTTATCCAGAGCTTTCAAACAGTACTTTTTTGGACTACAACTTCCAGCATTCCTAGCCATCTGAGAGGATTCTGTGAGTTTTAGTCCACAAAAATTACCTTCCATGCTCTGATTAAAGAAGTTTTTGGTCTGTAATTCCCAGCATTCCTGACTATTTACCATACTGAGTTTGGTGGGAGCTAAAGTCCAAAAACCTCTGGGAGGAGCCCATTTGGGAAAGGCATACATAATTAATTTTTTTTCAGGTTCTACCACTAACTTGTTTGAACACTCTAAAGAAATTGCTTATCTCAAACGCAAGATAACCAGGGAGAACTATGTGTTGAACAAGGCCATGATCCAGCACAGACCTAGGTATAGGTTGGAAATGAATTGTGGCCAGTCTTGTTCATTTCCAAAATTCTTCTAGTCTGTTGGAAGATTTTGCTATGTGCACAACTCAGTCAGAAGATGGGTTAACTTCTCTGTGATTTTTTTTTTAGAAAACACGCTGGAAAAAGCTGCCCTGGCTGGCTCATTTGCAATAGTTTCACCCACCCACCACCAGTAGAGATCAAATGGTTTATCTCTTGCATGACTTCATTATGTATTATACCGAGTCACAAAAAAATCCACTGTTAATTAATTTGCAGAACTTGCACCTGTGACCTGTCGAGTTGTTATCTGTGGAAATTTCCATCTTTGGACAGCATAGAAGTAATATACTGCAAGCTACAAATAATGAAGCTGCCTGTTACAAATTACCTTTTTTTATTTTTAAAACAAAGGCTGAGTGAATCCCCATGTCAAATCATAATGAATGGGATATACTTATTCTGTTGGTATAATACGAAATATTTTTTGTGAACTTTAAGGTTCCCATTTCCAGGGCATTTTAATAGATTTTTAGAGACAGTTTGATGGGAAGTTCATAAATTTTATGCCATTCTTTTATCAATCCTAAGGTGTTTTTTTTAAGTAAGTAAGTAAAAGGCAATGTAGCAAGTTATTTTGAACACATTGCAGTGAGTAATGACGACAAATTCTTTTCCAGAACAGTACAGGTAATAGGGATTATTCATTTGAAAAAAGTAGTATGTCAAGCTCTGTTCATTTGAAACTCAGCCTTAGAAGGCATACCATATTCCAACTCAGACTCAAAGGCTGGCAAGAATATCACCACCTCAAATGCTGTCAAGAACACTAGGGCGTTAGCCAGAACCCACATACCCCAGGAGGACTCAGTCGTTGCCTTGTTTACCCTTCCTCCACACCACTATCACTTTGCTCTCCCTTTGGAGCTGAGCTGCAGTTGACACCGCCCTTCTCACAGGAGCCCAACTGGTGGCAGATGATAAGGGGCAGCTGCCAAGGACAACCTTGACCATGGCTTAAAAAAAAAAATCTGGAACTAGGCCCGTTCTCACTCACTGCTCATTGGTTGGAACTATTAGGGAGTTAATCCTTATTTCATTAAATTGGCAGAAATGTACAGCAGTCTGTGTCTGGAAAAAAAAAGTTGTGCCCCTTTAATTGGCTCTGTACTGTGATCTTGGCTTAATTGCAGAGGAAAACTCCTCTACCTAGTGTCAAATGTTGAATTGCCAGGTGTTTTGTTCAGTGTGGGACTTTTGTTCAGCTTTGTGGGCTGAAGGCATCAGGTCCGGATTTGGACCTAAGGTTAGTTTGGCAGCATGGACATGGTAAGCTGGTGCTTCCATAGTTCTGGAAACTGGTGTAAGTGAGCATGTACCTCCCACCAAAGCTGAGTTGCTTGCCATGCACAGTGCAAGTTCAATGTTTTCTTATTTCAGGAGCTTTAAAATGTTTCTTTTTTTGGATTATAGCTCCCACAGTCCTCCAGCCAGAATGGCAAACTCTACTAATTTCAGTCTTTGCATTCCAGCATGTAACATCAGAGAGCTAGTGTGGTGTAGTGTGTTTGAGCATTGGATTGCAACTTTGGAAACTAGGGTCTGAATCTCCACTCAGCCATCAAAACCAGCTGTGTGACCTTAGGCAAGTTACATTTCCTCTGGGAAGGCAAAAGCAAACCCCCTCTGAACAAATCTTATGAAGAAAAATCCCACACAATAGAATCATTTTAGGATTGCCATAAATCAGAAATGACTTGAAGGCACATAACAGCAATGTAGCCACTCTTTACTCTGGTTCTCAGTTATTAATGGGAAGAATTTTGTGGCCATTCTGCCTACTGCCCAGCCTGGAATATCTTATTGTCCCTCTTAGATTAGAATTTGCCTGTTTTGCTCCTTAGTGTGAGCAGCTAGCAAGGTTCTGGTGGTAGGAAGGGACAACTTGACTACGCATTGCTTCCCACTTCTCAATATGTTTTCAGCAATATCTCAGTCCCACTCTTTTGTCAGAGGTGGGACGAGTTGTAACAGCCCACCAACAGTTGAGTAGGGATTGCCCTAGACATTGGACGGGACCATCTGTGCAGTTACCCTTAGGCCTATTTTAAAGGAGGCATACCTCATCTTCTATTTGGTAGCTTTTTACTATTTTGAAAAGACCATTATTTTCCAGTAGGAAGAAATGGATAAAACTATGTACTGCAAAAGGTCTAAGACTCATTCAAACTGCTGGATTCAACATATAAAACTTTAAATGGTTTGGCCCAATGTAATTCAAAGGACTACCTGCACCATGTTCAAATCTGTCCATTCTCTGAGATTGGAATTAAAGGTGCTGGTCCACCTTTAAGATTAGTTAGGTTGACTGGTATTGGTGCCAGTGACATTTCAGATGGTGTCCCTAAGTGAAATTCCCTCTAAAAGGGTAAGTGTTGATACTTACGGTCCTGGTATGCAAAATTGCTTTGAAGACCTCTCTGTGTCAAGTAGCTTTTAACATATGATTGATAGGGGGAACATGCTGATGATTAGCTATTGTATTGCTGTGATTTTTGATAATTATTTTCTGTTTGCTTTCTCATATTTTAAAATATTCTTGTTTCATTTTGAATCTTCGCAAATTTTAAAGCTTTTAAAAATGGTACAGTGTTTCATAGCTTTGAGAGAACTTTGTCTGAAAAGGCAACCTAAAATGCTAGGAAAGGAATGAAAAAGAAATAAAAATAAATATTAATATCTCGCTAGGGATTATATTAGTCTTCTTTTTATCATGACAGCAGTTACTTTGACATTGTTCTGTATCTGCTCATTTTATTTGTAACCTATCATTTCACACTTGCCCGTTGACAGTAATCTGCTTATTTAGACATAGAGTAATACATTGGAAATTTTCCACTTGGCTTGATTTTTAGTTCAGAGGGTTCTTGGAACCCTTGGCAGGAGAGAGGACATACTGTGATCCAAAGGTAAATGTAAACAATGGTTCAACCCATGCTTATACAATCATGGTTAAGACAACAGTAGACTAGGTTGACTTGGTTGTTGCCGCTATTCTTTAAGCTGATCCATGAAGAAAAGAAATAGGGCAAAGTCCTCCTGAGAATGTTATTACTTTAGATTATTGAGCTGCAGGAATCACATGTTCAATGCTCTCCCATGTTAAAAGCTTCCTGCACATGGAAAAGCTAGTGCAATTGGAACAGCAGCTTTAGTCTATTCTTGTTCCTGACCACAAGTTGAATAAGTTATTGTTTTGTACTACAAATCACAGATTTTTCCAGACAGTGTGTCTACTGTCTTTTATGAGTGAGGGACGTGAGAATTGTTGACCAAGCCCTGAATTTGCTTTTATCACTGTGAACTATAATGTCCCAAGCAGGGCTCTAAGGCTACACCCTGATTGCTTGTCCCAACTAGAATAGAGCCATTGCATCAATGGGGTTTATTTAAGTGTTGACTTGGACTACCATACATCATTTGATCCAGTGGGTCTACTCTAGTAATGACTAGCATTTGTATTTAGGCTTAAGACATTATCAGCTCAATTTACCTTGGACATATCTGAGTTTCTAGCACAGTGTTTACTTCCTGAAATCTTTGACAGAATTCAGGTGCTTCTCTTCCATATGCTCCCATTTCATTGTTAATCTAGGGTTACTGAAAAGGGCAGGCTGGTAGAAGGAATTATTCTTGTTTGCTTTTTATCAAGAGCCAAGAAGCATTTATTTATTTTGGTGAGGCAATCATATAATGCAAAACTGTGGAAGGCAAAGGCAGAAAGAGCTTAAGCACAATTTTACATGTTGATTTTTATCTGAAGTATTGGTGAAAGACTTTGGTTTAATCTTCAGATAACCTGCAGGTCCAAGTAGGGCTTTTGTTTTCAGAGTAAGTAAAAGAAGGTTACCATGACTTCTTTGAAATGTCAAGTAAAGTGTGGGCCATTCCAGGCACTACAATGTTCCTGTGCAGAAATACTCCACCATAAATGTTTGAACTGGGATGCAGATCTGCATGTATGTGTAACTGGCAGATGAACCATACAAATAATCCACATGCTGAATGGATAGAACAGTAAATGCAGATAGAATGTGAAGGTCAAGAATCAGAGGGAGAGAAGGGGATAGCTTACCGCATTTCTGTTGTCCCTTGGTCACTATTATATCTAGGTGTGAAGATAGGCTATATTTATAACTAGTGGAAGACCCAATTGAAGTATGGTTTAGAGAAAAGATAGATTAATGGAGGATAATTCTGTCAGTAACTTCTACTCATGAGGGAGATATATTCCTCCAGTACAAGAGAAGCAGTGTGTTTCTATTTATCTCTTGCTCCTGAGCATGACTGGAAGGGCGCTGTTGTGTTCATGTCCTACTGGTGGGCTACCTGAAGGTATCAGATTAGCCACTATTGGAACAGAATGTGGGACTAGATAGGTCTTTGATTCATCAGTACTGTTGCTATCTTCTTAATCGGTAAACAGAAAGATGCAGCAACAACTAGGGCAGGGTTGAGGGAAATGTGACCCTCTGGATATCACTGGACTTCAGTTCTCATTTTGCTTCACCATGTTGATTAGGCCTGATGGAAACTGCACTCCAAAAACATCTGGTAGGCCACATATTCCCTAGCCTTAAACTGGACCTATAAACAGAAGCTTTACAGAGAATGAAAATCATATGTGTATCCATGACAAGGATGACAGCTGTTTAATTGGAAACTTTCCTCTTCCTCCACACAAACACACTGGGAACTTGCTTTCCTTAACTTTAGTTAAGAAGCAAAAGGGCAACACCTTTTTCTTCAAAACTATCTCAGGAGCTCCATCTTCCCCCCAACATTTGCCTACTGTTGGTCAATAAAAACGTCATAGAGTGTGATGCCATTGTGCTCAGCATTTTGCTGCTCCTGCTCCAAAGTATTGATTGCTGGATGGAAGGGAAGGTGCTCAATGTCATCCTATCACATCACACTCAAAGAGAGGTGTGTGTGTGTGTGTGTTGTGGGAGGGAGAATAAGCAGCTGCTGTGTGTCCCCTGTAATATGCACTTATGCTCACTGAGCTTGGAGAAATTAATGTTGTTACAGCTAACATGTGGATGATATTTTGAAAAGTAATATGCTAACATATTTTAGAGAAAATTCTACAAATGAATTTGTTATGTAGATGATTTGTAATATGTTACTCCTTTTTGTTTTAAAAAAAGCAACTAAGAATGACAAACATGGCCACCTACCAATGAATTAAAGTACTGTGAAACATTAATCACTGCTAAAACAATTGGCTGATGTTTAATGATTGAAACAATGACTTCTAAACTTGTTTTAAAAATTATCCATTTATTCATGTATAATAAATTATTATTGATTATGAGTCTAAATATTATTAATTTTAATTATTAATACATTAATATTAACATTATTAACAATAAATTTATTTATAATAAATCATTTCTGAGCAACAAAGGCCCTTTCCACACGGGGGATGGGGGAACGGGGCAGCGCACGCAGGGACGGATCTTACCTGAAAACGGGTTGCTCCGTCCCTGCGGGGAGCGCACGTTCGCCGCTCCACACGCTGGCGAGTTTCGGCGGTGTTCGGCGGCGCCCAAAATGGCGGCCGGCGACTTTCGGCGGCGCTCCGCCAATCAGGGTAGCGCGCCAGCCGGAAGCCCGCCCCTGGGCAGCTCTGCAGGGACGCGCTAGCGCGTCCCTGCAGTTTCACACGGGGCGCTGCAATGGGTTAGCGCACTCGCGTTTCGTAAAAACCTCATAAAATGTGGTTTTTAAAAAACGCGCCACGCCACCCCTTGCGGCCGCGCTAGCGCGGTTTGAGGTGTGGAATCTCCACTATTCAAACCGCTCTAGCGCGCTCCACGGTGTGGACGACCTCCGGATGAGTCGCCCTAAGCCGTTTTTTTTTCCCCGTGTGGAAAGGGCCAAAGTTGCAGACAGCTAAGATTAACAAGCTTCATTTTGCATGGGACAAAAGGTTGCTTGTGGACCACTTGTCTGTTGTCACTTAGGATAAGCGCACCTAACCCAGAGATGCAAGATTTACATCAGGCATTCTGTAACTATTGATGGCTAACCAAAATAACATAAAGTGGTTTTCTGTTCTGTTTCCAACTATGTAGGCAGATAATCACTCAGGCATTAGCAGCAGACAGTTGACTAGCCACAGTTCACACTACTATAGTTCTTCATATATTGTAGGCAAGTGACACATTATCAGTGGAACTCAGGTTCTGCTTCACTCTTCTGGTTAAATAAAGGTCTGTCCTGGACCTAAAACAGCTGGTGGGAGACTCCAGAATTGTCCTCCCATAACCTCTAGGTTATATGTAGGTTCAAGTAGCCCATAAGTTAAGTTTTCCCCAGCCCTGGGCTACCTGAACATTGAGAACATGGGCAATGGAGAAGCAGTGCCCTGAAACCAGATTTTACTAATCACTCACAACAAGGTTCATTGCACAGTTCCTATCTATTATTTCCCAGATTATTTTCTTAGGCTTTATAGATTTACAAGTGTTGGGAGGGGGAGAGGGTAAAATTGAGAGCTTGCTCTGGGTCCCATGGCACTGTCTGCAAAAGTTTTCAGTCTGGAGTTCTTCTGTCTTATCCATTTGTCTGCTTTGCAGTGAACATGCCGGGCAGAAACAAGATTTGTCCCTTGATAAGCACTGTGTGTGGCAGGGGCAGTCACAAAAGCTTCAGCTCCCATTACTTTCAATTACCAGTGGTAAACCTGCCTTGAGTAATTCAATTAAAACTTGACCTGCAACTCACAGAAGAACAAACATGTGGAATGCTTTCATTTGTGCAGGATTATATGTATTTGTCACTGTTGGTATCATGTTGGATACTTTCTCCTTGCTGTTTCCACCAAAGGTAGAAATAGTACTGGGATAGAAAAAAAAGTATGCTTTATTATTAATACTCTTGGACAAGGCAACCTTCACCCGCCTCATCTAGAGGCTAGAAAAGTTACTATTTGGACTACAAGTCTCAGTCACTAAGAGTTGGTAGTCCAAAAAAATATATATATATAATATCTTTGTCAGGCTCTGTATACAATGAAAGCTTGTGGCAAATGCTATTCATACAGAACAACTAGGCCTATTCAGATAGAACAAATAAAACAACACAGTATTATAGCTCAATATTTTGAATTCCAGGTATAGACTTCTTTCAACAGGATTGCCCTTTTTCATGTTGTCATTGTGTGCCTGCCAATGGTTTCTGACTCGTGGAGACCCTAAGGCAAAACTATCATGAGGTTTTCTGGGGCTGAGAGTGTGTGATGTCCCCAAGGTCACCACTGGGTTTCCATATACAGTACATCAGTGTAATTATTATGCTTCCTGTGCCTAAAAGGGCTAGTGGTTATATCTATGCAATGATTTCTGAATAAGGCTACTTGACTAAAAAACGGAAGAGGACTCCCATACCTTAATGGTTGTGTAGAAGAGGGAATTTCAGCAAGCATTGCATGTTGTATGGTTGCATGACAGTTTTCACTCTGGCAACCCTAATTCTGAAGTATGTGTTTAGATTATCTTGGTAAGAAGTAGCTTGAGAACACAGAAGAGGGGAAAAAGAAACCCAAGCGTATAAAGCAGTGTCCCCAAGGTTAGCGCTTTCCCAGCTGTGGCAGGCTTTGATTCCCATAGCCAGAAGGCATGGCCTGACTGTCTGGTGATGATGAGAGTTGTGGTCTGACTCATCTGGATGGCATCATGTTAGGAAAGGGAGGCATAAAGACGACCAAGTAGGAAAACATTGTTTTGTCCCTGAATGCTGGAACCTTCTGTACTTCCCCCCATTAACAAGTAGGAGCTGAGTCTCTCAAGAATCCATATTGTGCACCAAACAATACCATGCCCAGTGAACTGTGTTAGGCAGATTGCCCTGAGGAAGTATTACTAATTTGTGTTTGGCTGTTATCCCAAAACAATCCAAGAATAGAGATTGCATTTTCTGAGTGCAAAATGCAAACTTATCTTCACTAACATGCCCTGTCATGCTGTTCAGGTCTTTATTTGGGATGCAGATGTAGTGCACAGCATATAAAACCCAGAACCCTGTCAATAAGCACACTGGTCCCAACTCACTGTAGGACACCTCCTTGCAAGTATGGCATTCAGAGTTACTTACCATTCTGGAAGCAGTTTGCAGGTCTGCTCTGCACCCCAACTCCTGTAAGAAACATTAGCCACAAGAAGAAAGATGAGGGTAGGTAGGCATAGGCAGCTTTACTGTTTATGGAATTTGTGTTCCTTCCCTGCTTTATCCAGTTGTTTGTGGTGAAGCATTTAGGATTTGAAAAAAGCAGCTGGGTACAGCCATATCAATTGTTTCTCCTGAGCCTCCTGTCCATCTTTTCTCAAAGGACAAGCTGTATGTGCCCCACAGATAAAACTGTTCTAGTAACTTGGATGGGAGACCACGAATGAATACCAGGTGCTGTAGGTATATTTCAGAGGGAGGAACTGGCAAATCACCTCTGAGTATTCCTTGCCTAGGAAAACCCTATGATATTTATGAGGTCACCATAACTCAACAAGTGACTTGAAAACATACACAGAGAACAATAGGCCTGCACCTTCTAAATTAGTCTACTGTCCTGAGGTGTGTGTAGAATCACCTGGCTTCTGTACTTAGAATGGAGGAGGATACCACCTTGCCCCTTGTTCTAGACAGCCAAATATTTTGGACTGATGGTGGGCCCAGTTATCTCCTTTCTTTTTTCTCAGCTGTGTGTGACTTTGGTACTAAACCAAATAGTGCCCCCTCCTTTTCTTTTTCTGGGAGAACACAGAATTATAGTGAGAAGCCAGTGGCAAGAATAAAGTTCTGTAATGAAATTTCTGAAGAATGAAATTTTATCTGGGATAGGTTCTATTCCCCTTCCTTTACACTTATGATTTTATTGTGTGTTTTAGAAGAAAAAAAGAAGAGGCAAGGATGGAGGCAGTGAGAATATCCATCACTGTTGTTAAGTGAAGTTAGACATTTCACAATCTTAACTCATTGATCAGGAATGGGAAAGACAGTTTGGTTTACACTAAAATGTAAATATACCTAATTTACACTTTCTAAATCATTATGCGAACTTAAGTGCAGATATTCTTTGGCATTTGTATTTTTTCAGATTTTTTGATGCAGTTCTCCAGTTGTGAAAACAAAGTAAACACATGCAAATAATTGTATATTGGGGGAAATGCACACAAAACTGAATTTGTGAAAATAAGATTAAGTAGTGCATTATGTGAAGCATGAAACCTATATATTCAGTAGAAGTGTGTACAAAATTGCAAATAATTAGGATAAATGTGCACAAATATGTACAAATGTTCAAATAAACCATTTGTTTAAAAAACCAGTGCAGTAAAAAGAGGACAAAACAACCATTAGACTCGGAAAATTTTAAAAAAACCCAAGAGCAGATGAAATGGACAGATTCATCTATCTGTATCACTCAACAGCTTTCAGCATGATAGCAAGTGGGCGCATGATTGACTTATTGACAGTAATGCTAGACTTTAAGCTGCTCCCAGCCAATGTGAATATGCCAGGATAGACTTGTCATCTCTAGCCTATCAATGTGTTGTCATTTGGAAACTAAGCTATGGCTGCTTCAGATTTGAACTGAAACTACTACATTATTAAGTAGTTCACTTACAAAAAAGGCCTTTTCTGCCCTGCACTGTTATAGTGCCATCATTCCACTTTCAGCATCCTGTGGAATTCTAGGGTTTCTACTTTACTGATGCCAAAGAGCTTTCTGGCCAAGAATTCTAAATGCCCCTCCCTAAACTGTAAACCCCAGGATCCCATAAGATGCTGAAAGTGGAATAATAGCACTATAACAGTGTAGTGTCAAAATGGCCAAAGTATCAGCCCTCTCCAGTCTTTCATTATCCATGAGCAGTAAGGTGAGGGTTGGTAGAGGAAATGGAAAGCTCTGTCCCTCAATTGTGTACTTTTTCTTTTTGGAATATCTAAGAGCCTGGCTATGCTGGCTGGGGAATTCTGGGAACTGATGTCCAAAAAGTGAAATTCCCAAGCTTTGGAAGATCTGTTGACAGCCCCTGTACACATACATGTGGGGCTTTCAATGCAAGTGTTGGGCCTTTGTTGTAAGGACACTTATAAAGTGTTCCTATAAGTGTTTGTTGGTTGGGTAGAGTGTGTAGACCAGGTCTTTGTCCTCCTGCCACCTGTCACAACACACATTCATTCCTTATGGACATGAATGGATGGCTGAAAAGGAGTTTGGGCATTTCCCAATCTAGCAACAAGTCCAATTATCTGCAACCTTTTTCAGTTCTTGATGGCCCAGAGGAGTATATGTATCTGGGTTAGTTGCTTTCACAGACCAGTGAAACATCTTTCCCTCCACTGCACCCATAATGCTGGCTAGTGATAGGAGCTGTAGTCCAACTCCAGGTTGGGGAAGGCCAATTTATAATGATACTCCTACAGTTCTTCTCTGCAGATATGATCCTGTCTTCCTGGCTGTCAACTACAGCTGTTCTTTCCCCTATTTTATCAGTGATTTGCTTATAATTAAGGATGCTTTCCACTTAATGCAAGCCAACTTTAGATGCCTCAAAGAAGCAAGAATGGCCAAAACAACTCAAAGAGCACCAAGCATACTCAGTAGCTACAGAAAACTATCTGATTGTTGTGATGGGGGAGAAGCCAGTAGGGTGAGGAGAATGGAATTAAGTATCCTGAAAGAAGGCGTGACTGGCCTGCTGGAACAAAGAAGAACATTCCTACTTTTGTTTCAGCTTCTATTTGTTATATCTGTTTAAATTTTATCTAGCACTTAGTATGAGGTCCTGTTCCAGTCCTGATGAGCCTCCCAATGACCGTGTGTGGGTCATAGTGTTCAGCCATGAAGAATTAAAGTGGATTTCATAAAATGCATAATGTTTTCATAGGTCTTTGGTCTGAACTGCCATTTTGAACATGGGTCTTTGTGACTCAAAACTAAGGATGGAAATTCATTGGACTTGATCAGTCTTGAGGAAATTAGCACTTTTGCATATCCCAAAGCTAGTTGTGAGAAAATATGCAGTTTGCCATGAGCATTCACACATTTGTGAAGCTTACAGGGTAATTCCAAGGAATAAATGATGTGCATGTTTTAAATTACATATGGTAAAATGCACATAAAATATAGAAAAATGCAGTTTCATTAATCAGGAAATGATGCATAAATTAAGAAGAGAGTGCAGATGCAACTTTAAAATTTTGCATGAATTTCAGTGTGGGAAGAAATCTCAAAAGTTGTGAAACTTTTACAAAGAACTTTTCAATATAAAAATCCAAGAAAAAACACAAGGAAGATAACAGAATATTTGGAAAAGCAAAATATCCCAAAAATATCAGAAGAACAAAAGAAAATGCTGAACACAAATATTACAACAATGGAGATAATGGAAGCAATTCACAAATTGAACATCGCAAAAGCACCAGGCCCAGATGGATTTTCAGCGACATATTACCAGAAACTTCAAGAAGAATGGGTACCACCAATGTTAAAAATGTTCAACGATATCATAAAAGAAGGAAAACCAAGATCATGGGACGAAGCAAATATAACATTAATTCCAAAAGAAGGAAAGGATACTAAAGAACCTGGGAACTATTGGCCGATTTCATTACTTAATATCGACTATAAAATATTTACGAATATATTGGCTGAAAGATTAAAAAGAATACTACAAGACCTAATTCAAGAAGATCAAAATGGTTTCTTACCGAGAAGACAAATTCAGAATAATATTAGAACAGTACTAGAAATAAAAGAGCACTATGAAAAAAATAACGAAAGAAAATTAGCAATGATCTTTGTAGACATGGAGAAGGCGTTTGATAACATAAGATGGGACTTTTTACACCAACTGTTAACTAAAATAAATTTTGGGAATACGTTCATGGATTGGATAAAAGAAATATATAAAGATCAAACTGCTTCCTTAATAATTAATGGGAAAAAGCAAAGTACTTTGAAATAAAGAAAGGTACAAGACAAGGATGTCCACTGCCTCCACTTCTATTCATCACAGCTCTAGAAGTATTGATTAGAGCAATAAGACAAGACCCTTAAATAAAAGGATGTAAAATAAAAAAGCAAGAATGCAAATTGAAGGCATACACAGATGACCTGGTGATCTTTTTAGAAGAACCAAATCAAAGCATAGATAAACTACTAGAAAAAATTAAACAATTTGAAGAAGTAGCAGGATTTAAAATTAATAGCGAAAAAACTAAAATATTGACTAAAAACATAAAGAAGGAAGAAGTAAAAGAACTGACTCGAAAAACAGGGTTCAAACCAGAGAAGAAAGTCAAATATTTGGGAATCTGGATTTTGAAGCAAAATAATGAATTATTCAAAAATAATTACAAAACAACCTGGATGGAAATTAGGAAATCCTTACAAAATTGGAGTACATTACAATTATTGCTACGAGGGAGAATAGCGATCATAAAAATGAACGTTTTGCCGAAATTAAATTTCCTTTTTCAAAATTTGCCAATCATAATAACGAAAAGCCATTTCGAGAATGGCAGAGAGACCTAACTAAATTCATATGGGAAAAGACAAAACCCAGGATTAAATGGAGAATCTTAACAGAAAAAAAAAGAAAGGAGGCTTTGGACTTCCAGATCTATTACGCTAATGGTTTGACATGGGTCCAAGAATGGATAGTACTTCAAGATGAGAAATTACTGAATTTGGAAGGCTTACATATCCCTACATATGGGAATCCCTATGTATGGGATGACATGCATACATATGATATAATACAGCAAAGATTGATAAAGGATTCTTAAACCATTACATAAGAAAACCACTACTGTTAATATGGCAAAAATTCAAGAATAAATTTTATAGAAAAATCCCCCAATGGATATCCCCACATGAAGCCTTGTTCGGTAGATGGAAAGACCCACAAGAGAAGTGGATGTGATATAAAGATATACTAACAGAAGAAAAGAAACAGCATTATATTATGAAATCAAGAGAGAGACTGGAAACAGAGGGGTTCAAGTGTCACTGGTTCTTGTATAGGCAACTAAAAGAAAGATTTAAGATGGATGAGAAGTTGGGAGGATTTGAATCAGCAACAAAAATAAATCAGTTCGAGAAAATTATATCTGAACCCCAAACACAAATGACATCAAAACTTTACAAAATGTTGATGGATAGAGAACTTGAAGTTGAACAAATTAAAGCATCTATGATCAGATGGGCTCAAAATGTAGGACATGAAATACTTTTAGAGCACTGGGAAAGAAGCTGGACAGAAACACAAAAATTCACAGCAGCACAAACATTGAAAGAAAACTACTTAAAGATGCTACACAGATGGCATTTGGATCCAGCAAAACTGAGTAAAATATATAAAACAAAAGAAAACAACTGTTGGAAATGCGGCATGAACAATGGAACCTATTATCATATATGGTGGACATGTGAATGTGCCAAATCCTATTGGAGAAAGATTCAAGAAATAATATAGCGTTTATTTCTATACCGCCTATCAACTAGGGTTATCTAAGCGGTTTACAATGTATTTTAGCTAATTGCCCCCAACAAGCTGGGTACTCATTTTACCGACCTGCGAAAGGATGGAAGGCTGAGTCAACCTTGGAGGCTGGCAGGATCGAACTCACAACCTTGTGGTTGCAGTACTGGCATTTAACCACTGCGCCACCAGGGCTCCATAATGTCAAAGATGTTACAAAAAAAATCCCATTGATACCAGAAATATTTCTACTAAATATATTACAGAAAATAGACAAAACAATAAGAGCAAAATACTGGAGAATAATATTATATATGATTTCTGCAGCCAGAATCATATACGCTAAACTATGGAAAAATAAGCCGACTCCTCAAATAGAAGATTGGATAATAAAAGTAACAGAGTTAAGAGACATGGATAGATTAACTATGATAATACAAGGAAGATTTCAAATCAAAAATGAAGAGGAATGGAAACCCATTGAAGAATTCTTATTTAAACAGGAATTAATCTTAGAAGAATAAAAGACAAGGGTTCTCAAACACAGAGACAGACAAAAGAAATTGAAGGGACTTTAAACGGCAGACAAGAGTATAGCAGTAACTAATATATAATAAAGACATTAATAAATATAAAGAAGCACACAAGGGAAAATAAAGATGAGGAACTTAAAAAACAATGAAAATAAATTGAACTAGGAGAAGTAAGGAAGTATAACAACAAGGAAAAGAGATGCATAGAAAAGTAAGGAATGAGAAAAGAAAATGATAAAATAGACAATAATGATTGTAGATGTGGAAAATATAGTATAAAGATGAACAACTTGTAAAAGATTGCATTTTGAATGTCATTTTCCTGAAAGTATAAATGTATGATACTTTTTTAAATATTATTATTATTACATAGTTAAATAAAAAATAAAATAAAAAAAGTTGTGAAACTTGATACAAAATAGGGATGGAAAGAAATGTGGGTGGCATTCAGAGAAACTCCATGAAATCTAAAGTGGAAAATGTTCATGTCCTTACTCAAAAGTGCTTCTGGTTGATTTGTCAGTGAAGTGGCCTTGCTTCCCTGCCTTGTAAAAGGCTCTTCATACAAGGCAATTGTTCTTAAAGCAGAGTATACAAGAGAGCAGGAGAAGTGAACATTCCTCTGTACTCTCATGTATGGATGCTACACCTGCCAAACATGCATAGCAGTAACAATAACAATAATGCATAGCAGTAACAATTCAGAATTGACCATGGCTGGAAACCTCTGTAACTGTACAGTGTACATGGTGATAGCAGGAAGAAAGGCTGTGCATCATGCAGCCACAAAAAAAGTGAAGCAGTGGAGAATTTGTTAGGCTGCTTATAGCCAGCATGTTTTGCCTGCTTGCCCACCTGCTCATCATCACCATCACTGTACAAGCCTGGAAAAGGTTCAGCTTGCAATGAAGTCTACCAGAACGACAGTATTTCTTGAATGTTCACACATTACTGGACATTTTTGGTTGTATCTAGCCGTCTACAAGGATGTTAGGAAAAGAACATGTAAAACAGGACTAAGATCAAATATTTTGCAGCCCTCTTTGGAGTAAGGACTTGCCTTACATGCCAACAATCTGGCATGGTAAGTGGTTTGGTGAGCATTTTATTTATTTATTTACTTACTTACTTATTTACTTGCCTGCCTGCCTGCCTGCCTACCTACATTCTATACCACCCAGTAGCTGAAGAAACTCACAGTGCATGTAGCCTCTACATTGCTTTTGTCCCCACTCAACTTCCAACCATAGGGAAAGCCTCACTTTTCATCTACACACACTTCTTGTACCATCCAAAGCAGAATACAGATGCTGGGACCAAAACAGTATCACTTTATTTCCACGTGTATGTGTGTGTGTGCACATGTGTGTGCACACACACGTACATGCACACACCATTTCTGCCTGATGAAGAAGCCCATGAACATTCAAAAGCTAGTGTGATCTATTTTATGCCTTTTGGTGGACCCAATAACGGTATTACCACAAAATGGGTTTTGTGTCTTATTGATGAATTTTTGTAGGTAGCTTGTAATCTGAAAATAAAATACCCTGAACTTCTTTGATTTGGAGTCAGTGTAGTGTAATAACCAGTGGTAGATTTAGATAAGAGCTTAGATATGTTATTTTTTTAAAACTACAACTTCCAAAAATCAACTGGCCAGCTAGGGATCTTAGAACACATAATCCAGAAAGTAATTTTTCCAACCTTTATTTCATAAAACATCATGGTGGTCTTGTGTTAGTCCTTCTTTCTCCTTATCTCTGCCTCACAAAGTTGCTATAATGATGCAAGTAAGGCCACCCTGAAATGCTAAAAGTATGCTGTAGAATGTGACAGTATCCATATTTATAACCCATTCTGTAACTGCAGTTGTTATAATGTTATAGAACAAAGAGAGTTTACATGGGTTTTCCATAGGGAGAAAGATCTGTGAGAGCCTCAGCATTAAACAAAGCGCTGTGGATGCAGCCATTTTGATAATGCTAACAATCCTTTTTTTTTTTTTTGTTTTTTGGACATTGTTACACTTCTCCACAGCAAGTTATGTACAAGATGCTCACAGGGAAATGTTTGGCTCTTAAATGCCAAGTCAGTGTACACAGCTCATCCCTCTGTCCTTTCACTCTTTAGGTTCCTGGGCCCAGTGCTCCCCATTCTCAAAATGCCTTTTGTATATTCATGTTTATGCACATAATTCCCAAGATGTTCACAGAGCTTGGAAGCTTTCTAGAAATTCGCATCTCTAAAATGGTCACAGAGCTTGGAAGAATTACTTTTTTGTCATGCTTTTGTGGTGTGCAAGGGTGATACTAAACTTTATACCCCTGAACAAGTTTCCTAAACTATGTTTGTTGGTTGATAATGAGAGATTGTAAGCATGGAAGAATTTGAAGAGGGGAAATGAAATATGGGTCCTGAAAAGAGGCAGAAAAATTCTTCTGTAAGGTCATTCTTGTACACAACACCTCCAACCTATAAATCTCAGCCTAATAGTTTATTTTGAATTTGTTAATTAAACTATTAATTTTAAATAAATTATTAAAACATTTTAAACACACCATTCATCCTTATGGATGCCATAAGTACAACTACCAGTGAAGTAGTTGCATTTGCTGTTCTTGAGGAGGGTTCAATGCCCTAAGCACAGGGCAGTGGAAACTACCTTAGGTCTCCAGGTATCTCTCTCTACTTAATTGGTGTTCTCCTTTTTTTTCAGGATTGACAAATGTTCCCCAGGTACTTAAAATGGAAATTTCCTTCAAACCCTCTGATCCCAACACTTACCTTAAGTACACAAGCCTCCTTGACAATTTTCTGGAGAAATATGACCTGGAACAGCAGAAGGAGACTGATATGAACTTTGAGAGCTGTGACTGTGAGTAGATTGGATTTTGTTTGCATGTCAAGTTCATTTGGATTTTTTTTTTCTAATCTGGTCCATCTAAAGTGCTATTGTTGTCAAGCACCATTTAGCAGCAGCTTGCCCAGTTATATTAGGAAGGAGTTATGCCCATTAAGTGATCTGCTAGTTTATACTCCCCTACCCTCAAAAACTGTGAATATAGCCCCCCATAGATCCTAGAAAACCTATTTTTATTACTGTTCCCAGCAAACCACAGATGCTTGAAGAGTTGTAATCCAAAAAAATAACTTTTCCAAGACCTGCAATCTCTCCTGCTTCAGCAGTCCTGCGTCCACTACAGCTACTTCGCAAATGGTTTAAAATGACCTTGCCAGTCACTCTGGATTTTCTTGGCTCCAGCTCTTGTTTCCCACAACACAAGAATAGCCAATTCTTGCTGGCCCTTCCTATCAGAAGGAAAAACATGCTTTGACATTTTAGAAGGGTAGGACGCTCTCTTATATCTCACAGGAACAGCAGGACAAATATACCCTTTTTTAAAGTATGTCCATATACTGTTTTTAAAATGGGAAAGACAGCTTGCCATCCTATATGGTGGTAGCAATTGGATCAAAATTGTCTCACCATGATCATCTAGGTCCATATGGCTTTGCCTGCATAGGTTCCATGTTGATGACTTGTTTGTTGCTGTTCTTTATTTCCTTCCAATTTTGTGTAATGCCATAACATTATGAGACAGTGCCTCTAGCCATGGTGGTGATGGCAAGTACAGAAACAAGAAGCAACAAAGTCTTGGACTGGTTGGGGACACACTAGTAGCCTACTATGAACTAGGACTTTGCTAATAGTGTATTTCACATTGCTTTGGTACTTATCTGCCCATATAGACATGGAAAAGATCATGCTGTAGACATTTTGATCTTTCCTGTCACACATGGTGACAAAATGAGGAACAACTTGTTCAAACAATAGTTGTAGGTGAACAGTGGCAGCTGTTGGTGTCCATATCAGTGGAACAGTGAATTTGCTCTGGCACTTCCCCAGTTTCTGGGTTAAACAGAAGGGAGATTTTTGTAGGAAGAGCCTTATACTGTGTGGCTTTCTTGCAATCTAGTAGTCTTAAGACAGGACTAGGCAAAGCACAGCAAAATTCTTGGATTTCAGCTCCTATTAGTCCTATCTGCCATAGACAGTGGAAAAGAAGATTGGAGGTTGCAGTCAAAAACATTTGCCCACCCTGTCCTAAGAGCATCATGTTGACTGATCTCATTGATATGAGTCAGAGCTCCTGTGATCCTCAAATCTTTTCAGCTAACCTTTATATAAACCAGCTGAGATCTATGTGATATTGGCCAAGGAAAAGTTCTGCCCCCTTACTTATGCAGGAGGTCCTGGAGGTGATGGCTGCCAGCTGGGAGACAGTGTGAGGAACCTCTCCAGGCTTACCTCTCCCCCAGCTATTTGGGTTAAGATGGTGGAGTTGCACCCCAGTGCTGTCTAGCAGTTGTTGTTTAGTTGGAGGGGAATCATTGTGCAAAGAGATACTGGATAGCTCCTTGAAAAATAGTTGAAAAAGCAATCAGGATAACAGAGGTGTTGGGAAAGTGCCACTGGCAGGCACATGTGGTCACCTCAATTTTTTTGTTGGTGGTGGAGGTGGCTGCAAGGGTTCCCCAGTCCCTCCCCCCAAATGCCCCCCAAGGATTATAGAGGGGCAATTTTGCCACATTTTTGCCTCTCCCAGGCTGTTTTAGGCTCATGGATTGCCTTTTTCTATTGAGAAATAACTCTAGAGTTGGGCTATTGATCATGCTATCTAGGGCTGATGGGACAGAGTCCATAAACAATTGTAGGGCAACACATTAGCCACTCTCTTTTTATGGGATAGTTAATGAGTGACTACCAAAAAGGAATGTGAATTGTTTAGAAGAATGAAAGCAGAGACTCAAAGGCAGTGAGCACATTATAACATCTCTTTAAAAACTGTGGCAAGTTGACCAAAATGCATGTAAGTATTCTACTGTTTCAATATTTATGCATTTTATTGTGTATTGCATGCTTTCTCTCAAATTTTTCTTTTACTCAGATGATTTTACAGTCTACTGACTGCAAATAAACATGATTGATATAAGCATTGTTCCTCCTTTCTTTCTGCTTCATCTGTTCCTCCAGCTGAACCTTCTCCCCCTAAAGACAGAGGTCCTTATGAGGGTTCTCGAGGCATAGTGTCATCTTGCAGGTTCAATCGCAACTGGCTTGGAAACTGCTCTGGAATAGAAGATAAAACATATGGTTACAAAGACGGCAAACCATGTGTGCTTATTAAACTCAACCGAATCTTGGGCTTCGTACCTGTGGCAAGTCTTGCTTTTTCTTTTTTATGGAGGAAGGGGTCAGGTAAAGTTGCATTAGGCAGAATGATCCCATAGGAGAAGGAGGGTGCCCTTGTTGCACTCTGGACTAGCTTGCTTCTGTCAGGTTACTGTGTTCCTTGATCTTAAATAATCTTTTGGAGGCTCTGCTTTTTGGGAGCAGTTCTTACAGACTGTATATCTGATGGTGATGACCTTTTGCACACTTCTGGAATTGCCTGGAATGGTGGTAGAGATACTGCTTGACTCATTCTAGTCATAACAGAAGAGCAGTCAAGTGCATATAGAGATAATTGCATCCCTGTTTTTAATTGGTATTTTTAATTTGCATGCAAGTTACATGCTTGCTCAGCCTAGGAGTCAGGGTCTTTCATTTAGGTCTAATAATCAGTTAAGGACTGGCCAATTAGATGGGCGTAATAAGTATGATTTGTTTTGAGGGGATGCAGAGGACACCTCCACTTCTGTTTAGTAACAGAAATATGTTACAGAAATATTGAAATATGGGGCTAGTTGGGTCCCAACACCAGAATTACATTGATTCCACTCTACAACTATGTAAAGACCTTGAGTTGGAACCAAACTTAGCCTTTCTTGGAGCAGATCCATTGAAATCAATGGAACAATAGGGACATAGGTTTTATTGATTTCGAAGGATCTACTGTAATTATGGATGTGCTGTAATCATGACAAAGTATAGATCTAATACTTTATTGAAGAAGTTGCTTTGAGTCCCATTTTGGGAGAAAGGCCCTTGTAAGGTATTGCTTGTCCTGGTTATAAAGTGACTTTTATTCAGCTTATTAAACATGTCAATATTATTAGCTTGCCTGTTCAGACTTGTGCAATTTCAGTGGACTCAAAGAAGCAAGAGCCATCTTTTTAAAAACTTCTACTTGGCAGCCAGTTTTATTTGCCATGGTAACCAAGTGAGTGGCTGTGTGTAAATCTGACTGATCATATGGAGTGAAGAAGATCCTTGACATTTTCTTAGTAGATTTTCTTCAATTTGCTCCACTGTCAGTCTGGAAACAATAACTGGGCACCACATTTTCAGCTGTGGGAAAGCATAAGACTGAAAACCCTGTGTATGCTGGCTGAATTGCCAATCTAACTCTTCTTCACTTATCCAGTAATCCTTTGCTCTATGAGAGGGATGAAACTCTGCACCCCTTCAAATTTTGTTGAACTGTAACTTCCAGCATTCCTTACCATTACCTTTGCTGGCTAGGGCTGCTGGAAGTTGCGGCTCAAGATCATCTGGAAGACCACATAATTCCCATCTCTGTGCTGTGGCAAATACTAGCTTAACAGAGGAGCAGGAAACTGAAATGGGGAGATGAGTCAGTGAGTTGCATAATGTTAGGAAACATGGCCGTCTTACCTGTTTAAACCATTTGTAATGTGCTTCTTTTGCTTTTAGCCTCTAAAAAATGAATCCATCCCACCTGAACTGCAGGCAAAATATCATCCCTATATCATTCCTGTGTATTGCACTGCCAAGGTAAAATAATCAAGGCTATTACTATATTATGTTTTGCGTGGGGTTGCCCTCAAAGACCATTTGGTAACTGTGAAATATACTAAGTTGCTGAATTGGGATGGCATCTCCCCTAGTGACTATTACTGGAACCATGTGATGGTGATGATTTTTATCATGGAAGTTCTATATGGGTTGGGATTTCTGTTTCCATATTAGCCTACCTATATACATTTTTATCTATTTTTGTGGGCGAAGAAGGATGTGGCAGAAGGTCCTTCTCAGTAGTAACACCTATAACTGTAGAGCACAGTGCCTGGGAGTTTCATCTGGTAGCAGCTGGGTCATGTTTCTGGCACTTGGCAACCTCCCTCACTTTCTTCTCGTTTCCCAAGACTTTTAGTTGTTTCTGAACCCATTTGTTATATTATTTTTATTTGTTAATAGCTTCAGTGTTGTCATTTTTTTAAAAAAATCAATTACATTCCTGCTTTCATATTGTAAAGCTGCACTGGGAAAAGATCTTGTCTGCCATGTCAGTGGAATGCTGTGCTCAAATACAGAAACCCCTTGTGCAAATATTAGTACACATAGCCTGCAACAGAAGAGGGAGCTGACATGGTTAGGCATGCTCATGCTCTCTGGAAGAAATCTTAGAATCCACTACTTCCAGAACTGCAGCTCCAAGACTCCTCCAGCCAAGAGGGCGATTTGCCCAAAAAAGGAGGCCAAGATCCTACATCATCAGATGTAACTATAGTGATAGAGCTCCATCATTATAGTTATGCTTGTTGTTGTTACCTCCCTAACCCCAGCCTTTTCAGCCTGGCAGTGCCCCAGGTGTAACCTGATCCCAATAACTTTCCTTGTCAGCCTGGCACTGCCCCAACTAAAGGGTTTCCAAAGTGCTGCTGATCGGGGCCCTGGGACATGACATCTATAGTACTCTCCCAGCCACAGAGTAGATTGAGAATAGGTAGCTGGAGAGACCCCTTGGGTTCTTGCCACAGCTGCTTGTCTTGGTGCACTTCGCACTGCAGATACCATTTCCGAGCACACCGATCTGCAGA
Source organism: Iguana delicatissima (assembly GCA_948472985.1). Lineage (NCBI taxonomy): Eukaryota > Metazoa > Chordata > Lepidosauria > Squamata > Iguanidae > Iguana > Iguana delicatissima. The sequence goes on from CAOKZL010000174.1 coordinate 618,018, forward strand.
ACCTCAGTAACATTCAGTTGGGGTACGATCGAGCTGACAAGGTAGATTTTTGGGGTCACTTTCAATTATTAGTAGCTTTAAATGTGAATCCCCAATAGTTACAAGATCGTAAGTCCAGTTTATTATCTTGTAACTACTAAAAAGAATGCCAACCGTAATGTTCCAAGCTCTGATTAATCAGTGGGCTGAAGATTTTCTGCTCCTTGTATCATAAAGCACTTAGCATTACAGGATTCAGGCCTTATAGAAATGAATGGAATATGCTCAGTAGAATATTTGCTTGATGTCTCTTCAATTTGTTTTGCGTGCACAACTGTTTTTGAATGGCCTCTCTTATCATCTTACTTGCTTTGAGTGATTCCCTTGGCCCAGCAAAGCAATATCACTCTCTAACAAGATAAAGTAACTCTTGGTTTTTTCCCTAGAGTCTCAAATGACTCCCAACAGAGAGAGCTCAGGTCTTTGTTTTTTTCACTGGAGGGTGAGACTTGATATCAAAAGTGGTGAAAGCTCCTGTCATGAGAGAATGCCCTTTAATGCAAGCCAAAGCAAGTTAACAAGCTTCCATGCAATCTCTCTTTTCCATGCCCAATACTAACTGGACTAAGATCACTAAATATACTCTGTCCATTTCTATTACAGAAAAAAAGGTGGGGGGTGGGAGAAGGAATAACAGACTTGGATCATTTAAAATATTATCTGCTGGATAAAAGATGGCAATAAAATTCTCAAGACCTCCACCAAAATCTCTGAAATCAAGCTCACAGCCTGATTTCCCTGATGGATACTAATTTTAAATTCCTTTTGAAAGGAATGGAAAGCCAAACTGAAGAGAAATGCAGCCAGATTTAGCCCAAGATGTGGGGATGATCATCAGCTTAGATGATTCTAAGACAACTTGAATTCACAGGAGCATTGGTGAACCATTCCCCTGAACACCATTCATTGGGGAGTAACAGCAGGAATCTGCTGTTGGCCTCATTATGGTCTTCTCAGAGTCACTTGGTTGGAGATCAGGAAATAAAGTGCTAAATTACATAGGTATTTTGTCTGATCCAGCGTGGTTCCTGTTATGGTTTGATACTTAGGTCAGACCACACAGGTCCAGCCACCTGCTCCTAGCAGTTGCTGCAAAGTTGTTTCTTGGAATCTTACAAGGAGCAGAGGTTGGATGTTTTGGGGACCTAAATTCAACGGTTAGTTCCAACTTTATACACTCACTGAATCCATAGAACTTAACTTATACAGTCACTCCTCCACATTTGTGGGTTTCACTTTTGTGCATTTGATTATTCACAGATTATTTACTGTCATCTCTGCTGCCTCCCTATGCCATTTTTAGTAGGGATTGCAAGCCTCATGACACTGAGAAACTGCAAATGAGGCTTGTAAATCCCTATTAAAAATGGTGTAGGGCAGCAGTGGAGGTGGCAGTAAGCCCCACCAGCCACCAGTTCTGCATTGTGAAGGAACCCCGATGCTTCAAAGGAATCCATGGTGAATTGAATATGGTGATCATACTTTTTTTTGTGTTAAATATGGTTTGGGAGGGCCTAGAGTCATTCACGGTTTTTCCACTTTCACGGGGATCCTGTGCCCCTAACCCTAGTGAATTTGGAGGGATGATGTATAGATACTGATTTACCAAGTTTCCATCAATTCAGTGGATGTATTAGTTGGGCTAAGAGTTGAATTTGGAGCTCTAAGTACAGCCCTCTGGCTGGCATAGCTAGCTAGCATCCCCCTCATCTTCCTAGCCACCACCTGTAGATGTCAGGTGGCTGGTGATTTCTGGGAGTTGTAGTCCTAAAAGTTACTTTTCTAAGCTGTTATAAAGAGAGCATAAAGAATAGTGTTCCTCCGCTGTTCGTCTGAATCTCTGGTATTAACAGGCATAGTGTCTCAGAACATGGAGACTTATTCAGTAATTGTAGCTAGGAGCTCTTGAGAGGCCTGTCGCTTATGAACTTAACCCCCTTTTTGAGTTGAAAGCCACCAAAACCCTTTCAAGTAAGACATATTGACATTTAGCACATACAAGGATTAGTGTAGGATCTCAAATACTCGTTCCATCTTAACCTTGGTGTATTCAGCCAAATGTAGCTATGTATGATTCTTTGCACAATCTGAAATCCTGTGATAATTGCACAGCAAGAAGGTTCCCAGTTGCGGTGTGCGTAATTCTATATTCATAGCCTCTATGCCAGCAAGAACAGGAGGAAGTCTTCCAGATGTTGTTCAGCTGTAGCTCCTAACCAGTATACTCAATGGTAAGGAAAGCTAGCATCTACAGTCCAACATCTGGAGGGCTGCATTTTGCCTATCCCTGCTCTGTGCAGGCATTGCCTGGCATCCTGCTAGAGAAATATGGCTGCATATGGCCTTCTCTGGGTGCTGTGGCAGTTAGTATTCCCTTCCTCTCTATGCAACACCCAAAGCCACCCCCCAACTTACCATACAGCTTCCAAAGCCACCCTGTGCCTCACCGAGAATAGGCCAGATCAAAGAAGCATCTGGCTATGTCCCCATAGCCAGATACTAAATGGTTACTTGAGTGCTGAGACTTCTGGAAGATCCTGATGGATCTCAACACTGCTATAAAATCATTTCATGCCTACTACAGTGACATAATCAAATATTCCTCTGATTCTGCCTACCTCCCATGAGGCACAGAATGGTCACTGGTAGCGGTTTCAGAAACTGTACGGTATATGGGTCAGGTTTGCATAGGTTCACACTATGCTGAGCCATGGTGAACTGCAGCCTTTCTGTGTCATGAGCTGTGCTTGAGAGATGTTATTCTCTAGATGTGTAGCCATCATACTGCATGAAAACATCCTGAGTGGCCATCAGTGAAGCCTTTGGTATCTTGAGAAGAAACTCCAAGACAACTTCAATCTTTGGGCACATTACTGTCCTCAGCTTAGGACATTTCCACACTACAATGTTAAGAGTGCTTTAGTCCACTTTCAGCATCCTATGGAATCCTGGGGTTTGTAGTTTAGCGAGGGACATGGAGAATTCTCAGCCAGAGAGTTCTTTGGTGTCAGTAAACTACAAACCCCAGAATTCCACAGGATGTTGAAAGTGGACTAAAGCACTCTTAACATTGTAGTGTGGAAATGGCCTTAGTCAACAGATGGAAGGTGATACAGCATATCATTAAATGGAGCGCCATATAGTGAGTGTGTGCTATTTTCACAATGTAAAGTTTGAGTAATGACAATAAAATAGAGACCCTAGAAAATCTGGTATTGGAATGTAATGTGGAACTTGTAAGTGACTTCTGTTTCTCATTCATTCCTTCAGAAAGAAGAAGATAATGACAAAATTGGCCTTGTGGAATACTATGGCATGTCTGGTTATGGTGGCTTTCCTCTACAATACTACCCCTATTATGGCAAGCTTCTCCAGCCCAAATACCTCCAGCCCCTTGTAGCAGTGCAGTTTACCAACCTGACCTATGATACGGAGCTGCGTATTGAGTGCAAGGCCTATGCTGAGAACATCTACATCAGTGACAAAGATCGTTTCCAGGGACGTTTTGATATGAAATTTGACATGAAAAGCAGCTGATCACAAGCACTGGTTTTTTTCTCCCTTTTCCTCTTAGCCATTTAAAAAGTATAAAAAAAAAGACAAAAACCTACTAGTCTTGAACAAAACTGTCATACGTATGGGACCTACACGTAATCTATATGCTTTACACTAGCTTTCTGCATTTAACTAGGTTAGAATGTAAACTTAAAAGTGTAGCAATAGCGACAAAAATATTTATTCCACTGTAAATGATAAAAAACAGAATTGAGCCTTGGGACATGCCCATTTCTACTGTAAATTATGATTCCATAACTGACTTGTAGTAAGCAGTGTTTCTGCCCCCTAAGTATTGCTGCCTTGTGAATTTTATTTAGTGTACAGTACTATAGGTGCATTACTCTGGTCATTTTTCAAGCCATGTATTATTGTACCTGTTTTCTACTTTCTGTGAGCAAAGATTTGCTGTCCAAGGTGTAAATACTCAGTGGGACTAAAACTGGCATGGTACTTTTAATTTTTTTTGTTCATTTTCAAAAAGTAAAGGCCCATCTGTGAGATTATTCAGCAGCACTCCATAGAGCCTTTTCTTTTCTGTGGTCTTAGGACTTTAATTATTGTGGTGGCAGGGAAAATTACTTTTACTTTGAAGCAAAGATAAAGAGAGTAGGTGACTGTGTACTGTGCTGTGTACTGTGCTTCTCTCTCCATTCCCTCTTATCCTCCAGTATGTTCTGAAGCTGTGTGAGAGAGCTGAGTCAGCCTATCACTTTCATCAGTGATGGGAATAATTATTTTGCTTTGTATATTTTTCTTTTTTTTCCTGCTAGAAGCATCATATGCTGTGGTGCTGTCTTTATTGAATGTTTTAACCATTTTCATGGTGGAAGAATTTTATATTTATGCAGTTGTATAATTTTATTTTTTTCTGCAAGAAAAAAGTGTAATGTATAAAAATAAACCAAAGCCACATGTTTGAAAATAAATCTTTATTTTGAACTTTAAAAGAAGCAATGCAGTTACCCATCAACTGGTGTTAAATGTTGTCTAAAGTGCAAAACTCTATGTCCTAACATATGTAATAGCCAGGAGTACAGTGCTCTTATTGATCTTGTATTTCAGTCAGGTTAAAACATTGGACAATAAATGAATAAACACACATCTCCCATCCTGTGGCTTGTCTTTTGCAAGTAGGTTATGCCCTGTATTGCTGTGTTCACTGATTACTTGTCCAAGATGTTGAAAAAATACTGGACCTGCAAGAAATAAAACAAAACTACCTTAAAATATTTTCTTAGTGCTCCATGTGCACAGTTCTGAAGCCAGGTCAAACAAGGCCAATGGCAAATAATCAACTTCAGAACACACAATAGTGTTTCTTCTTTTAGCTATATGCCTCTATTCTTTTTTAATGAAACCACAGGTTGTTAAGTGCTGATTTCTTAGCAATGACGTGTGAAACTTCTCTGGGGTCCCCTCATAATAAGGCCAGTTTTTCCAATCTAATTTTCTGAAAACATCAAGAAAAATCAAGTTTTTATTATTCATTCTCTAAGAAAGCTTGGAATATTGGCACACCTGTTGGAATTTCCTATCTGCCCTTCCACCTACTTCCTTTCCAAATTTACTTTTGCAAAAGGCAGCTTGGAAACCAGTGGCTGGTAATGGTGAGAAGCTGGTAAACTTCCTTAAAGTATGCTCAGGAGTGCCTGATACTGCTAGAATACATGGATTTTACTGTTCCCTGTGACGAAGGATACTCCTGAGCATGCTGAAAGATAGGGCTTACAAAACTTGCATCAGTATTCAGCCCCTTTGTAAACCAGTTCCCTCCTGTTCTTTTTCCAAGCAAAAGGAAGAATTAGGTAACAGTGACTGTATTATGAGATAGATCTGAACACTAATGGACTTGTGGTTTTAATTTGGTAGATGAAGAGAGGTAAATTCTAAGTTTGACCCTTAGAAATAATACATAATGCTGGAGATTATTATGGCCTTAGGTCCAGCCACTCCGCACTGGGCTTGTAGATGCAGAATATAAGGATATCTCAGCTGAGTCTTCAATTTATATCTCCCAAACCCGAAGTCATTCTTCTTTCTAGTGGTTACTTGGAGATGCTCTGCCTCTTGTATACGGAAGGGAACTGGCAACACAGGTCCAATAGTATACCATTTGTAATTAAAAAAAAACACTGGGATCTCCATTTCCTATTTCTCTGTACAGATTCAGAAAAAAACTCCTAAAAGACTGTAAATCAAGTCTGCCTGGCAAGCATTAGCAAAGCTTTCACTAGTTAAGAATGGAAGGGAAAATTTCCTGCTGTTACTATGCTGAAGGATCAGGCTTTACTTTCAACAGAAAGGAAGTGTAGAAGCTGTACTTCAAACTATTCAAATTCTTGATTTGTTATTCTTATTTCTCATCAAAAATCCACCCACCTGCCTTGTGAAAAGCTCAGAATGAAGACCTTCCAACAATGATGCATGTAGGCAGCTGAAAAGAAGTACTGCAGCACAAAACGTATTAACTAGAACTTACAGTAACCAGTTTGACTTCACAGTATGGAAATAGTGGCTTACTCTATAATGGATGATAGTTATTTGGATGCACTTAGAGTCTTACAACGTTTAACATTTTAAACAATTTGTTACGGAGGGGAGGGCTCTGGGTCAGGACCACAATGGGCATGTAGAGGAGAAATTAATCCTCTCCTCTGCTGAGGTCCTGCTTAAATGCAGCCCTGACTTGGGACACAAGAGTCCACTGGCACCAATGGGAACTTCTTTCCCACAGTAGCATCAAGAGACAGCATCAAGTTTTTGCTGTCACCTTGACAAAAGGCAGGAATCCTCCTTCCCCCCTCACTTGCCTTCTACAGTCCTGATCTGGATTCCACTGCACCTGATCAACTGTTTCAAACTACACTTACATTCAAAGCTATGGATGTAATGATTGACTGTTGACTTGAGGTGTAGGTTTGCCTGCACTTTTCTACCTCACAGACTCAGTGTGATCAAAATCTGTCTCCACATGCTGCCAACAGACAGTTCATAGTTTAGCACTGTGATTATGGAGCTGTATAATGATGGACCAGCATCTGTAGGTAGGTCAAGTGCTTGCTGCATTAAACTATTCACCATCAAGTGGGGCTTGTGCGCTTACCATCCATCCCTTCCCTTTTGGTCTCATTTTTTAAAGAGCAAGGAGAAAAAAAGATGAGTAGAAAGGCACAATAAGAGAAAGAGCAAAACTACATGACCAAAAAAAAAGAGGAAATACTCATGTATTCCAGCTCTTATCCTCTCCTCCTAGAACTTGCCCCAAACAGCTAATCAAATGAAGTGAGAGACAGGAAAACAACTTAACACAGGAACAGACAACCTGATGCCTGCCAAATGATTTGATCAATAATACCCTTAATCAAACCTAGCAAGGATTGCTAATAAACAGGGATTAAAGGTGTTGTAATCAGAAATATCTGAATGGCACATGATTGCCTACTCTAAATGTGATGAAGATGATGCGACAAGACAGGTAGGCCCACTGTCTTGTGTAGTTCAACCAAAAGATGATAAATCTGGAACAGAAAGTATGTGTGTGTGGAGGGTGCACCTGTGATTCAGGTTGCAGGTCAAAGTTGGTCCTCTGCCTTAAAAGTTTGAAGATTATTCTGTTAAATCATACGTATAATTATTTTCTCATGCAATTACTTTCAGTCTGTTCAAAGCATTATTAGTTCGCAAGTAATCTTGGTATGATTTATGCATCTCTTTGGCTCTCTTGAATAAACTAGGAGAGAGTGAGTTATGCACAAACATTCCATGTATGCAGAGCTGGCAGAGGAGAGGTCACGATGTTCCTCATATTACGGAATCAGTGACATACCTCCTACAAGCAGAACTTCTTTGGAAAAGGAGATGTGTTTCAGCTAGGATTCGAACACTGAATTCAAACTGTCTTTTTTTTTTTTATCATTACTGCACTGTCTAAAGTCCATCAGAAATACTGAGAAACATCAAAGGCCAGAACAAGGATTATATAAAGGAAAAAGGTGTTTGCTATTCACATAGTCTTCCCATGTACAATTACAGGAAACAGCTCAGTTCCCACTAGGCAAAATCTTTTTAAAGAAAGTATACACCAAAGGCAGTGAGGAACGATTCTTTTAGGGCTGGACTGTCAAAACAGTCCAAAACAATGCAAATGCATTAAAAAAAAGACTTACAAACACTGACATTGAACCTGGCCTTCCTCCAAGAAGCATGGAGCAGTATATTTGGGTCTCAGTGCATTGTTCAAATCCCCACTTGGCCATGCAAACCCACTGGGCAACCTTGGGCAAGCCACATTCTCTCTGCCTCAGAAGATGGCAAAGGAAATCCCCTTGATAAATTGCCAAGGAAACTGCATGATAGGTTTGCCTTAGGGTCACCATAAGACTTAGGACCTTCTGCCCTACACTGTCCTAGTTCTATTATTTCACTTTCAACATCCTATGGAATCCTGGGGTTTGCAGTTTAGGGAGGGGCATTTAGAATTCTGAGTATTGAAAGTGGAATAATAGCACTATAACAGTGTAGTGCAGAAATTACTTGAAGGCATACAAAACAACAACAACAACAACAACAACAACAACAACAAGATTTTGGAACAAAATAGATAATCATAATGGCTCTAACTGTAAATCAGCATCTGAGTTATAGACATGTTCCTGTTCCATCCAGCCAAGCTATCCCCTTGTAGGGCAGGGATGTGCAACTGATGGCTCTCTGGAGGTTGTTGGGACTACAGCTCCCATTATCCTCATCACTGGCCATGCTGGCTGAAGTTGATGAAAATTGGAACCAAACAGTATTCTGAAGAGGTTAGTTTTGCAATCAAAAGAACTGAACCTAGAAAATTCTGCAGAACACAGCCCCCACTAAGCATTGAGCAACCTACATAGCTAGTTTCTTCCACAACTTTGTAACAAGGGCATAAAGTATTTGCTTCCTGCTCTCTTTATCTAAGAAGAAGTTAATAACTTTTCCTCCTGTCATCATTTCACTTAGAAGAATACTTAAGCTGCTTGACTGGCAATGTATTGGTATCATTTCCCTACGTTCTACCCTCTGGGGAGTTCACATACTTGCACAATTCATAACAAAAACCTATTACAAAAGTCCGAACAGTACCAGAAGTACAAGCAATGATCCTCTGAACAGTATGTGCCCTGAAAGCTTTGTGAGAGGTCAGATGCAAGACTCAGAGGAAAAGCAAGCACTTTAGACAGACAATACTAGGGAGCAATTTCGCTATTAGTAATTCTCAAAAAGAACAAACATACTTAATGAACTATAAACAGGAAGTAAACTTTGGGGATACTCTAAAACAGTGGCATGTACCACCTCTGATGATAAAACAGAAAGAACTTGCCTCAGACAACCTTTTTGTTTGAACCCTGTTCCACACTAATGTGTTATCAAGTGTTTGGTACACATTCAACAACCAATTATCTAAGGCAGCTCTACAAGATAAGAGCACTAAACCTTTTCCACCCAAACTGACTGCACTTCCTCAGAAAGCTCACCTGCTCTAAAGCCTTTAACTCCTGATGGCAGCAATACCCAGCCTTACAACTACAATATCCATCTGCCTAGCTAGTGCATCCCCTAGAAGCTTTTTCATTTCTTTGGCCTAAGTAAGTGATTTACAGTAGTCCTATCTGTGCTCTTTGCTCTAAACTAGCTGATAGATATCCAGTATTAAATGCACAATATCCAAAGGAGAAAAGGAATTAAATGCAGTATAGACAATGGGATAGGCAATATCATAATCCATTTAGTTACTTTCAGTTCAGGATGAATAGTAAATAAAGTCAATGTATGCATATCTAATGCTTCTTTCTTTCTATATAAATATAAAATATTAAATGAGGATTTAGTTTTAATTATAGCTAATTTTAATCTGTTCTATACATGTAGCTAATTATATATGTATTTTAATTTCCAACAATCTTTGAAAAGTTCAGCTGCCCCCAAAACAACAAAAAGGTGTAGTCCTCAAGGCCATTGCAAATCTGAAAAATGCTCTCCCATCCCATCACTGCTGCCCACCTGTGTTATAGAAAACAGTAATTAAGAAGAAAATCATCTAAAGTATTTGGGAAAGTGCTTCAAGTATGTAGGAAAAGATTCGCTGCACATGGTAGAATTTAATCTGAACGGTTATATGAAGCAGATGTTGATAAGACAGACAGAAAGCCAAAAAAGTTAGAAGGTGAGAAAGGCAGGCAGACAAATCTAAGAATGCATGAAGTGCACCATAAGGATCTTAGAGCTTGTCTTATTTATAATCACTTTAAAAACTGGGTTTGAATAAACCTGTTATAGAGACCATACAAAGGGTACTAGGAAGCATAACATGAGATCTTGTCCAGCATTCTGTACTACAGTGGTCAACCAGATGCAATACTCACAAGCAGAACTAGAGCTCAGAAAAGTTATTTTTTCTGGACTACATGATGGCTATAGAGTAAGGGAAGGATGTAAGGGAAGCCCTTTCCCATTCATGATCCCAAATGGCTGGTATTCAGAGACACACCTGAAAGGATGCTGACCAAAGGACTATACTTTTCCACTATATTTCCATGCATTGCCTCCTCTACAGTTTGTGATGCTAACAGTTTTCAAAACTTTGCATCATTTCCACATATAACATGAAGAAATAACAAGGAACAAAATTCCTGTTAATAAGCATGGCAAATTTGTATCATTATTGCTGTACCAACACGATAATTTTATTTATTCAAAAAATTAAATATTGCTTTATTCAACTTGAAAGTCTACAAATCACACAAAAAAATCTATATGAAGCAATAACACTGCATCATAAGCATCACTAAACCACAACAGCAAACAAATAAGCCAATGCAAGTAGCAGTAGGAAAAATACAACAGCAAGTAATATGAAATAGGTATCAAAACAGTTCAGCAAGCTTGGGCTGTCTCCTAGATTTTTTAAAAAAATCAAAAAGGGGGCTAAAAGCAAGTGATCATAAACTCAGTATTTTGGAGAATTAACTGGGATAGCGATAGAAGGAGAGCTGGTCTGTGTCTCTTGCCTTTGCGTTAACTTTCAGAAAATTTTCCCTTTTCATGGACCTTCTAAAGCATCTTAAACAGGATTATGCTGCTTGGTTTGGGCTGCTAATGAAAGGCAGCATTGCACCATCAGCAGATGACTGGGAGGAACAATGGCCCTGTTATTAATTATTCAAAGGCTACTGAGAGAGGAAATGTGGCAAGGAAGGATGAGCCCCCGACAAATGGGCTGCTGCTGCCTCAGATGATTGATTCTCCTGTTTTATAGCTGTCAGTGTGCTGGGGGGAAAAGCAGGTCCTAGACCGCTAAATGGTAGGCTTGCACAGTCCCCTAGTAGTTAATATGTAACAGCGTCTTTTGGGCTGCGATCTCACACCTGCTTACCTAGTAAGCCCCACTGAATTCAATGTGACACAGCAGAAAGCGAGGTAAAGAAAATGGAAACTTTAGGCCATTTTATTCTTTGTAGGGTTATTCATTTACTCTCTGTTGCTTTTATATCAAATAAAATTGTGGTACAACGCAAAAGGATCCACGCAGCTTTCTTTCAATAAGGTTGCATTTTGTGATTCTGTATTTTACCTCACGTATTATAATTCTAATCAAGTTTGAGACTTGTCAGATTTACAGAACAGTCAACATTCTATTTATTTGTTGTACATTGCCCCAGGGGCCCTAGCAGCCTGGGAGGCATGAAATAACTGCTCGCTTGCTCACTAGCACTCCTTTAATTCACAAAACTCACGCTAGCTCTTACTGGTGCACGCAGAAATATCTGGGATCTTTATTTTCTGATCTGTAACCCACTGATTGATAGCATTTATATGCTGCTCCTCAGATTTAAATAGTCTCCCAGAGGAGCCTACCTATAATCAATGAAAGAGTAGGCATACAATTGAGAAAGACAAAACACCAACGGAAAACTGATGGACAGGGAAGTGCCAGTGGGGGAACAAACAGCAAAGGCAATTTCAAAGTAGGTTATGTTGGCCAGGATCAGAAAGGTTGTCTAGCCCAGAAGCATTTTTATTTTCCCCAGCTCCCTTTGAAGACCTTGGCCATTTCCGCACTAGCCTGTTATAGCATGATGATTCCACTTTCAACATCCTTTGGAATCCTGGGGTTTGCAGTTTAGGGAGGGGCATTTAGAATTCTCAGCCAGAGAGCTCTTTGGTCTCAGTAAACTACAAACCCCAGAATTCCACAGGACGTTGAAAGTGGAATAATAGCACTGCAACAGTATATTGCAGAAATGGCCTCTGACTTGGAAGGCCAGCTATGGAGGAATTAGACAAAATTATCAAAGTGTAAAAAATGCAAGCAATTATGCTGGCTACTAAGTGTGTCAACCACATAGATGACCAGGTACATTAGACACAGGTTTCATTTGAGACTATTTTAAATTTGGCCTGAATTTACTTTGGGGGAAAAAAAGGGAATGAGAACTATTGGAATTTCCTGTAAGAGTTCATTTGTCCCTTCACAGTTCCCAAGGTTACAGGGTTGGGTATCAAGATGGTAAAGCCGCTTTGCTACTTGTAAACAGAACACCCAGACTGGAGAAAGAACACATATTTTGAGGAATCTTATTTTTTTTCAGAATTCAGTCCATTTTCTTCAATTTTAGATAGATTGTTTTGGAAAATAACCAAAAAGGAACAAAAAGTAGGAAGTCAGGCAGAATTGTTTCTTTAAAAATCCCACAAGTAACAATATAACAAGTCACTTTTTAAAACTCTAAGGCATAACAGTAATGTTTCTTTTAAAAAGTAACTTTCCAAGCTCTGGTTATGTAAACAGATGGCATTATAAATACAAACATAAATCATGTCAGGTAATTAGCACGTCAGGGTGCTGCACCTATGGGGTAGGCAAAATGAAAGCACTGCTCCACAAAATAAGAATCCTCCCCCCAAATGAAATACTCCTTCAATCCTTAAATTTCCAATATTGCTGTGACTTAAGATTCCGGCAGAGCATATACTGAAATAGTGTTTAGGCATCCAAAGAAAAGGGGCAGGCAACGTTATGAAGGGAATGTAAACACAATAAACATCAGAGTTCTAGGTGTGAACCGTTTTCCAATTTCTCACTCTCCACAATTCTAGAAATGTGAGGACTGAAGTAAATTTTCATTGGGCTGGGGAAGAATTCTTATTTGGAGGGGGAAAGTTCTTGTTCCCCATCCCCACCCCGTATCTACATCCCTGCACAGATCCTTCCCTGCTGACAGCTACAAGGCACTTGCTTAATAAGGAAATGAAAAAAGCCAGTTAGTGGGAAACACATTGAACCAACAAACCACAAGGCAGGCAACAGCTCTTTACAGGATGCCAGCTTAAGCAGCTTGCTTTGGTGAAAGTGCTGGCAGAACAGCAGACCTTGGCAGGCCTTGTCCACAGAACTGGGCCGCTCCAGCACAGAGACAGAACTTCTTAGTACTGATCCCTGTATTAATTAACGTCTTCTAAATTTTTGAAAGCCAGCGTGTTGTAGTGGTTTGAGTGTTGTACCAGGACATGGGAAGACCAGAATTCAAATCCCATCTCAGCCATGGAAACCCAATGGATAACCTTGGGCTAGTCACACTCTCTCAGCTTTAGAAGAAAGCAATGGCAAACCCCCTCTGAATAAATCTTGCCAAGAAAATCCTAGGAAACCCTAAGTCAGAACTGACCTGGAAGCACATTTTGTTAAGTTCAAATACCTGGTGTATTTTACCACTTATGCCAATGAATTTAACAGCTTGCAGAACACTGCCACTTTCTTAGTGGTCAAGCCTTCTTTTCTTCCCACACAAGGATGAAATATTCTGTTCTTTCTTTCATCACAGTCTCATACAGGCCTACTGAAAAGTTCCGCCTAAATTCAATGGGGCTTATTCCCAGGTAAATGGACAAAGGATTGCAGCTGAAAACTGACAAAAGTTAATAATTTTCCCAGATTTTGTGCATCTTTTTAATCTTCCAGGAGTTTCCTCCAGTATAAATAATAATCTCACTGTGGCTTATTCCCAGATAAATTGCTGTATGCTTCTCCCACTGAACCAAATGGACTACCAGATTAACCACTGGGGCTGGAATTGGACCACTACTCCTCGCACACTCTTCTTTGCAAAAGTTATCACAATAAATATAATGCACATACAGCCACTGGCGCTGTTTTATGTAGCAAACAAACTTTCATTCCAAATTACTCATTGGATTAAAGGCAAATACCAGTGAAGAACAAGCAGTCCCTGTGAGCGAGCAAAACATATGTTTCTCCACTGTAAGCTGTACTACACATTCAGTACTTAAAAAACAGCATTTTCAACAACATTCAGCAGGGATTAATTAAAATGTATTCTCAATATTTAATTGACCTTATGGAAAAGTGTAGGTATTAACTGAATGCTCCACTGAAACTGGATGGACTACCATCAAACACTGCTGATTAAAATTATGAAGTATTATAAGCATAAAGAACATGAAGGGCTTAACAAACACAACTCAGTTTCAGAGATTCCAAATAAACCATATGTTTCATTTCAATAGAATTGGATGACACTAATTTTTGTTTTAATTCTGCTTTTCATTTGATATAGTTTTCAGCAGACTTGAGCGCCAATCTGGGAGAAAGGATTATTTTACTTTTTCAATTGATTATTTAAATCAGGCTGTAGCATGCAGTATAACTTGATCCAACAGGTAGCAGATACCCCAGGACAAAGAGAATTCCTCAAAAGCCAGAAAGTATGAGGTCTTAGAAATCACCGCCCTTCCTCACAGAGAAGAAGACAGAGCTCCCACACCTTGCCTGTTTGTGGCTCCAAGTATGCATCTGCATGTATGTGTATACATATGCAATTGGAGTGGAGGGGAAAGAGATTGAAAAGAAGAAGTCTGCAGCTTGAATTTTGGGGGAGAAGAAGAACGGAAAGAAGGAAAAGCTGAATGAGCGCTGGGGTAGAGAGAAAAACTAGTGAGAATTCGTCCCCCAACGCCCAAGCGAAGCAGTGGCGGGGGGGCAGCCTTTGCCGCCCTCTCGCGAGAAGGGGCCGCCGGGGAAGGGGGCGGGGCGGGGCGGCGTTTTAGGGCCGCCCCGCCTCCTCCCTCGGCCTCTTTGTCCAGCAGGCGACGACCCACCCTCCTGCCCTATGGTTTCAGTGTAAGATAGCTGGTCGCTTCGGGGCCGGGTAGGAATTTTTCCCCTGCTAAAGGGGTTTTTTCGCCTACCCTACACTGCGCCGAGGGATTGGGTAATTGGTTGTACAGGGTGGTGTCACATTTGGTTAAATAGGAATTCTCAGACTTATTGAGCTCTTCAGGCTGGTGGGGAGGGTCAATGGCGTCGGTGAGTACCTACGGCACCATTTGGTGTAGGCTAAACGCTATCCTTGAGGAGGGCACAGGACTGGCCCTCACTGGCGTGAGCCCGGGTGGTGGTGGTTCGAGGCTCACCTCCCAGACAGGGGCCGGCCAAGGTCTTAACGCAGCTTCAGCGGTTGGTTTTGGGGCCCGGTATCTCGCTATGCGGACTATGGAAGATGGTCGGGAGCTGACTCTTGCCATAGTTCACACAGGCCTTGACCCCCCATCTTAGGTCAGAAATTCAAGTTCAAGTTCAAGTTCACCTCATAATTATGTTAATTAGGCATATTAATAAATTGCCCTAGTTGAACCCAAGCCCTGTGTGTCGTCTCTTCATTTCGCGGGTTGGGCAGCAAAGAAAATGAGTGGTAGTCACAGTTGCCATATTGCTCAGGACCCAATTATCCCCTCAGCTTGCCTGGATTGTTCACTGAGGGGACGGCAAACCATGTGAAGCTAATACAGGATGAATGAGTACTGGGATGGAAAAAGAGAATGATCAGCAAGGCCTGAGATGTTTTGAACTCAGGTGAAGCGAAGTACTTGGTCCCCAGATATTTTTGGACTCCAGCTCCCAGAAGCCCTGAGCATTGACCATAGTGGCTGGGGCTTCTGGGAGCTGAAGTCCAAAAACATCTGGGGACCCACAGGTTGAGAACCACTGATTTATACCTTGCCTTATATTCAAGGATCTCAGGGCACCATAACAATAAAATCAGTTTTAACAATAAAATAGAGCAAGCATTAAATAGTCTAAAACACATTAAACTGTCTGCTTTAAAAGAGTTTAAACCCAATGAAAGCAGTGTAAGCCAACTCAAAACCATTTACACATGCAGATATGGATTAATTCAAGAGGCCTCAAAGACTCTAGGCAAAAGAGAGGGAGATAAACTATTATCTTGTAATGTCCTGTTGTAATATTGTTTTTGAGAGCCAGCATAGTACAGGGGTTGGAGCATTGACTCTGGAGGCCAGGGTTTGAAACTCCACTCAGCCATGGAAACTCACTGGGTGACTCTGTGCAAGTCACACTCTCAGCCTCAGAGGAAGGAAAAGGCAAACCCCTTCCAAACAAATCTTGCCAAGAAAACCCTGCGATAGGGTTGCCATAAATCAGAAATAACTTGAAGGCACACAACAACAGTACGTTTTGGCATGAGTGTCCCTTACCACATTTCTGGAGAAGAAGACTAGGCAAGTATACCTCCATCTTGCCTGAGGCCAGCTGCTACTGAACTTAATTTTTTTCTTCCTCAGTCCCCACCCACATCCTCTTTCCCTTGTGTGTTGCGTTTCTATTTAAATTGTAAGCCTGAGGGCAAAGACTTCCAACGTTATGATTCTCTGACTGCCAAATTAGTTATGGGCAAGCTACTCTTCAAACTTGTTGACTAAAAGGAGAGGTGTAAGTGTTCCAAATAAACAAAACACAAAACAAACTGTTCCCCCCTCTGTTTTTCATGCATTTCCCAAATTAACAACACAAAATGAGGATCTTTAAATAGCTGAGAAGGAGAAAGCACTGATTCTACTTACAACATTGAGAAATGTGATCACATGAAAATGAGCTGACATACTCTGAATTCTGTGGTCTGTGCTTCTGCAATGATTCAGCTGGGTGCCTCTGAGTGGGCTGCCACTTTGAGCGTTCCCTTGCAGAAGGTGTATGATAATACTGGGGATGTAATTGTTACAGAGACTTCCATTTCACTTAAATTATTGTTTGGGGTAAATACCACCATGCCATTAGCTCTCATTGAGAAAGTTTCAACAGATCCTCTCTACTAGGACCCCATTAGCTTTAGAAATGGTGATTTCTTCATGCAATAAGAAATAAAAGCCACACATTCCTATTCTGCTATTTTGCTGCTCCTTGCTATCTAGGTAAAGACTTTATTCGTTTCAGTGGGCCTTGGAAATGGAAAGGGCCTCAATAATGTGCTGGATTTTCTATTTGCTGTTTTCCTTTCAGTGGCTTATGTGTAGGGGTGTTATTTTTAGTGCTTAATGCCAAGTTTATTTAATGATAGTTACAGACTCACCCCTACATTCACAAAATAGGTAAAGATACAGAGGCCTTTTATGTACTGAGCAGCCAGCTTTCCTTATAAGCTAAACAAAGCACGCTTAGCCAAGATTGCCAGGACCTCTAGGCTCAATTGCTGGACTTGCATAGGGTGATCTCTTTCTTCCAGCACCTGTCTGAGGAGCAGTATGAACAAGCTGAGAACTTTTCAGCCTTCCAGAATCACCATAGGGGTAAATGTCCTGCAGGTTATCAAAAAACCAGAGCAGGATGAAGAGAAGAATGGAGCTCTTGCCATGGATGCTGCCTTTCAACTGGAGAAGAGTATGGTTTAAGTTTTTATGAAATTTTGTTTAATTACACTTTAAAACTTTTCTAGGCTGCACATTTTTAGCTATATTTGTTTTAACTGTTGTAAGCCACCTTGAGTCCTGAACTGAGAAAAAGGCAAGATATATTCTTATTCTTCTTCCTTTTCCTCCTCCTCTCCTTTGGCAAAGACATGGCACCCGATCCTAACATATCCTTAAAAAAGATATAATTCATGGCCCAACACCAAAGTATGAGGATGCCAATAAAAACAGGAAACTACTTAAGTGTTAATGTAGTCTTTCTCACCCCCTCCCCACCAGTGTTTATGGGAAGTTCATTCTTAATAAGACTGATGATAACAGTAAAAATTCCTCATATGAGAGATAATGGTATGGGAACACTTTTTCTAGGACTGAATAAAGAAACAAGCTCTTTAGAAAATCAGGTTTTTCTCTGAAAAATTAAATTTGATGGAGATCAACAAAGGAACATGGACCAAGACTCCAGCTTAATTAGAATCGATCAGTACATCTCACTCCATTTATTCAAGCTCAAATACAGACAAAGGTGTCCTTTCCCACTAACAGTTGTGAGTTAAAATAGCAAAACTAGGAAGACTGTATGATTATCAACTACTTGTTGCGCTAAGACTTTTCTCAGATACACAAATGTCATTTGCTGCCAGATTCTATGAAAGCTTATTTGGAAGTTAGGTTCCAATGAATATGAGTGAACCTTCTCCAGTTAACATTGCTTCCAAACAAGAGCCCTTTAGTGCTGTTGACACATTGCCTTTCCATAATCAGCTGAATGTGAAATTAAATGTAAAAGGAAATGTAGCTTTAATCTCGCATAATTCCAGATGGATACTAAAAAGAAACATACATTTTCCAAGAGGAAGTAATTATAATATAACCTGAGTGAGTTAAAAGTGAATGTGACAGTGGGAGGCAAGAGAAGTAGAGAGGAAAAGTAAAAGGACACATGCGAAGCAAGCAGCAGAAATGCTGGTATGTATCACTATGTGAGTAATGTTCTGTTGTGAGGCTACAGAACAGACTGTGATGTAGCAGATACACGGCAAGCACTGGTAGGATCAGTTAATGATGCTAAAGCTACAGATGGAAGGCCGGGGGCACCAACAGTGGCATGAAATTTGTATGCCTTCAAGTCATTTCCAACTTAATGGCATTGCTAAGATGAACCTATCACAGAGTTTTCTTGGTAAAATTTGTTCAGGGAGAGTTGCCTTTGCCTTCCTCTGAGGCTGAGAGAGTGTGACTGCCCAAGGTCACCCACTGGGTTTCCATGGCTGAGTGGGATTTGAACCCTGGTCTCCAGAGTTGTAGTCCAATGCTCAAACCACTATACCATACTGGCTGTTTAAAACAAGAAACTATTTGGGGATGGAATCCAAGAAACCATTGATCAACCTCTCCTTATCATGGAGTGCGTGTAACCATTTAGCTAATTTGTCATCTAAACATTTTACTACTATTTGACTTCTGCATGTCATGTATTAATGTATAGACATGCAGCGAAATTTCTCTATTAGGCTGGGTATTATAAACCATTAGTAGGTACACTGACAGTTGAACTGACTATTAACAAGTCTAATAGTCGGAAGAAGAGCAGATAAATTCACAAAATCTTGTTTCTTTTGAGATGGCTCAGTCAAATCTATAACAGTGCTTTTGGTTTGTAGTGAAAAAACTGAGGAGCACACACTTTTCTCCTCCCTCCAATCATCACTTGGACAGAACTGTACTGCTGCCCAATTACAGAATCATAGGGTTGGGAGGGGTCCTATGGGCCAATGAGTCCAACCCTCTGCTCAGTGCAGGACCTCCAACTAAAGCATCCCCAGCAGGTAGCTCTCCAGTTTCCTTTTGAAGATGTCCTGAGAATGAGACCCAAACACCTCTCTTGGCAATTGGGTCCATTCCACAACCATTCTTACTGTCAAGATGTTCAATCAAATGTTCGGTCAAAAGCTACCAAACTGCAATTTAAAATGATTAGGTCTAATTCTACCCTCTGGGGCAGCAGAAAAGAAATCTGCCCCCTCCTCTCTTTAAATACCCCCTTGAGGTACTCAAAGAATGCGGTCATATTATCTTCATCAAGCTGAACACGCCCAGCTCTTCCAACCTTTTCTCATATGTTTTGTTCTCCATACTTCTCAACGTCCTTGTTGTCTTTCTCTGAAGCTACTCTAACTTGTTTGTACCCTTTTTAAACTGAGGCACCCAGAACTGAACACAGGACTCTAGATGAAGCCTAATCAGCACAGTACATTCAGGGATTATTATTTCCCTCAACTTGGAAACTATCCTACTAAAACAACAAATAACGACATGCAGGCTAAAACAACATTCACCTTCTTTGCTGCACCATCACGCTATTAAATTTATGACCAAAAATAACCCCAGGGTACTTTTTACAAGTAGTACTGCTGAGCCAAGTATACCCCCTCCAATACCTGTACATCTGGGTTTTGTGGTCTAAATTTAGTAGTTTGTATTTTTCTCTATTTTCCTATTGAATTTCACTTTATTAGTTTTTGCACAATTTTCTGGTTTATCTAGGTCTTTTTGAATATTGTTTCTATCTTTCGATGTGCTAGCCACCACTTCCACTTTTGTATCATCTGCAAACTTGATAAGGATTCTTCCCCGCCCTATCATCTAAGTCATAGATTAAAATGTTGAAAAGTAATGGTGCTCAGACAGAACCACGAAGCACTCCCCTTGAGACCTCTCTGCAGCATGACGCACACCAATTATTTTCCAACCAATTATGGATCCATCTGACAGTGTTTCCATCTATTCTGCATTCAGTCAGTTTGCAGATCAAAATATTAGTGGGGACCTTATCAAATGCTTTGCTCAAATCCAGATAAATGACATCCACAGCAACCCACCACCTACCAAAATAGGGATTTGATCTAAAAAAGATATAGTTTGACAGGATTTGTTCTTGACAAACCCATGCTGGCTCCTACTGGCCACTGCACTGTCATCAAGATACTTGCAGACACAATCCTGTATAATCTGTTCTAATATATTTCCTGGTATTGGGATCAAGCTTATTGGGCTGTAGTTTTCCGGATCTTCTTTTCTGCCTTTTTGGAAGAGAGGGACAGTGTTTGCTCATCTCCAGCCCTCTAGGACCTCACCCATTCTAGCACCTCACCCATTCTCCAATATTTCTCAAACAGTATGGCAAGTGGTTGTGAAAGTACATTAGCAAGTTGCTTCAGTACTCTGGGATGCAATTCAATCCTCTGTCTCTATGCCACAACAGCTGTGCTGATACAGTGAGAGATACATCAACAGTACTAGTTTATTTTCAAAATTCTTCCTTCATTGTATATATACTTTAGGCATATTCTGAGTGTAACAATACTGGTGACAGTTTCTGGAGAACGATGGGACAGCTTTTGTAAGAGTATTTTATGCTTCATGGAGCAGCTGTTTGAAGCAGGTGGGAAGAGAAAAAAAATCTGTATGGACAGCTTTGCTAAAATCATCCAGCTAGCACCGCTCAACCTGTGAAACTGGGCCGGGCAATTTAAATCCCACCTTGAGTTGTTGTTTTCTCATACAAAATTACATCAAGCACTTTTCTGTTTCATTTATTTTCTACTGAATAGACATGATATCTAACCTCACAGATTATTAGCCTACAGTCATGCATATTCAGTAATTTTATTTCACACCTGCCTTGGCACAGGCGGAATATGCTACCCAATTAATATCATTCTTTTCTGTGAAAAAGAGAGCTTGCTGAAGAAAATGAAACTCTGGAGAGCACTGTAAGTGTAAGTTACTTAAATTGTTGGGATTCCTTCGACCCCTTTTTCTTCCTTTCCATGTTTAGTAAAGAGACACAGGAGCATTTGCTGATTCCATTTTCACCTCACTCTTTCTTCAAGGGACTTGGAATGGTATTCAAACTGAGAGGTATTAGCTGGGCTAGGGTTCATGGCAAGCTTCATGGATGAGTGGGCATGTGGACATCTTCCTGATTCTAAAATTATCATATCACATTGACTGCCATACACCCCATGTCCCACCACATTGGGCATGAGGCATGACAAAATGTCCCAGAATGT
The DNA here is from genome assembly GCA_948472985.1 of Iguana delicatissima. Taxonomy (NCBI): domain Eukaryota; kingdom Metazoa; phylum Chordata; class Lepidosauria; order Squamata; family Iguanidae; genus Iguana; species Iguana delicatissima. The sequence continues at coordinate 639,449 of CAOKZL010000174.1, forward strand.
CCAGGATCTAAAGAAATATTATTAGCCTCAACAGGTTCAAGGATATTATATATACAAACACACTCATGTACTGTAAAGCAATATGGAAGGACAGTAATTTTTTTTTCAGTAAGAGAATGAAAACACGAACGTAGCACTGTTATGACCTATAACCATTTTAATATGCAAAGATAGCTTTAAAAGTTTAGATACAATAATATTTATCCTTATAGCCACCACAAACTCAATATTAGTGCTCTTTTGGCTCCCTGATTTTTTAAATCAGCTGTTATTCTACCCGAACATACCTCATTAAATTTATTTACTTATTTACTTCTACTGTTCAAAACGTCAATAAGACATTCTACTGAGCTCACATTTCTATTGACATTAAAAAAAACCACCTTTGAAAGGCACCCATGTTTTATGACATATAAGAATTGTTATAGTCTTTGATTCCGTTAGCTGAAGAGGCCTCCGTAACAGATGTAACCCTGTACTGCTTCAGTGTAACACCACTAAAACAAAAGAAATAAAACAGTACTTCAAACTTCTATGAATGAAAATGGACTTAGTCATGTGATGGCCAATGGCATTTAAATTCCTCTTTCTGGCCCCAAGTCAGTCACGTGAAGGCTGTTCATTAACTTTATTGTGCTTACTGAAGTCATTTTCAGTAAGGGGGAAACAAAAGTTCAGGGTCAACCTACAAAGAATGAGTCACTGACAATGAACATTTAAAACAAATATAATGAAAGGAAGGAATCCCTCTTGTCTACAGGTAAAAGAGTTCAGGGCAAAGCAAGCCCAGCCAGGGCTTTCTGGACTGCCCCTTTGAGAATGCTGATGGGTGGACTGCACACTTGACTGATCCTCTATGTAAAGAAATATTCTTCATGCAGAAAACTCATGTCAAGGAGATGTCAGGCTCTAAAACACTTTTTGCTGAACTTGATAGGTTTCAGCAGACCTGAAGTTTTGGTTTTTGTCATGGGGAAGATTTTACTAATGCAGTTATTTGCCAGGCTTCATTTTGAAGCAGGACAGGCACAGGAAAATTGGTGTGATAAAATATCCCAGCTTATTTGTGCTGTACTGCTTATTCTTTGGGAGCAGGTTCTGTATGTAAAGAGATTGATGGGTGATTCAAAATATCACCATAACTAGGTGAGACAACCTTCTTTTTCCTTCTGCTCCACCCATTTTTGACCTGCCTTTCCAGATGGCTTTAATTCAGGAGGTAGCTTGACATATGTTCTCCTTTCTTTCTTTTTTTAATTTGGACAAACGAACATCCTAACACAGAGTGTGGAACAGGCAGCGTTCAAAGAAAAATATCCAAAAAGATATCCCCAAGATCATGGGCATTGCTATGCTCATCAGTTTTTCCTTCTTGTCTTAAAAGGCTGTTACACACTTCAGTGGTATTGCAAGCAAAGCTTTAAATTGTTTCTAAAATGTTGTTGTAAAATTACAGCCAGAATAAATTCAAATGAGTGTTGTTTTCCCAGTTTAAATCAATATGGTCCCCACATCAAGAAGATAGCAAGATGTAGCAACCTTGAAGAAGCTAAGCTTCTTCACATTCAAGCCCTCCACCATCAGTTCACTCCTCTGCAACATTCATTTGGTCAGTGGTGGGTTGAAAGAGCACCATGGTTTTCACTGTTGTCATGACACACTAAGCCAGCACAACCAACCACCAGTTGCATGAATGCTGGTCATCCTGGATCAATGTTTGGGATGATTCTCCAGCACAATACCAGAAATCATCTCTGCCATGTCAGTCAGGGAGCTGTTGTACAGTGGGATGGACAGCCTACCAACCACATCCCTGTTTTGTCTCTCAGATGCAGTTCCCAGACACAAGCTGTCACATCCAGATTGTGGGCAGATTGATTTCCTAGTGAGAAAGTGGGAATTTTCATGGATTACTACCCTGAGCCCCTAATCAAAATGGGTGCTGAACTGAATTGGTGGGTGGACACAGCTGGATCAAATCTGACCTATGCAGCTCTCCACTCAAGGCCTCAGTTATGCATACAAAATCAGCCCATCTACTAGTCAAATTTGGAAGAGGGGGTGGACCTTACATGTACAACTAAGATTTAAGCAGAGGAGCTGCACAGCTCATACCTGATCTAGTTTTTCCAATCCCAAACAATCAAACTAGGCCTAAGTGATTGTCGATTTATCTAGCATTCAGTATTAGCACCACTAACCAGGGGGATCTTGAGACAAAGAAGGCTGACTAGAGAGGATCACATTCTCTAACTGCATATGCTCCTTCTTTCTAGGATGTCTTCCCTTCTCCACTCCTCATATGAACCAGCTTAACAATGATTGTGTTCTTGATGTTGGTTTTAAATATATATATACGCTACAAATGTACAAAACGTACCTATTAAAGTCAGTGGGCCTTATATGTAGACATGTACAGAACTGTACAATTCAACAGTCTACATAATGAATTTAGTGAGACCAAAAAACATACGGTGTTATGCTAGGTTTATTTCCAGGGAAGCAAATCCTGTTGAAAGTGAGGCTTGCCTCAGCATACACATGCTTATGATTGGGATGTCAGAAGTACATCTCAGTGGCATTAATTCTCCGGCTGTAATATGTAATCTTTCCTAATCCAGGTGTATAGAACTTACTTACACAGAAATATGTTCCAATTTTCCAAAGAGCACCATTAAAATGGAATGTTGAGTACTTATCATGAAAATCCGTTTTGGCTAGTACAGAGGTGGATTCCATTAAGCCTAGGTATTCCAAACCTGGCATGGAAGCGGCAAGGAGTTCCTCTAACTCAAACATTAAACTCCTCTCCCTGTTCTCCTTCCAATTTTTTTTCCATTCTTGACTTCACCCAGATCAGAGTCCAAAAGGTCTCTTACATTCTCAGTCCCATATTTACCAGATACCATATTTGCTATTTACTATCTGCTTTACATTCTACAATATTCCACACATGAACCTTGAGGGCATTACAGTGGTGGCCACAGCAATGGGACAGGAGGAGGTCCTTATATTGGTGGCAGAGGTGGGGATAAGGGAAAGCTCTCACTCTTGTTGATAGCAATAAGGTTCGTGGAAATCTTCACATATGGCTACAGCAGTGATTTATCTGGTGGAACTTTATATCTGGTGGGAAAAGGGGTGGAGTAAGGGGTAAATCATATACCTCTTTGCTGGCAGGACCCTTATTATTGCCAAACTTTGATAGTGAAAAGAATAGTGCACCACAGGCTTCAAATGCATGTTAGTGGAAACCACTGTGGGCAGGGTGCCCCTGGGCCATGAGACAGAGGCCAGGCAAGGAGGCAACAGTAATACTGAGAGGGGTAATACAATGGGGGATAAGGGCACTTCTATCTCACACTGGTTACAGAGCTCAGGTTGCAGCTGTTATATATACAATCACGTAATGTGATATTACAGTATTAAGAGTTTCTCCATCCCCACTTGACTTCTTCAACCTTCATATGCAATGGAGGTAGAGACTCACAATGCTGTACCTGATATTATTGATACTAGCAAGAACTAATTTATGGTTGAAGCCAAAGGCCCAACATCATCTCTACTACATTGTCTGAAGCCTCAGACAGGATGTAACCACAGTGGATCTACGTTATAGCGCAAGGTCTCAAATTATAGACTTTGTTTGCCAGAGAACCTGAACAAAGTGTTCATTACATTATTAATGTGACACTGATGAGACACTCATTGCCAGTGCTGGATGAGGTCCAGTCACCAAATAAGAAGTAAGCAATACCTAAAGATCATTGTTGGCTTTATTGTTGAATCTATGGATGAGTGAATCATATAAAGGCAACAACACAGCGTACCTGCATTATTTAAAAAGGAATGCAAAACAAAGCCATGAGCCCTTTATGAGCAACAAAGCACTACCACCAATCTATCCTCATTAAAAAGGTTTTCAGTAGCACATCAAATCATGATATGTTCTCAGGATAAACTGTCTAGACAAACCGGCTGTCACATGTACAACAAACCGGGGACAAAAATCTGGCCAAGCAGAAAAACAAGGAAGATCAGTCCTAATTATGTCAATCAAAAACAACTGACTTTAAATCTCTATTTCATATTATTTATCATTATGGGTATTTATTTTTATTTACTTGTAGGATCTATATACCACACTTTCATAACTTCACCAGGAAAGCTGACAAAATTTAAGTCTTTAAAACCCATGCTGCAGAATGTCTTCAGCTATAGCTTATCTTCTGAATTAATTTTCCATGTGTTTCAGTTTCTATTGTCCAAAACAAGTTGCAGCAAAAATTGTACAAGACTGAAACTGCACAAGGTGCTGATTTCAGCTGAAATACCCTAACTCATTCAAGCAGCTGACATTTTTTAAAAAACTGAAATTAATGTTCGGATTGTTCTGAAAATATTACTGAGCAGCTCAAAACAATCTTCCACTGACCCAACAAGTTAAAAAAATCATATAATATAAATATGCACCATGAAGTCTTACCTCCAAAATACCATCTTCAGGAAGATCTGTACAGTGGACAGCATTCTGGAGCTTGTTTTTGCCGTAATTAGCACGAAGCGTACCAGGACGGAGATATCGGGCTATTTCCTGTGCAATACAAAGAAAGTGGCTTACTACATGAACAATAATATATACAAAAGGGGTGGTTTATATTCTAAATAACTGCTTATCTAAGAAGTTTGCAAAAAGACAAAAAAAATAAGAAAGCTTAAATCATGCTTTGAATTTCACATATGTGTAGAAGCATAAACTGTTGAGGGAAAAATAGCCTGGTATTAAAAGATCAGAGAAAATTAAATCTTCATACAATATGTGTGCAATGAAGCTAACAACACAACCAGTGAAAGAGGATTTACCTGTTATTAACAACTGCAGACCATGTGGATAAACTATTGCACAGTTCTTGAAATTTAGTAGCTGTGGGTCCTTAGGCATATCTGAATAAAACACCTTCCCTCTTCCATCTGTGGGCCTCAGTAAGATGTCTTATCCATCATGGATGTGAAAATTTGCTCTTTGAAACATTTTAGGCCTTTCTTAGCTGACTGTGCCTCCCTCTCCTAGATGATGAGAAGGATCAAATCTGGAGGCATAGGTATTAACAACTATATATTTTTTTTCGTGAATACTAAGAAGATGTTAATATCCCAAATGAAATAAATTATGTGTTTGGTTTAGTTTGAACTGCTTCTCAGGTCTGCTTCCTCTTTAAGGGCTCCATATGTGTGCCCTGATACACATAAATACATTTGTCACATAAGTTGCTGGATCTGCAAGCATCTGGAGAACCATGATCACAGAACTTTTTCCACTTGTCATGCCATCAGTTCAAAACTAGAATATCTCTGATTTCCTCAAGTATGTGTGTAAACTATGAGGGAAGGTGAGAGCAGTAACTATGTGACAACCCACTGCAGCAAGCAGCCACAGGAGGAGGAGGAAGAGCCATTGTCATTGTAGCCTTGTGGCATCTTAAAGAGAGCTATGGTTCATCACTTTCTTCATCTTTAAGGTGCCACAGGAACCTGTTATTTATGTCATATTTCTTACTACATCAACTAGTCTTCAGAAGTCTATCATAAGTAAAAACTCCTAAAATTAGAAGTATTTCTCAAGCAGTCGACAACGTGACCGATGACAAATGTCATCAAGTGGTAAACCTCCACAATGTTCCACTTTGGAGTTAAAAGCAGGACTTTTCTCTCCTCTTTACAGTTCTTAATACACTCTGGACCCCTCCCTCCAATCTCCCAAGCAGATTTTGATGGCATGAAGGGGGTTGCAGGAAAGGAGGAGGGGAGAGAGGACTCCATTTCCTCCTGCTGCACTGAGAAGCTACTCCACCAGCAGGAGGAGTTTAGAAGGAGGTAAGGCTAAAATTAGTCCAACCTAGGGTTGATAATGACCAAAGATAATTTACATAACCTTAGAGTAGACGATGAAGACATTGAAACAGTTCAAGATTTTTCACACTTTTGCTCAATCATTAATCAGAATGGAAACTGCAGCCAAGAAATCAAGAGAGGAGTAGGACTTGGAAGAGCAGGTATAAAGGAGCTAGACAAGATCCTGAAGTGTAAAGATATGTATCACTGAATACTCATGTTAGGATTGTCCATGCCATTGTATCTCCAATTTCTATGTATGCTTGTAAAAATCAGACAGTGAAGAAAGCTGACAGAAAGAAAATCAACTCATTAATAATATGGTGCTGGAAAAGAGTTCTACAGATACCCTGCACTGCTAAAAAGACAAATAAATGGGTTCTAGAGCAAATCAAGCCTGAACTCTCCCTAGAAGCCAAGATGGTTAAATTGAGACTGCTGTACTTTGGCCATATCATGAGAAGACATGACTCACTAGAAAAGACAACAATGCTTGGTAAGGTAGAAGGTAAGCAGGAAAAGAAGAAGAGAGTAGATGAACACTGAGGGTTCTCCACACCTGGTCTACAATTTCAATCTCTTTACATCTCATCTCATTACATCCATCCATCCAACCAACCAACCAACCAACCAAAAACAAACAAAAAGATTTCACTGAATTTTAAAAACAAGCTTCCTAGAATTTATTTATGAACATTTCTGTTTTATCCATATTATGACTGGAGGTATGAAAGATCTTTTACTGCTTGTGCTATGTACAGTCATCCCATTTTCACCTTCAGTAAAATTGTGGGAATGTGAGGTCCCTAAGGGTAAGGCAAATTCTATCTGCATTCAAGTGAGTGCAAGTGGAGCTTCTTTTCAGAGCATGCTGTTCATCGTCTGCTCTGAGTGAGGTCACATCAAGCATGCATTGGGACAGCTCTTCACTTTACTCATGTGTTCAACCTACTCTTTTAAGGCCTTCAACTGAATGCCTGAACAGCACCTATGTCTTTAGCTCAAATATTCAACTCTGGGGCATCCATAGGACACAAAGTGCATCAAACTATTTCTTCCATTCTGCTTCTTTTAGATTTTACAGTGCTCCACAAGATAAGCTGGTTATGCTGCAGGCATTTTTCATGCTGTCTTCTAGAAAACTGTCTATCTTTCCAAGTCTCTAAAATAAGGGCCTGAGTGACTAATTAAATTGCAGATAAAACTTAAACCTGCAACACAGTAAACATTCATTGGAGAGGTGTATGCGCAATTCAGAATGGATTTTTTTTTTTTAAAAAAAAGACAAGTAATTGAATTGTAATTTGATGTGATGGGAAGCAACTCAGGCTGAAATGGCAAACCAATATTTGTATTTTGGCCAACCACTGGTGATTGAATTAAAATTCTGTTTTAGAATTTTGTTATTCACTTCTGGCAGCGAAATGCTACAATTAAATAGGCACCATCTACTAACACTCACAAACATTTCACGTGCTCAGGGGAAAAAAAAGAGTGGCTCCAGTATCTTATCTTGGGATTGTGGGGAGAGTATTATTGCTATGACTGGGATTAAAACCTCATAATAGGCTCCAGGAAAAGAGCTAGTTTTGTGGAGCAGACTGAACTTTAGACGAATATCATAAGGAAGTAAGGAAGCTAAGGGACAAGAGTCCCAAAGGTGAGATGGATGAAAAAAAGTTTCAGGTTGGGAAAATGGGTACAAGAGGTTATCAGAAGAATATGTGTGTATATGCGCTTTCACACTGCCTGTTGACTTATGGTGACTCCATGCATTTCATAGGTTTTCTTGGGCAAGGAATATTTAGAGGTGGTTTTGCAAATTACTTCCTCTGAAATATAGACTCAAGGAAAAGGAAAGAAGAAACATATTATTAAGAGGGAGAAAGAACCTCATTTTCACATTCAGACTGAATCAATTTTATCACAATTGGTCACTGAAAATCAGCATTTACATGTGAAACATGGGTATCTTTACAGGCTAAACCTGGCATGCCACAGAAATAGCTCTTCAAGTAGCCATATATGAAACATTAAAAGTGACCAAATGATTTCCTCGAAATCATAAAAGCTAATCTGCTTATGAAAATAGGCAAACAGGGAATCAGTTTGAGGGGAAATATGTGGGCATATATGTGTTATACATAGCCATTTTAACTTTGTTCTTCTATATATTGCTAATTTTGTTTGGTCCAGTGTATGTCTTCCTTTTCTAGTTGATAAAAATCTGTCTGATTATTCCGGCATTGTAGCTGATAAGTAGCAAACCACTTACCTTTCTCTAACATTATTGAGATGGCACAGAAAGAACTTACAGGGAAGCAGCTTCTCCAGAAATACATGAAAAGACCCTCTGTGTTTGTGTTACATACTTTAACAATATACCTGCCTCATTCTGCAAGAATCTCTCCAGCATTTAAGATCAGTCTCTGACTCCTCTGCTCCATGTGCATCTGAAGTAAGGAAGGCAGTGATCTCTTCAACTGTGGTGTCCCACCTATAGAATTTCTCCCCTGAGGATTTCCACCTGGTGCTATCACCATTTGATGGCACTAAAAACCTGTTCACTGGTCTAGATTTGTTAAAAAGTCTCTTGAGTTAGATATTACATTAGGATTTTGCTGCAGCCCTGTATCTGATGTTTTACTGTTAATTATCTAGGTACACTGCTCTGATAGTTTTGGCTAGAGAGAAGCTAAGAAACATTAAAAATAAGTAGAAATCAACAAAATGAAATATTATTTAGGGCTTAAATTAAAGAGAAATGACCAATCATGCACTCGTACTTAAATTCTATTTACCCAGTGGTTTACTCTGCCTCTTTATATTAGCAAGAACAAGGAAGCCACCACCTTGCATACCTGATAATCACCTCAGGAATGCCAACCAGCTTTGATCCAATAAATAAAAACCTTCTCAAATGAAGGGCTGTGGAACAGCTAGTTGCACTTTGAATTTTTCGAACATCTACTGAATCTATAACAGCATAGTTGTAAGCAATATGACTAAGATTACCCCCAAAGTTATTTTAATATATCTACCAAAAGTGGAATAAGAACTGCCCCTTCACTTTATTAGTCGTCATTCTGGAGAACAAAACTTACCAATCTCACTGAATAGTATAGGTTTACTTTTGAGCAAACATGTAGAAGAGTGTGTGTATGTATGATGTCCCCCCTCCATCATTCTCAGGAAATTCTGGAAATCCATGGCTTTTTAGGAGTAAACTTTCCAGCCATCATGATCTGAAGCAGTCACTTTCATCTCAGAGATGATTTAGGTAGCAAAGAAAGCACAGCCATGTACATCTAAACTGGGTCTCTGCAGCACCAAGCCCCACTTCATATATTTCATTTTAGACTAACATCCTAATAGGCTTTGAATATGTCTAAAAAAGTAAATAAGTTGACAATTGACAATAATTGACAATTATCAATTGTCAATTATGGACATTTGGAGAAATAAACATGAAAAAGGTGGATTTACGTTCTATTCGGAAAGTCATAGAAGCATGTCTAGAATTGATACGTTCCTTGTTTCTAAAGTTTTACACTTGAACGTTAAAGATATAGAAATACTTCCTAGGATTTGGTCGGATCATAATCCTATTCAATTAGAATTAAATATTAGAAGGAATAGTAAATATATAAATTGGCGAATTAATGATTTTCTGCTTAGGAATAAAGATTATCTTCAAAAAGCAAAAGAAGAATTGAGAAATTATTTCCGGGAAAATGATAAAGATGGAATGGCGGCAAAGACGATTTGGGATGCGGGGAAAGCCATTATGAGAGGATTAATGATTAAGTGGAATACGGAGTGGAGGAAGAAAAGAGAGGAGAAAATAAGAAATTTGGAAGCAAGAATTAAAGGAAAAGAAGAAGAGTTAAGGAGAGATCCTGGAAATAATAAGAAAAGAAAGGAACATAAAGCATTACAAATGGAATTGCAAACAGAAAATCTAGTTGAGATGGAGAGGAAATTAAGAATAATTAAACAAAGACACTTTGAAAATGCTGATAAACCGGGAAGGTGGCTGGTTTACAAGTTAAGGAAAAGAACAGAAAGAAATTTAATTTTACAAGTGAAGAAAAATAATGAGATTATATCGGATCAGACAACAATAATAAGTGTTTTTAGAAAATATTACAAAGAGTTATATCAAAAAAGGATGAGGAGTAACAGGATGAAGATAGAAGATTATTTAGATAATCAGGATCTGATAAGGTTGACAGAAGATCAAAGGCTCAGTTTAAATGTGAACATATCATGTATGGAAGTAATAAATGCGATAAAGAAAATTAAGATTGGGAAAGCTCCTGGGCCGGATGGCTTCACTGGTTTATATTACAAGGAACTTCAAGAAGAATTAAGAGAACCACTGAGAAAGATGTTTAATGAAATTACAAAGAATGGTAAACCAGATTCATGGAATGATACAAATATAACATTGATATTAAAGGAAGGGAAAGTTCCGTCAGACCCGAGCAGTTACAGACCAATTTCATTATTAAACATAGATTACAAAATTTTTAGAAATATACTTGCAGATAGATTGAAAAGTATACTACAAGTTATGATTCACGAAAATCAGAGTGGATTTCTGCCAAAAAGACATATTAGAGATAACATACGAATGGTAATTAATATGTTAGAATATTATGAAAAGCATAACGAGAAAAGATGTATGATGATATTTGTGGACGCCGAAAAGGCTTTTGATAATGTAGATCATGAATTTTTACTGGAGTTATTAAATAGATTGAATTGTGGAGAAAAATTTGTAAATTGGATAAGGCAGATATATCAGAACTGTAAGGCTCAATTGTTGATAAATGGGGAAAAGTGGATCCAATAGTAATTACTAAAGGAACTCGTCAAGGTTGCCCCCTTTCCCCACTGTTATTTATAATAGTGTTGGAGGTTCTTTTAAGAAAAATAAGATTGGATAAGACAATAAAAGGAAACAAAATAAAGGGAGATGAATACAAACTAAAGGCATATGCAGACGATTTAGTTATTTTTCTTGAAGATCCAGAAGTAAGTGTGCCGAATTTCTTGGAAATCTGTGAGGAATTCGGAGAGTTAGCCAGGTTTAGAATAAATAAGGAGAAAATGAATTTTTTGTCTAAAAATATGCGAAGGGAAGAAATAGAGTTAATGGAAAGAAGAACTGGACTTAAAGAGGCGAAAAGAGTTAATTATCTGGGAATAGTGATTTCTAAACAAAATAATACTTTATTTGAGAATAATTACAATACAAAATGGAGGGAGATTAAGAAGGACTTACAAAATTGGACAAAACTAAATCTTTCACTTATGGGTAGAATGGCTACTATTAAAATGATGGTTCTCCCTAAGATGAATTATTTATTTCAGAATTTACCTGTTATCACAAACTCTAGATATTTTCAAGAATGGAGGCAGGATTTGACAGAATTTATTTGGGCCGGGAAAAAACCTAGAATTAGGTGGAAAACATTGATCGATAGGAAGGAAAGAGGTGGTTGTAACTTACCAGATTTAAGACTGTATTTTGTTGCAAATGGAATGACATGGATTAGAGACTGGATTGAATTAAAAAATGATAGAATTTTGAATTTAGAAGGAGCTGGTCTACGTTTTGGGTGGCATGGCTACCTTTGGTATGATAAGACAAAAGTGGATAATAATTTTTTGAATCATTATATAAGAAAGCCGTTATTTGGAATATGGAAAACTTGGAAAAGGAAAATATATTCAAGAATACCATTATGGGTTTCTCCTCAAGAAGCCCTGATGGGGAGATCAAAGGAACCATTTAAAAGATGGCTTACATATAGAGATTTGGTTATTACAGATTTACAAGGTGGTCAGCGAATTAAATCGAGAGAGGAATTAGCGGAAGAAGGATGGAATTGCCAATGTTTTTTGCATATACAATTAAAAGAAAGATTGAAAATCTTTAGATTAGTGGGGGTAGAAACAAATACCCAATTAAATGAATGGGAAAAGATAGTATTTGAGAAAAAAGAGCATTCAACATCACAATTTTACAAGTATCTATTGGATAGAGAATTGGAAACAGAGACAATTAAAGAAACAATGACGGTTTGGGCACAAAATATTGGTCACACGATAGAACTGGATCATTGGACAAAAAGTTGGGTTAATACACAGAAATTTACACTAGCTCAAAATCTTAAAGAAAATCATTTAAAAATGCTTCATAGATGTTACCTAGACCCGGTGAAATTAGGCAATATATATAAACTAAAAAACAAGACATGTTGGAAATGTTCCCAAGAGAATGGGACTTTCTATCATATGTGGTGGCAGTGTAATAAAGCTAAAAGATACTGGAAAAGGGTATGCAGGATAATGACTGATATATTACAGATAGAGCTGCCCATGACACCAGAAATTTTATTGTTAAATATGTTACATCAGTTAGATAAAGAATACAAAGGATGTGAAAGTATAATTTTGTATATGATAACAGCTGCTAGGATTGTATATGCGAGATACTGGAAAAGAGAGGAAACACCAACAATGCATGAGTGGTTACAAAAGGTTTTGGAATTTGTTATGTTAGAAGATCTCACTTCTAGCTTGAAAGATGATAAAAGAGAGAAAAAAGTTAAAGATTTGATATCCATAAAAAAATTAATAGAGGAGAATTGGATTAAGATCTGTAATGAGGAAGATGATTAATGTAATGATGTAATGAAAACGTAATGATGTTCATGATATACTATGATATAACAATTAAATGGGGCAAGTCTTCAAGAGATTATATGTAGTTAAGGAGATCACAATGAGTTTGGTTGTATAAGGCTCGAACAAGGGGTGGGGGGAAGTTAAATTTGAGTTGAAGGAAATATAAGTAATAAGGCTTCTAAGCGTGTTTTTATAATTGTAAAATGTATTATAAGATAATTGTAAATATTTTGCTGTGATTAATAAAGATTTTAATAAAAAAAATGGAAAAAAAATAAAAAAGTAAATAAGAATATTTGCAAAATCAGAGACCTTGTGTAACATACAGGAACATCTATCAAGTAATCAACCATGATCTGCAACAGAGCCACGTTGCTTACATATTTTGGTTTGTTTTGAACTATACTGAGAAACTGCCCTCCAAAATAGCTGGAGAAAAACTGCATTCTCTTAACCCCATACCTCTTCCTAATCTTACAACAGATATTGCTAATATTCTTCTTTTTATCATGCTTGTTTCTGTGTATTTAATCCTACATGCCTAAAACCATGTGGAGAAAGAGGAGAGAGAGAGAGAGAAGAAATTTAATATGTTTGACTCTTATTTTAAAAAAATAGTACCAAATTTGTTTAGTAATCAATGTTTGTCATACTGCAAGAAAATAAACTGATCAAAATTCTGCTCAGGTTGCCCTGCAGTAGAAGAAAGCATGCAGAACAGACCAATGAGCAACCCTTAAATTACTCTTTTACCAAACATACACTTACTCAACTACATTTTATGTTAGTTAAAAAATAAAAAAGCCTTGTTTATTTATTGGTTCAAAAGACGATAAGAGAAGAGCCAGAGAGTAAACGCTCATGCTACAGCTGCTCTATCTGTCAGCCACTTTAAAGTGTTGCTATTGCTTTTACAAAGAATGTTTCTCCTAGCACATTTTACATTGTATGGGCAAACATTTGCTTTAAAAACCCTTACCAGTAGAAAAAAGGTAGGTAACCTATGGTACTCCACATTTTAGAGTATGGTTCCATCAGCACCAGCTACCATGATTGGTGAGGGATGACAGGAATGATAATTCCCAGTAGCTGCAGAGCCCTACGTTCCTCATACCTAAGATAAAAGAATGTCTGGATTCACCAGATTGTCCACTGATAGGTCTATCCTCTGCCTATCTGTCTAAACCAGACTTAAACAAATTACTGGTCTCAACATAGGATGACTTTCCAATCTCTCCGGCCAGCATTGTGACTGTATTTTAGGATGATGGGATTTGTAATTGAGTAGACCAGAAAAGCATGAAGTTTCATTTTTATGTCAGGGAAGCATATGCTTGAAACAATCCCCTGTACAAATAAAGATATATGGCCAGTGGAAAGAATGCACCCCCCCACCCATGTGAAGTGAGTGGTGGGGGGGCGCATTTGCCATCCTCCTGCGAGAGGAGAACACAGGCTGGAGGAGGCGGGACGCCAAGGCTCTATTTAGGGCTGCCCCGCCTCCTCCCTGGCCTCTTTCACGGAATTCTGGTGAGGAGGACGGACGCCGCTGCTGGAGCACAGCTGACAGCGTGGTTGGCTGGCGCCATCTTAGTGACCTAGTGGCTTCAGTGGCAGTGCGGGAACGGGCGGTTATCCCCCCCCCCGCAGCCGCCTTCGGCTTGGTGGCGGCGTCGCTGGCTGCCTAGGGACGTTTCCGGCTGCACGCCGCAGCGAATCTGAGAGGGCCCGCCATGCGGCAGCGGCCGGAAGACCACTCCCCGCTGGAGTTCACTGTGCGGCGCGCTGCCTGCGTCCCCCTCTCTGGGAGCCATCGCTGGAGCCGCACTGGCGGCGTGGTGGGCTGTGGAGGCACTTGGAGGACTGAAGAGGTGGCCGCCTCAGTGGCTGCCCGGGTAAGGAGGAAGGGAGCAGGAGGCTCAGAAGGGGCTCAGCCCTTATCATCGCCCTGCCTCCGCCCGGCCTGGCCTTCCTGTGGCGTGTGAGAAAGGGGAATTTGAGCTCAGAGGACAGGCATTCGGCCGCCCCCCTCCTCCCCCTCCTGTTCGCCCCCCTCCTGTTCGCATAGGGACGGCAGGGGTGGAGAAGGGGTTTTCTCGTCCGCGGCTGGGTCCCTAGGGGAACTACCCTGTGGCGTATCTGGAACAAGCTAGGAACGGAGGGCTTTGGGGTGTCTAGCGGGGGCGTCTCTAGGGCTGGGGCGGTCGTGCGGAAGGTGGTTTCTGAGTTTGGGGTTTTAGAGGGTCCCATGGCTTCTAAGCAGGCTCCAGGGGCTTCGGAAGGCAAGCAGCCCACTAAGAAGGCCACTCCAGCCAAGGGGGCCGCTGCAACCAAGGGAGTCACGCCAGCCAAGAGGCCTAAGCAAACTAGGGCATCATCTGCTTTGGCGCCAGTGGCCTCATCTTCTGATGAGGAAGGGGGGTCGAGCATGGTGGCTGCCATCTTTGAGAAGCTCCAGGCCATCGAAAAGGGCAGGCAGTCAGCGGGACAGGGTGGAGAAAGTGATGAGCAGACGGTACCCATGCCAGTAAGCGCAATTAACCAGATTTTGGCACAGTTAGATGCTCTTGAAAAAGACAGATTGGGCGAGAGGCAGAATCAATCGTGTCCAGAGCAACGGGACCAAGCTTCGGCATCGCTGCGCAACATTTGGGAGCCTGGGCCATTGGGAGAGGCAACAGTGGAAGATGCATCGGGTGAGTATGGAGGCTATGGGGATTACAATGCTGGTAGGGCATGGCCTTGGACCTTCGCTACCCCCCAAGGAACATGGTGCGGGCTCCTCCTGGAGGTTTTCCGGCACCATTGGTATCCTCTTCACCTTTGGCTTCAGGGGATAATAGTTCACCTGCACAGCAGCAGGTAGGGGATGTAGGCCAGTCCCAAGAGGCCATGGGATCCACGCAGGGAGGGGCTGCTGGATCACGTGAGTCAGACAAGGATAAGGATAAGGATGTGGGCCCTGATCCAGATGCTGAGAGGCAGTTAGGGGTTTTGGATGAACACCTTACTGCAGCCACGATTGAGAATATACGGAAGAGAGAATATATTGATTTGTTCTCCCTTTTGTATCGGGAGTTGGACAAAAAGGAGAAGGACAAGCTGGATGCGACTGAAAAGGAAAAAATTAAAGAACCGTAGGATTGATAAGAATTGGACCAATTGATTTACAGGCTATCTTATTTACATGGATGTTATTGTTAAGGTCCAGCCTTCCAGGGCACACTCTATGTCGGTGTACTTGAATACGATATTCAGGGCTCAGGCCAATTTTTCAGGGAATGGCTGGCTGCATTACGACGAGAAGTTTAGGATGAGGGCAGCAAAGCAGCCCAGCCTGCGATGGGACAGGATTATAACGGAATTGTGGATGCAGACATTGACCCCGGCTCGCCCTGTCTTTGGGGAGAGATCCCAATCGGGACACCTGGTGCGGCTTAGTAAGTCTGGAGGGGCCAACCGCACTCAGGGATCGCCGGAGCAACAACAGACACAATTGTGCTGGGAGTTTGGGACCCAAGGGTTTTGTGCTAGGCGCCCCTGCAGATACAAGCACCTTTGCGGGATATGCTGGGGACCGCACTCCATCTGCAACTGCAACAAGGGGAGAGGAGGAGAGACAGGCTCCAAGGAGGTGGAAAACAGGGGCCTGGACCTCAGACATCAGTTCACAAAGGGTCCCAGTCCAATTAAGGTGGAGAGGTTGCTGGCCTGGCTCCGCGATTATCCGGACTGAGCTGCAGCACAATATCTGGGGAAGGTTTTACTGAAGGTTTCAAGATCCCAAGTGTGGAGCCTCATAGGTTTTTTATGGCTAATAACCTTAGGTCAGTTAGAGGTAAAGAGCACGTAGTAAGGGAGAAAATTAGGAAGGAGGTGACGGAGGGCAGGGTTTGGGGCCCTTTTGATCAGCCTCCCACTCCCAATGTTAGGATTTCCCCGTTAGGTGTAGTTCCTAAGAAAGCCCCACGTGAGTTTAGGTTAATCCACCATTTGTCCTACCCCAGAAGAGACTCTGTTAATGATGCCATCCCAGCTGAGTTATGTTCGGTCAAGTACACTTCCTTTGATGCAGTAGTTCGAGTGGTGCGCAGGCAGGGTGTAGGAGCAGAATTGGCGAAATTGGACATCAAGTCGGCCTTCCGCCTGCTCCCTGTTCACCCATCGGATTTTGAACTTTTGGGATTTGCCTTTGAGGGAAAATTCTATGTCGATCGCGCTCTCCCTATGGGATGTTCAGTGTCGTGTTCTGCCTTTGAGATGTTTAGTACCTTCTTAGAATGGGCCATCAAGAAGAAATCAGGCCTTTGGGGCATCGTGCATTTCCTGGATGATTTCTTGTTTGTAGGTTGAGCGGGCTCAGGGCAGTGTGGTTTGCTATTAGCCGAATTCACATCTCTTATGGGTGAGTTGGGTGTACCCTTGGCACATGAGAAGACAGAGGGTCCTGCACAGCAGCTCACATTTCTGGGCATAGAATTGGATACAATCAACCAATCCCGTAAATTGCCTGCAGCTAAGGTTCAGGATTTGAGGACATGGGTGGCAGGTTTCTTGGGCAGACGTAAGGCAACTCTTAGGGAATTCCAGGAGATACTCGGACGTTTGAACTTTGCCTGCAGGGTCATGGCACCCGGCAGGGCATTCCTTAGGCAGCTATGCGATGCCACTAAGGGTGTCAACAAACCGCATCACAGAATTAGAGTCACCAGGGAGATGAAATTGGTCCTGAAGGTGTGGCAGGAGTTCCTGGACGGGTTTAACAGGATCTCATTTTGGCTGGACGAAATCAAAGTTAGGGACACTTTGCAGATTGCATCGGATGCAGCGGGATCCATCGGTTTTGGAGTCTTCTTCAGGGGCAGGTGGTGCGTGCAGAGATGGTCCGAGAGTTGGGTGGAGGCGGGCCTCACAGCAGATCTCACATTCCTGGAATTCTTTCCAATCCTGGTAGCAGTTCACATCTGGGCACGTGAGTTAGCGAATGCATCTGTTCACTTTTGGTGCGATAACCAAGCCACAGTCAGGGTTATTAACTCTCTTTCTTCCAGGTCACAATGCGTCATGCGTTTGGTCCGGGCTTTCACGCTGCAATGTCTTCATTTTAACATAGTCTTTACAGCTGTACATGTGGCGGGCGTAGATAATTCCTTGGCTGATTCTCTCTCCTGTATGCAGATGGATCGTTTCAGGGAGCTGGCACCGAATGTGGCACTCCTTCCAGAACCAATGCCCTCCGAGCTGTGGCAGGGTGAGGTAGCCTGGATGATCGGTATGTCGATTGCGCCAAGTACCAGAAACAGTTATTTAAGGTCAGCCAAGGAATTTGCTAGTTTTGGTGAGGCTAAAGGGTTGCAGGACATGTGGCCAATCCCGGCAGATCACATTCTGCAATTCTGTGTTGCCCTTCAGCAAGCTAATCTATCTCCGCAATCCATTAGATCTCAATTGTCGTGTCAGCGCTGGCTGAGGTCAAGCAGGAGCCGGACCGGAGTCGGGCACAAGCAGCGTTTATTACAGTCTATAACCAGAGGCGCTGCAGAACACAAGCTGTTTGAACTAAAGTATGCCTTGACAGCAGGCTTCAACAGAGAATAACGACGGGTTACTTCACCTGAAACATGAAGAGGTTACTTCACCTAAACGCAGGGGGTGGGTCTTGGAAGAGCCGGGCGGCAGGACGCGGACACAGGCTGGGCTGGAACAGGGCACGGGCGACAGATGCACGGAAAGCCGACGGTTGTTGCTCCGTGCCCCTCCCAGCCCCGCGCTTGCCTTAAAAAGACCCCTTGAGCGGCCGGCGGCCAATCCGGCTCAAGCACGTGGCTGGGGCTCACAGCTGCGCTACAGCTGGGAGCTCCCAGCCCCCAGGTGTTTCTTCTGCAGCCGCCGGGACCGGCAGCTGGCCTCCTTGAGCCGCCGCCGCCGCCGGAACATCGGCGGCGGGGCGGAGGCTTCAGCCTCCTCAGGGTCGGCCTCGCGAGTAGGCGGTGCCCCAGGATCGGGCCCGGGGCCCGCCTCCTCCAACGGGTATCCGCCCGCCACGCCCACCGGCCCGGGAGCCAGGCCGTCGGCCTCCGCAACGCCGGGAAGATCCCCTTTGGCGGCAGCGGCCTCCGTCACGCTGGGGAGACCCCCGTCGGGGCTGGTGGCCTCTGCGGCGTCCAGGCGATCCCCGCCGGCAGTGGTGCCCTCCGCGGCGACCGAGCGGTCCCTGTCGTCGGCCGCGGCCTCTAGAGAGCCCGGGCCCCCCTCCTCCTCATCGGAGGCAGCCGCTGCATCGGCCTTGGAGGCGCCCGCCGGCGCGGCCACACCCGAGGCCCTGACATGCCGGCCTTGACCTTTTGGTCCAAGTTACTGGGTTTCCCCAACCTTACCGGTGATTTTCGGATCCGCAAGTTTTTGGAAGGGTGGACCTGGTCAGGGATGGCAGACAGCCGCTTTCCCCAAACATCCTGAAGGGTTTGGGTGACGCATGGAGGGTATTGTGCTTGTCACCGTACGAGGCTATATTGTTTCATTCAGCTGCTCTTACGGCCTTTTTCGGGGCTTTACGGGTGAGTGAGCTGGTGGTTCAGAGCAAAGGGAACAGTCGGGCAGGGCATTGGAATTTTGGGACTTGACCTGGGGTGGGCGATATGTATGCCTGCGCATAAGAGGTTCAAAGACGGATCAGGCCAAGCGAGGCATTGTGGTCACATTGCAGGAATGCTCTGACCCAGTACTATGCCCTGTCAGAGCTCTCAGGGCTTATAAGGCTAGTTGGGGAGCACACGAAGGGCCTCTGTTTTGTCATGCTGATAAGTCGCCACTTACTAGGTACCAATTCTGGACCATAACGAAGAAGGCTTTATCTCATTTGGGTCTGCAGGGCATTAACTTTGGTACACATTCATTTCGTATAGGGGCAGCCTCCACTGCGGCCTGGATGGGCGTAAATGCTGGAGATATTCGGAGGATTGGGAGATGGAAGTCTTCGGCATATCGGCGCTATGTCAGGCCGATTCAACAGCACTAAGATTTTTGTCTTTTCAGACCGACCTGCTTCGAGGAGGAAGAGAGTGCTGATCTGTGGTCACAGTTTCATTTTCTGGGCGGAGCGGCAGGCTCGTGGCAGTCACCTGGGCTCGAACGTGGGAGATCGAGCTTCGATACAATGGTTGGGCAGGAGGGGCCTTCGGTGGCACGGTTTGTTACCTAAGCTGTATGGGGAGAGCCGTGGGCCTCCGCCTGATGTGCTGGTCATTCACCTGTGGGGTAATGACCTTGGACTTTTGAAAGGCAAGGTCTTGATTATTCAGGCCATTCAAGACATGCGACACATCCAAGACACATGGCCTCACACTTCCATTGCTTGGTCGGCACTGGTTCAGAGGAGACTGTGGGGTGGGGGAGGTGATCCTCGGCCACTGGAATTTGCCCGCCAGCGGGTGAACCGGGAAATTCGCAAAGCCATGAGGCAGGGCTTGGGTTACTTTATTCCCCATGATGACATTGTTTTTGACAAAACGGAGCTGTACAGGCCCGATGGGGTACACTTATCAACTGAGGGTATTGAAATTTTTCTGTATGATTTGCGAAAAGGAATTAGAGCCATCCTGGAGGGGAGTTGGGGGATAAGGACTAAGCGGACACTTGTCCTTATCCATGGCCGGTAAGGGAGGGGTCCATGGGTTTCGGTGTGTACCTATGGCACCCTTTGGTGTAGGATAAAGAATATCCTTGAGGAGGGCCCGGGACTAGCCCTTACTGGCTTGAGCCCGGGGGACTCGATTTCGGGCTCACCTTCCAGACAGGGGCCGGCCAAAGTCTTGGTCCACCTTCTGCACTTGACTTTGGGGCCTGGTATCTCACTCTGTGGCCTAGGGGAGATGGTCTGAGGCTGACTCTTGCCCTAGTCCACCCAGGTTGGTGACCCCCCCTCTTTTAGGATAGAAACCTAAAGCCATGTGCAAGTTCAAGTTCAAGTTCATTACCATTGTATGTTAATTAGGTATATTAATAAGTTGCCCTTAGTTCAACCCAAGCTCTGCGTGTGGTCTCCTCATTTTGTGGGTTGGGCGGCAAAAAGCCTCTCAAATGGCAACGCTTGATTTCATAGTTTCAAATTACCTATTGGAAAAGTGCTTTGAAAACATCATGGTGTCTACTTAGCAAAAATCTGGGGAATCAGGTTCTCCTGATCAGGGTCTATTCAGCAGAGCTGGGCAACTCTGGTAGGTCTGGTACCCACCTTCTGCCTCTGGGATCTGGGGTGGCGGGTGAAACATGGACTGTCAAAAATGGCAAAGAACAAAACCTCCAAAGTGGCTAGAAGTCACATTGGAAAGTCACTTTGAAAAGTAGTTTTGAAAAATGTGTACTTCTTGATAAACTAAGTGCAGTTGAGACCCTGCAGTCTGTTCAAAAAGCAAGTTGCCACTTCTAGAGGCTTCCAAGAGTAGAAAGTCACCTTTTTTGGCCACAAAAACAGCACTCTGAAGAGCCTGGTTAGGTCACGGGCCACAAAGCAATTTTGCCCAACCTGGCCATCTCTAAATATTTGGGGTACAATTTTCATCCTGGACATGCTACAACCAATGGAAGCTGAAGTCTAAAGTATTTGGGAAACATCCCATTGGAAAAAGCTGTTGGAATCTGTTTTCCATGTGGCTGCATGTCACCATGATAAATTTGGCAAACTGCCACTTGTAGCATACCTCAGAGACGAGAGGTGGCAAATTTTCTGATGTTGTATTGTTCCATGGAAATTTTTACACCTGCATGTGCACATGCACACACACAAATAATTGTCTGGGCTGTTCAACTGCAATAAATCATGTTAGAAATGTTAAGATAGGAACTTATAGTTATCTTCTAGGAAACAATCACTGGCAAATCCTGACGCTCAGGAGGATACACAAACAGCTGTATTGCTGAACTTGTTTCTAATTCACATAAGCTTCGGCTTCTCAATCCATCACTAGCACAAGTAGTAAAGACAAAATGTGATAAGTTGCCTGTTCTCACAGACTCACAATCTTCATTTAGAGAAACAGAATGTTCAGTATCCTTTACTGAATCAGATTTTTCTCAGCTTGAAACAAAACTGATACATAGTGCAGTGGGTAAACGAGTAAAGCTCAAGGTAGTGCAGTTATATCTCAGCAAAAGGGGAAAAAAAGACTACGTATTGATATATCAGGCTCAGATCTCTATCGGTATAGGTCCAAAAATAGAAAAGTTTTTTTTCAGGCGCAGTCACTTTTTCGTTAAATATAAGGAAAATATATGCTATGGAAAAAAATATCCATTTCTATTTTTTCTAGAAAATCCATTTCAGTGGCAATCTTATATGTAGCATCCAGGCTATATACATTTTTTTTCTGCAACAAAATCATTCCTCCTTAAATTGCATTCTAGAATCAATTAAGCCAATACGCTAAAAAAACCTAAGGTGAGAAATAGAGATAATGTTTCACGCCTAAGAAAAGGAAAAAGGAGAAAAAAAACCTCACAGATCAGTGACATCAGTATTTTCCTTATCTGACACACAACACTTTTCTGTCTGTCTGGATCAGCAAGAGGGTATTTTTCTCTCTCTCCTTCTCTCTTGACAAAATGCTCTGTTTTTCAGGGTCTGTGCCATCTAGGAACTCGATAACTGCTGTCACAAATATGTGACCTTATGCAGAGAACAACATTCTTTCTAACAAGCTGTTATAATCAACACGAATTTAAATGAGAAGGCCAGGTGTGTTGGGCACGTCTGAAGATGATCCAGTCAGAAGCCTGACAATGTAAATGCTGTATAAATTTAATTCTAAAGACTCTCCAGTGCTCCAATGAGGCAGCACATCCAGTTCCATAAATAAGTCTTTTCAATGTCCTCACAGTATGATAAGTTATACTCTCTCTCCCCCTCTCTCTTTCTCTCTCTCACACACACAAACACACACACACACATGCACACACTTGTTAATTATATAAATGTACAATGCCTCTCTTTTTGGTGGAAAAAGATTTTCAAAGCAATTTTGTTTATTGGCCCTTTCCCTATCTGTTTTCAATTAGTAACTCTAGATGACAACATTGCCCAGCCTGATAATCCAACTCCATTGGATTACAGCTTCCATCATCCCCTGACAACATGGCCAGTAGAGTTGCAATCTAGCACAGAGGGAAGGTGCCAGGCTGGGGAAGCATTGCATATAAGGTGTCTAAGTGTCCATATTCCTAATTTGGGACTTCATTATGAACCAGAAGCAATGCTTGTAAGAACCAGTACATCTGTGAAGAGCACAACTGCAACACAAGTTCCTGCATCTGTATGCCTTAAAAACCAGACAGATCTTGCTGTGAGATGGCTGGTGAGCAGCTTTGTAATACAAATCTAAACATATTTTTGAAAACAAAAAGACAAAACAAATCAATCCAACAAATAAAGACCAGAAAAACGGGCACTACAGGAAAAATGGAAGAGGAAGTCAATGTGGTAGTGTCTTTGAGTCACCATCCGGGCAATGTGCCTTCCACAATTTTAAGTACAAAAAGACATGGAATGTGGTCCAGGTGAAGAATTCAGCATTGTGAGAACTCCATTTTTCATGTTTTTAAAAGAAAAAGTTCTATAGTCCATGTGGCTATGAAGAGAGTCTTGACAGTAGAACTAGAAGTACCTAGAAAAAACTCCAAAGCCACGCTTTTCTAACAACCACTGGATATATATTTTTAAATGGAACGCTGACAATGTTTGACCCTAAATAACATTTAAGCAATCCAATCATGTCCTTTCCACTAGAGACAGACACAGACAGCATAACATACTAATTGCAGCCTTTTATTGATCTGTTTTTTACTCTAGCCAATGATGGTCTTATCACCGAATGAAAATCCTTTTTCTTTCTCTTTGTATTACTTGGTGCTGTATGAAGAGCCATCTAATTATTTGCAATCATAAACTCAGCTGTCTACAAACATGCTAAATTTATTCTAGTATAACAATTGAAAGCAGTCAGAATAGTAATCCTTAATTCCATAAGAGTCAATGGAAAGTAATATGTTTGTGTCATTCTGCAAGCAGGTGTGTGTATATGTGTGTATATATATATATATATAATCATTATATCTTTTAACAAGAATAAAAATTATGCAAAAATATGGTCTTACAGTTTCAAAGTTTTAAAAAATATACATTAGCTTATTTTAATACTTAGAGCTTTGTCTGAGAAATGAGATGTTTTTCATCCTGTGAATTCTTAAATTTGAGCTTTGTAAGCTGCCTTTTGTCCTAGGTTTGGGGAAAAGGTTGAATACAAATTATTATTCTAATATTGTAGTATGGGAGAGGTTGGAGCTGAACTGCAACAGCCAGCCATCACATTGTGGTTTTATATCCAAAGAACTGGTCCTGTTAATTTCTTTCAGTAGAAAAAGGGGGAAAACAATAGGGCTGTGGTACCTTTAAAGCTACTGGTTTATTTCAGCATAAATTTTCTTGAGCTACAAACCACTTTTTCAGATGCATGTAGTGAATCTGAAGAATTCATCTGAAAGATGATGCTGAAAGAATTTGGCTAATCTTAAAGGTGCCATGAGACTATTTTTCCCTTCCCTTTTAAAGAAGAAAAGAGATATTGGGAAATGAAACCCCCCTCAAAAAAATAGTTCACACTGTTACCTACAAAACAGGTAAGTTCTCAATATACTGAGGTCCTCAGAGGTCCCTGTAGATGACATTCTTGCAGTGCATTGAGCTACAGGAATATAGCTAGGCACAGCTCCATTGACACATACCCTCTCTGCTCTTGAATAATATGCACACAGCCATCAGGGAAGATCTTGCATCACTTAAAATGTGGGTTTGGAGGATTTTGGTTGTTAGTTGAAATTACACGATTATACAGTCTTCCCTCCATATCTGCAAGTTTGACCTTTGCAAATCTGATTTGCAAAGGCATGTGGTTGCCCCCATCATTCTCCTCCTCCTAATATCCTGCTAGGCTGCCTTAGGGAAATTTAATTTTTATACAGCCTACCCGATCCTCTAAATCTTTTAGTGAAATGGGATTTGTGCCTCCTCCCATTCCCTTGAATTCCTCATCTCAGGCTTGTGAGGTTTGTATTTAAAATGGATTTTTCTCCCTTTTGGGTGAGCAAAGGCCTCCCCACTGCTGGAGGGATGTCCTCTCTGCCATGTGGCTGGACATTCTGCTGTGTAATGGCTGCTGATTGATCAGGTGCTCTTTTTACTTCCACACCTCCCCTTTGGGAGGAATCTCATTTCTCAAGATGGCAACTGGAAGTATCTAGAATGCCAGAACCCAGTGCTCCACTCTTTTCCATCTGAGGGGAACGTACTGGTAAGACATTTGCCTTGTCTTTTTTCTTAACCCCAGGAGTGCCGGGGCCAGAGGCAAAGGAATGGGAAGGGGGAACTCTAGAAGGGGATGGGAGGGGGATCACAGAGGGGGACTTATTCATGGTTTTTCCACTTTTGCAACTGTTTTGTACCCCACACCTTCATAAATGTGGAGGAGACACTGTACCTACTTTTTTAGACTACAGCTCTCAGAATTCCTGAATCCTACTATGAAGTCCACAATGGGCTGGAGGTGGGGGTCACCATCAACAAGCTGCACTCACAACAAGCCACCCACTAATTATCACTCAGAAGCAAAGGCTGGCCTACAAAGATTATTTCAGAGTGCTAGTAAAAAAGTACAGAAGGAGGCAGTCTGAAGCTGCAATGGACTCTACAGGTCAAAACAGCCACTTTGAATTGAACCTGGAAACAAACCAAACATTTGCCCAACTGAATAACAGCAACTTGATATGAACTGCTGTGCTGCCAATATGGCTGATAAGCAAGAGGTAAGCCTTCTAAAGCATAGTTCTACATGCTGCATTCTGAGCAGCAACTATTGAACTGGCATAGATTGGGACACGGTGGATTAAATTAACACATTCTACTGATATTGTGCATTGTTATCTAATAAAAAAAAAAAAAAAGCTTGACAAGGATCCTGTCTCCATAAGTGATCCTTTGTTCCTGGCAGTAGAAATAAAGGGCATACTTCAAGGTCTAGCTGCCTCTTTTGCCTTGTCAGGTTTGATGCCACCTTGGTGCCTTAAAAGATATATTTGCTGCTGCTGCTGTGTGCCTTCAAATTGTTTCCAATTTACAGTGACCCCAAGGCAAACCTATCATAGCATTTTCTTGGTAAGATTTGTTCAGAGGAGTTTGCTATTGTTTTCCTCTGAGGCTGAAAGAGTGTGACTTGTTCAAGGTCACCTAGTGGGTTTCTATGGCTGAGTGGGGATTCAAACCCTGGCCTCCAAAGTCCAGAGCTCAAACTGCTACACAACACTGGTTCTCAGTACCTGTATTAGCACAGCACTTTTCACTGAAAGTCAGGCATTTAGGGATACATTCACATGCAAATAAAAGTATCTTATTGAACAAGATGTGTTTCTTGAATTCCCTTTCCTGAGAGCCCCATTTGGTGTCTATTTGCACACCCAAGTGTGTAATTGACCTCGTTGGCCTGAGATGACTTTTCTTGTAGTTGATCAAAAATCCTAGCCGTTCTAAGGTTTGAGTGGTATTCCTCAAATCCCTGAGCAACTTCTCTTGAGAACTTGCCTTCACTAAAATATCGTCCAGGTATGGGTATAGATGAATGCCTTGCTGTCTCAGAAATGCCACCAAGGGTACCAATACCTTTGTAAACACCTTTGGAGCTGAGGCCAACCCAAAAGGTAAAGCCTTGAATTGGAAATCCTTGTTCATATACTGAAAACTTAGATACTTCCTGTCCAATTCTATCGTGGGCACATGTAAATATGCCTCCCTGAGATCTATGGATGCTAACCAATCCCCCACTCTCAAAGTTTCCTTTATATTTTGCAACGTCTCTATTTTGAACCTCAGGTGTCTCACAAACTGGTTGAGGTACCCAAGATTCAAAAGCAGGCCAGAAAGCTCCTTTGCTTTTGGGAGCCGCGAAGAATGTTGAATAAACTCCCAAGAACCACTGACTCTTTGGAACTTCGTCTATTGCTCCAGTATCTATTAGATGAATTATTTCCTTCAGAACTATTTCCCTCTTTTTCAAATCCTTCAGCACCGGAGAAGACACATATCTGCTTTCCAGTACTCTGTTGAACAATATCTTGTAACCTTCCGTTTGAAACCACCGACTACTGAAAAGCAGCAGTCTTCTTCCTACTTCCAACTTCTCTTTGTCAGAACTGAGATCTACCCTTTCTCTGAATAGATCCTGCACCTCTTCCTTGTCCTTGGTTTGATCTACTAAAAAAGCCTACCTGTTCTATTGAATTGTCCTCTTGTTCTATTCCACTGTTGTCTTCCAAACCTAAAATCTGTTTGTCTACCATTACCTCTGCCCCCTCAAAACGAATAATATCCCCCTCAAAAAGGCTTCTTTTCTATTTTCCTTTTTTGCAAAGTTGGCATAACTTGCCTCTTTTCTTTACTTTCCACTAATACCTTCTCTAATGCCTGACTTCCAAACAGCAATCCCCCTTTAAAAGGGACAAAAGCCAAATTGTTTCTGGACTTTTGGTCAGCTTCCCAATGCTGCAATCATAGAGAACGTTTCACCACTGTTAGTGCATTGATGTTTCTAGCCCCAAAGGCCGCAGTATCATAACTTGCATCTGCCACATATTCCAAAACTTTCTTAACCCTTTCCAATGCCTTACATAAAGACCTAGATTGTACCTCTTCATGCTCCATAATTTCCTGCATCCACAATATTGCAGCCCGAGCAAACATAGATGTAGCAACTGAAGCTCTTATAGCAATCACTGAGTACTCATGAGCCTTTTTTAATGTAGAATCTGCTCTATACTCATCTACTTCTTTCAAAGTTGTGTCTCCTTCCCGGGGAACCAGTGCCCCTGATAAAAGTCCCGCTATCGGACCATAAATCAGTGGGATTTTAAGAAATTCCAACTCCTTTTTCTCAAAAGAATAAAGTTTGTCTACATATGTCAACCTCCTGCAAGTATTTAAGGAAGACTCCCACTCAAGTTGAATTAATTCTTTGAACATTTCTGGCATTGGAATATCTGTTCCATGTACTTCCTTCATCTTCAATACTGATGCTACCTTCTTGTCCTTATCCTCCTGCTCCTTTTTCTTTATCACTATCCAATACCAAACTCAATGTATTTAAAACTCTCCTGAGCAAACTCTTAAAACTATCTGTTTGAAATAACCTATTTGTCTCCAAACCTAATTCCTCCTCTTCTGTAGAGTCATCATCACCCTCAATTTTGAAATCCTTCTCTTCATCCTGACTACCAGAATCATTCCTAACCTCTTCCAATGAAGAATGCCTAACCTTCTTCACACACTTCCCATGTCTATCCACTATGTTCTCTTCCTAGCTATCGGAATGTACATTCAACCTCCTTTTCTTCATTCTACTCACACCAACATCCATCTCATCATCATACTGATGATCCAATAATCGCTTACCTCTCTCAATTGCTTCTCTATTATCTATACACAAATTATCATTCCTATCAGGAATTCTAGATTTATTATTCATTAATTCAGATGTTGATTGCACATTTAATGAACTCATGTTTCCCCATCATTAACTGGATTTTTCCAAGATGACATCAATGAACTTAATTTATTGGAGACTGCTCTCTTAACTAAAAACTATAACTCTTTTTCATTTGTCACATGAGAACAAGAGGCTGATGACATGCTGGCACAAGGTCTTGTTTCCTTGTATATATGCCTATGTTCTCCCCCTCCTAAATATGGTTCCTTGTGAGCTTCTTCAAACATTTGTCTCACAAACCTCATATATTCAGGTGTCCAGCCTTCCATTAAAGAGGAAGGAGCCCCCATCTCACTCCACATTGATGTCTCCATTCTTCCTGAATTGCTCTGAAACAATGCAGGAAGAGAGGGGGAAACCACGCCTGCTCTAAACGGCTGCTGAGGGGCTGGCGAAAATGCTCATGCTCTGTCAGTAACTCTCTCTGCATCAGCCCCTTCCATCAACTCAGGGCACTGTGCTAAGACTTCTGAGTATGATCAAGCTGCTGAGGGACGCTCTCCACGAGCCCCTCCCACCTCCACAGAATCATGATGCTCAAGATAGTGGTCTGAAGCGACCATCTGAAACTTCATTCCAGCTGCTGCTTTTTTGCTCGCTTTAAAGGTGGATCTTTTGGTAAGGCGTCCCTGCTTCTCTTCTTTGGAGCAGTTCCCTTCACTCTACCTGCTTTACCTTCCAATTTCTCACCTTGCTTAACATTACAAGACTCTTGTATTTCCATATCACTCTCACGTGATGAAACAAACACTTTCCTGAGTGCCTCTTTCCTTTCCTCCTCAGACATCCGTGGATCGGCGGTCATCTGGGAGCTTTTTTGTTTGATTTTATCTCTTTTCTCCAACTCAGAGCCAAGTGGATCAGCTGACATCTGAGTAGACCCATTTTTAGCACTCTCTCTTTTTGAATCCTCAGAGCCTTGCAGAGCAGCGGGCATCTGGAAACCAATCTCCTTCTGTAACTCCAGCACTTTCTTTTTACATGACTCTGCTGATTTTCCTTCTGTCTTCTCCATTTTTCCTAACAATAGCTACTGCCCTGTCAGAGAAGGAGTTAAACCCGTCCCGTTAGCTCAGCAGGAATGGAAAAACTGTCAGACGATGAGGTATGCCTGATGGTAGTAACTGAAAGAATTTTAAATCCTGCCTGTTCCTGTTAGCACATGGGGATAAACCCAATTGTTGTGGATTTCTCCTCCATGCCATCCTGAGAATAAAAGTATCTTATTGAACTGGATGTGTTTCTGGAATTCCCTTTCCTGAGAGCAAGTTGCTTTATTATGATTTTTTTTGCTGTTTTCAAGGTGCCATTTTATGATTTTACTGTATGCAGTTGTGAGTCCATTGCTAAAGAGAAGCCAAAGTAGTAGGAGGAGGAAAAGGAAGAGCACCACCAGCAACAACAAAAAGAACTGTAGTAGTAGTGAGTAGTGTAAGCAATAGCACTACTAGTAGTAGTAGCAGCAGAAACAGCAGCAATGATGATAATGAGAAATTTGGGGAAACCATGCATGGAGAGGAGCAGACTGCTTAAGAACATGAGGTTTCCTAAGTGCACACAAACAGTGTTTACTTTTATATCACTGGTGCTAACATTTCCTATCCTACAAGTGTTGACAATGAATAATTGCAGAGATTCAAGACCTTCTATCAGAAATAAAAATAATGACGGCCTGTGTGATACACATTTGTTTAAGTGTACTGAATATGTTTATCAATAAAAGCAGGCCATGTATGAAAGATAAGCTTTCCTATAAGCTGTTGGTTTTCGTATGCCTAAAATTAACTTGCTTTAAGCATGCTAAAACTAGAAATCAGAAGTCAAAGTATATTTGAATCCCCCTGCTCTACTAGTTATAAAAGGACTGCAGCCATATCTCAAGAGATCAATTAGATCTTCATATCGTAGCCATTTATTCGAAATGTTGCTCCATCTTCCGAAGAATGCTTCTTGTGGTGTGATTCACATGGGTATTTGCTTTAGTAACTTTGGCTTGTGTGTGTTTCATATCTTTAGTAAAGCTTTACTTACGTAGTGGTTGGTGAAATCTTTGTCTGTTTTTGCCTTTTCATAACAGACATACGCATGCCAACCAAATCTTAAATCAGCACCTTCTAATGTCAACAGTCTTTCATTTTGTAAAGTAAACCATATACGAAAAAATATACAAGTCTAGAACAGGAAAATGTAGGAAATGTGGCATTCAGATTGGAACAATATACCACACGTGGTGGACTTGTCCAAAAGCACGAGAATATTGGACTGGTATACATAAAACAATAGAAAAAAAAATTCAAATCCAATATACCATGACCTCAGAAACATACCTATTAAATGTCCTAAATGAAATAGACAATCAGATGATTAAGAAATACTGGAGAATCTTACTTTATACGATAACAGCTGCAAGAATATGCAAAATTATGGAAAAATGAAGATGTTCCTCAAATTGAGCAATGGTTATACAGTTTACTGGAGATGAAAACAGCGGAAATACTATCTCAAAAATTAAAAAACTGAACAGAACAGAACATAAATAACGAATGGGCTCCAACTGATACTTATCGCCAACGTAACAACTGAAATAGGATTAGTTGATACAGTACATATCCATAGGAAAATGTAAAAGGGGAAAATTACTATATTAGGATTTGAGGGTGTTAAAACATCTATAGATGAGTTATCATTAGATTACTTTGAGGTTAAGGATCTGGAGCAAATGTAATAATGACAAATGTAGAAGTATGTTTATAAATGAAACAAACAAATACATTACAATGCTAGTGGAAACGCTGGAAGATTAAGAAAATGCGGTAAATTCGCATATGTAAATATAGTAGTATGGTTGTTACTTTCTCTTTTTTTAAATTTGATGGTTTTGTATATAAAAATGATAAATTAAAAAAAATAAAAAATAAAAAAGAGATCAGAAATGCCCAAGCACTTTATTTTTCTTATATTGTACAAAAGTACTGCACAGAAAATGGAGAAAAGGGGTTTAAATGAAAACATCTTCTAGGATAAGACAGCGCTGATTTAATACAATTCCATTCTTTAAAAAACCAAACCAAACCAAAGAAACAAAACCACCAGTGTTAATATCTATTAGCCAAGCAACAGTGAAATAAATGTTCTGAATCCTGTACCTCAAACCTGAGCTTCTGATTAATAGTGCATGTAAAAACAAATAGCTTCTCAAGTGAGTAGGTATATTCATATGTTTCAAAGGAAGTTATATGTGCCCCGGGGTCCAGTGTAACTGCCCCCAAACCCTCCAAGATACACAAAAATTCTCTTGTTCTTGCTAGCAGGACAAAAATTTATAATACTTTTCATTCTCGACTGCAAGAAAGATTTACATACATTCCTACCTCTTTCAAAGGTGGTTTTCTGTTTTTTTTCCAGCTAGCTTACCAGTACCAGAATATGTCTAGTCTCAATTCACAGTCAGTGAGTGACTATCATTTTTATTTCTGATACAAGAGTACTCCCTTCCTCCCCCACCATCCGTTCAATTTTTCAAGGCACCTGTGATCCAGCTATCTTCTGGACAGTACTTCTCATAAAGACTCTTTGTGATTAAATTCAATTTAACAGCACTATATTTATTTAAATTACCACTTGTTCTCAAAATAAGAATGTCACCCCACAAACAAAAAAATATAGTCCTCCCTCCACATTTGTGAATTTGATCTTCAGGAATTTGGCTATTTGCCAAGTGTATATGCTTTCCCCCTTCTCCTTCTCTCATTCTCTTACATTTTGCCGGGTGCAAAGAAGGAAGGCAAGCATGCCCGGGAAAAAGGCAAGGGAATGGAAGGGGAGGCACATGTGACCATT
This sequence comes from Iguana delicatissima, assembly GCA_948472985.1. NCBI lineage: Eukaryota > Metazoa > Chordata > Lepidosauria > Squamata > Iguanidae > Iguana > Iguana delicatissima. The sequence continues at coordinate 671,461 of CAOKZL010000174.1, forward strand.
CCCCTCTCTGGAGCTCCCCCTCCTGTTCTCGTACACTTGGCCCCAGCAAGAGAACTCCTGCCAAGGCAAAACACTAGGGAATAGAGGGTAGGAGAGGGAAGGCTTGAGCAAGTTTTCCTTCCCCCTGGAGCTCCCCCTCCCATTCTCATGCATTTTGTCCTAGTGTGGAGACCCCATGCTGAGGCAAAACACAACAGAATGAGGGGGAGGAGTCCCGGGAATGGGAAAGGGAACATGCAGGGGGAGTTATTCATGTTCTTTCCACTTTTGCAAGGGTTCTGCACCCTAAACCTTCGTGAAAGTGGAGGGGCCACCGTAATTCCACAAAACAGAAGACCAACAGCAGTATGCTGGACCTTAGAAATGGTCAAACAAGCAGCAAATGAAAGGAAGTGTATAAAACTACATATAGCTAATTTGATACATTGGGAAGAATATGCTCACATTTCTCTACAACAGGTTTAAAGTAGTTAATCCTATGAGAATTAGTATATTTGTATCAGCTTTCCAACAGATCTGCTTTTTCAATAGTTTGCATTCCACACAAATATTCAGCAATTCAATATCTGTAATTATCTATAAAGCTTGAAACACTCGTCACATAGAAAGAGGAAGAAAAATGTGATGGAGCTTGTTTCCTCTCATTTACCTGCTACCAAATTTTCCTAAACTAGTACAAGTAACTGTCAGAGGCTATAAGAATGCATTAGTCCTCCAGGAAACCTTGGAGGGACCCACATTCTCAATGCAATCCTCTGAAAAAAGTCAAAATTTTTATCTCTAAATGCCCTATCGGGGACTTGGGGTTATTTTGGGCAAATGCTCCCCTGGCCCCAAGTCATTTTAGGGCCAGAAGAAGTCATTTTTTCGAACAAAGGAAATGATACAGATGCTACTTCCTGTTCTTTTTTTAAAATGGTTTCTCCTTGGCCCAAAATGGTGTAGTGGTAGGGGGACCGTGAAAATGTCTCCATGCCCCTAGAAATGTTTGGGGTCATTCTGAAAGTTGTAAGATTATTTTCAATTTCTTTTTGATTCCTGGAATCTCTGGGAATCATACTTCGCCCACTAAATGAATCAGATTTGTGCTCATAAAACAGCAGGAAAATAATGCTTCTAATCAACTGCGAACTTTCAAAAACTATGTCACAGTTTTAGCAGGCCACCAATAGAGCAACCAACAAATGTAGACATGTCTCTAACAAGGCTCAGAATTTAAATTACTTCCTTGAACCTCTAAAGGTAGATGATCATAAACCAGAGAAGACACGTAAGTAATAAATGTTTGCCTTCAGAATAAGAGGAGAGTGCAAATTATATTTGTTTTGATGAGTTGCAAGACAGATCCAATACAAGAGAAGTGCACTGTGCGCTATGTTTAAAATATGTTTTTAACTGTTTTTAACCCCAGTTTTTAAATAATACTGTTATTTAATTCTTCTTTTAACTTTTGTAAAATAAGGTTTTAACTTAATCTTTTTAAAAATTGCTATGAGATACCTTGAATCCCATCTCAAGAGAAAGATGGGGTATAGATTCAATAAATAAATATCACCAAATCTATTTCAGTATAAGTTTAAAGCTACTAGGCAAGCGAAATTTGCTATAGGCTACTCCCTAACAGAAGCTGCTATAACATAAACTTCAGGGGAAATAATGCAGGTACCTCACTATCCAACACCCCACTGTGAGATGAAAAGAAGCTTTGAGAAGTTTCTAGAGTTAGAGTTTAGAGTGGAGGCACTAAATGTTCCATGCACTACTGTTTAGCTTGGATACTTTTCAGGTACATTACTTACAGGATCAGAAGGCCCACAGAAGTCTCTGAATGCTTTTTCAGAATCAACCTGTCTAATCTCTAGAGCTATACAGGGTCCTGAGCAAAGTTCTACAACCATTTCCTGTAAGCAGAAACAAAATTACATGATTAGGTAAACATATTATTGAACACTGTGTATTCTTTTGCACTAGAGTTGCCATTCCAAGGCACCCTGAGCCATCCCTAAGACTTCCGCATATTACAGTTTCCACCCTCATCAGCTGCAACTATCATGGCAGATAAACCCATGAAATGATGTCATCATGACATCAGATACGTGATTCCAAGAAGTATGGGAGAGAAATTAAAACCAGCATGAAGATTTGGCAGAGTTTGGAAAAGCTATTTTGTTGGTTAGGGACTCCCAGAATTCCTGAAGCCGTATGGCCATCGGCTGTGGATCATGCTAGAAACTGTAATAGTAATAATAACAACAATAATAATGACAACAACGACAACAGCAGCAGCAACAACAACAACTTTCATACTCTGGTTCTGCATGGCCTAATGATTGTAAAGTTGACTAATTATGACTAAACTAGTCTCTTAGGCTTAGGCAATTTTGTCTGTTCATAAAAGGGCTGGAAACAAACCTCACAAAAATAAGACAAGCCTCAAACAATCACTTCTGCAGTTTGCCTTGCATTAAATTGGAGGTGATCTACATTAAGTTGTGTTCTTTGTAGCTCAGATGAAATGCAGAAATGAAGTGCAGAAATGTAGAATTATAGTCCACTCATGGGTTTGCCTTCCATTATATAAAAAGAATCTGCAAAACTGCCAATTAATATTCTACTAAAAGGGGGAAGGAAGGAGAGACAGTTTATAATATGTACTTACAGGATATTCAGCAACAACACCTTTGTAAATTGCATAGAATTCTTCTGCATTTGCACGGTCCATATAGAACTATATATAAAAAAAGAGAAAGGACAGGTGTCATTCTCAATTACTTTTAGGACAGAAAGATGATTTCTAATTGTTTGCAATAGGTACAATAGTACCAAGGCTGTTAAGAGAATGAAACAAGTACAAATGCTGTAAATTTTACAGTTCCTCTCTTTTTGGGACATATACAAGCTGAAAAGGCTTCAATATATATATATATATATATATATATATATTTCAATTAATCCCTCTCAGGCTATTATTTACCAAATAAGCAGATGGAAATAAAAACAGCCAAGGTGCAAGCTGTCATTTGACACTGCTGCATGTTTCACTTTTCATGAAAATGAAAGAGGAACAAACAACTACAATGTGTATCCATATCAGAGACAAGGTATATGACACAAAGATTACCTAAGAACAGTACATTTGGGAGCATTATACATTCTGTGACCATCACCTGGCTTCAGATCAGTTTACCTAATGGAACCATCTCCTCATGAGAACATCTAGTCTAGTACTGTCACAACTGACTAGCAACTGGTGTCTGGGAGCTTTTTCAACCCTATCTGGAGTTACCAATGATTGAGACTGGAGGTGATCTACAGCCCCTTCTATATGAATTTCCCCAAATGCCAATTTTCTGGAGAAGTCCTTGTCTCAGTTCTGTTATGGAATAGCAAGTCTTTGGCATGGCTACAAGACAGGTAGCATGCCTTTGGCAGGGCTACAAGATAGAGTTTTATCTGTGGCTTGCTTTAGAATCCTCTTCCTTCCATGGTCCACGTACTCCCTTTGTGCTAACCTTTCACCATCAAGCATGGATGCATTCAGCAAGAACAAGAGTGGGCTAACTCCAGAAGCTCAGAGACCAGTTTAAACACTAACCTCTGGCTGCACCACTCCCCAGAACTGCACCATTCCAAAAATAAAATCAGAAGTGGCCAGGAATCCACTTCTAAATCTAGTGCACCAGCTGCATCTGCTCCTGGAGACATCAGATCTGGCCATAGTGACACAGGATTACATCCCACTCAGATAACTGTAAGACATTCTATATAGGGCAGCATTTGGAAACTGTTTGGAAACTTCAGCAGGTTAGCAGCCTGCTAATTAGCCAGGCTGCTAATCAGAGCTGGTTAAAAGGAATATATAAGATCCTTGCTGAAGCAGGTTCATTGGTTATCATACAGTTTCCAGGCAGAATGCAAAGTTCTGGTTATGATGTTTAAAGCCTGACACAACTTGGCTCCTGTCTATCTAAAAGACTCTTTTTATGTATGAGCCAGTTTCAGTTTTAAGATCTTCAGGACAGGACTTTCTGTAGGTCCCACAACTGTCACAAAGACTCCTGTGAGGATACAGAAGAAAGCTTTCTCAGTGGCTGCTCTCAGGCCGTGCAACTCCCCTCCTTGGAAGGCCCAGTTGCGCCCCTCTCTGCTGCTTTTCTGTGGGCAGGCAAAAGCCTCTTAATTTAAGTAGGATTCTGGGTCTTAAATTATTTGGCAGAAGAGTGTTTAAAAGTAGTGCGCTGTCCTTTTACCCTTTTAAATTATGTTTCAGTGTGTTTTGCTGTTTTTAACCATGCACTTTTTAAATATAATTATTGTTTAATTTTTTTAAAAAAATTTCATAAAACAAGATTTAAGTTGTACTTTTGTTTTGAATCATTGTCAGCATCTCTGGCTCCCAAAGAGGAAATAAATTTTAACTTTTGTAAGCCACCTTAAGTCCCAGATGGGAAAATGGTGGGGCAAGGATGGTGATACAGTATAACATATATTTTCACAAACCAAGCAAGATGAAAGCACTGACAAGCAGACTAGAATTGTTCTCATTTTACAGGTGGAAAGCTAGTTAGTATGACGAACCTGATGGGAGGAGGTCTTGACAACAGAGCCTCCTTGGCAACTGAGAGTGTTTAAGCTGACTGGCTGCTGAAACGGAACCTTGGACAGCCCAGGGGAGGGGCTGGTGGAAAGAGAAAAATAATGGATTTTAATGGTCTGGTGTGTGTTTGAAGAGGAGTGTGATTTGTGGTGTGTTTGAGGGAGGTTGGAGATTTGAATAGCTCTGTGGAGGAGAGAACTGAGAGAAATTGGGTGTATGAAAGACAGTGAATGAACTGAATGAGAGAGAAAGAGAGAGAGAGAGAAGAATGGTGTGCTGTTTATAAACATTTAGATACAAAACACATTTAAAGCAACAGTGTTACAATAAATGTTTGAAGTTCTGTGTTCCTTAAAACAGTGTCACAGAGTCTCGTTCTGAATTCTGGAATATACATGCTACCAATAATATTATCTTGATCTTAGTGCCAACAGTACCACAGTCTTGGAAAACATAAATCACTGCTGATCCTTACATCTGGGAGAAGGACAGATTTAGGGAAGGCAGTAAAGTGGGAGAGTCCTGAAAGGAAGAAGCCAAGGAGGGACAAGAGTGAGGAAGGGACTGCGTTCTCAAGAGAGGGAGAACTGAGGCAGACCTGTTTGTCCTGGCCCTGGCTTGATTCAGAGATCTCCCTGGCTGTTCAGACCTGGACACAAAGAGGTGTCAGGTTGGGCAGGCCTTGAGCGTGAGGCTTCGGTGTGCCTTTTGCACTCGGCACTGACAGGCGGGTTTTTTTCTGGGTTTTACAGTTAGGCTAAGCCACCAAGACTATTCTGAGTCAGTTAAAAGTTTTCCTGTGTGAGAGCTCAGATTTTAACTCATGATCAAATGAGACAAAGAACCATAGATCTTGAAGTAATCCCTAGGATCATCTAGTCCAATATGAAGCACCTGTAAGTGGTGGGCATCCAACCTCCAGTTAAAAAGAGTCCACTATCCTCTGAAAGAGTCCAATCCATTGTCAAACAGCTCCTACCATCAGGAAATTCTGATGGTTAGTTGGCATCTCTTTTCTTCTAATTTGAATCCATTGCTTCGGCTCCTGCCTTTTGGAGCAGCAGAAACAAATTTCCTCCATCTTCCGTGTCAAAGCCTTTCAGATATTTGAAGATGGTTCCACCATCACCTCTCAATCTTTGCTACTCCATGCTTTCTAGAACTTTTATTACCTTGATTGGTCTCCTCTCAGGATGTTGCAGCTTGTAAGAGGATATCATTCACCCACCAGTTCTCTTCTGCTCTGGGTATTACACATCGTGTGTGTGTGTGTATGCGTGTGGGGAATATTGAGATAGCAAGCCTCCACACTTGTACAAGGTGTGCAGCCACTCATACGATCCCTTCTTCTCTGCCAGAAACAGCCAGACATTCCTCAGCATGTACCATATGCAGCGAGTTTGTAGCAGCTGTATTCAAATGGGGTTTCTCCCAAAATCAGGCTTCTCCTCCCCAAACTGTGATGTTTGGAAAATGTAGTGTAGTGGAGTGCAACAGACAGATCAGAATCTACTAGCATATCTGCTCTAATTTGTTGTAGAAGTGTGTTTGACTTCCAGTTATTTTAAAGTGAAAAACCCCAACCCTTTCTGTTAATTTGGGAGGTATTCAGCAGACGAATATCCATGAATGAGCTGTGGGTATTATATTATATTATATTATATTATATTATATTATATTATATTATAACTGCAGGAGTGCAGATCGGGAACCCAACACCACTGAGAATTATGTGGGTCTACAAGGAGTTGCCATAATGCAAGGTAAGAAGGGAAAAACATTCAAAGGTAAAGCAACCATGCAACTCCCATGTTAAAGGGATTAAGATATCACTGTACAAGAGGATGCAGGAGATGGTGGAGACTAGTCCCCACCCTGACATTCCACCAGACAAGAATTCCGAACAAAAGACAAGAATCATAGAGTTAGAAGAGACCACAAATGCCATCTAGTCCAATCCCCTGGCATGCAGGAAATACACAATCAAAGCACTCCTGACAGACAGCCATCCAGCCTGTGTTTAAAAACTTCCAAAGAAGGAGACTTCATCACACTCCAAGGCAGTGTATTCTGCTATCAAATTGCTCTTACCATCTGCAAGGCTGAGATTTCAAATCCTCCATCAAGTATTGATTTTATGATCTTCCCGGTTACACCTGTGAACATTTTAAAAATGAATGAAAGAAAGAGAGAGAGAGAGAGAAAGGTCAGAAGCTTTGTGGATATTTTCTGGACACCAAATTCTTAATTACTGGAACTATCCCTGTATGGTCATTCAAAAATTTATATATTTATTTTTGTGAAAACTTGTGACTTGTAAAAACATCTAGGGAATATGAAACAGAAAAAGATTAAAGGAAGGAGTTCCTGTTAAATCTAAAAACCTGTAACACAACCAGGGAAGAGAATGCCATTATTTGTAGTCCAAGTACTCCAAAAATTATTCTTTCTGAGAGGTAGGTCTAACTGAAATCAATAGACCATATCTTCAAGTAACCACTGTGAGGACTGGTCTACAACAATGATTATTCATACCTTCACGTCCTGATTAAAAGAAATTTAAGTTTTGCAAACCACCTGTTACTGCAGGTTAGGCCTCCTTGGAGATAGCATAAAGATATCATTTTGATATCAATAATTTGGCTCTCTTCCACCACCCCTCTCCACGTGTTTGAGAGGCCCCTGGACAAGCCCAGAACTAGGCTCTGCCATCAAACGCTGCAATATTCCAAGACCATACAGGCAGGCCAGAAATAGCCAGATCACCGCTTTAGGAGACTTCTCTGCAAACACCCTCATTATGTATGCACGCTGTTTACAAAGGACTCCCTGCCCTGAGCAGGTAACTTGGCAAGCTAGAAGCTTAAAGGCCAAGAACTGAGCATTTGCATACAGTCTACCTCTTTGTCAATTCGGACTTAACTCAATCATGCTAAATGGTGACCTTTCTGAGACATTGTCTCGCACCCAAAACTCATTGTTGCCCCCAAGTAAGGCAGAGCCTGCAGTCCCAATTCACCCTATAAAAACCCCAGAGTCCGAGACCTTCCTCAGATCGCTCCTGAGTTTCAACCCGTCCTGCTGCTGCTGTGCTTGGCCAGCTCCCTTCAGCTAATCGAGCTGAGGTTCTTCTCTGAACCCCCGGATTCTTCCGCAAGGTCCAGGATAACAAGACAGGTGTCGTATCACCCATTTTCCCCTGAAAGTCTCTATCCTTAATTCAATCTCTAATCTCTTAGTTAACTGTGTGACTGTGGTGTCTTTAATATTTGTCTGTATGCAATAAAACATCCTTTGATTACTTTGAACCCATCTGGCTGCTTGACTGACCTGACCCCGTAAATGCTGGGTTGTAAGATCCCACTAAGTTACCCTGCCTCTCGCTAGCTTAAGTGAGTGCTCCAGCTAATTTTCCCCAAAATTGTGTTTTATTGTTTGGTTATTTAGGCATTCCTCCCAGGACCCCCAGTAAACAGGGTAACACACCCTCCTGCACCTATAGGCTTGATTACCAAATAAGTGATTTCTCACTTAATTTGCAGAGTTTTTCTATCTGACCTAACATTAGTTACAATACTTGGCCTTTGAGGAAAAGCAGGAAATAATGCAAGAAACAGGCAAATAGATGAGCAGAGATCATATGGGTTAGGGCAGATAACCAAAAGACATTAAAGGAAGACAAGTCTATACGTAAGCATTAATGTTAAAACTGAACCGTTTGGCAAACAACAGTTGCACTTCTCCCACAAACCTCTACAACTATGAATCCTATTTCTATTTTTTTTTAAACGGCGACATCTCTACCACAAACAAAAGTCCTTTTTTATTTTTGGAATAAGGGAAGCATTCAACAAATGACAAGTACCCACTCCCACCCCCCGCAAACAATTTTTAAAACCTATTCTAAAACATTAATATCTCGCCAAATAAAGAAAGTGATTATTTAAACAAGTGGGACGAGTACATCTTTAAAATGTGATTACTCTGAGAAGCCAAATCTGAGCAGCAGATTAGGTGTTAGTTTAGGATTTAATTTTTTGGTGACAAAGTACAAAAGAAATCACAAGCATTACTAAATACAACTGAAGGAATGTAATACTAATCCTAGCAAAAATGCATAACAAATAACTTTGGGTATAAGAAAGAAAGAAAGAAAGAAAGAAAGAAAGAAAGAAAGAAAGAAAGAAAGAAAGGGGAGGTTTTATGTCTCCAAGACAGCATTAGGTTACTAGGCACTAATACAGAACAAATAACCTTCAAGCACACTTTAATCAGATGAAGTGATGCGGCACAACATCTACTTTGCTGTTTAACAATTCATTCTCTTGTGACACACAAGGATAATACAAAGAAAGTAGATCTAAAATTTTAGACCAATCAGAAGATGCTGTGTGAGTCTTGGTAAGCCTGGCACATGCACAGAAACACTGTGCTGGAATAACATTTTGAGAACCAGCAATCAATTATGTGTCACAGTCAGCTACTGGACTCAGAAAATACACGTAAAGATAATGATCATTTTGCTTTTTCTTCTGTCTCTTCTTTATGGTTGAAATCCAAGGGTCAAACCTGTTCCCGGTCCCCTTCCAAACCTAGACACTGCCTCAAAAAACTGCTCTGGAGAGTCAGTAGGTCCTCCAAAGCAGGACAGAATGCAACATGAGAGAGATGCAGCTTTAAATCTGATAGAAAAAGAATAAGGGAGGGAGGGAGAAGAATTTCTATATGCACATGAAGACCAAGGAGTGTACTTGGCCTAGTTTTTTAAAATTAATTTTATTTTACTTCCCTACTCAAAATGTTAGTTTCATTAAGTTCCGTGGAACCTATTCCCAGCTAAATGTGTAAAATAATGTACCCTGAGGGCAATTAGCAATGTTTATCTTTGCATAACTGTGTTATTCAAAGATACATTCTGTGGGGACCCCAAAGGAAGAAGGATTTATGCTACCTGAAGCTGGGATTTTTTATTTTTTCTGAAAGGTCATCTTCTCACATTAGATAAAAACTACTCACTTTGATATCTACTGTCTTTGTCTACTGTCTTTTTAAACAGTGCAGCAATTTGAAGTTATCTCCAGTTCTATCAATACGAAGATTGACTAGCTGTTCTCTGTTCTCCACCAACCAAGCCTGTAACCTTTCCAGGAGATGAAGACAGGTCTGACCTCACAGCTGAATTTTGTACTTACAAGTATTGATCAAACTTTTACAACTTCCATACTCTCCGTATGCAAAGTCACTATTCTGGATACAACCTAAGACCAACATATTACAAGAAACTGCCATACCTGCTGACCCTTTTACTGTCACATCTAAAGACATTTTTTATACAAAATAACTTTACAATTATGTCTGTTTTGTCTTGCCTCTTCTTCCCTCCCGTGTTATTTTTTTAAGCATTTTGCCTGATGAAGCACATTAGGAATCTCAAAATCTTGCACATATCTTTGTCTCTTCCTGGTTGGACTAAAAAGATGTTACATAAACACCCTAAAGGCACCAGATCCTATCTTATCTTGGAAGCTGAGTAGCGTCACCTCTGGTTAGTTCTTGGATGGAAGACTGCGAGCACATACCAGAGGAAGAAATTGGCAAAAAACCTCTGAGTACCCCTTGCCTAAGAAAACCCTGTGAAATTAATGGGGCTACCATGTTGACAGGCAACTTGAAGGGACATACACATATGTTGACACAGATATTTACTTCACCCACAATGACACAGCTATTGTCAACATGGTTGTATCTCCTTACTAAGTAAGCGCTTTTGAAAACAAAGTGAAAAGTATCCATAGCAACTTTCTTTAACATAAAAATATGTAAAACACTTAATCAGAGAAAATTCTAACAACCAGTCACATTAATTTTATCCAATTCTATGCACCAACAGATAGGAATTCAAAGTTACCACAACCCAAATCCATTTATCAAACCCAATGTAAAACACATGGCAAATTTGTATTAAGAAGCTATACCAGATGTTTCTTTTCCATACAAGCCTCAAAATAGATTGTGTATAATTGTATATTTGATTATCTGCTTAACACTAGTGTTGCCACTTATTCTTATTATGGAAGCATGGAGGGAGCAAGAAGTATTCAAGACCTCATGCCTGTCCCAATTTCTGATATTTTCTGATATGTCAGTAGGTATCACTTACACATTTTCACTTCTCAGAATAACACATTCTAAAGTCCAATACCATTAAACAAAGGACTATACTATCCATGCAGGCTTACCAATATTAAGTAAAATGCATATCTTAATACAATATAGCAATCATGAATTTCTGTTGTCTGCCAACAGAATTTCCATTAAGAAAATCAGGGAGCATGAAGGGGAAATATCTGTGAAAAAGCACTGCTGAAAGTCTTGGTCCAACAGAGGGTTTCAGGAGTGTTGTAAAAAAAAGTTGTGTTTTAACCTTTGTTTTGGAGGGAGGAAAGAACATTATCGATTCACTCCTTCTGAAATTCAAATAGACCTTTCCTTCTGTGGTCTATGATATCAATGTCAACTTTAGGCAAATGATCCTTTTTCTGTACTTCAATATAAAGACATAAACATGAGGAGAAAAGGAGAATACACTTGAGAGGGAAGTGAGGTAGAAGAAGAAAGAAGGAGAAATATGGTATCTTCCTCCCATTACAAACACTGGGAAGAGAGGATCTCTGATTCCCTTGTTAGAGCCTCAGCCTATGTGGCCAAAGGCTTAATAAGGGCAAGGTTGCTGTGATAATGGGGCTTCTCATTATCTAGGCTTATCAAAGGGAGATACTTCTCTCTTCAGGTAAACCAAGGGTTAATGAGATGTTAGGATTACATCAAGGGTCACAGGGTGAGAGTTGATCAACCAAAAGGAAAGAGTCAGCATCACAGGTCACAAGGTGAGAATTGACCAACCAAAAGGAAAGAGGCGGGCATCTTGGAGATGCTTCCAGATCCTTCCAAGGAGGAAAATATAAAACTTCTGAGAGGCCATGTGGACAGAGAGAGAGAGAGAAAGAGAGAAAGAGAGAGGGGAGAGCTGGCCCAGTTGAGCTGGCAGGCATGCTGTGTCTCCTGGACCCCCCTCTCTCCTCCTTTAGACCATCTACGTCTATAACCTAATTGTGAGTAACTAGAAATAAGTAGTTAGTCGCGTTAGGAATGTTGTTATTTTGGGAATTGGCTGATCTTAAGAATGTATCTGTGCTGTTATATCTGTTTTGTAAATTCTTGTAACTAAGTGCACCTGGGAGAGGGGAGTCTCCCAAGTATATATTGTTTATTTGCATGTCTTGATTAAAACACTTCTATAAACCTCCGTTTCTCTCCATTTCCACGCCAGGGTTGGCACACGCTACATAGGACCTCTCTCACTCAGGGGAAAGAGGAGGGAGAAGATCCTTACGCTTAGAGATTAGGCAGAGTCCCTCCTGTTCTGTCTAAGTAATTCATAATTCGGGGGGGGGGTGGCAGCATACCGATAGAGTTGGGGAGATTGCCAGTCGTTCCAAGCGTGGGAATCAGCTTTGGGAGGCTGGCAAGAACCCTAGTAAAATACTGGGAAGGAATTTCCAGTTTTGCAAAGGTGGAAGTCCACTTAAGAGACTGGAAATAAACCTACAGTGTCACAGTTGCTTTAAGGACTCTTCAGATAAATCTTTGCACTCCTAAATGTGCTGATTAATAACCATTCATACACAGCATGAGGACTTTGATTCCTCAGACTTCTGTTTGAGTTAAAATGATAATCATGCTTTTGGCTGCTAATTTCCCTGTGAAGTGCTGCAAGACATACAATTTATGCAAAACACAAATATAAAGGCGATGCACCAGGCTTTCTGGTCTTCCCACGCCCCCCGCCCTTGCCTGTATTTCACTACAACTGCCTTCAAAACATAACAGATAACACTCTCCACAAATCTAGATGAATTTGGCATAGTTAGTGGATCTGGATAATGAACAGCTTTATCTGGTAATTAAGTTCCTAGATACAATGTCAGCAAATATATTCTCACCCTGTCTTCACAGACTGGGGACAACTGCCACTTGTAGTTGGTGCAGAGAGAACACATGCTAAGTATGGGGGGGTTTCCCCCAGAAATTTACAGATTACAGGGGCAATTTACCACTCTACCAAATGAGGTTGCATAGGGGCAGTTTGCATGGTCCATGTAACCTGGAAATGCATTGCAGTGTACATCTTCAGAAACAACCAAAATATTAAACAGCTGGATTATCACAAGGATTCAGTCTATAGTTAGCCTTCCTTTTTATCTAAACTTCTGAAGCTGCCTTATATCAAGGCAGATTCTTGACTTACCTAGCCCTAGCCACTCAACTCTTGACTGACAACAGTATTCCACAGTCTGAAGTAGGTGTTTATCCTTGTCATCCCACCCAAGGCCTCTCTTTAAGTCTGTAATATCTCCAGTTAAGAAAAACGTGAACCCAGCTAGCCATGTAAAAAACTGCACAAAGAGACTAAAATGAATAATGGGGGATAGGGATTGAGAGACACTGCCAGATTAAGATAAGAAATTACCTTCCTGCCCTAGGAAATAAGATAATCCATACTCAAAGACATAAATAAAACAAAGCAGCAGGCAGTGGAGACAACAGAATTAAGACTATTAAGACTTCAAAAGCATTCAGGAACAGCTTTCTAAAGCAACATGAGAACCTGGGGAGTGGAAGAGACTCAGAGACAGTCTGTACTTGATCTGTCAATTGGATAAATGTTTTTGTTCTTCCATTCCTGAATCTGGAAACTCAAAAGTCAAGAAAGTCAAAGAGACCTGATCGGCTCATGGTTTTTCCTTTAAACAATACTCTACACATCTAACCAGCAGACTGTAGAGTAATTTGATTAATCTAAATTCCTTGTTCAAAAGACTTATTATTCTGCTGCTGGTGTTGTGTGCCTTCAAGTCATTTCTGACTTATGGCAGCTCTAAGGCAAACCTGTCATAAGTTTTTTGGGGGGTCTGAAAGTATGTGATGCACCCATGGTCACCCAGTGAGTTTCCACGGCTGAGCAGGGAATCGAAGCCTGGGCTCCAAGCTCACAGTCCAATACTTGAACAATTACACCATGCTGGCTCTAGTTACCAACAGCTTCTCCAAGTTCTTTTGCCAGTCAAAAACTAAAGAATTCAAGACTCTTCATCACCTGCATTCTGCCAATCCCTTTTCTTGTTATTCTGAATCTGAGCTAAGAGCCCTCGAAAGTAGAATAATATTCTGCTGCTAAACTATCAGTTATACCTGTTAGTTACAAAAATGTAAGTTTTTCATTTTCCAGAGTCATTATCAAGTATTGCATGTTAATTATTTTGAATGGATCTGATTTAAGGTGGACTCCTGTCAATCCTTTATCTGGCTATCATGATTTTTTTTTTATCCTCTCAGATATTAACAAAGTTTTCACATGACATATATGTGCATTTGATCACTGTGTCATGTTCATGTAACAGGTACACTGGTTGCTAGGACCTAGTGCTTTGGCTGCTTAGCAACAGAGATTTCTTTATTCTATTCTAGAGCTGATTTGCAAGTCCAAAGATAAAAGTAACAGTGACTTTCCCAGAGCTTTGTCATTAGATAGGAATCCTACAAATGCAGTTGTGCAATTTAGAGTAAGCTGCTGAAGGAGACTCTACCCTAAAACTAAACATGTGTTTCCTGAAAGATTATATTCACAACTTTGATTGCAAAACTGATCAGTTACAATTACACTGCATTGCACTGTATAGTTAAATGGATAACTAGACATGTACCATATTTTTGTATAGGTATGTAAAAATGTCATTGGCAAAGGAAAGGGGTCATTTTAAATCATAAACACAAAGGTTGCAGGGAAAGATGATAGACAGCATTAAGAGGTAAAGTGGTAAAGTAGTTAAGCACGTGAGAACAACTCTATCACATAAAGAACTGATTATACTTGTAAAGATCAAATTAATTCTAGCACACAAGCAAAGAAGACATAGTACAGATTACATTTTAAGCTATTAAACAGTGAACACAATTTAGCAGCTTTCCCTTCTTGATTAAAAACACTGTCCTTCAACATTTTGCTCTGTTGTTGTTACCTTCAACACTGACAACAGTGCTGCATGGTATAGGGAGTTTCATATTCTAATCCTGTTTATGCTACCCTACAAGGAAATGCCAAACATGTCAACATGTCTTTTGTATCAACACGTGAAGGTCAAAGTGGTTTTGTGTAGTGATCCCTTGCCAATCCTTCATTTCAACTGCACTATCTATATCTGTCCTGCTAATGCTCAGATCTGTTGTGTGGACTTTGCAGCAATTAGTCCAGATTCCACATAGCTTGCAAACAATTGATGCACTGAACCTATACATGCAAAAAGTTGCCAGCTGCTTCTCAAGCAAGCTAGAGATAACATTTGTCCTAACTATGAAACTGTCAACAGCAAACTCTATTCAGGACTTCAAAAATAACAAACAGCAACAGGAACAAAGAAGATCTTTGGTCTCCCTTGGATTATAAGCATGAGCATTTTGTACTCATGTCAACATTTTATGTGATCTGTTTTGTCATAACCAATTGTGTCAAACTGACTTTCATGGTTACCTCTCTGGAAAAGATTTATACATATACTGAATGCTCACCAGATGACACAAGTTCAATTAACACCACCAATGATTTATGGCACCCACCTAATGATGGAGACCCAAATGGAATCTTCTCTTCTAAACAAAATAAATATGCCCTTTCACCAAATGCCTGGCAACCTTGCTATTTATGCCTTACTGGATATCAAACTCAACTAATTACATGTGTATGTCTATCATAACATAGCTGATGGCTTTTAAAAGCGCTACTAAGTCCCATTTCTGCTATTCTAATAAGTGTGCAAAAATTATAGTTGCCCCAAAGATTGCACGTGCAACCATTCATGATACAATTTTAATTAGCATCTATTTCTAAAATTTTGTTTTAGAAATTGTAGAAAGTGGAACGAAAGCATATAATTATACTGTAAACACTATGGTCTTACTTATTTTCCTATATCTGATGCCAAGAAAGGGAAGGATAGTTGTCTATAAAAGGTTATGTTTGGACTTCAACCATTTCCGCTAATCAGATGAAGAAAAGATACAAAGAATCCTAAGACATCATAACATGGGTTCTGTCAAATCAAAAGGAAGTAAAATATCTGTAGTTAAAAACAGTTTCTTTTCTAAAGTACTAACTGTATATGACGAGCAAAAACTGTGTGACCAACTGGATGTTACTGAACTGCAACTACCAGCAACTGTAGCCAATCTGGCAATGGTGACAAATACTGGAAGTGGTAGCTCGCCAACATCTGGAAAGCTGCAGAATCCCACCCCTGCTGTATATTTAGATATGACTGTATATTTACATTGATCTATCGGGAGTTAAAATTCTGTTTAATACAATTCTGGATACCCAGGTGGCCTGCAAAGGAAGTACATCATTGTCTTCTAATTCAGAATCACTCCTAGCCTCATATTTTCTATAAATCAACCACCAATTAATCAATAATGTGATGCTGACTATGATATATCTAATGATATTTAACTAAAAAGAACTACATTGATACTGATATTGATGATCTTATGAAGTAAAGCATGTGTAATCCTTTTTCTTGCTGATTAAAGCTCATTTAGCCATCTGCTGTCCAATTTCAGTGGCAAATCAGAATGTCAATTATTTTTAAAAAATAAGTAAGGACACTGGATCATGCAAAAAAAAAAAAAAGGCTTGCAGGGCCACATTTTATCTTCCCCACTCTACAGTAATGAAAAAAGTTTTTCCAGGATTTCAGACAGGCTTTCCAAGCCTATACAGAACCTGGTATGAAAAAGGTATTTCCAACTTATGGAAATCCTAAGGCAAACCTGTTATAGGGCTTTCTGGGAGCTAAAAGTGTGTGACACGCCCAAGGTCACCCAGTGGATTTCCATGGCTGAGTGGGAGAATCAACCCTCGTCTTCAGAGTCATAATTCAATGCTTAAACCACTACACCACTCTGGCTTACCTGTACTCTAAGATCTGGCAGGGAGCCATGTCCTTATATCTCTCCTATAGTGGAAGTACAGCTGATGGAGACAACACAAAGGCCATCTCTGTGGTCACACCTCCACTGTGGGACTGTCTCACCTTGGAGATAGATTGGCATCATTCTTAACACTGGCCATTTCCGCACTATGCTCTTATAGCGCGATTATTCCACTTTCAACATCCTATGGAATCCTTGGGTTTGCAGTTTAGGGAGGGGCCAGCCGGCCCCTCCTTAAACTGCAAACCCCAGGATTCCATAGGATGTTGAAAGTGGAATAACCGTGCTGTAAGAGTGTGGTGCGGAAATGGCCACTATTTTGCAACATGGTGACCTTCTCTAAGCATGCATTTGCTTTATCAGATTGATAAATTCAATCCAATTTTTCTTTTATCTGTTGCATTTGTCTGTTCTATACTGTTATTGTATAGAACTGTATTCTACGCTACGACTGGTTCTAATTGTTGTTGGCCAGCTGAATAATGTATAAATACCAGAAAATGGAAATATACTTTTTATTGACTAAATAATAAATGAAACGTTAACAGAGGTATTTGCAGTACAAAGAACACACTGTTGTAACACTGAAATGCTGTTGCTATATTGCACTATCCCCATCCATACAACATTTTGAGGAACTTAGTCACTATACTAAATTTCAATATGCCATAGATTTATCAAAATTATTGTAAAATGAATCATACAAAACTGTTACTCAATATTATTTTAAAATGAATCATACAAAACATGAAAGTGTTGGAGACACAGACCTCAGAAAGCTGATTGTAAGCATACATGGCAGAAATGTCTGATGATTAAGACTTTTAGGAGGTGTTTATGCAAAACGGTTTTACTGATACTATGTTTGGCTACATCCATAAATCCCCTGACAATTTTGTTGTGATTGCTAAAGCAGTTTGCTTGAGACAACACAGAAATAACTTGGAATTTAATAATTGTTCCAAATATTATGATAGCTCAAAAACAGAGATGCCTGCAGATCCTCACTTAGGGAAAGTTGGGCAAACAAGATGACAAAACTCAAAAAATATGTAAGATTTATTAATAAAAAAAAAGATACAGAAATAATGTATTAGTTTCCTTTTAATGTTATAAGGTGAATTCAGCATAAGTGTGCTGTTGCAGATGTGTTTCTGCATTTACAATAAGTAGTACAAATCTTATTGCATTGTTCTCTTTCCTCTTCACTAAAAATAGCATTTAAGGTAGATAATATGATTATTTAAATAATAAAAATATCATTCAAGTAATCACAATGGGGGAAAAACAGTGTGAAAGCCAGATGGAAACAATGTGGTCTTATACTGGTCCTAAAAGCAACAAGAATGAAAAAGAATTGTATTTTGCTGAGTATGTGTGTTCCAGAATCTAGAGGAGAGCCTGCTTTCCACATGCCAGTCTCCACAAGTGATGGTGTTCTCAAAAGGGGCTCTCCTGAACACATTAGCAGCCTGAGACATTCATAACAAGACATGCGATCTCTTAAAGAGCTAGGCCCCACACCAATTAGAACTGTCAGCTCTAAAACCAACATCTGCAATTAGATGCAGAAAGAAACTGGCCACAAGTGCAGATTTTTCAATATCAGGGTAATATGATCAACAGTTAGCATCCCAGATACTGCACTTTATACCAACACAAATTTCCATACTATCTTCAAGGTACAGGGGGCTTTATGCTGATCGCTTCATATAATTTATATTGGGTGCTTACAATTAATGTTATTATATTTTAAAATCAGTAATAAAAATAGGGAAAGAACACCTGCTGGAAAATATTTCCCTTTTTTTGTTTTTTTAAAAAGCAAAGCCAGAAACAAATACCAACAACCTGAGTTTAAGTCTATGCAGCTGTCCAACTATCCAACCTTCTTGTGGAGATTCACCTTACCTTCTTTAACTGCATGAGGCTTAATAATGCAACAGGTACAGTGTGTATATTTTGCAGTGTTTGCAGGTCCACGGCCTCCACTGGAAGGAAAAAACAACTCCAGCTCCTGAAAATCATCAGAATTTAAAGACATTTAATAACGTAGAACTGCATAGTTCAACTCATCATTATAACATGCCAACCAATGACATTTGCGATGGTTGCAGTTATAAAAGTATGTTGTGCTTTGTTATTTTACCAAGCAATATTGAAATATAGCTTCATTCCCTCATTTTCTTTTACAGCCATTTCAAAGCAAACTGTTCTTTTCTGACGGAATAGCTTTGATCTTATTTATCCTTACATGTAATTGCATCCCATAAACAGGTGATATTCCATTACACTTTGTATCTCCATGAACATAATCATTATTCATGTATCTTCATGTTTCAACCTATGCAGAGGGCTTCTTTTATTAATCATTCAAACAATATGTCCATCATGGAATTAAACTGAAAGTCACTTTTTAGAGAACACTTTTTGCTCTGGTTCTAATGACATCTATCTACTATGCCAGTGCCAGGAAAAAAATTACAAGAGTTGTCCTGCATCTGCCTCATAAGGCTCCACATATTGATAAACTGACAGTTAAAAATTCTTCTCACACCTATTTATAATCTGCTGTGCTTACTATATTTGTGTGTATTTTGCTGATATGTTGCTCTACAATAAAAAAAAGAACAGAAAATGTAACCTCAATTTGCCATTTAAAGCATAAAAGGCATTTTTTGCAATCTCACAGCTTTTTCTCCAGGAACCTACAGCTTCACTCATTTTTTCAATCCTGCTATTTTTCTGCATGCAAATATGTGCAGGAACATGCTGCAGCGGTCATATGGAGACAGGCACAGCAGTATGTGACATAACAATGCATACGGATACAGCAATTCCACTTTCCTTATCTGAAAAGAGACAGTGTCACAGCCTGATTATACAAAGAAAGCCATTTTTTGTTATGGAAAGCAGGCAGGTTTACCACGACAGAGGCTTCAAGCTATCAAGCCAACACTAAGATGCATTATTTGGTTTAGTTATTCTTTATCCTAGCAGGCAGGGCATTTTAATACCCCAGAGCACAGCATTCACATAGAACTAGACATACAAGGTAGACACTGTCATCTGGAATTTAAACATTGTCACTTGAATTTCAAGTCATGCATATATTTTTTTGACAGGCCAAAACAACTGAGACAAACACTGCCCCTACAATTACTACATTTTTCCATTGGGGTACTATTTGAAGTTCTTTTTCTTTCTTATATAAAGATATTAAAAAGTGAGATCCTCTATTCTTCATCTTTGTCACTGTTACCTTGTTCGTTGTCTCTGTGTTTTTATCTGGCCCTCATACACTGGTCTATCAACAGCTGTGAGTCACTTAATGGCCTCTAGTGTCTTATTTAACAAATGAGTCTGAGAGAGGTCTAAGATCCCTGTGCCAGAAGGACATTCCTACTGCTTATACTGCCTGGGCAAGACCTATGCAGTAAGGAATTGCCACCACTGCCTGGCCTTGACAAAGCAGACCCTACAGAATTGTATAGCCTGCCTTTGAGCAACTGCCTTGGAAGAGGTATTTAACATCTTGGACTCTGTAAGTTGCCCTTGTTGAGTTGCCATTCACCATCCAAAGGTGACAGATCAATCCCAAACAGACTACAGGTTGTTTCCAACTGCTTCCTCAGCTTCAATACCAAGCCAGGACTCAACTGTGGTCTGCCCTTCAACCCCCAGAAATCAGAGGCTTTACACATGAGCTGATCCCACTTTCAAGCAGACCGCAGGCACTGAAATGGACAAACTCTGAAACTGTGACAGCAAGAGAACATGGGAAAAAGAAGAAATGTGGACATCCTTGTTTTTCTGCCTCCAAACACTTACCTTCAAAGTTAGCACACTCATCCATAGAGAAGGAGGTGTAGGATTTTCCATTAGTCCCTGATGTGACTATGGCTATAGCTCTCCCTTGGTATTGTAAACCTTTTATAGCTCCAGTCTTTTTGCAGACCCAAAACACCCTTGAGGTCAAAGAAACAGTTGACTTGTGGGGCCACTAGCAGACCCATGAACTCCCAGATTCAGAGGCCACAGTACAACTGTTTGCCACAGACTCTGAAGATGGATTAGTTGACTCATCCCCACAATTCCAGCAGCAGTCTCAGCAACAACAGTTGGGATCACAGAAACTTCTGGACATGACTCTGGAAACAGTTCCTCATCAGTATGTTATCTGACTGTCTCCAGTAGACACTTGGACATGAGCACTAGAGTGGGCATTGCTACTGCCAAAGCACTAAGAGCTCCAGAAGGTTCTGAATCACTGTTGTGCAGGCACTAGATTCTCCACTTTTGTGAGTCACAGAGATCATGAATAACAACTGAAGTTTTAAATAAACAATGACCTATTTGTTTTACCCACCATGCTACTACCTTTCCATTGTGCTGTGATCACATGCCCTTGTGAGGCAAGAGGTTGTATTGACGACAGCAGTACTGCTGGTAAGGTTTCCTACGTCAGACAGTCTTTTGCTGAGGAGCCAAAGATTTCCTACACTTTGGCTCAGTCGTTAATCAAAATGGAGACTGCAGTCATGAAATCAGAAGATGACTATGGCCATTTCTGCATTATACTGTTATAGTGCTATTATTCCATTTCAATATTCTATGGAATCTTGGGGTTTGCAGTTTAGGGAGGGGCATTTAGAATTCTCAGCCAGAGAGCTCTTTGGTCTCAGTAAACTACAAACCCCAGAATTCTACAGGACGTTGAAAGTGGAATAATAGCACTACAACAGTATATTGCAGAAATGGCCTCTGACTTGGAAGGCCAGCTATGAAGGAATTAGACAAAATTATCAAAGTGTAAAGATATATAATTAAATACCAAAGTCAGCATTGCCCATGCACTGTATGTCAGATTCCATGTACAGTTATGAAAGCCGGACAGTGGACAAAGCTGGTAGGAAGAGAATCAACTCATTTGGGATGTGATGCTGGAGAAGAATTCTGTGGATACCATGGGCTGCCAAAAAGAAAAATAAATTATATCTTCCTGGAAGCCAAGATAATTAAACTGAGACTGTCATACTTTTGACATATCATGAGAAGACATGATTCACTAGAAAAGACGATAATGCTTGCCAAGGTGGAAGGCAGTAGGAAAAGAGGAAGACCTTACTGCAGATGGATAGACTCAGTCAAGAAATCCACAGTCCTGAATTTACAAGACTTGAGTTGGGACTGTTGATGACAGAGTGACATGGAGGTTTCTCATTCATAGGGTCACCATAAATCAAAGTCAGCTTGATGGCAGTTAACAAAAACAATTTGCTTTAGCATTAAATAAGTTTCCTTGCCTTACTATCCCATGCCATATGGACAGCATCTACTGAGAATATACTACATGGATGTTCTTTTAGTAAGCATTCATTGGCACCAATATAAAAATCAAGAGATAAGAAGCTAAGGTATGTTTTCCCAATGGGTATCACAAATCTGGATGGGTAACTCTAACCCCATGCTAATGGTGGATACAGCAGGATTATAAAATGAATTCTTCCACAAGTATATCAGACGAAACCCCGCGTTATATGCATGCATGGTAATAGATTTACTTCATTTTTATTTAAAGAGCTATATCTTTCTTCCTAGAAGAGTTTGTAGATGCTGCATCTAATGAGTTTCCTTGGCAACTAGTAGAAGGCTAGATAACAGTTAATGCTACCTTCTTATTCAATACATGATCCCAACTGCTGTGACAATGTCCAATAATTACAAAGTAAAATGAGATTATGATATTGGAATTTTTATGCACATCTAACTGAAACAGTGCAACTAACTACACAGAACAAGAATAAAGATGAACTACAGTTTAAGAAAACACCTGCATTCATTTCACACACAAAAACCATTTACAAGTAAGTATGTTTAGAAAAATAATCAATAGCAGATAGATTCTTCCAGATACAGGGAGATTCCACTTGAACCTCAGGAAGAACTTCCTGACAGTCAGAGCTGGCCGGCAGTGGAATATGCTGCCTCCGAGTGTGGTTGAGTCTCCTTCTTTAGAAGTTTTTAAGCAGAGGCTGGATGGCCATCTCTTGGGAATGCTTTGATAGGTGTTCCTGCATAGCAGGAGGTTGGACTTGATGGTCCCTGGGGTCTCTTCCAAACTCTATGATTCTATGAATTAGTTATGCTTAAAAATATTTGTTTTATTTTTCAGCTTTTATATTTGTATGTCACAACAAAGAACAGTGACACGTATGCTCTAGAAGTCCTGATTCACCATTCACTTTCCTTAGAAATCACTACTCCATCTTCTCCTTATTTTGTTTCCACTGCAAACATCTGTTACAATGCTGTTAATATGAGTTGTTATCCAAAGTTCGTATACATTCCAGTTGAACTTAAATATATATCCCCTCTTCCTTATGCACAAACATTAATATAACATTGTGGGGGGAAACGAGACTGAAACTGTCAGGAATCCAGCCTTCATTTAGCAGAGTCACACAGGGAAGTTTTTATCTAATGACTTGTGGCTTCAGGTTGGCACTTGGAATAAACATAGACACCGGTAGCTTTGAATAAAAGACTAAATACTTTACTAATGACTCTTCATTTACATCTGTATTGAGAGAGCCTGCTACCTGTCTAACTATTGAATAGGAGAATATTCGGTTTAATTCACCAGCCTCCTTGATGGGACTCGAAGCACGCGAGGAGTTCAGGGAAAGCAGCCATTGAGAACAAAGAGAGAGATCAGAGAGAGAAGGAAGGAGGGGTCTTAACTTTTATAAGACCGATGACCCAAGCAACTGTCCTGGGTCACATGATCTGAGCACCAAAGGTATTTATGATCATGCAATAAAAGACAGAAAGGCAAATGGAGAGGATCTGGCATGCAACAGAAAGGGAGGCCCTATATGGCTATAGCCCATCTGTTCTAACAACAAGATGGGTGGGGAGAGAGAATGCTGATAATTTTTCCAACAAACATTAAGTTGCGATGTAGTTCACAGCTTCCCATTTCATGTTTTGCATTGCTAGTAATAGGTGCAGAGTAATTATACTGTTTTAGTATAAACTAAACCCATGCTTCTCAAAATGGTGGTCCCTCGACAAGTGCTTGTCGCTGAGCTATTAGTTGCCAGTCCCTGGCAAGTTTCCAGAAAAGAAGCAATTGAAGCTAATGGGCACAGCACACAGGAAGAAAAAAATGCCAGTCCCTCACATCTGAGAGCTCGGGAAGCATTGATCTAAATAAACCCCAAATCTTGGTTATCAAATGAGTGAAGGACACTTGACTACAGGCAAATGAACATAGCAAGCAGCAAGCAGAACAGAGCCTTGAACCAGCAAAGCCAGGTTGGATACAGAATGAGGCTCCTGTAACTTTAATCCTTAACAGAACATTGGACAAAACAAGGAACTATATACCACTACCAAGTGGGATGAAAGTCACTGCCCTCTCTCACTCTTCCAAACTCCAACTGTCAGCCACACTTGTCCCCTCTCAACATTGTTATTGCCTTTCTGACAGAGAGCAAAGGGATGGGGCAC
This sequence comes from Iguana delicatissima, assembly GCA_948472985.1. Taxonomy (NCBI): domain Eukaryota; kingdom Metazoa; phylum Chordata; class Lepidosauria; order Squamata; family Iguanidae; genus Iguana; species Iguana delicatissima. The sequence continues at coordinate 695,618 of CAOKZL010000174.1, forward strand.
AGAGGAGTGACGAGCTTTGTTCTTGTTGGTACCTGAAAGTTGGGGTTTGGAATGTGAAGGATGACAGATACCTTCGTCCTGCTTGACCGAACTTTATAGTACCTCATCCTGCTCTACAACCTGTTAAGGATTAAAGTTATATGAGCCCTGTCCTATATCCTAGTTGGGAACTGTACCTTCAACAAAATGTAAAAATGTGAGTGACAGCTTGGGAAGCAAGGTAAGAGAATTCTGCTTTACAAGACATCTCTGTTTTCTTTCAATCCATTCTCTTAGGTTTGCAATTTTAATATATAGTTCATGACACTAAGCTCCTTTTTTAATCCCAAAGTCTGTTTTTTCATCCAAACACTTCCCTACTACACAGGACACATCTCTCTCTGTATCTATTCTCCTTCCAGAGGCCCCCTTTTTTTCCTCCCTGACTAGCCTGTGAACAAATAGGATGATGGGACACAATGTCAGGCTTTCCAAGGTTTTGGTAAATGAGGTTCCATGCCATTTCTTCCAGATGGACTACTAAAGGGAATTCAGTCCTGGCAGGGTGCCTTGCCACATCACAAGAGGGTGATGGTCTATTGCCCAGCAGTACTTGACTTCTGGCTGTGTATCGTTGTCCTGAGTTGCTAAGTAACCACTGCCTAGTTACTTCTCCTCCTCTTTTTGAACCAAGGAGAGGAAGTCAATGGAGGGAAGAAGGAAATAAAAAAGAACGTAAAAATCAGAAACAAAAAGAAGTTTCGTCTAGAGCAACTGTAGGTAGGGAAAATATATTTAACTGTTGGCACAGCTATTTTTTCTGCCATAGCATTTTACAGTCATTGTTACATTCAGCTCAGCATGTTACAGCTGCAGGAATACAACACAACAAGGAAGATCTCTTTCATACTACCAATTATAGTACTTCAATATCACCTTCAAATGCCACGGCTCCATTCTACAGAATTCTGGCATTTGTAATTTCATGAGGTATTTAGACTTCTCTGCCAGAGAGCTCCAGTGTCTTACCAAACAACAAACTCCAGGATTTCATAGGATGCAGCTATAGCCATTAAAATAATATCAAAGTGCTGCAACTTTAGTGTGGGGAAAAAGCATGTGGATTCTCCTATTCGCCGTCCTCACTTTTATCCATAATCTTACGGCTAAACAACTACAAGAGGGCATATTAAGAAAGCAGAAAAACTGGTAGCCTGAAAATTAACACTTCCAGGTAGTAAATAAAAAAGTAATTATACTGTAAACAACAATTAGCTCCCCCAGTCACCAGAAAGAAATGTTTTTCTGCAGTAAGAAAAAGAACTATCAAAAAATAAAATGCAGAACTTTTGTTTAGTCTCCTTTCTTATTTATGGCTTCCTCACTGACTACAGTGGGAAAATTTAAAATGCCCACAACTTTTCAATTTTTGGCACAACTGCACAGATTTTGTATGCAGATTGTCCCCTTCTGAGGGGATGAAGTTTATGAAATACCAGGCAAACAGACAGAAAAGATTTTACACTTGGCACTTTCAGATTTATATACTTTCTGGAAAAGGAGACATAAAGAAATGACTACACCTTTATTTTTCTTTTTTGACTGAACTGCATGGCATTTCCAGGCATCAGAAAGATCCTTTAAGACACAGGTGGAAGAAGGAACTTGATGACCTGGTATTCATTAAGACCACTGTGACAATGCATACTCCCAGGTTACCTTTTCATACCCTAGGACTCCTGCCTGGAACTTATATGTTTTACTCAGTCCTCTCCAAGTGTGCGTAGTAGAAGTAGTTGGGACCCAATAAATCTGACAAAATATAGTCAAACGGTGGTTAAACAGAAAAAGCTTCATTTTTAAGGTTTCTAATTAAGCATAAGCAATATTGACTGAATTCACTATACTCAGTTCACTCCTGTAAAACTGAATCTTTCGTAATCTTTTTATAAACTCTACCTCATTCACCCTCCTACCTGGAGATGTGAAAGCTCAGGAAAAAAAATTGTTTTCTTTCAAAACACATACAAATACACACACACACACATACAAATACAGAGGTGTTTTTCTTAATTTTTCCCCCAAAACCTTTTCTTACTGGGAAAGTTGCAAATTGATGCAATTTTTCTAAAAATGCACTTGGGAATAGTTCTTTTTAGAATGAACAATAAACATGTTTAAAATAAGGTAAATATATTTTGTTGTTGTGTGTTTTCAAGTTGTTTCCAACTTATGGTGACCCCAAGGCAAATCTATCCCGAGGTTTTCTGCATCTGAGAGTATGTGACGCACCCACGGTCATCCAATGGGTTTCCAAGGCTAAACGGTGGAATCAAACCCTGGTCTCCAAGGTTGTAGTCCAACACTCAAACCACTACACTATACTGGTTCTCTTAAATATATTTACTCCCTCCTAATTTTTATAAAAAAATATATTGCAAGAAGACTTTTATGTTAGACAATGTACCATATCTAGTAAATGTAGTGCTTGATTTTGGTATCCTTTTCTCATTTCTTTTTATGTAAGTGCTTCACATCTGCTGGCACAACAGCAATTAGAGACAAAATAATTTTCTTTGTTCTACTAACAATGACAGTTTCTTCAGTTTTTATTGTTTTTTGCCTGCTCCTCAAACAGTAGCAAAATCTAACAGGTTCCTTACTGTTCAGGATGTTGTAGCTTCACGTGTTTTTAAAAAAGGTTCATTTGTAACCATTGTCTGATTAAGCTGTACTTCTAATAAGCCAAATATGGTAATTTTATGTCAAACAAAATTGTGTAATTTTGTTATACGATTTACAATAATGCATTTTATGTTCCACAGCAAGAACATGATTTTAACTCTGGGCAAGATTCTAATATCACATTTTTTGAGGGATGGGACAAATCTAGAATTTCCTGTAAGGTTCTGGGAATCCACGAATCTCATGAATCTTGAATATTTCGAATCTTTTTTTAAAAAGCATTTAAAAAACAAGGGAAAGAAGGACAATCTTGGGCAAGACACACTCTCTCAGCCTCAGCAAAAGCCTAGGCAAAGGCAAACATCTCTCTAAAGAAATCTGGCCAGGACAACTGTCATACTTTTGCCTCAGGATCTCCCCAGATTGAAAATGACATGAAGGCCCTTTCTACACAGGCAGGAAAATTTGGATTAATCTCATATTTTCCTGCCTGTATAAACAGGGCCATATACTGCAGTACAGAGATAATCCAGGTCAAAATTGGTTTTTCTTTGCATAGCTCCTTATGGCATTCTGCGGTTTGAAGTTTGATGATGCACCAGCACACTTTGGCAGAGAAGGCTGTGACATCTTGTAAAACTACAAACCCCAGAATTGTGTCTGAAAGAGCTCTGCACAGGAGCTATGCAAAGGAATGTTTCAGCTGTCTTTGAAATCTCAAGAAGACTGTACCCTCCAGCCAATCAGGCCTTTGGCGGGCCTTGGAGGCGCCAGTTTTTAAACACAATGTTTCCTTTCTGCTACATGCGCTTTGTCATGTGGCTCATGACAAACATTTCACTTCTCATCCTATTCTAGCTATAGGTGTACAACCAGGCACTGGTCTTGTGGAAGGAGGTACACTGGCCTACATGTGGCAATCCCTGGATCAGATTGTGTGACTTTGCTCTCTGCCCCATTACTTCTGATAGGCTTCAGACCCACTGACCCCAGTATTTATACATGCCATTGATTTTCAGCACAGAAAATAATGCTGAACTTAAATATTAAATGTTCAATTTAAATATATTAGAATAAAACCTCAGATGTTAGCAAAAACTATTATTACTTAATTAATTACTAATTATCACCTACTTGCCATCTCCCCTTGTGTCTCTGTTCTCCCAGGTTTTCAGGCGTCCTGGTCTCCCAGGTTTCAGGCATTCAGGTCTCCAACAAACTATTTAATTGGTGAATCCGAAAGATTCAATTTGCCTATTTTGGTGCATGGATTCAGATTTGCGAATCTCAAATCCTTCCCAAGGATTCGAGGATTCAGCTGGCCCATTCCTAATTTTTTTCTTCATTTTTTCTGAAAATTTTCACTGTTTTTTTTTTTAAAAAAAAATTAAACTCCCCATCCCAGAATTTCCACTTCTGGATATTTTGCACCTCTGCTCCTACTCTCCTTCTCCTAGCTGCATAGAAATCACACTATCTGGTTTAAAAGGTCGGAGAAAAGAGGCAGTGTAAAGTGAATGTCCCCGTACAGTTTCTGCTTCCAGGACGGAGGCAAGAACCAAGCTGATGTTCGGCGTGGCGATTGGGGCGGCTAAGAAGAGGTCGACCGACGCCAAGAAGAGCAAGAAGCGAGAGTGCGACAGAACTGCGGCGTTTGATGGATCCCCATCTTCTTGGCCGTAAGACTCGCCTTGACAAGATGATCCATGGCATCATCTGTAGTCGCATGGAACAGGCCCTGTCCCTCGAAGGGTAAATCTTCGATGTGCTTCCTGCTGTCCTCTTGGAGCCCCACAGATCGCAACCAAGCAAATCACTGAAGGGCGATTGCGCCAACCATCACCTGGGTTGCTCCCTCAACCGCATGCCGGGAGGACAGGATCTGTTGGTTGGACAAGGCCACCGATTCGTTGTAGAACTGGATGGCGCCTGTCCTATGGTCATCTGGGAGATGGGCCAGCAAGGGATAGAACCTGTTCCAGATGTTGCACTGGTAGGCAGAGAGGTAAGCCTGAGTGTTCGAGATCCTCACAATCAAGGAAGACGCAGAATAGAAACGTCTACCAAACAAATCTAACCTGCCACCTTCCCAATCAGGCAGAGTGGAATGAGCCCTCTTACCACTTTTCATCTAGGATGATTCGACCACTATGGAATTTGGCGCTGGGTGGCTAAACAGAAAATCAACATCCTTCTTTTGGGTCCTGTAAAGGTGGTCCAGACGATGAGGTATTGACTGCAGAGAGGCTGGCTGGGTCCAAGGATGTTTCAATTCCTCCTGCAGAACAGGCAGGAATGGTATCGGTGCTGCCGATGGTGGACGAGCGTCCATGTAATAGAAAACCGGGTCCCGCACTGTCGGAGCTGGTTGTGAGACATCAAGGCCAAGGGCATTGGCCATTCGTAGGAGGATGCCCAAGAACTGCTGGACACCCTCGGGTGTCGAGTCCGGGGCTGGCTCTCTAAACGCCAACGGTGGAGACGAGTGCAACTCAGGCGTGGAGTTGCCGGAATCCGAGTCCGACTCGTAGGACTGGGAGGAATATGAAGGAGTCCGTGGTCATGAGGCAGAGCTGGCAATGCCGCAGCCTGCAGAGGCGGAGCAGGTGCAGAGGATGGTACCGCAGACGGTACCAATGGTAGCGTGACCGGCGATGGCACCGTCAAGGACAGTACTGGCAGAACAGCCGGGATTGGGTGCCGAATCGACTGGGTCGAGATTGGAGCCATTGATGGCTGTTGGGGCAACAGGTGGGCCTCAGTAGTCGGGCAAGAAACAGTCGCCTATACCCAAGGAGGTGGTAGTACCAGCGGGTGGTGCGGCAAGCGGTCCCTAGATCGGCAGTGGTAATACGGAGACCGTGATCTCGACTGGTATGGAGACCTTCAGTATTGGGACATTAGGCGGTACTGAGACACCAAGGATGGAGACCGGGACTGACGGCAGTACGGCAACCAATGACGGATGTCAGCATGATACTGGTCTCTATATGCAGGGGAGTACGAGTAGTACGATCCCAGCTGCTCCCGCCATACGTGCTTATGGCCATAGCGAACAATGTAGGAGGCTGACGAGGATGGTGAGTTGAGCCTCGTCGGAGACCTGCCACGATCAAGGGCGGCCTCCCGCCACAGCGGGGATCGCTGCCTGCCTGCAAGGCTCAGAGAGTGCGCCGTACTATGACGGACGCGGTCACGGGAAATTGCCCTCTGCTGAGACGGAGCCCGTGGAATATCCAAGGCAGGGCAGGAAGGTTCCGGACAGTCCAGCCCATGTCCGGGTTGACCACATGGCGAGGCCAATGCAGCCAGCACATGCGGATCCGATCGAGCCGGAGGCTCCTCTAAGGCCAGTGAGTCGAGCCTCATCCGCCACAATCAGGGGCGGCCTCCTGCCACCGCAAGGATCGCTTTCTGCCTGCAAGGCTCGGACAGCGTGGCGTGCTATAATGGAGGCGGTCATGGGAAATTGCCCTCTGCCGAGACAGAGCCCGTGGAGTATCCAAGGCAGGGCAGGAAGGTTCCGGACGATCCAGCCCATATTGGGGTTGACCATGAGGTAAGGCCGATGCGGCCAGCAGTGGCGGATCTGATCGAGCCGGAGGCTCCTTGAAGGCCGTCGGTAGTAGCACCACAGGAAGGTGGGCGTCACCGGGCTCTGCAGAAATATTTGGGGCGTCTGCCCCCTCGACCATGGCCGTCGTAGGCTGGGTCAATGGGGGTGTCGGTTAGTGTTTCTCCTTCTCCTTCTTCTTCTTCTTCTTCACTGAAGGGTCCAAAGAATGTGAAGAAGGCCGTTTCCACTGAGCCGCCATGAGGGGCTTAGAGGGTGGAGCCGCCTGCGAGCCCACAGAGGCATTCCCCGATGACGAGGAGCCGATTGGCATCCTGCAAAGCTTCAGAATGCGAGGTAAAGAGGAGACCGGAGGCAAAGACGTCGAGGACGGTACCGAGGATGGTACCGTCGAAGTCGGTATTGCAGCCATCAATACCCACGAGGTTGTGGTCACGGGTTGCATAACAGGAGAGGAACGTGAAGCCATGGAAGTAAAAAGGGCGGTGTTCTAGGCCGCCTGCTCTCTAATCTTCAAGGCTTGCTCCCAGCAGTGAGATTTTAACCTTGAAGCTCTATTTCTCAAGGTTTGAGCTGAAACTCCTTGCAAATGGAAGAGGCTCGAACATTGTGGGCGTCTCCGAGGCAGAAGAGGCACTCAGAATACCCATCAGACAACGCAACCTTGCAACCACACAAAAGACAGGATTTAAAGAAGGAAGAAATAAGAAGATACAGGGGGGTTCTCACAAGGTCCGAAGTCAAAAAGAGAAGGAAAAACACGAAAAAGCTGCTCAACTAAGAGGTCTTTCCGTTCGCTGTGAACCCATCAGCAGATGAAAGAAAACTGAGGAGGGACCATTAGCTTGGCGGGTTGAGCATGCTCAGTGCGAGCAGGGGGAGGGGTTCCCACTAAGCTGCTCAGCTTTAGAACTTTCTGAACGCTACCGCACATGTGCGAAGATCCCAATGTGTGAGGCACAGAGACCACGAAGAAGAACTATATCTCATATCTTTTTTACCCTTTTCTACTTCCCTGTTTTCCTCTTCTAATTTTATTTTCACTTAAAAATTTCAATTTGAAATGTAAAAATTTCCCTAAATTTTGTAATACAGCTCTGAGCTCATGTCAAAACACATTTTAAAATGTATGTCCATAAGTAGAATGTTCCTATTTTAGAATTACATGCACAGCATACATATTCTGTGGAACAATACCGTTTAACAAATGATGATCAGTGTGGAAATAGGACAGAATGGACTTATTAAAACATGATACTGAAGCAGATCAGAAATAAATTGTTCCATGCATATCTACGGAAAATGAAGTGGAATGCAGAGCATAGCCCCCTTGTCAAGGACATTTAAGCAAGCTTTAGAAATGTCATATCACTCAGATCTGATTGATGGTTTTATGCTGGCTTTGTATATTAGCTATTGCTATTTTCATTCTATTTTATTTTTTTTCATTTTTGTTGTTTGATATATTACTTATTAGTTGAAAGACGTCTTTAGAAGATTATATCGAAAGGTAGGACATAAATGTATTAAATAATTAAATAAACGCTATTAAGAACTAAAAATTACAAAATTAAGAACTCAGGATTAAAGTATATTATGAAGGCAACACAGCAGACACTACGTGGTGAAATCCAACGTGTAATTTGGGAGCTGATAAGGATAAAGTGAAATAAGGAGAAATATAAAGCTATTGTGGGATAATGTACAATAGGTATATGGGCAATTTGGAGACCTTGAAGGTACTATTAAATGACACATGTGCAATCTGAAAAATATTATAGTTTCATGTGCAAAAAAAGACTGCAAGCTCAAGAGAAAAACATGTACAATCAGAAAGATTTTACAAGTCGAACTGCAATAAAATGGACAAAAATACAACATAAAAATTCAAATCGACTATACTCAAGACTTAAGAATTAAAAATAACAAATAAAGAGACATGAAACTCTAATTTAGGAAGTACTGATCATTATGGTGGCCTAAATTCCATTGTCAGTCCCAAGTAGAGTAGACCCACTGAATGAGATGTAGTTTGACATGTTAATACTTATTTATTTAAGTTCTATTGATTCAATGGGTCCAACTCTATCTTGGACAAGCAACAGGATTCAACGCAGTGTTTTAAAGACTGGGGAATATGCTGACATAAAAAATCACCCAAGGCCAAATACTGTACTTTTGGGGATAAACAGTACACAAACAAGATTTTTTAAGAGAAGAAAGGCACCAGATACAAGCATAAAACTAAAAGCTAAGCCATAAAGAAGTGCTGACAGCACTTAAAATGAAATTTATGAAAAGATATAAAGAGGAGACCTAACAAAGCAATATGATACTTCCTTTATATCAGGACTGGAGACAAAGTTGCTGCTATTGTAATAGAATGGCCACCATGTCCATTGCATACTCAGCACATGAAAAGAAGAAAGACACACAGCCAGAAAATTTTTTAAAATTAAGAAAATAGAGAAAAATGGGTGCAAACCGATGGCGCTCTTGGAAGAGAAAGTCAGTACACTGCAGCTATGTGTTGAGATTCTTCATTGCATCAGAGAATACGATCACTTCCTTGATAGATGAGATGGAGAAGAACAGGTTGCTTACCTGTAACTGTGGTTCTTCGAGTGGTCATCTGTGCCTTCATACATTAGGAGCTTTCGCGCCTGCGCGGTAGCATTCGGAAGATTCTAGAGCTCATTAGCTTTGGCGGGAACCCCTCCCCCACGCTGGTGCTGCGCATGCTCCTCCCGCCGACTAACGGTCTCTCCTCAGTTCTGGTCCGCCGAAGCAGATGGGACCTGAAAAAGAGGGGAAGGCAGGGCGGGGATGTATGAGGGCACAGATGACTACTCGAAGAACCACAGTTACAGGTAAGCAACCTGTTCTTCTTCTTTGTGGTCTCTGTGCCTCATACATTAGGAGACTGTGTAGCCTACCAGTAGGATGGTGGGTCAGGTCCCAGATCCTAGAGCACAGAAGACAGCACAGTATGTCCAAACCGGGCATCTCTCCTGGAACGGCAGTCGAGCCTGTAGTGGCGCACGAAGGTCGACGGCTGGGACCAGGCCGCCACACTGCAGAGTTCCGACAGGTTGACACCTCGCAGGACGGCAGCAGATGTCGCCACGGCCCTGGTGGAGTGGGCCCGAAGCAGGTCTGGCGGAGGCTTCCTAGCAAGCTCGTACGCCAGTTGAACAGTCTGTATCACCCACTTAGAGAAACGCTGGGTGGATACTTTGTGGCCTCTCCGGCGCCTGCCATAACAGACAAACAGGTGGGGTGTCTGTCTGTAGGCTGCAGTCCTGTTCTTATAGAAGGCCAGCACCCGACGCACATCAAGGGAGTGGAGGGAACGCTCCAGAGGTGTCGTCGGGTCCGGGTAAAAGGCCGGCAGGATGATGTCCTGGCTGAGGTGGAAGTTGGACACCACCTTTGGCAGGAAGGAAATGTCAGGCCGGAGGACCACCTTGTCGCGGTGAAAGACTAAGTATGGTTCACCGCACCGTAGCGCCGTCAACTCTCCCGCCCGCCTGGCAGAGGTGACGGCCACTAGGAACGCGGTCTTCATCGCGAGCAGCCTGTCGTCCGTCGTGGCCATGGGCTCGAGGGCGGCCTCGTCAGCTGGGACAGCACCAATGACAGCGACCACTGCGGTAGCGGCGGCGACACCGGCGGGTAGAGGTGTCGCAGGCCCTTCAGGAACTGCTTGACGGTACCGTTCCTGAAGAGAGCGGCCGACGGGGATCGTGGCAGCTGGTATGCCACGATCGCGGCGAGGCAGACCTTGAGCGACGGGAAGGCCAGGCCCTGTTGCCGGAGATGGAGGAGGAAGTGGAGCACGGTACGCAGGGTGACAGGTGATACCGGCTCTCGACGTTCCTTGGCGAAGGCCACGAAGCGCTGCCACTTGTAGTGGTAGTTCCTTCGCGTGGACTCCTTCCTGGCCACGGTCAAGACGTTCCCGATGGCTGGATCGTCTAGGGCAATATCCTCCAGGCATGGAGGGCCAACAGCGGCAGGTCCGGGTGCAACACCAGTCCGTCGGAGTGGGACAGCAGCTCCGGTACCATTGGAAACCTGAGAGTCCTGCCCCGGGCGGCCTCGATCAGGGGTCCGAACCAGTGCTGCCTCGGCCAGTACGGAGCCACCAGGATCGCGTCCGCCTGCTCCGTGATGATCTTCGCGATCACGCGGCCCAGGAGTGGGAACGGAGGGAAGGCGTAGATCAGCCCTTCGTCCCACGGGAACTGGAAGGCGTCGCCGATGGAGCGGCGATCGTGGCCGGCCCTCGAACAGAACAGGTGGCACTTCGCGTTCTGGCTGGTCGCGAAGAGGTCGATGGTCGGCTCGCCCCATTGGTCCCGAAGCATCCGGAAGGCCTCGTCGGACAGGGACCACTCGTGATGGGAGGTGGTGTCCCTGCTGAGGGCGTCCGCCGTGGTGTTCTCCTGCCCCGCCAGGTGAACCGCCACAGGGTGTATCCGGAGCGGGACGCACCAGTTCCAAAGTTCGAGTGCGATGCCCAGCAGCGTGGTGGAGTGCGTCCCTCCTTGCCTGTTCACGTAGCAGACCGCCGTCGTGTTGTCGGTAAGTACCAACACCGTGCGGCCCATGACCAGGTGTCGGAACGCTCTCAGGGCCTTGTAGATCGCCAACAGTTCGAGAGAGTTGATGTGGAGGAACAACTCGTCGTCCATCCACCGGCCTCGGACTCGGAGATCCCCGGTGTGCGCCCCCCAGCCGAAGAGCGAGGCATCCGTCGTTATCGTGACCGACGGCCTGGGTTCGCGGAACGGCATGCCTGACAGCAAGTTCCTGTACGACTGCCACCACAGGAGCGATCGGCGTACCTGTTGTGGCAGGCGGTATCGACAGCGCTGGTCGTCCCGGAGTGGATCGAAGGCCCTGACGAACCAGTGCTGGAGCGGCCAGGCGCGTAACCTGGAGAGGTAGCTTACGGCGGTGGTCGAGGCCATGTAGCCGAGGAGCTGTTGGATCCTCCTCGCTGACAGCGTGTGACGCCGCCTGATGAAGCGTCCGCGCCCTTTCGTCTGGGAGGAAGGCCCTCGCCGATACCGAGTCGAGGGTCGCCCCGATGAAGTCGAGAACCCGGGCGGGCTCGAGATGGGACTTCTTGGGGTTGACCCTGAGTCCAAGCTGAGTGAGAAGGGACAAAGTCCAATGAATGTCCCTGTACAGTTTCTGTCTGCAGGACGCCACCAATAGCCAATCGTCCAGGTAAGGGTAGACGGAGACGCCTTTCGTCCGCAGGAAGGACACGACCGGAGCCATGCACTTGGTGAACACCCTCGGTGCGGTGGAAAGCCCGAACGGCAGCACCCGGTACTGGTAGCTGGTGCCGTCGATCGTGAACCGAAGGTATCTCCTGTGTTGCGGGTGGATCGAGATGTGGAAATAGGCGTCTTTGAGGTCTATGGACGCAAACCAGTCCCCTCGGCGGAGGAAGGGGAGGATCGACGGCAGCGTGACCATCTTGAACCTCTTGGGGCGGATGTATTCGTTCACCCCTCGGAGGTCTAGGATGGGCCGCAGGGATCCGTCCGCCTTCGGCACCGTGAAGTACCTCGAGTAAAAGCCGGTGGTCTTGGCTGAAGGCGGGAGCCTCTCGATCGCTCCCTTCTCGAGGAGGGACTGGACCTCTTCCAGTAGAGCCGAGCTGGCCGGGGTGGAATAGTAGACACCCCGTGGTGGAATAGCCTGGAACTCGATGGCGTACCCCAGGTGGACGATGGTAAGTACCCAGGAGTCCGCAGTGATCTCCCGCCAGCAGCTGAGGTGCCTGGCCAGGCTCGGATGGTGGAACAGTTCTACTGGAAGGGCGAAGGATGGCACGGGTGGAGTCCTGCGAAGGCCGTCAAAACCGGGACTTCGTTCCCGAGGACGACTTCTTGGACAACGAAGATGGGCGTCGTCTGGGAAGCCTCCTGGAAGCAGAAGAGGTCGACGGCCTCGATGCGGTCGACCGCGGAGACCGCGGCTGGTACGCCGATGAAGAGGAGGACCTTCTCCACGTAGGCCTCGGCTGGAAAGAGCGGCGAGTCTGGGCAGGCTGGTTTATGCCCATCTTCTTCGCTGTCAGCCGGGCCTTGACGAGGTGATCCATAGCCTCGTCAGTGGAGGAATGGAAAAGCCCTTCGCCGTCGAACGGCAGGTCTTCAATGCGCCGACGGCTGTCCTCCTGGAGCCCACAGGACCGGAGCCACGTGTGGCGTCGGAGGGCTACGGCACCGACCATCACCCTCGAGGTAGCCTCCGCGGCGTGCCTCGAGGTGGCGAGCTGCTGTGTAGCCACTGCAACGGCCTCACCGAAGATTTGAGTGGCTGAGGTGCGTGACTCCTCCGGCAAGTCAGCAAGGAGTGGGGCGAGTCGGTCAAACAGGTTCCGATGGTATGCCGCGAGGCATGCCATCGTGTTCACCGTCCTGACCACCAAGGACGATGCCGAGTAGAACCTTCGGCCGAAGGTATCGAGCTTCCGTCCTTCACGGTCCGGAGGGGTGGTATGTGCTCGATTGCCTCCCTTCGTCTGTGCCGACTCGACCACTATAGAGTTAGGTACAGGGTGGTGAAAGAGGAACTCCGCGTTCTCTTTCTGTGTCCTGTACAGATGTTCCAGCCTATGAGGGATAGGCTGTGCTGACGCCGGCTTCGCCCACGGCTGCTTCATCGCATCCACCAGGGTAGGCAGGAACGGCAGCGGTGCGGTCGACGGTGGGCGGGCTTCCAAGTACTGGAAAACAGGGTCCTGGGCTTGGGGAGCAGGGTCGGTCACCTTCAGGCCAAGGGCTGTGGCCATCCAGAGGAGGATTGCCGAAACTGGCGGATGTCCTCTGGCGCAGACTCCGGAGCTGGCTCTCCGAACCCCAGCGGTGGGGATTCATGAGAAGAAGGGCTGGACTCAGCAGAATCAGAGTCCGAATCGTAAGAGTCACCAGATGGTGATGGCGACCTTTCTGCCTCCTCCTCCTCAGCTGTCTCAGGGGCCGGAGTTGCCAGGATAGCAGTCGGAGCTGCAGGCTGCGTCGGTACCGATACGGCCGATGTCGTGACCGGTATCGGAGTCACCTGCAGGGGCACGACCGTGGGCCTAGGACGATGTGCCGCCTGCATGGTGGAAGTCCCGCTACCGTCGACTGGGCCACGGTAGGCTGTGGCGTTGGTCGGGTAGCTGTAGCCGTCGTCCGCGGCGGTGGAGAAACAGCCCTGTAGCGAGGTGAGGGCTCTGGGGACCGACGGCGACTCGGCGAGCGACGCAGGGGTGACCTCTCATAGTGGGGGTAGTGAGCCTCCCGCGGTGGCGAACGAGACCGGCGACGAGGTGACCAGTACCGAGGGTCTGGGTGGTACCGGTCCCTGTAGGACGGCGAATACGAATAGTAAGAGCCGGCCGGCTCGTGCCACACCTGCTCCTGGGCGTACCTTCCAAGGTAGGCAGGAGAATATGCGCTCTCGCCCGAGTGACGCCTCTCCAGGCGCATCTCCTGATATCGCGGGGATGGAGGCCTGGCCCGCTGCTCCGGCGAGCGGGACTCATCGCGTCGAGAGGCTGGGCGCTGTCTGACCACAGCCTCCTCTCGGCGTTCTGCCGAGGGTGGACGGCGACTCGGCGGAGTGACCTCCGCGATCAGCTTGGGCGGTTGAGGAGGCGAGGCCTGCACGACCTGCTCCTCATCCGACACCTCGAGGATTACGTCCTCTTCCAGAGGCTCCTCTTCCACGGGGAGCTCCATCAGCAGAGGTTCCTCGGCAGGCTGGGTGGGTGGTGGAGTCGGGGGTCGCACCACCTTTGGTGGAGAGCGTCGTTTCTCCTTACGCTTCTTCTTCTTACCCTTCTCCCCCAGGCCCTCAGTGGCTGGGCGCTTCTTCTGAGCCGCGGTCAGCGGCCTGGAGAAGGAGGTTGACGCCTGCGAGCCCACAGGTTCCTCGCGTGCCCGAGTTGCCGAGATCTTCGGTATCCTCGGCAACTTCATTTTCGGTACCGAGCCCGGTACCGATACTGACGAGGTCGAGGGCACGGCAGCCGCCGCTGCTGCCGAAGAAGAAGAAGAGGACGGGCGTTTCTCGGCCATCGTCTCGGGTCTTCTAGCACGAAGAGACTCCTCCCAACAGTGGGATTTAAGCCTTGCCGACCTGTTGCGGAGAGTCTGGTGTGTGAACTCTCTGCAAATGGGGTAGGCCTGAACATTGTGCCCCTCACCCAAACAAATCAGGCACTTAGAGTGTCAGTCAGAGAGAGCGACCTTCCTTCCACAGGAGGCGCAGCGTTTGAAGAGAGCCGACATAAACCGCGGGCAAGGCAAGAAAAGCAAAGTCCGAGAACGCCAAACACAGTCCGAGATCCGAAATCGTAGTCAAGCCAGAAAAAGGTCAAAACCGATCGAGAAAGTATCAAAGCCAAGTCCGAAATCCGTGAGGGGTAGTCAAAAGCCAAATCCGAAGTCGAAAATACCAAAAAGCAGAATCGAAAAGCAAGCCAACAAGCAGAACCTTCTGTACGCTGAGGCGGACAAGAAAGAACGAATTGATCTTACAAAACCAACAGGAAGAAACTGCCAATAAAAACAAAGAGGGCTATAACACTTAGGAAGTACCCTGGAAGACAGTCACTGTCAGGAGCAGACTATGAACAAGGGACTGGAACCTCTCCAACTAAACAATCGCTTCTTGCATCTCCCTGAGGATAACAGTGATAAACAGGCACAAACAGCAGATGAGCAGCAAGAGACACTGCATGCCAGGGAAAGAGCTAACCTAACAACTAACTGCAACAAAGAGAAAAGAAAGGTGCTGGTGGTAGGGGATTCACTGCTTAGGGGTACAAGGGAAGTTGTGTGCTCACTGGACAAGATGTCTTCCTGGTGCATGTATCCAAGATCTCACTGACAGGTTGCTGAGGCCCATCAAGAATACAAAGCAGTACCCCTTTCTTCTGATTCATGTGGACACCAATGACACTGCAAAGAACACTTTTGAGCAGACCACCTTAGACTATGAAGTTCTGGGCAGAAAATTCTATCAGTGAAAGATAGAGGACCACAGAGGGACAGGAAGGTATTGCAAGTGAAGGGCTGGATACACAAATGGTATCAGTGGGAGAGGTTTGGTTTCTGGGACCACTGTCTTCATTCTTAGAGAAAGGACTACTGGCTACAGATGGGCTACATCTTATGAAGACTGGGAAGAATGTTTTTGACAACACCACAGTGCATCTGATCAAGAGAGCATTAAACTATATCCTTGAGGGTTTGGAGATGGTAGCTGAAACATCTGTCCAAAAGCAAGTTCTAAACACATGGATGTGAATTGCAGAGGAGATGCTGAGAGAGAGAATGGAAGCCACAGTAAAACTTGCAATAGAATAAAAGATGAGAAGAGACAATACTTTAGATACCTATACACTAATGCATAGAGTTTGAGAAACAAACAAGATGAGCTTGAAGTCCTAGTGTAGGAAAGTAAATATGATTTTATAGGTATAACAGAGATTTGATAGGGTGACTCCCATGACTGGAATACAACAATTGAGGGATGTAATATAACAACTGAGGGATGTTCAAAAAGAATAGATGGGGAAGAAAAGGAGGGGCAGCAGCATTATATGTCATAGACAAATTCATTTGTACAGAAATCTAAGTCTGTGATCAAACTGGACCAGTGAAGATATTTTGGGATTTAAAAAATGGAGAAAGAAATAAAAACAACACTGTGTAGGAGTTTACAGACCACCAAACCAAAACGAGGAAGTTTTCTGAAACAAATTTGAGAAATCTCCAAAATGCAAGAACTAATAGTTCTGGAAGACTATATTTTTTCTGATATCTGCTGGGAGACTAGGTCTAATAAGCATAGACTCTCCAACAAATTCTTGATATGTCCTGCAGATAATTTCCTCTTTCAAAAGGTGGAGGAAGGAACAAGGGAATCAGCAATCCTGGACTTGATCCTAACCAATAGGGAAGAGTTGGTCACTGGAATCAAAGCAGTTGGCAGTGGAGTGGGGAATGACCATCTAATACCAGAATTCATGATTGTGGGACAGGCCAAAGGAGACTATAGTCAAATAACAACCTTGTGTTTCAGGAAAGCTGATCAAGCTTAGGGAACTACAGGGCAAAATCTCACAGCTGAGGATGCTAAATGATAAAAGACACATTGTATGGATGGGATTTCATGAAGAAGGAACTCTGAAAGCACAATCCCAAACAATTCCATAGAAAAAGAAAAACAGGAAAGCTCTGTGAAAGCCAATGTGGCTGCAGAGTAAACTCAAGGAGGAAGTGAAAAGAAAAAAGAGCGTATATAAAGAATGGAAGGAAGGACCAATCACCAAGAAAGAACACAAATATGTAGTCAAATCTTGCAGGAATAACATAAAAAAATCTAAAGTTCAAAATGAGCTGCCACTGGCTGGGAAAACCATGAGCAGCAAAAGGTTTTTTTCAGTTATGTTGAAAGCAAGAGAATGACAAAGGAAATGGTGGGACCGCTGTTCAGCAAGGATGGTAAAATGCTAACAAATCACAACAAAAAGACAAAACTGCTCAATAAATATTTTGCTTGTTTTTTTCTCCAAAAAGAAGACTGTGTGCTTCCATGCATCAGCAGAGATCTTGGCAAGGAATCCAGGTTGCAAATCAAGATTGATAAGGAGTCAGTCAGAAATTGCCTAGTTAAACTGAATGAGTTCAAATCTGCAGGTCAGATGAACTGCATCCCAAAGTACTGAAAGAACTTGCTGGCGTACTTGCAGAATCACTTGCCATCATTTTTTTTAAGAAATCTTAGAACATGAGAGAAGTGCCAGAGGACCAGAGGGGGAAAAAAAAAAAGATCCAGGAAACTGCAGGACAATCAGTCTGACCTCAATACTAGGAAAAATAATAGAATGGATTATACAGTACTCTATTTGCAAGTATCTTGATCACAATGCAGTGATTAGTAGGAGCTTAAGAAGAAACATATTGGACCAGATCAAATGCATTTCTACTCTGGCATTTTGTTCCCACAGTGGCCAACTGGATGCCCTAAGGAAATGGACAAGGAAGGCAAGAGCAGAACAGTTATCAGTAACTGGTACATAATATAACCAACACAATGAGTAGTTATGGATAAGCTCGACCTACATGAATGTATCATTTTCCCTTTGAAAACTATGCCGGTAACTATCACTATATTCAAGAGCAGCAAGCTCCACAGCTTATACACAGCGTCAAGAGGAATTACTTTCTTTATCTGTTCTGAATCTCCATGCAGTTTATTGGATGATCCCTGGTTCTAATATTATGAGGGAGACAAATAATCCACAGCCACTCTTGGCACCACATACGACTGTATCACCTTGTCTTTGTCTATTTTTTTTTTCTTTTAAAGGCTAAAAAGCCCCAGAAGCTATAACCATTATTTATAGAGAATTTACTGTGATGTACTGATAATTTTCTGCACTTTTTTCAGCTCTACAATATCCTTTTGAGATATGCTGAGCACAGTTGTATAAAACATTGCAGGTATAATCACACTGTGGATAAACCTGGGCATAACACCCAGGCAGGATACCTACCAAAAAATTCACATAATCCACCTGTTAGAAGGTCTCAAGACCCACCCAAGAAAAGGAATAATATGTTGACGAGCAGGTAAGGAGGAAGGGCCAGGATGCCCAACAACTGTGGGCAGCTGCTGAAAGCAGCTTCAGTAGCCACATCTACTTACAGCAGCCCATAAAGGTTCGGTCTTTAGGATATTAGGATATTTTAAACATTATTATAGAAAGTGAAAACAAAGTATCAAAATGATCCTTACCAATTGTCATTTAGATGAACGAATGTTCAGTCTACAAGCATACCCTACAAGCATACCACTGACACACTTTTAAACTGGATGAATCAGAACACACTGTCCACAATATAAGTGCCAATAGAAAACCATTCATCCGAATATATAAAGACTGGCCTTATCAAGTGTTTATTTGGCGGGGGGAGACTTACTCTGGCAGCAGAAGCAAAGGAATCAGGGCCATGAGCTACATTTCTTATGCCATCAGTTCCAAAAAGTGCTCTAATGCTGTTTGGAGATTCACTTCGGGCCACCACAGAGTTTGCAGGTCCTAGTAAATTTTTCCATCTAGATATTGCATCATCTCCCAGGATCTCCAAAGCAACAACAGGACCACTTGTAATAAATTCAAGAAGTTCACTGCAGGGAGAAATGAGACTAGTCAGAATTCAGAGATAGGGCAAAACTCTGACAGAAACCTTCTCCTCTAAATACAAGAAAGTGAAAAATCCCAAATACAGAGAATGTACAGTTAGCAATTATATTTTCTAGATAAAAATATTGCACTCAACTATTATTTTACATGGGGGAGGTGGTCCCAAAATGTCTAGACTGCTCATTCTGTTCCCTGGAAGCAACAAAATCTGAAAGCATTTCAATTTCAATTTTTTTAAAAAAAATCTGTTTGCAAAACAAGCTGAAATCAGATTCCTTAGTTAGCCAAGACTCTTATCTTACTATTATTTCATTGCAAATTAAATAAAATCCCAGTTCATTATCACTGAGCAATCTATCCAGCAACTTTTCCCCCATGTAAGTCTCCTTATATTGCTACTGTCCATATGTGGGTAACCATCATCTATCACAGACTTCAAAGAGTACAAATTAAAATTAAATAAAAAGATCAAAACCCACATACAACCATATGTTCATAGGACTGTAAGAGAAGATCAGTTCTGGGCAGTCTGCTGCTACTACCATCAGCAGTAGATATACAACTAAGAGACAGAAAATCAGCAGGCCTCTAGACAGCTCCATATGTTACTCTTGTAACAAGGGAGCGCCTGTATATTTGAACTGGATCTTCCACCTTACATTTTGGTGTAGAGAGTAAAGAGAATGGAAAAGCTTTTTTTTTTTTTTGGACCATAATTCCCAGAACTGCCCAACCAGCATGCTCATGACTTCCAGCATTATCTTTAACTAGTGATTCCAGGGATTCCCTCTTCTCCCTCCCACATTGCCAGGAGCAAATTGATTTTTCCCAATTGATTTTCCCTAACTGATTTTTTTTTTTACTAACCTGAATATGTGCATGGTTTAAAATTGTTGTAAACTGTTTTAACCAGTTTTAAACTGTCTTATTTTAATTTGCCAAACTATTTAATACACTTTTAAAATGGTTAAACTGATTTTATTGTGCACTATATCCTAAGTTCCCATAACATAGAGTGGGATATAAACATTTAAATTCAAATAAATAAATACACTTGTTTAAAGCTTCCACTGGTATGAACAGAGGATTCTAAAAATCTAACTGTATTGTGGGGTACAGCTATTTTCAGGGGATGTGCTGTTTAGAAGGGAAAAGCTAAGCTTCCTCTCCATAACAAGGTAAACTTCACTGAACTCCCCTCTTCCAGTGCAGTCAGTGGTAGCTTTTTAAAAGCTGACTGCAGTGTAGAAGAAGCAATGTATGAGTATACGTGAGTGTGTATAAACAAATGCAGGCTGGATAGACGTGTCAGGCTTACGTAGCAGAAATAAGATGTTCCCGCCTACTTTGGGGTATGGCTTCTCTCACTACTGGCAAGTGCTGCCTGGAGAGAAGTGACTAGCGGGGTGCCACAGGGTTGTGTCCTGGGCCCAGTGCTGTTCAATATTTTTATCAATGACTTGGATGAAGGAATAGAGGGCATGCTCATCAAATTTGCAGATGACACCAAATTGGGAGGGGTTGCTAATACACCAGAGGACAGGATCAAAATTCAAAATGACTTGGATAGATTGGAGAGCTGGGCCAAGGCTAATAAAATGAAATTCAACAGAGAAAAGAGTAAGGTCCTACACTTAGGTAGAAAAAATGGAATACAGAAATATAGGATGAGGGACACGTGGCTGGATAGCAGTACCTGTGAAAGGGATCTAGGAGTCTTCATAGACCACAAGCTGAACATGAGTCTGCAATGTGATGCGGCAGTCAAGAAAGCCAATGCAATTCTCGGCTGCATCAATAGGAGTATGGTGTCTAGATCGAGGGAGGTACTGGTACCACTCTACTCTGCTTTGGTTAGACCTCATCTTGAATACTGTGTCCAGTTCTGGACATGGTCAAGCTGGAGCAAGTCCAGAGGAGGGCGACCAAAATGGTCAGAGGCCTGGAAGCCATGCCCTATGAGGATAGACTTAGAGAGCTGGGGATGTTTAGTCTGCAGAAGAGAAGGTTAAGAGGGGACATGATAGCCATGTTTAAATATTTGAAGGGACGCCATGTAGAGGAAGGAGAGGGCTTGTTTTCTGCTGCTCCAGAGACCAGGACAAGGAGCAATGGATTCAAGCTGCAGGAAAGGAGATTCCACCTGAACCTCAGGAAGAACTTCCTGACAGTCAGGGCTGTCCGGTAGTGGAATTTGCTGCCTCGGAGTGTAGTGGAGTCTCCTTCCTTGGAGGTTTTTAAGCAGAGGCTAGATGGCCATCTGTCGGGAGTGCTTTGAGGGTGTTCCTGCATGGCAGAGGGTTGGACTGGATGGCCCGTGTGGTCTCTTCCAACTCTACATTTCTATGATTCTATGATTCTATGACATGCTTGCCTGAAATCAGTTTGACCTTTGAGCCCTGCTCTACTACTGGAAGCTAGGAAAGATATAAGCAGCTGGAGAAGTCTACAGAACATGCCCATCTTGTGTTTTCTCCTGGTCTTCTGGATTATCCTTTTCTGCAATAGTATCAATATTAAGGTCTTCCTAAAAGTACAATATTACTCTGGCAGTGACCACAAAGGAAACTTCCCTGTACCAGGTCAAACTATTTTCTATATCAGGTGTGGAAAACCTGTACCCCTCCTTATATTGCTGCACTGCCATTCCCTCAAAACCTCCCCCCACTGCTCAAGGTGGACCGGGCTGATGGAGTCCAAAAACAGCTGGTCCTCAAGCAGTTATGTTTCACTTCACCTACAACCCAGTCTTTTTCACTAGAGGTGGCAGAGATTGATTCTGTGACCTATATCCAAAGCAGTCAATCTACTGAATATGGGGCAGGGTACAAATACTTTAATATCCATCCATCCATCTATGACTTATTATCTCTTCCTATTTGCCTAATTGTTAGGGGACAACATCAACTGCTAAATAATTTACTGATATTGAAGAAATTTACATGCAGCCATCATAGCAAATTTATATATTATTTACATGCAGCCTTACACAGCAGCTTACAAGATCATTAGAAACATAAAAAGCATTTGAAAATACATATAAAACAATCCTGTTCTGAACTAAAAACAGCAGAAGTTTAAGACCCCGCATCCAATGCCTCAAGAACACATAGATTTAACCACTTAAGTTTTAAAGATCTTTTTAAAAGCCAGTATTGGTGGGAATATGCCTACCTCTTTTGGGAGAAAGTTCAAAAGATGTGAGATGTCACTGAAAAGGCTCTGTCTCTAGTATCTGTAGTCAGATAGACCCATATGGAGATGTTATGATATATCTGAAGCTCATCTTAGGGCCTGGGAACATTCATATTGATACAGGCAATCTTTCAAACAACCTACTCCCAAATGGTTCAAGGCCTTAAAAATCAAATAAGCAAGTATCCACTTGATGATGCTTCTGAGAATCACAATACTGTTCTTGCTGATGTCATATATCAATATAAGGTCAGTGTGTGGCAGTTCTTATTCCTCCTTGCTTACCTTAGAATGGTGGAGTAGGCCAGTCCTACAAGCCCCCTTAGCCACTTCTACATCTATCAAAATACCATCCACTGTACAATAGTGCAACTATCTCATAATCAATACAGCAAAAATCAAAATCAATCAATTAATGCTTATTATTTCAATAAATTCAATAACTGTATACACTTAAATGTACACCTACTTGTAATAAGGCTTTGCTTGATGGTCTGCATGGAAATCAATTGCTTCTCCCCTACAAAAGATTTACAGAAATTTCTTCATGTATTCTTCTCTGAAAAAAATTTTTACATAATGATTTTCAATCCAAAGAACCATAAGTGGATTTCTGCTTGTGCCACAGCATTCCCCTCCACAGGCTCACAGGAATCTGTTTTATACATCTCACACGATTTGTCTGTCTTGGCTATCAGAGGCTCAACAAGGTTTCAAACAAGAGCTTTTTCAGTTCTGCCTGGAGATATTAGGATGAACCTAGGGCCTTCTACATGCCAAGCAGGTACTCTATTAGCTCTTTCCATTGTAACCTACCGTGCTCCCATCAAATGACAGGGGACCTTCTACAACAGTGTGTAGTTCAGTCTGTGTACGTCAGCTGGGTTGGGATAAAATCAATCCCCCAGCCTTCCTTGGGCAGCATGTCATATCCTTCTGTCATGCAAGGAATTTTTTGGATCCACAGCAGCATGTTGTAAATCCAAGAATTTACCAGAAGTTGCATGTAGCTGCAGATACGGCTGATTCTTTCAGATCAAATTGTGACTTCGAGCCTGCCTTTCTTCTAACATTTCCATAAATTCCTTGTCTTCATATAGTCTCACCTTGTTTCCCCATTTCTATTCCTATCTTCCCTTTCCCTATTTCCCTCAACCTTCTGAAAGAGAACCTCTTTCAGCTTTGTTTTCTTCATCTCCCATTTCTTTACTGCCTCACTCCCTTGAATCTTCTGCCTGTCAGGCCCCTGTAAAGAACAAGAACTATTTTGTATCTAAGAGCCAGTGTAGGAGACATGTTAGAGTGCAGACAGGAAACTAGAAGATTTGGATTCAATTGTCCACTGATCTACTGAACTCACTGAGTCACATGCTCTTAGCCTGACTTACCTCACAGGGTTGTTATTTTGAGGATAAGGTAGGAATAGGGGAAAGCTACATATAGCACTTTGAGCTCCTAAGTGGAAATCTGGGGTGTAAATAGAAATACACGTACACAGATATATGTATGGCCAGTTCTGAACATCTATGAAGAACCAATGTGCTGTTGTGGTTTGAGTGTTGACCTGGGATTCTAGGAGACCAGGGTCTGAATGCCTGCTCATCCAGGAAAACCCACTTTATGACATTGGTTTAGCCACACTAAGCCTCAGAGAAAGGCAGTGGTAAACCTCATCTGAATAAATTTCCCCCCCAAAATCCTATGATAGGATCAACATAAGTCAAAGTCAACTTGAAGGCACATAACAACAAATCAAGATATTTTAGGGGAAATAACAGTGGGAGAAGACTATTGCCCTCCTACTCTGCCTGTGGGTTTTTCAGACACCTGATTGGTCACTCTAGGAAACAGATGCTGGACTAGGTGGAACTCTGCAGAGTTCTTTCTAAGTTTGGAAATACTGATGATTTCATATTCATGCTTTAATGAAGACTGGAGGAAAGCACAAGACCAAAGAAAGAGACCTAGGTTGGAAGCAGCCACCCATTTAAGGTAACTATAGTTCCTCCAAAGGATAAAGATTTTCCTTTGTGAACAAGTGAAAAGGAGTTTCTAGTGTAACATGAATCTGCATATATCTCCACGACTGGAGCCTTACCTTGTAAGTTGCATCATTTTGGCCTTAGTTATTGTAAAACCAGAATTAATAATCATATCAATGACTTCACCAAGTTTGAGCGCTGTATCAGGTTTTAACAAAGCCAAAGTTCTAAGGAAGAAAAAAAATAGAATAGAAAAAGGCATCAAAATATGACTTAATAGATCTCTTCCCCACAGAAGCTGCTGTATTGCCATACCAATTAAGCCCTTTGTGTGGAAGTAATTTCACCTAAGATCTAGGTAACATACGTGGAAGCAGCAACAAAAGTTGCATGGAAGGGAGGCTATTTGTGTGATGGTTGCTCCCCTTTTGCTTTGCCCTCTACAGATCCCCATTACAGTTGACCCCCATATTCACCGGGGTTAGGGGCACAGGACCCCTGTAAAAGTGGACAAAACATAAATTTCAAAATTTTTATGTGTTCGTGGGAAGGAGGCCAAGGTGTGGTTGGGAGAATGGGCACCCAGGGTCCAAACCAGCTCAAGGAAAGAAGAGGGAAAGGGGGTGGGTCGGCATGGTGGCCCTATACTTCCTCTGTGTTGCCCATCTCCCTCATTGGGTGTGTGGGAAGCAACGCAAACTGGTTTGCGGTGCTGAGAAATTGGGCTCTGAGCCATCATTAACTGGCCAGGCAACCGCTGGTGGAGGAAGAAGAGAATTAGGGGCAGGTTTTTAAAAGCTGAACAGCCTGATTAGAGCCACTGAGATGGAAGGTTCCCCTGGAAAAGAAGCACTTGAGGTAGAGGAGCCAGGAGTTGGAAAAACTTACAAATAATCAAATCCATGAAAACGAAACCTGCAAATGCAGAAGGATGACTGTACACAGGTTTGAGAGGGAAGGAAATGGCCATGCTGCTGAAGAAATGAGGATTGCTTTTGGTTGTGCAATTTTATTATGATTGTATTGCAGAAAGAGATGGGTTGTGGCAAAAAAAATGTTATGCCAAATTAGAGAAGTAGAACTGAGCTGGAACAGCAATGTCATTTATTTTTCCTATTCTCACACTGGGGTGGAGAGGTATTTTTATTCAGCAATACTGACTTCCAGTAACCATATAATGCAATGCAGCTTTAAACTTCTTTTCATTGTGACCTCATCCCACCCACTTCAGGGCTAACACTGGGTGTCTTCAAAGTGTAACTGAAACTGCCAGTGGGAAGTGTTCCTATAATGTTTATCTCGATAGTAAGCTGGCAAAAGGAGAGCACGGGCACTATACTTTCATTGGTGTAGTGGCCAGATAATGCAATGTCAGAGGTGTAGCTGGGGGGGGGCAGGAAATAAGGGCATTACTGCCCCAAATAACAATTCTGCCCTCCCCCAGGAAATTTTCTTCAGTCCCCAAATTTCTAGCATTGCCGTAACTTAAAACTTCATTTGAGCATTTAGATACATAGTTCACGTATCTGAAGAAAAGTTACCAAGGGAATGAAAACACAGCAAAATATAAGAGTTCTCAGTGTGAATGATTTTCAATGTCTCACTCTGTGCAATGCTAGACATTTGAGGACTGAAGAGTAATTTCATTTGAGGAGGACAGAATTCTTACAGGAAGGTACAGTCCTCATTTTGCCCCTCCACAGCTACATCCTTGGGCTGTGTATTGTTGCAAAGAGTAGAAATAAAAAAAGGAAAGGATTAAATGTCTCCAGTGAACAATCAATTACTATGGGAAGGTTGTAGTGAGTGAACAAGCTGTTCCTTTTGCCCTCTTGAGTTCCCTTTTTCTGAAGCAGCCACCTGAGTCAGGCATTGTAGATAGCAGCAGTATGAAAGAATACAATCGTTTCATCAGCTGCATGTACGAGTTTTTCTTCAGTGACCTGCCAGAGGGCAGGCTCAGGTAGAAATGGGTTTTGGGGAAAGTGGGATGGGTAAATGTTCATATTATCTAGATTCTTGGAGAAGGGCATGTGAGCTTACTGGAGAGATAGGAAAGGCAGCCATGTTCTCGGCTCCAGATGAGGTTCAAGCATGATTCATCTGAACTGTGTCTGAACATTCAGTGCTTGCTCCCTCTCTTCCTTTTTCCATAAAAGAGTAGGAAGAAAGTATTTTCGCAAATCTCCTGAATTCAAAGATATATCCCTCTTGTTTTCAGTTACAGACATTTTGGGCACAGTATTATTGGCACACCTGACCCAAGTTCAGTATTAAGACTGATGTTGCTTGTACTTAGAATCTGCATGGTCCAACAGATCCTGTAGCACCTCTAGGCATGAAAGCAACTATAAGAACCTAAAGGGCTATTTTGCATGCTGTGGATGCCATCTTGATACCTGTGTCAGTTTAGCTCTAGTCATCACATATGATGAGTCAATATGTGTGCAATATCTCACTCAAATTAGCACAGGTTCATGACTTCAGAAGACAGCATTTTGTTGCACTCTACTGAAACTGTTGCTGGATCTATGCAAGTCCCCAAACATGGAAATCCAGATTCCGCCACAGAAAAGCTACTGTTTCTTCCTTGCAATATGCTTTTAGACACTGCTGAAATGTCAAGGGGCAACTATAGTTTTTTGGGGGAGTAACCAATTAGAACACAGTTATTTTTACCTGTAACAGCCATGTCTGTAATTAACTCTATTTCAGTGGAAAAGAATGGGCTATCTGCTTGTTACTCATCACTAGGTATTCTGGTATTGCAACTCAGTCTGAGAGTTTTAGGAGTAAAGGCCACAAGAGAGGATTGCTACATAATGTATTTTACATTTTTCTCAAACTATACAAGATGCAGTGTCTCAGTTGGCTACTTAGGGGAACCAGAGTGCATCTTCTTCTATTTTCCAATGGCATAATAAGAACAGTAACTTACTAGTAATGAGTTACTCAGTAAGTTACCTTCCTGGGCCGCACTAACAATAATGTGCTGTTGAGTGATTAGAGCAGTGGTTCTCAACCTGTGGGTCCCCAGATGTTCGTGGACTTCAGCTCCCAGAAGCCCCAGCCACTATGGTCAATGCTCAGGGCTTCTGGGAGCTGAAGTCCACGAACATCTGGGGACCCACAGGTTGAGAACCACTGGATTAGAGTAATAAGTACAGTGTCTAGTTCTTTTTATAAAAATACTCCAACCTTGGTTCTCACCTTTCTTTGGAACTCCCCAACATGCGTGCAGTGTACTGATCTGCATAGTCAACCAAATTGAGATGGCGGGAGAAGATTGTGATTTTGTTTCCCACAAACAGATCTTTAAAGTGCAGATCTTCATATTTGGTGCGATTAAGAAATCTGCAGTGGTTCTTCATGTCATACTGAAGAGTAAAGAAAGCAAGTCACTTTCACTTTTATGCAGAGCTCTAAGATCTATCTTTTAAACAATATAACATTACAAATATATCCAGTCAAATTTTAGGACACTGAATGTGCATCCTACCCAACCCGTTAACATGGAGAGGGGAGTGACAGATACATGCTTGTGGCGAAAACTGAAAGCAAATTTTCTATTTTCTCTCTGCAGTCATGCACAAACCAAACATATATTGCTGTTTTTAAAAGCAATGATTCTTAGCATTCAGTTTATGCTTCTGAATTTCAACAATAAGCAATACTCCAGACTCTGCCTTTCTCAAGATGGTCTATGAGAAACCTATACCAAATGGCTTGGAGCACAGAACAAACAGAGGCTCCGTCATGAGCTGAATTAATTGATCTATTTTAACTGTGCTTTATGAGACAAGCAAAACAAATTCATGGTTAACAGTTACTTTCTTTTAAAAAACAATTCTTGACAGCGTATCTATTAGAAAACGTAAATCTGATTACTTGCAGCTCTTAAAAGAATTACCTCTAAACTGAGTCATTCTTTTTCTAAGCAGGCCAACCAAACAAATGGTAAGCAAATATGCATTTACATATTTATTAAGTGGCACTGCATGCTTTTGCTATCTTCATATAAAACATTTACTAGATAAGTCATAGCCCTGTTTTACATTTTTTTCCCCAGTAAGCCAGTAGCTTCCTAGAAAATAAGACAACTCACAGTGAGTGGCTTGCAGATTGGCACCAAATCTCCTACTCTTCAGATTTTTCACTAAATTTTAGAAAGAAAGTACATTCAAATTCAAATTTAATTAGCTCAAATGTAATGTAAGTGTACAACTTCATAGGGTGGTTGTGAAGAGGGGAGAGCCACGTAAGCTGCCTTACACTCACTGAAGGAAAAGGATAGGATTTAAGTGAAAATCTCTCTCTCCATCCTCTTCTGAGTCTTGATTAGGTAATACACCTTCTTCCTGAAGCTGCTCAATACAATTCCAGCCAAGAAGTTTAATATCTGTATAAAAATCTCACTACAGGAGTGAATTATGCTGATCACTTTGAAAGAGGCACTGATAACAATGCTTCCTTAAGACACCCACATTGGACTTTGAAATAGTGGGTAATTGCCAACCAGTTTCAAAT
Organism: Iguana delicatissima; assembly: GCA_948472985.1. Classification (NCBI taxonomy): domain Eukaryota; kingdom Metazoa; phylum Chordata; class Lepidosauria; order Squamata; family Iguanidae; genus Iguana; species Iguana delicatissima. Next base: position 723,789 of record CAOKZL010000174.1, read on the forward strand.
ACAGATATACCTCAGTTAACAAAGTAGCTCTGTGCCTGGGCATTACTTAACAGAAAATTTGGTATCAGATGCAAATGAAGATAGGTTACTGAACTACAAAAAAAAAGAGGTGCAGATGAACATGATTGTGCATTTCAACAGATTTAAGCAAATGTTTCATTCAAAACTAACAATATGCATATGTGAAATGAATCAACCAGGTCAGGTGAGTCTTGCATAAGTAAACAAAAAAATGTTCTAGAAACCACTTGAATACTTCTTCCAAAATGCAGCCATGGGTGACCTTTATTTTCATCCCCCAACACACTCATCTTATGATTTTCCTTTTGGTGGCCAAATGTTGCTATTCTCCCCTTTTCTTTCTGTTTTGCTGTTCACAGATGCTCAGTAAGGAATTCAGGCAGAATCCGTTTACATTCCTTGTTGTAGGCAGGCAACCACGGCTACAGTAAGAATGGCTAGAGTAGAATGCCATTTTTTCCCAGTTCAAGGTTTGTAGATTGCATAGCTTACTACAGACATACTGCTGCAGTTTCACACAAAACATCTGTGTTTCTCCAGCCTTCCTTCACCAACACCCCAATCCCAATGCTGCTAAACAACCCAGGTAGACAGAGGACAAGAAGGAAAAGCAGGACTGAGTGGGAGTAAAAAGATTGTGTAAAAAGAAGCTTTACTGTTAGAGGCTTGTATGTCTCCATCCCTTTTATGTGACAAGATGAAAGAGAGATGTTATATTATGTTGTATACCACCCAGACTCCTTTGGGTGGGAGGAGGTGAAAGAGGAGGAGGATGGTGGTGATGATGACGTCCATCTCATGTCACTAAAGACTCCAATCTGGAAACAGCGACAATCCCCTGCCAAGATTACCTTAATTCATTTCTTTAGGGACAGTAGCCTCATAATGGATATCTTTTAACACATACCAAGGTACCATGTCCATAGCTGTATAAGAAAGAGCCTGGATCAGAGCAAAAGTATATGTCACTGCCCATGTCAGATGGGACCTTTACCAGGGTGAGAGTCTTTAGACAAAAATTTATTATTTTACCAAAGGATCATATAAACCATTTGTAGTGCTTCCATTATTTTATGCAACCAAATCCCAGATTGATTGTTCAAAAATAAATCTAATGTGTTGAAACAGGCCCACACATAGATAAGTATGCAAGACTGCATCCTTAAGCCATCACGCACTTCAGCAGATACAACTACTGATACAATAGGAACATCTGCACTTTATCTGACAATTTTTTAGCTTTGGGAATTCTTCAAAACTTCTGAAGACATTTTTTTCTTTTTTCTTTTCAATTTCTTATCCAAAGCTGCAGAGTACCCTGGTAGATCTCCAATTCAATTCAACAAAGTTGAAATGAGTAAGTACCTTCAAGAGTCACCTCAAACTCCAAGGAATCACAGGGAGAGAAAGGGAATCTAAATTCTTGAACACCAAGTAAATCCTATCAATCTTAAGCATGAAATTCCTTATTAGCACAGCCTTTCTTGTATTCAGTATTTGATACCTGAAGGTTTTCTATTTTAGGAAAATAATTATTCTATTTAGCTTTGCCGAGTGATCTTCACAATACTCCCCAATTACTTCCTAATTTAGTTTAAAAGTAACTGACACCATTCTGATCCCTACAACAAATGTGCCTGTTTCTTTTCAGTCCCTACCAACATGTGCAAGGTTTTTGAAAATAATTTCATATAAGATTTTATGAGCTTTGTTCAATTTGAGTTATTTATAAATCAAAATAAAAACAAAAAGACAGGTATATCAAAAAGTTGGTGAACAACAGTAAAATCAACATCTTATTTGGTAAATACAAGTTAAAGATTTATTCTCCTCCCTTCATTAACCTGTCTTGGAACCAAAGCCCCTGAAGCACATGCATTCACTTCTCCAAGTGCACAGGAATGTGTCTCTTTTTCTTCTTGGACTATAGCTCCTCCAACTGCATCTAAAGCAGAGTTTAGGAACACTCATTTTTGAACTTCAGGTCCCCACCGTGGCCATGCTGGCTGGGGGATTCTAGGAGATATGGTCTGAAAAAATAAAGTTTTCAAGCTCTTATATGAAGTGCCTCTCAGTCTCAAGCTGCTGTTTCAGCTTGTCTGCTGTGGAAAGGAGAGCCTCCAAAGTCTGAAGCTGGGCATATGGAGCTCCATATGTTGCCCTTTGAATCTGAGATACAATGCGCAAACCGCAAAGCATCAAAATTGGCATTCTGAGAAACAAGTCAGGGTTCTTCAATGCTACTATGAATCGTTTTTGGTTTTGACACAAAGGTAATAAAGGACGAGCTGCCCTCATCTTTTCTTTTTAATCTTCCTCAAAAACTTAGTAAAGATAGATGCTATCATGCTAGTCTCATCAAATGAAGCATATAGTGGGCCCCTGGTATCCACTCAGGTTTGGTTCCAGGACCCCTAGTGGATATCAAAATCCATGGATCCTCAAGTCCCATTATACACAGTGGTATAGTAAAATGGTGTCCCTTATATAAAATGGTGAACAACTTAAATTAGCACTGGAGAGAGCCTGAGGATCTGAGAAATGGAAGGAAGCAACAGTCGGGTATATGCTTACACATCAGCGTAGTGCTCAGTTTACGACAAAATCAAAGTTTGCTTTTTGGATTTTTTTTTTAACATTTTCGAACCATGATTTGTTAAATCTGTGGATGTAGAACCCATGGATATGGAAGACTGGCTGTACTAGATAAGTAAGCACCATGCATTCCCAATCCAACTTCCTTTTACAAAGGGGTAAAACTGAATTCCAGTGTTAATATTGTAATAAAATATATGTTGCATAGACCCTCTCTCTCTCTCTCTCTGTGAGACAGAACTTTTCGGTCCAATCACTGGTGGTTTTAATCTGCTATTTTCCCTTAGCAACAACTATCAGATACTTATGATTTTTTCTAAGGCAGAGGTGGGGAATGTTCCCTGGTTCTCCTTGCTAACTTGGGCAGTGGCAGGAAGTCCTCTTTGAGAAACTGTGTTTTGAATAATCTAGGCGGGTTGTTAAATGCGGAAACAAAGTTGTTATCTTTTTGAGGCAGCTCCTTTTGCAAAATAAATATTACTGTGCAGAAGAAGCAAAAAAAAAAAGTAATATGAGCATTTTAGTCTTCAGTATTTTCTGTCCCCATGATAAGAAGTTATCCTTCCAACAGATGACACCTGGGAACAGCAGCAAGATCAATGATACTTAACCGTAGTACAGGCCTTTATAGCTGGTGTCCATCCAATGAGTTAGACAGCCTCATACAGGACTGCTCAATCAATCCTGGCTTGATGGCACCCTTCATTCCTTCACATCTACCACTACCACAGCTTTCTTTCATAGCATCATCATAAGGCCCAAGAAAAGTTCTTACACTTAATTTTCCCAGTCACAGTTATTCTCACCACAAAAAGAATCTAACATAGATCTGTGGAATAGATCATGCCTTATTTTTTTTCCTCCAGGATTATAACACCAAAAAAGAAAATCACCTTCTCCACTCCCTCTCTAAACCCATAATGCCAAAGATCACTTATTTTTGTCTGCAAGCAACACCATTTGTAAAATATTCCCATAGCAGTAAAAAAGTCTTACCATCTCCACTGATCCATCTTTTGGGTAATACAACAACTCATAGCGTCGGAAAAGCGAAGCATTTGGATCATACCACTCTGCAATGAAAGCAAATCTTTCGTCTTGGCTCTAGGGAAAAAATAGGAAAAGGAATGTAGGAGTTTTTGTGAAAATCTCATACACAAGTCATTAGCTTCACTGCATTCAAATGAAATGCTGATGCACAAGTAAATACCTGAGCACAGTATACAGCAGCAAAGTACTTATCCCTTTAGGACAACAGCATCATTCGCTCAACAAGATTTTTTAAAAGGAAGCATCCTAACATCTTAAACTGGACATTGAAGCAGACAGTATTAGTGATCAATGTCATATACAGAGTAATAAACTTGATTCTGTTCCACAGTAAAAACTGAAGCTGAAGTGCTATTGAATACCTAGGGGGTCTTAGTGGACAAAAAGGAATAAAGATATGTTTTATATTTGTAGACTAATTCATCCCCTATTGCTTAAAGATTTCACAGAAAACCACAGAAGGTAATTAAACACTGTTTTCCAAAGAAAAACAAGAGGTTATAAAAGTTCATAACTGGCCCCGGGCTTTTCTAAAGAGACAAGCAACAAAAAACTATGGACAGCCCATGTTTTTGTGGTCTGTTTCACAGTGTTCTGCCCCTACAGAACAGGTAACTTGGTGATTAGTGTACAAGTATATTTTGGGGCAATGAGGCAAAGAAAATATTCCTTATGGCTAGTAACATTCATTTAATATTTTTGATTCTGAAAGAGGGCACTTCTGGAGAGTTCTCTTTTCTAAACTTTGTACCTGGTTATATGAAAATGCCTATATTCAATGGAATGCACAGACCGTATCAAAATAAAGTTTGGCCACTGCTGTGTTCTTCTTTGGAAAGCAGAAACCGTCTGTATTGTCTAAGTTCAAGATGAGAATCTGATTCAAATTTAACTTCAGTCAGACTAACTGGCCTTAGGCAAACCCATTTGGGAGAAAGGTAGGATATAAATTAAATAAATCAATAAACCACACTTCTCACCATCAAACTACAACATGGAGATGCTACTACTGATTACATTACAACGTATTGGTAAGGATTACTGAGAGTATATATGAAGGCTTTCGATATCTGAAGAGTTATAAAAATGCAAAATACTACAATGGTTAGTGTAATATTGTAAATAATCCCATAAAACTTACTGCCTTCCCCAAAAGAGCTGCCTCCTCCATCGGCTAGTTTGCAGTGTTTCTCCACAAACTGTGAAGGAGGAGATTATCCTGCACAGCTTGCAAAATAGGAATGATCTACTTCTTCTCCACTAACCCACTCTCATGCCTGCATGGACTCCTGATGACTAGTTTTATTAGACACAAGACTGTTTTCAGCTTTAAAAATATCTTTAAAATAGTCCAACCCTCCTACTCAAGTGGCACCACCTTTGCCCACCAAAATCTGGCTAGTAAGGCCTTTCAACTCTAGCTCCTAATCTTCTTTTGATTCATATTAAGGTCATATCCATGCCAAAGTCTTTAATACAAGCAGGGAACATCTTGAAAATCATTTGTCACAATATAGCAGCAGATAACTTTCCTGCAACTATCCCCTCCTACACTGCATTGCAAAACAGCCGTACACAGAAAAGGAAACTTCAATACAAGAAATGAGCAGATTCTAGGTATAGAAAGGATATGAACTGATTTTCTTATTCTTAATTATTTTATTTCATTAAATTATTTCTATCCCACCCTACAGCAGGAAGATCTCAAGGCAGCTTACAAATAAAATTAAAAATAAACAGGTTAAATCAGTTTAAAACAACAAAAATAATTTAAACAAATTAAAAAATATATTCAACATAAATTAAAAACAGATTGAAAGGTTTAAAACAGTTTCAAATGAGGTACACTATTATTTAAAATAATTCAATAAGGTTGAAAAGTCATGCTGAACAGCAAGTTTTCACCTGGCACTTAAATGAAACCAGTGTTGGTGTCAACTTGGACTTCAAGGAGAGGGCATTCCACAAATTACCAGAGCTGAAAATGCCCTCTCCCATGTCCTGACATAATGTATTGACCTCACTGGTGGGACACAGAGAGCCTTCCCAGCAGACTTCAGTCCTTAGGAAGACAAACACAGGGAGAGGCAATCCCTCAAATACCTAATTCCCAAGCCATTTGGTGTTTTCAATGTTATCACAAGCGTCTTGAATTCAGACCAGAAGCATATTGTCAGCCAGTACAATTCTTTTAAAACCGGCATTATATGCTATTTATATGGTATTCCAGTCAGGACTCAGGCTGCATTTTGCACTAGCTGCAATTTCTGAGGCTTCTTCATGTAGAGCATATGACAGTAGTCTAATTGGGAAGTAACCACTGCATGAAATACTGTGGTTACATTATCTCTGTCCATGAAAGGCTTACGCCTCCAGTGACAGGGCAGATCTCGGAGTACTCCCAAGCTATGCATTTCGTCCTTCAGGGGAGTGCAACCCCATTCAATACAGATTGTTTACTCAGTTCCCAGACTGGAGAACCACCAATCCGCACAGACTCTATCTTACTGGTATTCAGTCTCAGTTTATTCACCTTCATCCACCCTTTTACAGCATCCAGGTACTGATCCTGTACCTACACAGCCCCAGTTGACCCTATGACAAGAAGAAACAGAGCCAAGTTTCACACTAATGACATCCAACTCCAAAGCACACAATGACTTCATCCAGCCACCTCATATACAGACTTTAAAAAGTACAAGAGATAAGATGAAGCTCTTTGGTACCCCATGGCTTAATAGTCCTGGAGCTGAACAGGAATTCCCCTGTGCTGCTTGCTGAAACTGGCCATGTTCTTGTCCTTGATGAGAAAGGATATCCTGTCATACCGAGACAGCTCATTTTAATAGAAATGTTTATTTAAATATGAAAAGGCTTTTCACATTTAGGGATTTCTTTGCAAAAAAAAAAAATCATAGAGGGTTTTGTATACAAAAACAGAACATTTTAGACAACTACATAAAAAAATTAATTTCCAAACACTTTTTTTGTACATGTGCAAAACCATTAGGTGTTGTGCAACAAAAATATCCACCCTTGCATGGAAATTTTCACAAGAAATCACTGAAAAATGAAAAATAATTCTTATCGATTCATCCTATGGGGAGAATGCTATCGATAGTTTTCATTCCTTCATGCAAGAATCAAATAACTGAAGATTGATATCCTCTGCAGAGTTGAAGTAGAATACTGGTAGATTTATCCTGAGTTTTAATGAACAGATCCTTCTCCTTCCACTTTGTAAGTTCTTTTTTTTTAAAAAAAAAAAATCTCATCAAGCTTATTCCACAGAAGGGATTTCATATTGACAGGCTAGGTATTTCAGATTTTTTCCTCCCGGAACTGCTACTCTGAAATTTGAGACTATATTTACTTTCCCTGACCAAGCCTGGAAGTAAATAATGTCATCCTCTGCTGCCTGATGAAAACTGCTACTATTTTTCAACAAATTATCTAGAGTTGTTGACCTAGAGAGGGTATACAGCATATGAGGTTAAAAAGAAAAAAAAAGTATTCAGAGTAGAGGCAGTGCCAGGGGCTTTTTTTGGACTATAATTTCTAGAACCCCTACCCCAATAGCCATGTTGGCAGGGGGAAATAACAGTCAAAGAATTAACTCTCCCAAGCTCTACAAAATACCCATTTATATAATTAACCAACCGCTTCTCCACTTCAGTGCCACTGGGAGGACAGTGTACTGAGAAAGAATATAATGGAAATTGATGGAATTGTTGTAATTTTTGTTTTATTTAGAAATCCGAAAGCCAGGTTAATGGAGACAAATATACCTCCTACAAGTGGGGAAAAAACACATCTAATCTGATGTCAGAAGTCCAGAGATGAGCTCTTACAGCCAGTTTCAAAATGGCATATTTCCCCCAAATACTCAAGCTAAACTATACAGCTTAGGCCCAGACTAAGAACATATTTCCCTATACGGACCTGCCAGAGTTTTAAGATTTACAGGGGAAGGCTTTTTTCTCAGTCTCACCAAAACCATAGGCTCATTTGATGAGGACACAAAAGACAGTCTTCACAGCACCTGGTCCTACCCTCTGGAACTCCCCCCCATGAGAAGCTAAGCTGATCTTTTTGCTCTCCTTTCATCAGTGCATGGGCCCAGAAGACATCCATTTGCTATGGGAGGGTTGCTCAGGCGTTAGTTATTGGTAGCTACCTCCATCCACTGCAGGAATTTTAAGACCCTTTTGTAAAAACCCTTGGCACTTGTCAGTCATTCACTCACAGGGGATCAAAATAGCCAAACTCCCTGCCCCCACCAAAAAAAAAAAAATCTAAAGACAGTGTTTGCTCAGCTTGGGCTCTCCCATCTCCAGTAAATGTCAAGACTGGAGAGTATTCAAAGAACTTGCCATTTCAACAATCTTCATCTCATTTCAAAACAGCACTCAAAGAAAGCATCTGTGACCCAGTCATTTCCCACTGCCAATATACTAAGTTGAGTACCTGGCACAGCATCTATCTGGTAAGAAGTTTTTTTCTGACTCCAACACTGTGTTTATTCTTTGCCACTACTGTTTTCAGTACTTTTGAGGTAACAAATCAATTGTACAAGAGACTGAAGAAATCTATATGAAAGATGCTGGATAATGAAAAAATCTTCTTTACCAGTTAGCTTGAAAATACTTGCAACCCGATACGCCATTGCTTGTGTCAGTACTCTGTATTCTGGGAAAAGCCACTGCAATTTCTATAGCTACAAATCCTCCACTTGTCATTTTGACAGAGCCTAAAACTCCTTTTTTTAAAAAACTGCATTTTCCCAAATCCTCCAGCTGGCAGCGAATTCTGGAAGTTGCATAGTAAAACCAAAATGTTTCCAAACTCTATTATTTTTTGTTTTTGTTTTGTTACTACTTTCCTTTTATTTTACTGAAGTGGTATGATATCATGTTTGTGTCACCTACTTATCATTTAAGGAGCCAGGAGCTATAAATTTATCCAGAGCAGAATTTCCTGCCCCTCTCTGACTGCTCTCAAAGTCTACTACATCCTGGACAAGTTCCAGAGATTTATCAGCACCATGATGCTTTTTTCTCTAAAATTAAGTCATTTCAGTGAGTGGCATTTACCCAAAACTCTGAAAACAAAACAGTTGGCTTTCTTGGCCTCAGTTTTGATTTCTGAGCTGAGAAAACGCATGGCTTCTTGAGAAGAAATAATTTTTAACTTCAGTTAATAAAAAGGGGAAGGCCAATGTACTCAATAGCTCTTGGTGTCAATAAAGATAGAGCAATAGTAAAGTAATTAAATACCCATATTATTTATCTTTGTACAGGGCATGGTTTATTTTACTGAAAATAAGATGGCTATAATTCTAATTACATATAATGAGCATAGTACTTGAGGCCCTCCGTGAAACAGAGCAAACTAAGTATCTTAGGTGGCTACTTAGCAACTAGTATTTAAGATCACTACCTTTTCAGAAGGGCAGCAAGACCACTGCACATGCCAATTCATTTAAATACACTGTTATTGTATGCCTTCAAGTCTTTTACGATGAGCCTAACACAAACTTACCATTGGGTTTTCTTGGCAAGATTTGTTTGTTCAGAGAGGAATTACCATTGCCTTCCTTTGAGGCTAAGAGAGTGGCAGGAGGGGGTTATGACTGAGTGCAGATTTGAACCTTAGTCTCCCAGAGTCCTAATCCAACACTCAGACTACTACACCACACTAGTTCTTACCTATTTCATTGAAGCTGAATCAGAACAAAAGAGAGCAGGCAGCAAAGGAACCAAGAACCTAATTAAATGCAAGCTTCTCCCTGAAAAGTCTACATACAGAAAGATTAACACAAGTAGGATTTTTCCCTGCAAACATCGGTACTTAACATATGGATAGCAGCAGCAAGAAAAGGACCAAGTCCAGGTATCCAGGCCACAGTAATCTGGGAGCAGAATGTGCTGTATGTGGTGCTCAGTTTTCTTTGACAACTGTCTGGAAACTTCAGCTGGTCCACTGTGTTGCTGCTAGACAATGGAAGAACTACGTGTCATGGAATGTGAACTACCACATTCTATGACATTTAGTTCTTCCACTGTCTAGCAGCAACATTTAAAGGAATACTAACATTCAAAGGACTACCACTTACTAGATGAACTTTCCATCCTCTCTATTCATTGTCCGAGGCCCAGTTCCATACTCTCCTGTCAACAGAGGCAAGGGAGGTGGCCACATTATGGGGCCACTTCACTTGTAGCATCATCCTTCTGGATTGTTCTCCCAAAGGTAGTCAGTTGGTTGCTGATGCTGTTATTTGCCATCAAGACAGCTTTGACTTATGGTGACCATATGAATGAGTTCTGGTCATCATCAGCCCTGTTCATGTTCCGAAAACTCAGAACTGTGGCTTCCTTGATTGAGCCTATCCATTTGTAATGTTGTCTGCTCTTTTCCTATGTTTTCTCCTATGTGTCATGTTCTCTCACGATGTATTCAAAGTATGATATCCTCCGTTTAATCACTTCGAATTCTAGTGAAAATTCAGGCTTAAATTGCACTAAACACATTTATTTGTAAAATTAATCGATAATTTATGGTCTATCTGGCTATCCTGCCATTAAATTGGTTCATGCCCTTGTTTTAATGACTTGTCCTTATCTGGTATGGTTTTTCATATGTCCGTTTTTCCCGCTATTCTGTTGATTTCATTGCCTTAATGTTCCTGAGTTGTTTTAACTTGTTTACTTTATTAAGAGTTACTTGTCCCACTCCAATGTTATTTAGATAATTACATTACAACAAAAACACAGGTACTGTTGCACTAGAGAAGAAAATGTTATCACACAGCATTTTAATATACATGACAAAGCAATATAATGCTATACAGAACACCGTACAAAAAACACTGGCAGCTGTTCATTTCATGTCAAGTCAGAATGTGCCCTTCTTGTTGCTAACTGCCATCATGATGATTTCGATTTAATGTGATCCTATGAATGGAAGACTTCCAAGTCACCCTATCAGCGACAGCCCTACTCAGCTCTTGCAGACTCAGGGCTATGGCTTCCTTGACTGAGTCTATCCATCCGTAATATTGTCTTCTTCTGTTCCTAATATCTTCTGTCCTACCAAACATTATTATCTTTTCTAGTCAATCATGTCTTCTTATGGTATGTCCAAAGTACAGTAATCTCATTTTAGTCATCCTGGCTTCTAGGGAGAGCTCAGGCTTGATTTGCTCTAGAACTCATTTATTTATCCTTTAGCAGTCCACGGTATCCAAAGAACTCTTCTCCAGTACAACACTTCTCATTACGTCAGACTGAATAAAATATTCTTAGGATTTCGCCTAAATGGTTTCTGGCGAATCTTCCCTGGCTGGGAATTCCACAATAAAATAGTACTACCCCAATTATCTACTTCTAGTACAGATAACCCTTACCTCAAATTGTAGCAATATCTGAAACACTACCTTACCTGCAGACTTCAGCTCAAAGCTGCTACATATGGAATAAGGTGCTCTCTTAAATATTTATTACTTCATTGATATCTTGCTTTTCTAAATAAAAATTCAGCCAAAGAGGCGTCTGATCACAAGAGTAAATATATATATTTAATATATATATTCCTACAGGGAGCCAAAAATCAATCACTTGAATTTAGCTCAGAAACAAATTGCTTGCCTTATTTCACACCAGCATCGCGCCTGTCTTAAAATGGCACTGAAAGGTGCTTTAATAGGCAAGCCAAGAGGTACCAGGGCATGCATGATAGTAGATAGGTCCTTTTTCTTTCCATTCCTTAACTGGATATACACAATATGGAGAAACTGAATGGTTTCCCATGGGGAAGAAGGTCCATCATGGCTGCATGTTATCACCCTATCACCAATTTATTTGCAGAACATATTGTATGGAAAGTAGGATTGGAGAAATATACACACCCTCCATATGACCAGGTGAAGAAAGAAGACTGAATAAGGCAGGGTTTTCCAAATGGTGCGCTGTGCCATGTTAGTGTGTTGCCTGAAGTGTGTAGGTGTGTCACCTACAATCTTGGAAATACATTATTCCAATTTATGTATGCGTCTGTATCTCTTATAAGGGGTCAGTTTAACCTCCGGTTTGCTAGTAAAACTGAGTTACTGTGTCGCGAAATGATGCATGTCTAAAATGTGTGTCACCAACATGCAAAGTCTGGAAAGCTCTGGTATAGGGATATGGAAGAACGCAAACACAACCGCTAGTCCCCATGTTTGCTCTCTCTGTGACCTCTATATGTACATGCCAGTGCACTTATACTGAAAAGGGCAGATCAGACAAAATAACACTCAGCTGAGCTCAGCGTAGATCCTTCTATGTGCAGGAGATGAGTCATTCAAGATAGATCATGCCTGATACATTTAATGTTCAAGGAAAATGAGAAAGATCAGTTTTTATTATGTAAATATAAAGACATGTTCAGCTAACAATACAACACTCATACAAACTTTAAAAAACTATTTATACTATTATTTATACAAACTATTACAGAAAATAATATAACAATAATAAATAATAAAACAAAGAAAGGAATTCAAATCACACAAGTAAATGCCAAAACACTGCGTGCAATTAAGCTCTCGTGTGCTGCACTCTAATCAATGTTCAGAACTAAAGGGGGAGGGGAAAACTACATTAGTTCTGTTCTACACTCCTTCATTTCTTAAACAAATGTAAAGCCTCATGAAAGACAGAAAAAAACAAAGCAAAGTGCCAATACTCTCATGTTCTGTTCCTAGTTTTGTTCCTGACATGCTGTGTAATTGTGGACAAAACAGTTCAGCCACCTACATGCCTCAAATATTGTCAAATTAAAATGATGGAATCGTATTTATAAGAAAGGTTTAGGACAATGACACACATCATGCAGTAAAGTGAAACTCTAAAGAGGTGGTCTCCTTCTGTGCCATTTCAATTTGTGGCTATAAAAGCAACAACTCTGGAGGTAGAGAATGCAAATAACAAAGCCTCTGAGTTTCCACTGGAAATCTAAATGTATTCAGTTTAGAAAACCTGAGATCAGCATGGAAAATTTTAAAGTAGAGAAGTTTTCATAAAATCCAATCTTGGAAACAGTTTTTGCTCTCCTTTGTCACTCACGCAGAAAAAGCAGCAGTTAATTATTATTTATAATTATTATTTTCTCTTTCTGAGTTTTTTAATAATAAACTTTAGTAAGAATAGACAGCATATATATCACACAACACACTGTTTCTGGCAGTGTGGTACGGCAAAATGGATTTCAATTCATGAATGTCAATTCATAAAGAAATCTTAAAGAAATAAAAAAAACAGTTCCCAATGAAGCCTGAATTTTTTTAATTTATGAGTATTAAAATAATCGTATACATTCATTCACAAGAAAACATACATTGGTGAAATATGCATAAGAAAAACATTATCTTAATTTATCATCATTCAACATTCTCCCCTCAACTTCACCCCCAGTGAGAGGTAGAAAAAAAGATAAAAATCACAAAACACTGTCTGTCGAGCAAACAACACAACTTCAGAGCCTGTGTAGCATAGCTTAAAAAAACAAAATTCGCCATTTTAATATCTCACCAGAGATTCCTGAAGTATGTAATAACATTGTCCCAGTCTTTGATAAAACTTTCAAATTTGATCCCTCTTAAAATATAAGTAATTATGTCCATCTGCATCACATCAAATAGTTTCATCTCTCAATCTTCTAATGGGGGAGAGTTTTTTGCTTCCACATTTATGCTATTACCATTCTGGCTGCTACTGTCATATAGAATTATAACTTTCCAACTTTTTTCTCTAAATCATCATTCATAATGGATAACAGGTACAATTCAAGAGTCATTTGATACTGATAACCAAGAATTCTTTCAATCTGAGTGTGTATGACATTGTAGTTATAACCTTGTCTGTCGTCTGAAACCCATTTATATTCATATCTATTTTTAATTTTTCTCTGAGTTGTTGATAGAGAAGCCAGTGGCATTTGATCTGTGTTTCGTTAAGTTCTTGCTGATATCTAATTATTATTTGATCTTGCTGCAGTTCAATCAAATCTTTGAATCTTATCCACTTATCGAATAATATATTCTCTTTTTTATAGTAAGCCTCGTGAGGAGAGACCCATTGTGGTGTTTTCCAACATCCTGAAAAGTATTATCTCCAAACATTTAATAAGGCATTGCTGATATAATGACTGTTAAATTCTTTATTAATTTTGGTCTTATTAAACCAGAGATAATAGTGCCAACCTGATCAAAGATCAACCCCTTCTAAGTTTAAAAGTTTCATGTTGTCTAGATTTAACCATTCCTGTAACCAACTCAGGAAGCAGGCATGATAATACAGAGCTAAATCTGGCAGACCCAAACCACCTCTCTCCTTAGCATCCTGAAGAGTCTTTAATTTTATTCTTGAGTTTCTTCCCCTCCAGAAAAAGTTTGAAATTTCCTTTTTGCCAACCAAGAACTACTTTATCACTATGAATGACTGGAATTGTTTGAAACAGAAACTTAGGCAAAACAGACATTTTCACAGCTATGATTCTACTCATAAAAAACAATTTTAAGTTATTAAAACTAGCAAGGTCTTTCAAAATCTCTTTCCATATTTTTTTGTAATTGTTTTTAAAGAGGTATGAATTTTTCTTGGTAAGTATAATTCCTAAATATTTAACTTTCTTGACATGGTGTATCCAGACATCTGCAACATTTGAAGCCTGAATTTTGCCTATTAAATATGACTGCTTTTCAGAAGGATATATTTACAGACAGCACTGGAAAATGTTGTTATATATTATTACAATGGCTAGATTTATATGCTAAAAAATACAAAGTTAATAAAATACCAGAAGTACAGGAATGTCTGAGAGAGCTATACGATATTATGGAAATGGATAAACTTACAATGTCTCTAAGGCATATGTGTCAAACTCAAGGCCCGCGGGCCACATCCGGCCCGGCGTGTAATTATATCCGGTCCGCGAGATCATTTTATATATTATTGTTATTAATGGCCCGGTGATATGAAGCCCTGGTAACACAATAAACTACAGATCCCAGAATGCAGCGCTTCAGCTGCCTTGCCGAACACTTCCCGCGTTAATCAAGTGTAGCTTATGATGCTGCAAGTTATTGCGAAGCTAGCCCTCACGATGCCGAAGAGAAAAGTTGATTCTGAAAACAGAGCCTTTAAAAACCGATGGGAGGCTGAGTAAATGTTTACTGACATTGCCGGTAAACCCGTGTGTCTCATTTGTGGGGCTAATGTGGCTGTAATTAAAGAATTTAATCTAAGACGGCATTATGAGGCAAAACATCAGGATAACCTGAAAGACCTGAATGCGGAGCAGAAGATACAGAAAGCAGAAGAATTAAAGAAGAATCTGACACTTCAGCAGATGTTTTTTACCCGTGCAAAACCACAAAGTGAAGCTACTGTGAAAGCAAGTTTTGTCGTGGCATAAGAGATCGCCAAATCAGCCAGGATATATTTTTATGGAGAGCAAAATCTTTTGGGATATTTAAAATTTAAGTTTATTTTGTAAATAAAATGACATAAGAGTAAAGAAATTTGAATGCTTGTTCTTTTAACGTTTACTTTATTTCTAACTTGTATAATTTAGGCAGGATATATTTTTATGGAGAACAAAATATTACAAGTTATTTAAGGTTTGAGTTGATTTATTCCGGAATAATATTCCTGTCTGTTTTTATTCATATTTATGTTCAAAAAAGTTAAGTTTCAAAAGTTTTAAAGTTTTAAAAGTTTAGTTTTAGTGTGTTCAATAAATGTTTATCCTGTTTGGCCCGCGACCTAAAGTGTGTTTTGGATTTTGGCCCCCTGTGCAATTGAGTTTGATACCCCTGTTCTAAGGCATAAAACAGTCGATAAATTTAGAGAAGACTGGAACTGTTTATGAAATTACTTGAAAGATAAATGGGGGATAGTTCAATAATTGTTTTAAGGACATGATAAGAATTAACCAGGAAAAAGAAAGTTGAAGATATGGTATAAAGCAGAAACAGTGGGATAGGATCATAGTACATACTGTTGCACTGTATAATTGATGGACAGTGTGAAATAATGATTGCTGAAAACATTTCTACGGGACAAATATTTATGTGGTTGTATGTGAAAATATTTTTTTAATTTTTTTATATTTTGCAATGTGAGAACAAAAAACAAAGTAGAAAGGAAGCAACAAATGTATGCATATGAAAATAATTTAAAATAATTATAAAAAATAAACAACACGTATATACAAAACAAAATTTAAAAAGCATTAAACTATGTCCACAGAAAAAGCGAAAAAAAGAAAAAAGAGACACTATACAATATGAACATATCCTAAGTACTAATTAGTAAAAACTAATCCTAATCCCTAACACTAAATTCCAGTACTAACACTAATATTAACACTAATATTAAGACAACAATATAAATTCCCTACTTTCCTAATGCAGACTGTTCTCGAGTCTATGAAAAGGTCTTCCATTGCTACATTTCTCTAAAACATCAGTTACCAAACCTAATTATAATATTACAATAATTTTTATCTTGCAAAAAGCTTGCTAACGATTCCCAGTCTTTGGCAAAAGCTGCCACCAATTTTCCTCTTATCAATATTGTCAATTGGTCTATTTCAGCTAAGTGCAGCAATTTTAACAATCTTCTCTAATTTGGACTTCTACATTCTTCTATTTCTGCGCTTATATTAATCTTGCAGCTATGTACATATATCTTAATATCTTGCCAAATTTCTTCTGCCACCAATCTTTTACTAGCCCCAGCAAATAAATTTCAGGTTTTAATATCACATCAGTTTTCAAAATACTGTGCACTGTAATATGTATTTGATTCCAGAATGTTTTGGCCTTTGCAACAGTCCACCACATGTGATCAAAGGTTCCTAATTGCTGTTCATATTTCCAACATCTATTTGAGGTATCTTTATGCATTTTGGCCAACTTTTCTGGAATCAAGTACCATGATACATCATCTTATAAAAATTCTTTTTAACAGCATGAGAGAATATAAATTTAATCCCCTTCGACCACATTTTTCCCCCTGTGCGTTTTTTTCCAACTGTATGTTCATTACATAATTTTCCAACCGTATATTCATCATACAGTCTTTAATCAGTTCATTCTCCCTCTTCAGTTTCAGAAAAAGTTTGTACATTTTACTAATCAAGTGTTTATCTGAACAGAGCGGTCTCTCAAACTCTGATTTGATTGATGCAAAAATCATACAGCTTTTTATCTACCTTATTTTCGTCTACTATTTGTCTATAGAAAAAACACTGAAAACTATATCCCTTAACATTTAATCTTCCATCATTTTCACTCTGAAATGCTCCTGCTCAATTTCTAAAAGATCTTGATATATTAACCATTTTTTCTTCTGTGCTGTTTCCTTCCTAGAAAAAGCCTCTTATGATGAGGTCCACAGGAGCATTTTTGGAGCATAATCTTGATTTATATCTATTCCAAACTCTTAACAAAGTTGTTCACACATAATGGTTATCCAAATCTACAATGATTTTTTAGTTTTATCATACCACACATCATCAGGCCATCCAAACTTTAGTTTAGGCTCTTCTAAATCTAATAGTTATCTTATTATCCATATCACTTTCTCCTTCTGTATTTGAACTGAAACCCAGATGAAGTTGTTGATAGCTGTTTCAACCCAAAAACTAAAGTTTCAAGTGGCACAGCAAAATACTATGGGCTTTTGGACACTAGGTACTGTGCAACTTATCAAGACAAGCAGGAACCAAAATACTTTTCTTGGGCAGAGGGCACCAAAATTTATAACACAAGACTTTCCCACATTCCTATCACAGTCTTAGCCCATACAGGTAATCATGAGTCAAGAAACAAAAGATTTTTTAGTATTTTTATACTAAAATTTATTTTTTCTACTTATCTGAAATTACCTTGACACAAGTGTAAAGCGATGCAAAACCGGGCAGAAAATGGTAACTTTACACATATACTGGAACCGAAGTGCCAACAAATGACTAAGAAAGATCTTGAGCGTGTGGTGGATAGTTCTATGAAAATGTCAACCAAGGGTTTGGCTAAAAAAAAAAGATCTCTGCCACCAAGATATAAGGAACGTTTAGTAGACGTTCAGCATAATAAAACAAAATAACAAAACCCCGGTCATTTCACATGAAATATAAATACGATGGTAGAGCAGAAAGACCTCTGTTTTAGCAACTGAGCCAAGTCTCCACAGAAAGAAAATCAAGGAAGCAATGTTTATGAAGAAACTGAAATCTTGTTTCAGTATTAAGGTGAAACTGAAACAAGCAATATTTTCTGTAACAAAGTTTAAAGAATAGGTGGTCCATGTTAAATGTTCCCCCTTCTTCCTGCTTTGTGTCAGTCTTGTGGTGAAGATGTCATACGTCATTATTTGAGTTTGTTTTAACTTAGTTATTCAATCTTGCTGATGCATATTTGCTGCTCAGTAACTGTATCACTGTGTAGAAGATTGGATATACGCTCACTGCATCTTTGCTGTAAAAAGGCAAACTGCAGCTTGGGCAGAAGGAAAGGGATTTACATTAAAACTCTCAACATCGTAACAGTCCTATACAAATTTATTTTGCAGCCACATTGGAATGTTGCATGCATATCTGGTCACCTGAAAAAAGATGCTGCAGAATTGTAAAAGATAGATTCTGGCAACCAAAATAATTAAGAAGCTGGAATACTTCCTTGTAAGGAGGGATAAAAATGTTTGCAGCTTTTTAACTAACAAAAAATTGTGATTAAATAAAGACATGCATAACATTTTGGCAGTGTGGATATGGTGATGTTTTTGTCCATCATAGTATCAGAACCAACAAAGAAATTAATCATCATCACCATCTGAAGTGGCCAGATGAACAGTTCAGGATAGATAAAAGGAAGCGTTTCTTCAGACAGCACACAGTTAAACTGTGGAATTTATTTTCACAAGATGTTATGATGCCCATCTAGTTAAATAGCTCTTGAAAATAAATTAACAGAAGGTAGAGCTATTAATGGCTATTAGGCATGACAGCAAAATTTTAACTCATTACCTGAGGCAGTATATCCCTAAATACTAGTTGCTGGAGAATCACAGAAGGGTGCCATTATGTTCATATAGAGAGAGAGAGAGAGAGAGTGCGAGAGAGAGCAAGTGCGAGAGAGAGAGCTGACTGTCCATTGTGGGAACAGAATACTGGAGCAGAAAAGGCACAGTTCCTTTTAGATTGCTAGTTTCACAAAGCAAATGCCAGATGATGTTACCAGCCAAAGACTGGTTAATTATTTTAAAAAAATAAAGACACCATATTAAGAGGCATTTCCTGAGCAGAGACATGAAGCCTCTGCTCAGGAGGCTTAATAAGCCTTGTTTCAGAAAAGCGAAGTGACTAGGCTCCACCTGCTTCATTTAATAGCGTATGTTACCAGAGGCACAAAAACAGAACATATCTTTGGAATGTCAATCCTCGGCATCTACAGGTAGAGCCGGGAGAAATTCCTGTCTGCTGAGCACACTGCTAGATGGCCAGTGGTTTCCAATATTTTCATCCAATACTTAGACAGAATGACTGTAGAAACTGTGTTGTCTTGGGAAACAACAGTTACCTAGGCACTCCTCCAGTCTCACTAAACAGAACTATATCTAGTGAGTAAATAAGGGATACTAACCTACACAGTTACATGGCATGAATATGAGACTAGTTTATTTGGTAAAGTCCCTTCATACACTGTATGCCAAATAAACGAGCACTGTAAGTCCACAGAAGACAAACAATATAAGTCTGTTGAAAATCCCACAACCTTGTAATTAAAACCAAATAAGCAGTGCTAAAATTGGTTTCTCTCCCCTCACTAAATATAGAACAAGTTCTAATTATTACCTTTAATAAGAACAGTGATAGTCTCAATAAGGCAACCACGGCACTTTTTGTAATCAGAACTCTGGAGTTGGGGGGATGTAAACATTACACTTCCACTCAGGAGAGAATTCAAGTCAGAAGAAACTGCACACAGACAATGGATCTCCCACCTTATATTAAACAGTAAAAAGTGCACCTCCTGGAAGAAACAGAATCAACCATTTCAACAGGGCTCATTTAGATAGAGCATCACAATGACTATCCAGGCAAAAAGTCAAAACGGCATCTGCGCTTGTGCTATGGATCCTTGAGTTTACACACTTCACTTCCAGTGTTGGTTAACTTCGCTTCTCACACTCCACAGGCATTCATATTGTCACAGCAACGCCCTTTCACACATTAACTTGACCTGCATTAATGTAAGCAGTACTATTTTCTCTTTACCACTGGCATACCTCAACAACAAAAATGCAAAGAGAAAGATTGTTATGTGCCTTCAAGGTGATTCCAATTTATGGTGATCCTGTCATAAGGTTTTCTTGACAGAGCTTATTCAGAAGAGTGTTGTTGCCTTCCTCCAAGGCTGAGAGAGTGCGATTTGCTCAAGGTTATGCAGTGGGTTTCAACAGCTCAGTGGGAGTTTGAAACCTAATCTCCTGGAGTTCTACTCCAATAGTCAAACTTTGCTCTCAACCAGAAAGGTGCTCTTGAAAAAATAAAGCTTAAGAAATAAAGCTAAGCCAAATGTCCAGCAAGTCTCACTTTTGAAATTCTCTTCTGGGTAACAGCCTCACCAAACTGTTGCTGTTGTTGTTGTGGCCATCAAACCAACTTCAACTTATAGTGACACTATGAATGAGAGATCTTCAAGACACCATGTCATTAACAGTCCTGCTCAGGTCTTGCAAACTCAGGATTGTGGCTTTTTCAATTGAATCAATCCACGTGTAATCTGGTCTTCCTTTTTTCCTACTGCCTTCCAATTTGGCAAGCATTCTTGTTTTTTCTAGGGACCCAGTCACATGGTCTCTTGATATGTTCAAAATACAATAGCCCCAGTTTAGTCATCTTCACTTCCAGCTAGAGTTCAGGCTTGATTTGCTCTAGCAGCTGTTCACTTAGCTTTTAAGAATCCATGGTAACGCTAGAAAACTCTACTCCAGCACCACATCTACATGCATTGATTTTCTTCCTCTCAGCATTCTTCAGTGTCCAGCTTTCACAGCCATATACAGAAATTGGAAATGTTATGGCACAGATGATCCTGGCTTTGGTATTTAATGATATACCTTTAAATTTGATGAAGCTAAAGATGAAACTGAACTGCATAAAGGTGGTAGTTTCGAATGGAACATTGATACTCACTAAGAAGGTTCCTTTGCTGCAGTTGTGAGGAGGAAATCCTTTATTCTGGATCTGATTCCTCCCTCACGCTTCACAGGCAAGGCTTTCAATCTATCAATAATCCTTACCACCCTAAGAGGGGAGGCTGGTCCCACCTTTCCCATGGTGGTATGAGAGAGCTCCAGAGAAACAAAAAGCATATTACCAGTGGGTTAACGTATAAATCATCCGTGAAACAGGACAGGGAAGATTCCCTTTCCACAACTAGAGAAAAGAAACCCTCACAGTGAGTACCAAGCTGGGGAGGCAATCCTTCATGTTGGGATCTATACAACAGTTCACCTTACCATCTGGCCAGGTAGCTCTCCAATTTTACAATGACACAACCTACACCAATTCAATACAAAGCCTTAGCCAACAAGACAAGACAGAAGAAGACACCCGCTGACCTTTAGATATTCTCTTGAAAGAGACAAACAAAAATTCAGATTTACAAAGGTCTTTTGTTCTCTCTAAGTAGAATTTAAAAGCTGTACACTCTTACTCCTGCAGTGCTTTTGGATCTGGGTGAAAAGAATCCAGAACAATCTCCTAAATTCAACGGAATACTGAATTCAATTTAAGAACAAAAATAGGATCCAACCAGACAACAACTGAATTCTTATGAAAAACATACAATGCATTATGAACTGACAATGACCTCAACTCAGAGATTCTGAGAGCAAATGTAACAGCAACCAAAAATAAAACTTTCAGTGTAAGGAATCTCAAGTTCATCAACCTCAGAGATTCAAAAGGAATCTTCAACAAAGCTCACAATACCACATGCAGATTCCAAGAAGGAAAAGAATGGATCATCCCCAGCCAAAGCCAGGTCATTCCCTTCAAAAAGCTCTACACACGAGATGGGATGCAAGTGGGATTTCACCGGTTCCCTTTTAAGATGCAATCTAAGGCAGACATATGTCTCCTGAGGGTGTCGATACTGAGACCCTCATTCAATCCTGCCTGAAAGAAGGACAAAACCTACTTTAGTGGAGCCAACTGAGGACACAAGCCTTTATGTCTGCACCATCTACCAAAAAAACCCCAAAAAACCCTCCAGGTAGACTCATACAGAGGCTTAGTGGAAGATCTCCTACCTGAGAGGATAAATAACATCTTCATCCTCAGGCACTGACCTTTCCTGCCCAACCTCCAGGTGCATAACTATAACCAGCCTTGGTTGGGATGCAGAAGATCTTTTTGATGTATCAAGTCCAGCTAAGCTGATAGAGGCCAACTCTTATGAACCCATATGCTGACTATTTCTGAAAACCACAATCAGCTAGGCCATCTGGTTGCTATATAAATTACCTCCACTCTCTCCATCCTTATTTTCCACAGTACTTAGACAGAAGCATCACTGGAGGAAATGTGTAACACAACACTTTTAATTAAGTGATCATCAGAGCATCAAAGGCTAGTGCCACCCCCCGCCCAAAATCTCATACAAATCAAAGGAGTTCGTGGTTTTCCTCCAAAGCAAAAAGTTCCATCCATAGGTTGCCAAACCTTAGGACTACTCTATGAAAAGCCAGAAAGTTCAGGGTCTACTCTGCACGTCCTCCCTGCTCAGCCAATCAGCCTGGTTATTCAGTTGCCTTTTGATAAACTCCCCTCAGAATCTGAAGAAGAGACTCCATCCATTGCATTAGAAGCATCACATCTTGCATCAGGGAGTGCAACTGTGTCTCTCCTTGCCTGATTATGGCAGCTTTGGTGGACACGTTTGTCCAGACCCAGACATGCTTACCCTGAACTTCTGACTGCTAACTGAGTAGCACCAGACATGCCACCTATAGGTCCAGTTGTTTGATACTGTGTATTCTCTTGCTAGGTGGCCACAGTTCCTATGCCATCTGCCCATTGCAGTGTGCTCCCCATCCATGCAGACTGGGGAGTGACGATAGCTCTCCTCAGCTCTCTAATGGATATATCCACCCTGAGTGCTTTGGATAGCCACTGACTTAGAGACTACCTACCAGTCAGAGGGATTTGCACACACAGCTGATGGTAATCTTGCTCTGAAAGGACAAGAGAACCTATTGCAACTCCTTCAGATGGAACCTGGTCCAAAGGACTGAGTCAGTGTCTACTATCATAAATCCTAACAACCTGGTCAACACCATCAGCTCCAACGCTGAATGATTCAACATTACCCTTACAAGGGAATGCAGCTTCTCCTTCCTACCAGCAGAAACACCATGTGCTGCAAAGTATCTATGATGACTCGTAACTGCTAGATCCTCTGAACTGGATCCAAGTGGCTCTTCTCTCAGTTGATCACAAACCTATAAAATTCCAGACAATCCAGTGGCTCACACATCTTCCCCAGCCTTGTTCAGAGATGGTTAATGAATTAACAGATCTGACATATGGGTAAACAAGCACCCTGCTCAATATCAGATAGGCCACTAGAGCCACAAGCACCTTTCTAAACACCCAAGGAGAAGCCAGAAGATCGAAGGGCAGAGCCCTCTATTGGTAGTGATTCTCTACATAAGCAAACCCGAGTTATTTCCTGTGAGCAGGGCGAGCCAGATGATTTCTCTGCATCCCCTCCAGACTCAACCCAAGGGTCCCCATGTGGATCCTACACTACAGCATCAGCTGATTGACCCTGAAAGAGGAATAATAATTATTATTTTCAGTATAATATAATGGAAGAGGAGGAGGAGGAGGAAGCAGTAGTGGTAATAGTAGCAGCAGCAGTATAGGGGTGGAGCAGAGTAACAGCAGCTCTGGCAACCCTGAGGACTGTTGCTATTGAGTCTGAGGCTTGAGGGAATTCTAGTTAGATCTGCAAGCTCTGAACTCCTGCTGTCTGAACTCAGTTTAAAAAGGCCAAAAGGAAAGTACCGTAGAATGAAATGGATTCTTCTTTTCCTTCTTAGCCAATGATGGTACAGCTTTCTTTTATACTAGGTTTCCACCAAGACCTTATCTAAGGAACCCCCAAACAATGTAGCTGTCTTAAAAGGATAAGTGGTCAAATTCACCTAAGATTTGGCATCTGCATTCCAATTTTTTTAGCCATAATTGATGTCTGGCAGCAACACTGGCTGCCACAGTCCTAGACACAAATTAAACTGAATCCAAACTGGTATTCATGGTAAAGGCTGAAGCCTTTGCCAATTTATTAACTCCCTGTTTGGTTTTAGTTTAGTTAGTGGCAGTAGGTCTTTAGTCCATCTAATAGTGGCTCTTGCAAATAATGAGCAGCTCTGACAGCCAAAGCATTTCTCTTATGGCACCTGAACAAGAAAGCCACCAACCTCCCACCTTCAGGATTTCTGGAAGTATCATCTGCATATTTAGGCAGAAGAGTTCCCAAAACCAACTCTGCCACAGGGGCATCAATGAGGGGTGATTTCAATTCCTCCATGACCTCCTGAGATAAAGAATAGAAACATTTAGGAGTTGCCCTAGCCATACCTGGGTGATACTATTCCCCTTCCATAACATTAGCAATTACAGTCGGAAAAAGTATAACATAAAACTCCTACTTAGCCTTAGATCTGATTTCTCATATCCCTTTAACCTTAGCAGCAGACATCTGGCTCTCAGAAGTAAATTCAGAGTTTCTTCCCACCTTCCTGATATTGACTGGAAACTCATCCAATTCAAACAGATGAATAGATAATGACAAAAATAAACTCCCATTTTCTTCATTTATTCAGAAACTAGATGAGTGAGAAGTGTAGCTATCCACACATCTCTGTTCAGAAGAAAACAGTGTTGCACTTAGTATGATGTACAACTGTTAAAATAATGACAAATAATTTAACTCATTTTTATCCCCACTTGTCCTAGGAGAAGCCAGGAGGAGAAGCAAGAGCTAGTTGTCAAAGAATAGATGAAGTCCACCTAAGTAAAACAAAGAAATATGTCAAATTTATTGAGCTCAATGGCATTTTGCTTGTTAAAATGGTGATAATCTAACACATGCCAGTGATACTTTCAAAATTTTCATCATTCACTATCCCTACCCTTGACTTATACTTCCCACTGATTTCTCAAGGCTTGTAGAAAGGCTCTCTTTTTGTCATCTTTTTCAGCTTCTTTGCACTGATTATTATAGCAGTCCTCTTTCCATCTAGAGACAAGCTGTTGAGTGTGACTTGCCCAAGGTCATCCTGTGTGTTTCCATAGCTGATCAGGGATTCAGACCCTGGTCTCCAGAGTGATAGTCCAACACTCAAACCACTATACCACACTGGTTCTTCTTTACACTTGGTTTAATTTTGATATTAGCATGTCACAGTCTGTGCCACAATCTGCTCCTGGTCTTGTTTTTGAAGAGAGAATGGAGCTTCCCCATCGTCTGTTTCCAATTATTTAGTGTATTTGATTTCTATATTGATCCTGCTGTGATGTCCTCCTTTCCAGTACATACCCTAACTGCAGAGAGGGAGAGGTTGAATGTGTCAGAGTGGCTAAGAGTAAGGCCATCAAGAGATGAGATTCTATTAAGAGCCTAGACTACTAGTATGGCACCCAAGTTGGAATACACCAAGTGGCCACAGCAAACCAAGAGGCACTCATCCTCTGCAAGAGTAATGGCCACATCAGCAGAATCGAAATGACAATTCTAATGGTGAGGATGATGGAGAAGCTCCAGAAAGAAAGCTAATGGACAGCAGCATTGGGTGATATTAGCGCAGTATCTCTTAGAGACAATGGTACTGGCAATTTCACTGATTTTTTCTCTTCACTGTGCAGAAGGAGGCACTATAAATCAAAAATTTAATGTCAAAAATATGAGTAATATAACAATCCTTCTGGATCTGCTCCTCACAAACTGTATTTGAAATAGCAGTATCACTGGAGTCTCTCGGTTGTTTTTCCCTCCACCACATTTTACATTCTGTGTGACATTTTGATGACGAACATTTGGAAAATTGCCTATTCCTCAGTAACACATGCTTCCAGTTTCCATAACAAGTGATAATAAAAACAATGTCACTGCTTTTCTTAAAAGCTCTGCATGGGATACAAAACACTGCATTTGCTGGGACAGCATACTCCAGCCAATCTCTTTTACCATACCCTTTGCCTGAAGAATGAACACCACCAACTGTTTTGGGAAGCATAGAAAGGTCTGGATCTCAGAGGTTCTGCTCTCTTCAAGTCACCTGGCTCTGGCTGACAGTGGTGATCAACATCATTGTCAGTACTTATTTTAAAAATTAATATCCATAAATTTCACTTTCTATAAGAAAGTACTTGACAAGATATCACATAGGAACTATACGCCTGTCTGAATTACAGGTGCTAGAATTAACTATACAGTGAGGCCTCGACTTTCTTGGTGGTTAGGGGAGCAGGAAAGTGGAAAAGCGGAAAAGTGGAAAAACTGGGAATATCTCTAGCTCCCACCTGCACCATAAACACACATGCTCTAGACTCTGCTGTTGCAAAAGTCTCCTTCTTGAGAAGAAGGAAAAGAAGGAGAACAACACAGAGAAGGAGATTTTTGCAGCAGCCACTAACAGCTCTTCCCTTTATTAACTTTGCCACTTTGGCATCAGGACTCCACTTTTCTCTGAGGTTGCCTCCAAGCCTTTTCCCAGAAAAGGCCCTAGATCTTCACAGGGTTTGATTTCTATGTGCACAAGTTCCTTTTTGGACAGTCTTTCATAATTCCCTCCTTTCTGGGGAGCAGAGTTATTGACTCCCATATGTACAAGTCCCTTTTCAGACAGCCATTTGTGATTTCCCCTCCTTCTTCTGGGGAGCAGAGTTATTGACTTCCATGTGCACAGGACCCTTTGGGGACAGTGCTTCATGATCCCCCATTTCTGGTGAGTGTTGGGCGTGAGGAAGACAAGCTGCAACCACCCTGCTGAATAGCAGCAGCAGGAGGGAGGAAGAGAGGAAGCCACTCCCTGTCATTACAGTACAGTACTCTCACCACCTATACTCATACATACATTGCTAAACAGCAGCTGCAAATCCACAGACAATCAAATTCATGGAAGTTAAACCCACGAAAATTGAAGGCTGAGTGTACAAGAATGAAGTCTCAGTTCTACTGGAAGGCCATAAAGCCACCTGACACTGCTTCTGATGGTTCTGTTACTAACTCAAACACCCTATTTTGGTAGTACAAAAATTTACACAAGCAATATTAAATAAGATCAATTATTTATATTCACTACTTGCACAGTTAGGTACAGGTCTAAAACATTGTAATGCATGTTTTAGCCATACTATACTCCTAGAAAACTTTTTAAAATTGGACCCTCTAGAAAGGGTTGAAAGACTGTATTTTACAACATTAAAAAAAAAGGGGGGAGAAATGGCTTTCAAGCATGTATACCGTACACAATATTCCACCTTCCTATATCAGGGCTAATCAGGTCTGATTAGGCTTCCCTGGCCTTGGAGAGACAGCTCATTCACCTCTCTGGTTCTGGCCAGGTTCTGCCAAGGAATAGCTGGGTTGCTGCACAGTCTAAGTCCAAAAGCATAGGTACATCCCACTACCCACAGAAGCTCACTGAACACTACAAGGGAAGGGAAATGCAGTGAGCAATGCTTACCAATATTGCCCTTCCCACTTTTCCTTCTTCCAACCAAAAACCCTCAGGTTTGCCCTCTCTCACCCATCAAGATATGCATTCACTTCATACATGCAGTGTACATCTGATTTCTTCTCTCATCTCTACATTTCCTGCTATCTTTCTATAGTAATATTCTTGTTTATTTCTCTGCTCCATCTTTACATGTACAGATTAGTTTTTCCTCTCTGAACATAAACACTCCCATCTCATTCTACACTTACTGAAATGTAATTCTCATTGCACTTGTCCATCTGATACAGACACCAAATATTTATGTTACCACTCTCATAGGTATACCGCAGGGGATCCTAAGGGTGGTTAACAAGAACCCCACTGCCAGGCTTCAGCAACATAGCTAGTGTGAAGCTAAAATTGCAGCATTTTTACCTTGCAATTTACAAAATCTGATGTTTTTTCTCATTTGATCCAGACAGTGGACATGTATTGGAATTCCTCTTTCTTTCTTTTTTAACTATATTTACTATCAAATATTGTAGACAAAGCAGATCCAACTGTCGAATTCCTCTGACTTTCAAAATGAGACATAAAGATTGTTACACTTTTATATTTTCCATGCTCATATTCTCCATACGTCTTTGTCCAGCCCCTCTCCATGTTTCTATGCTGTGATTCTAAACATTCAAATGAAGGTTTAAAGTTATTGTGATGCTAGAACTTTTAGGACTAAAGGAAAATGTTATTTGTGGGGGGGGCAGAATGATCACTGGGGGCAATGCCCTCAATTTGTCCCACCTGTCACTATATCTCTGTGTTATGCCACTTCTGAGGGGGGGGAAAGCCCTGCAAGGCAACTCACAGACACGTTCACAATATTTATAAAGTCCAAAATATTAAAAATAAAACTCCAGCAAGAAAGCCCAAACTCAGCCCAATAATCCATAAAAAGATGAAGTAAGCAGCAGCATTCTTAAAAATCCAGATCAGCATCATTCACTAAAAACATGAGTCAAGCAATAAGATCTTTAAGGCCTGTATTTAAAAAAAAACAGTTAACAGTTGAATGAACTCGGGTGAATGCTGATGCAACAGCAATGAACAGGAATTTGAATTCAGTCATTTGAGGTCCAGATAAGGCACTCTAGCCACTACACCGCAATGGTTTCCCAAAGAATGTAACTTCTAAGCGCTCCTAAATATGAGCTCTAAAAGAATTGCAGTGAATGTGAAGAGTGACCTTCAGCCAGCTAATACCAGTGCATGTTAGCACCAAACAGTTTGAAAGGCGGTTCCAAAGAGCACACGTTTGGCATTTACCTTGAACAGTCTGAGATTATCGTGGCCTATTAAAAATTTATTGCCTTGCTACAGAGAAGGCCAAGAGCTCAACCAATCTCTTTCCAATTCATGACTGGGAACACTCTGAGACAGCATTCATTGCGTACTATAGTTTAACCAAAGAGCCTCCTGCCAAGTCTGCCATTAAAGTTAAAACACTCCTTTTACCTCGTGTTGTGTCAAATATTAACTCTTGGGCAATTCAGCTGAATACAGATTTCAGTCAGCACAGACTATGTTCAAAAGTATACTCATAAATCCTCGATCACAAAGACCGATATCAAGTTAATATTGAACAGAAGTGTGTTAAGAATATTTTTTCTGAAAAAGAAAAATCCTCTTCTTACCTGATATCTTGAGTAATGAGTAATGAAATGAACGGAGAAAAAATGGGGGGAAGAGAACTAAAGAGATTCCAAATAACAGGTGTAAGTCTCTCTATATAAATTCATAACCACACATACATTAAAAAATATAGAATAAAATGGTAATCACATGGTCCTGGGACACCCTGCCATATGATATGTTGGATCTCCCCTCCTAAGGCAGGCAGAGGGGTGGATCCACTCACCAGGGCAACTCAAATGGAGGGGAGGAAGGAGACAACCTGAGCTGTGAATCCACAGCCTTCCCAGCACCCAGGCAACCCCACTCCCCATAAAAACCAGCAGAACATCTATATTAGTCCTTATATCCTTTCCATTGAAAACTAACAGGTTGGGACTTCCGGCTGATATGTCGGCACGGATGGCAGCCTGAGTTTTATACTCCTGAGCTGTCGCTGAGCCCGAGTAGTGAAAAAGATCAAAGAGGATCAAAAAAAGATCTGAAAGTATCCCCCCGGTAAAGGGGATCCGGAGAGGCTCACGGAATCAACAAAAGACCCAGCGACAACGAGGAGAGGAGAAGGAGAGTTGTCAGCGGACGGGATCAAGTTGGCGGAGCGGACGCCATCGGGCTCAGACCAGGGAGAACCTGCCTAGTGAAGGTGACAGCCTTGCTTTTAATCTTAAGGAATAATCGTGAGTAACCATTCCAAGCTCTCACTTTAAACCTATCTAAAACCAGCCTTCCACAGACATTGACAAAGTTGAACCAAAGAAAACAAAAATAAGTAAGCGGAGGACTTACAGTTGTGGGGACCCATAATGGAAAGACAGTGCTGTAAAAGAAAACGCGGTGGATAGAGACAGAGACAGAGAAGAGGAAGACGGAGAGAGACTGAAAAAGGAGGGAGAAAAAAGATCAAAGGGGGAGAGAAAAGGAAGAACCCACTGGATAAAAAAAAGAAAAGGTTCAAAGGGGAAAGAAAAGGGACTGTTTACGTCAAAGTGTTGGAGTATTAAAATAAATTAAAACTACAGTAAATAGCGACAGAAGGCAAGGACTAAAACAGGAAAATGGCGGAGCTATAAAGACAGAGGGCAAAGTCAGGGGGACAGGGAGCGCTGACAGGCAATAAGGACAGAAAAAATAAGTAAAGGTTGAAAAAGAAAATAAACTTTTAAACCTTTAAATACTTTTTTGGATCTACTCTAAAAAGACGGAGTTTTGGACAGAAGAGATAAGGACTGGAATTGTTGGGTGAGAGAAAAAAGAAGATTGGCGGTGTAAGAGTAAGACAGAAGATTAAAGGAATTAAAATTAGGAAAAAGGGGGGTTTGAAATTAGCGTATTGAACTATATAATATAGACTGTGAAGGAAAAAAAACCCCGAGAGAATTGTGGATGTTATGATTGGAGCAGACTAAAAAAAATGTAAAGAATTGTAAGAAAAAAAAAAAAAAGACGGGGGAGAGGAGACGAGTCAGCAATGAGAAGGGAGTAAGACGTCAGCTCATTAGCTTAACAGGTTGAAATTTAGAGCCAACCCAACGGGAAGAATTTTTTCCTTTTTTTTTTTTTAACCTCCAACACTGAAGCGAAGAGGAGAGGAAGAAGACACCAGAAAATTTTGGGGTTTGGGGGAAAAGAAAGACCAATTAATTGATGGGGGGGGAGGTAGAATTAGTAAAAAAAAGGGAAACTGGAGGGGGCGAGAGAATTGGTTTGGAAGGGTCGGATTTGAATGGATGAATTGTTTATAAGTTTATAGGAATTGTTTAAATATATTAAGTAAAGAGGTAGTATATTTACATACATATATATTTATTTAGATAATATATAAAGTGATATATTATTGTGTTGATTTATAGATAATATTTATGTATAGATGAACTAATAAGACTCTTAAAATAAGTAAAAATAAATATATTGCTTAAATATTAAGTAAGGGGGTATATTTTCATATATATATATTTATTTAGATAAACATATAAAGTGATATATTGATTGTGCTGATAATAGATTTATAATTATTGTATAAAAGATTTGTGTTGAGCAAACAAGAATAGAGGAATTTATAGAATAGATTGTTAAAATTGATTTAAGGGATTGAGTGGTAAGGTGGGAACGAAAGGAAAAAAGAATAAGGATAACAGATAAGAGTATGGGAAGGATTTTGGGGGGAGGAGAAATAGAACGTGAGAAGAGGTGAAAGAGGGATCCGGTCTTTAGATAGAGGCATTTTTGGGAAAAGGGGAGAGACAAAAAGGGAAATTGATAAAGAGTAAGGAAAGAGAGTGTAGAGATTAAGACTGAGATAGAGTCAAGGGTAAAGAAGAAGAAGAATATAAAGGTAAAAAAGAAAAGAAAGTAAAAATTAGAGGAAAGAAAGAGAAATATAGATTGAGATACGAGACAAAAGTAAGAGGAGAAAAGGAAAAAAAGGAGAGAGGGGAATTAGGAAAGAGAAGTAGGAGGAGAGAAGACACAAGGAGAGAGGAGATAAGTAGATAAGGAAAAAAGTGGTTAGGATTAAGAAGCAAAGAATTGAAGAAGGAAGAAGGAAGGAAAGGGAGAAAGACTGGGGGGAAAAAATAATTAGAGAGAAGTAAGGAAATGGCAACTGGACAGAAAAAGACAACACAAGTGCTTCTACAAACACAAGTACGGGGGAGAAGACCATCAACAGAAGGGAAAACATTGGATCAGAATATTAGGCTATTTGTGGAAGAAATCCAAAAATTGAGAAGCGAAATAAAAGAAGATCTCAAAGCAACACGTGTTGAAATGAAACAAGATTTCAAAAAAGAAATTGATAAAGTGAACCCGAATTTGAAAAAATTAACTCAGGATCTGGCTGTTATTGAAAAAAAAGGTAGAGACACTACAAGAGAAGACACACAAAATAGAGACGGAAAATGAAAATTTAAAAAAAAAGAAAAAAGGAAAAAGAAACAGAGGCTAGATTGAAATTGGAATTAAAATATAGAAATAAATGTGTGAAAATAAGAGGATTACCGGAGCAAGCTGAGGAAGATTTATATGAGAGAGTAACGGAAATATTGGCCAACTTTGTGGGACAAAGAGGGGGGAAAATTTGAATTAAAAAGAAAAATTTTTCCCGAGTTGACTCACCAATTGCTAAAAAGAAACAACTTCCACGAGACATAGTGGTATACTTCACTAGAGAGAAAACTAAGGACCTTATATTGCAGCAGAGTTATAGAGAAAAATTGATAATAGAAGATCAAGAACTTAAAATATTTAAAGACATTCCATCGGTATTCCCTAGACAAAGAAGAGAATATTCTTTCCTGACGAGACAATTGCAGAGATTAAATATAACATAAAAGGTAAAAAATACCCCAGAGGGGATCTTCTTTTTTTTTAAAGGGGGAAACCGCAGAAAGTGACAACAATAGATCAAGCAAAAGAATTCTACAGGAAATACATGCAGGAAGAGAACGAGGACGGAAAAAAAAAAAAAAAGGAAAAGAAAAATTGGTAAGAAGTCAGAAAGATAAAAAGGAAGTAGATATTCAACAAGAAGAAGAACAAGAGAGTAGAGAGGAAATTATAAATTTATCGGATCAGGAAGAAGAATCAACAAGAGAGGAAGAAGAATTAGTAGGGGAATTTATTGGAGAAAATAAATAAATAAATAATAAAAACTAAGATCGAAGAGGGAAAAAAATTTGTAATGCCCTGGTATTAATTCACAATACAAAAGAAGACAAATTTTTACGTTGGAAAAATTTAAAAGGAGGAAATTATATGTATACAAGAAACCCATATTGACAAGAAAAATGAGAAATTTCTGAAGAATAAAAAACTAGGAGAATGTTATCCCGGCATTATTTAAAAAAGAAAAAAAGAGGAGTGGCGGTGTATGTTCATAAAAAATAAAAAATTATTATTCAAAGAAAAAAAGAAGGAAGGATTATGGGAAAGAAATACGGGAAAACAATAAGAAGATGTTATTCGTGGGTATATTTTGCTCCAAATGAAAAGAAGGAAGAATTTTATAAAAATTTAAAGGATTTAATTCAAGATTATGAATATGAGAATTTGATTTTGGCTGGGGATTGGAATGGGGTTTTGGATACGGAAAATGATAAACAAACAAGTAAGAAGAATAAAAAGAAAGATCAAGGAAGATTGCCGAAGACTTTTTTTGAAATGATTCAAAATTTAACATTGATAGATTCTTGGAGATCAATACACCCAATGGAAAAAGATTACACATTCTTCTCGGATGTGCATCAAGCTTTATCAAGAATAGACATGATCTTAGTATCAAAGAATTTATTAAAAGACATAAAAAAGTTGAATAATTTCCCAAAAATTGCCTCAGATCACAACCCAGTAACTTTGTCCTTTAAAGATATGAAGAGACATTTTAAATTTTGGAGATTGAATGACAATCTTTTGAAAGATGGGGAAAATTTTTTAAAAAACGCAAAGGAAAATTTAAATTTTTTTTTTTCAAGAAAACATGAAGGAGGGGATTAAAATGAGTACGGTATGGGATACAAGCAAAGCAGTAATGCGAGGATTCTTTTTACAGCAACAATATCTACAGAAAAAGAAAAAAAGAGGAAAAATTTAAGAACTTGTCATTACTGCTGCAAAAGAAACAAGAAGAATTAAAAGGGAGTATGGATAAGAAAAGAATAAATTATGAAATAAAAATAATTCAAAAAGAAATATCTCAACTAACAATGGAAGAGATAGAAAGGAAATTGACATATCTGAAGTGCCACCACTTTGAACATGCTAATAAAATTGGGAAGTGGCTTTCACATAGACTGAAGAAGAAAAGGGAGAAGAATATAATTACAGAAATAAAAGAGGGGAAAGATACAATTACAGATCAAGAAAAAATTATGAAGATATTTGTAAAATACTATGAAAATTTATTTACAGGTAAAGAGGTGACTAATCAACAATATAATAGAATAGAAAAAATACCTAAAGAAGCAAAAAATAAAGAAGATCTCAGAGGAACACCATAAATATTTGAATTCTTCAGTCACCATGTCTAAAAAGTGATAGAAGCATTTAAAAAATTTAAAAAAGAGGGGAAATCCCCAGGCCCGGGGATGGATTTACGGCAACATATTATAAAAAATTACAAGAAGAATTGACGACACCATATTATCAAATGATAAAGACATTATTAATAGAAGGTAGACCAAAATCATGGGGTGACTCAAATATTATTTTAATTCCCAAAGAAGGAAAAGACATTAAAGATGTGAGAAACTATAGACCGATATCACTTTTAAATATTGATTATAAAATATTTACAGCAATATTAAATAGAAGATTAAAAGGAATACTCCAAGATTATATTCACGAAGATCAAACTGGTTTCTTACCGGGTAGAAATCTCAAACAAAATATAAGAACAGTTTTAAATTGTATAGAATATTATGATAAAAACCCCGGAAAAAAATTTGCAATGGTTTTTTAACGCAGAGAAGGCCTTTGATAACATTTCTTGGGAATTTATGAAAAAGAGTCTTGAAGAGTATGGTTTGGAGTAAAATTTAAAGAATGGATAGAGGTAATATATCAAGACCAAAGGGCCAATTTGGTGATTAATGGAGAAAGATTAAGTGTTTAAAGTTATTAAGATTTCAGGGGGGGTGAGACAAGGATGTCCACTCTCACCGCTTTTGTTTATTCTGACATTGGAGATTATGAGTAATAAAATTAGAGAATCAAGCCAAAAAGAGGGGTAAGAATAAAGAAGAATGAATATAAAATAAGATCTTTCCCCAAACATGGTGGTTTTTTTTAGAAGATCCAAAAGAAACAATGACCAATTTGCTAAAAGAATTGAAAGAATATGGAATGGTGGCGGGTCTTAAATAAAAAGAATAAATCATCATTAATAACAATGAATATGACCAAAAAAAAAGAAGACGAGTTGAAGGAAATCTCGGGATTTAATATTGAGAAAAAGGTTAGGTATTTGGGCATTTATATTACAAAGAAAAATTTGGAACTTTATGAAAATAATTATCAAAAAACTTGGAATCAAATTAAATCAGACATGCAGAAATGGAATAAATTGGATTTCTCATTATTAGGGAGGATAAATACTATAAAGATGACGGTGCTCCCAAAGATTTTGTTTCTGTTCCAAAATCTCCCAATAATTAATAATAAAAAACCATTTACAAGTCGGAATAAAGAAATATCTAAATTTATATGGGAGGGAAAAAACCAAGAATATAAATGAAGGTACTACAAGATAGTAAAGAGAGAGGAGGATTCGGACTACCACATTTAGAAATATACTATCAAACATGCTGTCTAGAATGGATAAAAGAATGGATACAATTGGAAAATGATAAATTATTGGAATTAGAAGGATTTAACGTAAATTTTGGATGGCATGGATATTTATGTTATAGCAAGGCGGAGATAGATAGGGAATTCAGAGATCACTACATTCAAAAAGCCTTGATGAGAGTGTGGCAAACGATCAACAAGAAATTTTACAATAAATTACCAATTTGGACATCACCCCAAGAAGCATTTAGAATAACAGGACCAAGACAAGGTGGAATACTAAGATATACGGAAAAGAATAAGATGGGAAGGAAAAAATACCCGGGAAAAGAAGAGTAGAGAAGAATTTAAAGAGCAGAATATAGAATTAGATTGGTTCCCCTTTTGGGGAAATAAAGGGGAAAAGGGATAAAATGGATTTGAAAAATAGAGGATGGGAAAAAGGGGAAAAAAATAAACTGGATGAAATCTTAATGAAAAAAGGGGAAAAAACAAATTTCCCAAAAAATTTTTAAAATTTTATTGGAAAGAGAATTGGAGCAGGAACAGATTAAGGATTATATGATAAAATGGGCGCAAAACCTCGGTCGAAAAAAAAGAATTGGAAAAATGGGGAAAAGTATGGGAAAGGGAAAATATAAAATTTACACAGAGTTTGGCATTAAGAGAAAACCTTTACAAATCAATGCATAGATGGTATATGACCCCCCAAAAATTAAAGAAAATAACAGGAAAAAAGGGAAATGGGCAATGCTGGAAGTGTGGAAAAACAATGGGAACCTACTTTCATACATGGTGGCTATGTCCTATAGCAAAAAAATATTGGAAAAAAATTAATGATAGTTTAACCAAGTTACTGGAAATGAATTTTGAGATGAAACCGGAGATATACTTATTAAAATGATTGAAGAGAAGAGTGAAACGAAGAAGAAAAAGAAAGTATTGTTAAATTTAATAACAGCAGTGAGGTTGAACTGTGCGAAATATTGGAAAGAAGAAAAAGAGCCCCCTCAAGAAGAATGGAAATTAAAAGTGATGGACATCATGGAAAAACGAAAAACTATCCAACAGTTTAAAAGGTAATTCAATTCAACAATTCGAAAAGGGAGTGGCAAGGTATTATTAGATGGGTGAAAAAAATGAGAAGAGAGGTAAAGAATACAATAAAGGAATTGTAGGGTAACAGCTAAAGGTAAGGTGGGAATTCAGAGAGAGAGAGGAAAATATTATTAATTGAAGTAGAGACAACAACAACAAAAAAAGACTTCACATGAAGGAGGTTTAGAATAAAGAGTTTGGAATGGAGAAAACGTGGGAAAAAGGAGTGGAAAGGGTAGGGGGGAGGGAAGGGGGGGGGATTGGGAGGGGAAAGATGGTTTTTATTAAGGTAAGGGAGGAGGGTGGGGAAAAGGGGGGGAAGGGAAGACACGGAGGAAGAGGAAAGGGGGATTGGAATATATAAATTAAATGTAAATTTTTTAAAAAAGTGGGGAAAAGGAAAATTTGGAGAATTAATTTAAAGGGAAAATTTTTTGTATAATATAGAAATAATGTTAAGCACTTGTATTGTGGATAAATCCCCCAAATAAAAAATTAATAATAATAAAAAAAAAAGAAAGAAAGAAAACTAACAGGTTGGATTTAAATCAGAAGAATGGGGGGAGTCAAAAGAAAGCAGAGCTTTGAGTCAAGTGATTGATGTCCTAAGCAGTAGAGAAAAGATTGCTCTGCGGGGGCAATTTATATATAACCCATTGAACTGAATGGGGCCCTTTCTTCTGAACAGACAAGTACAAGATGGCACTATAAAAATTAATTTAGTTCAGGTCAGATAATAAAATTAGCTCTGTTTAGTGTTCCCTTTGAAAATCTTGTAATGCATTTCTTTTTCTCTTGCCAAATTGCCTATGAGCTGGAGCACAATATGGAAAATGCTATTCCTGACATTTGTTGTTGCTGCTGTGCACCTTCAGCCATTTTGACCTATCACAACCCTAAAATGAAACTATCACGGGGGGATCTTGGGGAAAAATTTAAATTAAAAAGAGTTTGCTTTTGCTGTCCTCTGAGGCTGAGGGAATGTGACTTGCCTAAGATCACCTAGTGGGTTTCCATGGCTAGAAGGATTTCAGCCCTGGTTGCCAGAGTTATCCCAATGGTCAAACCACTATACCATGCTGGATGTCTGTTGCTGACATGCACAGGTCTAAAAATCTCAAAAAACATGGTAGGGCTCCTTCCCCTATATAGATACAGAAAAGACATATAAAAACAAATACGCATCCAGTCAGCTTTCAAAAACTTCAGCAGAGGCCATATCAGTTCTCCAAAAACCCAGAATATTGACACATAATATCTCAAAAACATTAATGGCACCCTCTCTCCAGAACACTTTCCAAATCAGTTTAGAGGCAAAGCCTAAACCTGGTTTCAGTTGCCTCCAAAAAAATAATTTATATCCTGCGTTACCTTGCTCATAATGACTCAGACACTGCTGTGTTTTATGGTTTTGTTTATTAGACTTATACTGTATCAAAATATATATGTGTGTGTATGTATCTTAATTATTGTTTTATAGTACAATGTGTATAGATCACTTAAAGATATCACATTAAGCTTTATACAAAAATACTGTAAATAAATAAATAAGTCACCATTCCAGATGATTTCTATTTATATAGGTTGCACAGCAAGGCAATGTCTGTTTGTTCCCAATAATTACACATAATCTTGGGTATCAATTCATTGCAGGGTCCCAATACAATCAACAACAACAACAGAGAAAAAGGGGATGTTCAAATTTCCTGCTGTAATATCAATGCTAAATACGAATACAACTGCAAAGAAAGGCTGTAAAACTGCTGAGTTAGTTGTTGTTGTCTTTTAATCCCTGAGACAAAGACACATGCAAGACATTACACAGGTTAACATTTATAGAATAGTCTTGGATTCTAATTTTGCATAGTCTGACTGGCAGTGCATCTCCAGGGTTTTAAGTATGGATGTGTTTTTTCCATCATCTGATGTTCTACCTGGAGAAGCCAGGGGGTGAACCCAAAGGGCCCTTTTGCATACAAAGTGTATGTCTCCTACAGGTAGTACTCAGCAGAATGCGTTAATTCCAGAAAACACAGGGAAAAAATGTGACCAGCTAGACTTGCCCCCATTATGTTTTTCTAAGCACATCAGCTGTCACAATTTTAATTGTTCTATTATTCCAAAGCAATTTTCAGGGCTTGAGAGATGGCTTATTTATCAATTGTTCAAATATTATTTGTCCGAAGAAAATCATGAGCAGCTTGCAAACACCCACACTTTCAGGAAAACCATTCCTTTTTGCCATCTCAAGAGCTCCACCTTGTGTTTCAGGTAATTTCATTTCAAGTCTCAAACTGGAGAAATTGTTTTAAGTATTGATCCTTCATTGTTAAGCAATGGGTGAACTACATGAAATATAGAAGTTATACCAGTGTACATACTCTACATGCTATATAAAAAAAAAACACTGTAGCCTAATGAAAAAACATCCTAAGCAAACAACCTATCAGCTGTACTCCAGCAGATTCACAGTGGTTTCAACAGTGGTTTGAACTACAGTGCTTCCACAAACAGAAATGTACCTTTTTTTATTAAAATATGGCTTTTGTTCATTGCATTACACATACAGAGATGTGTTCAGGCCAGGAAAAAAATTGTTTAAAAAAACCCCCACTACACTTTTCTGTGCCATCCTTGCAAAACTCCCGGAGAGAGAGAAAAGCCACATTTTTTCAACTTTTTCCAGGTTTTTTTCTGGGGGTTCCACATCTCCATGCATCTGACACATAGCAGTATGTCCAACACAAAAGCAAGTCAGCCAAGTGCATGAAATACTAACTGCAATCCTGTGGACATTTATTCTGAAAAAATACTCACTATATTCAGCTTAGTTTACAGCCAGCCAAATTATGTGGCACTGCAATTTGAAACCCATGCTATACCTTTCACTGACTAATTTCTTGGTCACAGCATTTCAAGACTTAATCTGTTATCTATCAATTATTGAAAGCCAGGGAAAAAAAACTTCTTAGCATTTCCTACAACCCTCTCTACAGCTGAAAAAAAAACAAGGAGCATAAAAAAAACACTTTCTAAAAAACTAAAGATAATGCGTTGTCCCAAAATAAATAGTTTAGAAGAAATCACAACAGATTATCATGGCTTGCTTGCTTACCTAAATAATTACCAAGTTATAAAGGCTTTCTCCATCAAAATGATACTCATTCAAACTTATTTTTTTATCTAGACCACTTCACTACAGTCTGTTTTTTTTTCTTGCTGAATTAAAAAATTTTCCCTAAAGTTCCTTACATCACTGAAATTCAACCAAAGAACTTAATAATACAGATTGCAATCTCATTGGCTGTCTTATAAACCCATTCTTCAAAAAAGAAAGAAATCTTGAAAAATGTTCTGTGACTGTTTTCACACACAAATTGATTTTATGCATAATGCAAGTGTAAACCACACACAAACTGGACCAGAGGCTGAGATGAAAGAAAAAAACAGATGAGGACAAAACAGAAGAAAAGATACTAACTTGAAACTGGCCTGTTGTAAATTCTCTTTGCATAAAACTAGTATTTCTACTGCACAACAGCTGTAGCACAGTATAATGGTAAGCATTTTTTCAAGGTTCAGTAAATCATAGAATCATAGAATCATAGAAATGTAGAGTTGGAAGAGACCACAAGGGCCATCCAGTCCAACCCCCTGCCATGCAGGAAAACCCTCAAAGCACTCCCGACAAGTGGCCATCCAGCCTCCACTTAAAAACCTCCAACGAAGGAGACTCCACCACACTCTGTAAATGCGACAAGAATAATTCCTAAAAATAACTCTGAAGAGATACCCTTTGTTTCTAAACACATTTGTGTATAATTAGAGTCAGGTGTGATGCCTATTTTAAAATAGTAACCAAATGAGTAAATATTGTGCATCACCAGTTGCTCTTTTAATAGAGTTGGAAAAGAACACTGCAACAGATACAATCTAGATTCCAGTAAAATCTTTAAAGTCAACTTTTTTATTTCCCACATGCCAGTACCAATGTTTCATACATACTTTGATTTACTGATGTGTAACCTGAACTGTACTGAAAGTATCAGAGCACAAGCTTCTACTTTCTATTACAGAGGCAGTTCTGCAAGAGTGTACAAAAACAATATCCAAGAAATCTGCCACCACAAAATCAACATGATTGCTTAAGCATCAAATAAAAGACTAGTATAAAAACCAAAGCACACATGAACAGCTCCTTCCTAGTATCTTGCCATGAGTTGAAATTGGAAATTGGAAAAAAAAACTACCAACGTTTAAACACATAGGCTTAATTTATGTAGCGACAACTTTTCTACTGGATTTAATTGCAAATGGAAAATGTTCAATTTACCTTCCCCAAATCCCGTGATATCTATTACAATGGCCACTCCACTTTTGCAAGAGTTTAAGGTGCAGAACTCTCATGAAAGTGGAAAAACTGCAAATAACTACCACCCCTTGTGCTCCCTCTTTCATTCCCTTCCAGGGCTCCCCCTTCCATTCTCTTTGCCCTGGCGTGTGCCTTCCTTCTCCACACCTGGGCAAAAGGCAAGGGAATGGGAGGGGAAGCACCACACACAGAGAAGGAAGACATAAAAATGATTGGGTCTACAGCTCAAAAATAAGGTTTACTTATTTCAAGCACAATCTCTCAGAGAATCCTGAGATCTCTTGCAGAACTCTAGGGTTCCAGGAAACACTGGTTGAGAAACCTTGGTTGAGAGCAGTCGTTCCCAAACTTTGGCCCTACAGGTGTTTTGGACCAATTCCCAGAGGCCTCAGCCAGCTTGGCCCACAGTCAGGAATCCTGGGAGCTGAACCCCAAAACACCTGGAGAACCAAAGTTTGGGAACCACTGGTCTAGATGCCCTTACATGTAATTTTTCTTGGAGGCTAGTGTTAAACAGAAAGAGCCATAGAGAACACACTTAATTCTAGAACATAATCAAGCTCATGGAGAGCTGAAAGGGGTGCAGGATTATCCTGCTGCCCAAGGCTTCATAACACTGACATCAAACTACGTTACAGAAGTATTCATTCCATTTTCAGTTTTACACATTCTGTTCTGGAACTGATTTAAAGGCATTGTTTCCACTCAGCACTGTAAAGACGTAAAATATTTTTATTGTGGCACAAATGATAAGTAAATAAAAACAAACTACCTTTTTGCATTTATCACAAAACTGTGATTTACAATTATAGGCACAAGCCCAGGACACACACACACTGTGGTAAACCAAAGTTTAGCACTAAACACAAAAAGGCCACATCTGCAAACAGCACATCTTTGGAAAGATGGGGAAGGAAGCAAGAAAAGGAATGTACGTTAACATAATCCAGACTTTCTGCCAGCCATTATGTTGTCTTGCTTAGGTTGTAACTCTGTCTTGCAGTTTCAGAAATTGAGCATTTCTGCTATTACATGCCCAACTGGCATAAGCAGTGTGAAAGTAATCACTACAACCACTAGTTCCTGTTTTTAGTTAGCCAGAAGGGCTCCTATTAATTTCAAACACTGATGTTTTAATATGACTACCACAATGAGTTACCAATTAATTGTTTAGTGTTAAAGAACACTAAACAAAAATGTAAAGAAGTAACTTTTCCAAGTTCTTCAAGGCCCCCCCCAGGTCTATTTGACAGGACCATTGTGAGTACAAAGTGAAGACGAAGAGAGTCATGGCTGCTGACTTGAGCTTTCGGGAAGAAAGGCAAAATATAAGTGTAACAAATAAATACACATAAACATAAATAAACACCAACACACAACCAACCAACACTAAATGAACCATTTCCAGCCACTAGAGTTGCAGCAATGTCCTTTATTTGAGGATCAGAAAGCTTGTCCCTTATAAGATTTGCAGATATCCTTCATTAGAATGGATGTCATCTATTTGAAGGTTGGCTGGTTGTTGTTTTTTTTGTACAGACTGTACAAGATGCACCCCACCACCAAAAAAAATCCATATTTTGATGGAAGGACCCTTCATCAAGACAGAAACGTACACATCATATAATTTATAAATGTGAACAGTATGTTTATTTTACAGAGAAACACAGGGCTGCCTTAATTGAAATCAATACTTTCATTTTCATTTTCACTTTCATTTCATCATCTCTTCTCATACAGTTCACCCCATACACTCAAGTCCT
Source organism: Iguana delicatissima (assembly GCA_948472985.1). Lineage (NCBI taxonomy): Eukaryota > Metazoa > Chordata > Lepidosauria > Squamata > Iguanidae > Iguana > Iguana delicatissima. The sequence goes on from CAOKZL010000174.1 coordinate 766,442, forward strand.
CCAGGGCCATTTACTTAAACCAGCCAGGACCAGACTGGCAACGGTCACTCAGACAACCTTCTCGTTGGCTACCCCTAGACTGTGGAATGACCTGCCAGAAAAGATTCAATACCAAAATATGCTGGCCAAATTTGAAAAAGTACTAAAGACCTATCTCTTCCGGCAGGCCTACCTAGTCTAGTTTTAATTGTGCTTTTAACTGTAATTTTAACAGTACTTTTAAATGTATTTTAATTGTATTTTTAACTATGATATATTTTGATTATAGTGTATTTGTATTAATTGTTCTATGTGTATTTCAACTACAATTTCTAACATTCTGTACCCCGTTTTAAGCCTTAGGGAGAAGTGGGTGACAAATAAAATTTATAGTTGGCCCTCCACATTTGTGGGTTTGACATTCATGGATTTGAATATTTGCAATTTTGTTCAACTCCTTCCTCCACATCTCAGGTACCGGTACTTCTTTTCCAAGGGAACCTTCCCTTTCAGTGACTCCAATCAGGCCACACAACCTTTAAAAACTTGCCTCTGTTCCTCTTCCTCCTCCTCCATCATCCACTGCCTCGGCAGCTAAGGACAGATCGCAGCTCAATTTTTCAGCACCACAAACCCTCTCCCAATGCTCCCCACACATCCAAGGAAGGAGATGGGAGTGAGAGAGGAAGAATAGGGCCACTAACCCCCTTTCCCTCACCTTTCTCTGACCTGGCTTGGACCCTAGGTGTTCACGCTCCCCACCATGTCTAGCCCCCCTTCCCATAGACCACATGTGTCAAACACAAGGCCCGTGGGTCAATCCGGCCTGCCAGGCCATTTCACGTGCCCCACACACCTCTCCTGCAGCTGCCTGGCGAGCCCAATCCCCACATTGCGGGCCCCTGGCTGCTGGTATTCTGAAGAAGGAGCAGAAAGTGGCACAGAGAGGGTCTGGGAAGCAGAAGGTGGCACACTTTGGATATACTGACCAATTCTATGTCCCTTTACAGAGATATAGGGACCATAAACTACGATCATATAACCTCAAAATGTCCAAGGAAAGAAAAGTTGATGAAGAGGGAAGGCAATTGAAAAATCAGTAATAATCGAATGCAGAGGCAATTATTTAATGTGATAGAAGACAGCCTTACAGACACACTGGCTCTTTGAGGGCAACCATAATGCTGATGCGGCCCAAGATGAAATTGAGTTTGACATCCCTCCCATAGACACACACATACATTTTGATATTTGCGCTTTTCCCACATTTACGAGAGTCCTGTGCCCCCAACCCTAATAAATACAGAGAGTCAATATCATTATTGTTATTGGGTATTTAGGCAGAGCATGAACCTGTTAACCGCTACATCCTGATTGTAATCCTCGCCTGTCATGAATTTGGACTGTCCCTGCTGCTGTTTGAAAACCCGGCACCGCTCTCAGCCACGGATTGTTGGAGGGGGTCGCCGGGGAGGCAGGGCTTCTCAGCCCGAGCCTCTCGCCCCCGGGCGGCAGTCCGCGGCGACGGCTCTTCTTTATCCGGGATGCCCTGGAAGGGAACTGACAAGCCTGACGAGCTCTTCTTGCCCCGTCTGACAGGCGGGCGGCAACCCCCTCCCTCAGCCGTTTCAGCCGTTGCGCGCCCCCCGCGCGCCCCACTCACCATGGCGCAGCCCCTGCCGCCGCTCTTGCCCAGACGCGGTCGCGCGCGGCCGCCTTCAAACCACGCAACTAAAACCGGCCGCCTGACCACGCCGCCGCTAAACCGAGCCGCGTCTTAGCAACCGAAGCCACGCCTCCTCCCCTTCGCGCATGAACAGAAGGTTGTTCGTTGTTGTTTTGAGCGACACACAGTCTAAACTTCCGGTTTTTTAAAAAATGGCACGCCTTCGCTGCCCTTCGTTTCCTATTGGCTGAGAGTGGTATCATACTCTAAATCTTTTCTGAGGGGTAAAGATCCGGTCTCTAGTTTTCATTGGAAGATTACACCGGAAATTCCCGTCAGGCTCGAGAGAGCCGCACAGGGAGGCGTCAGCACTTTAGTGTTGGATGGAACCATAGACATAGCAAAAGTAGAATGTATCCGCCACTGCCTTGGAGGCAAAACTTCCTGGTTCCTTTCGAAGATACCTTTCTCCCCCTCAGTTTAAAGACTTAACTGAAAGGTTAAAAAATAGCTAAAAAAAATGGTCTTTAGGAGTCAAAAGGGAAACATTCATGCTCTTCTTTCCAGTATATCCACAGAAAAAATATTTGTAGGACATTCGATGCCTTAGTATTTCTGATTCTATGTACGGTGTGGATATGAAAACTGGACAGAGAAGACAGCTGACAGGAAAAGGAACAACTTAATTTGATGCTGGAGGAGTTAGCCCTACAGATACACAGTGGACACGTCCATACAGGAATTGCCAAAAAGGCAAATAAATGTGTCCGAAAGGAAATCAAACCTGCATTCCCCCGGAAGCCAAAATGGCTCAACTGAGGCGATGTATCATAGGCCATCTCCGCCCTACACTGTTGTAGTGCCATTATTCCACTTTCAACATCCTGTAGAACTCTGAGGTTCGTAGTTTGCTGAGGCCAAGGAGTTCTACAGGCCCCTCTCTAAACCGCAACCCCCCTGGATTCCACAGGGCGTTGAACGTGGAGTAACAGCACTGTGACCGGGTGGGGCGGAGACGGCCTGGGACGTATCGGGAGACAGCATGGCTCCGGAAAAGAGGCTAAGGCTTTGTGAACTCGAAAGCGGTAGGAAAAGAGGAAGGCCGTATAACAGATGGATTGACTCAATGAAGGACATCACGGCTCTTGCGTTCACAAGACCGGAGCAGGGAAGCTGATGACCAGGGCTCTGAAAGGCCTCTCATTTATAGGATTTCCACGGGGAGCCAGCCAGGGGGGTGTAGGCGCTTGGGTGTTGGATTGGGACCCCTGGAGACCCATGCCCGCCCGATACTGTTCCAGTGCTGCTGTCCCGCTTTCAACATCCTGTGGAATTCTGGGGATTGTAGTTTAACAAGGCCAAAGAGCTCTCTGGCTGAGAATTCTGAAGGCCCCTCCCTCAGCGGCAAACCCCAGGATCCAGAGGATGTTGAAAGTGGAATAACAGCGCTTTAACAGTGTAGCGTGGAAAGGCCCTGCGAGTGGAATCGCTCCTCGGGTGACTTGAGTCAAGTCCCCCTCTCCCAGCCCTACAGAGGAAGGCAATGGCACGCCTCCCTCTGAAGGAGTCTTTCCCAGAAAGCCCGGCGTTACGATCGCCCTAGGGTTGCCCTAACTCGAAAACGATTTTGAGAGCATACAACCACGAATGACAGGAGACACCATAAATCGGAGTTGGCTTGAAGGCGCTTAGCAACAGCAATAACAAAAGCCCTGAGGATGCGGGGAGAACGAAAGGATCACACTCAACCCAGAAGTTGAGGCCTTTGTGTGAGTTGACTAATAAAGTTCTATATACGGAAGCGAGTAGCTCGGAAGTTCTTGGCGAAGGCGGAAGAGCGAGTGATGGGCGGGAGTGAGAGGGGCGCGTGAGGAGTGCGGTCGCGCGGGCAGAAGGCCGGGGGCGCCGGGGGCTTCACCGCTCGGCGAGGAAGTCGCCCCGCAGCGACGGAGCCGCTTCTGCCTGTAGAAACTTTCGTGCTGAGAAGTAGGTTCTGTTGAAATAACGTTCTGGGACGAACAGGTAGTTAAAATTGGTTGTCAGAATCGGATTTTTAAGGAGATGGTTAGAGATCTTGTGTCATCTGTGATGTCCAGCTCGGTCTTTGTTTAGTCAGCAGTAAATACCAGTGAATTCTGCTGCTCTCCCAGGTGAAAGTCGTGTGGGCATCGCGGAGGGAGGGTGTAAATGGATCGCCATGTTAATTTGTGCAACGAAAACAAGAAGTCTTGAGCCGCCTTAGAAGACTTAACAGGTTTTAATTTGGCATAGACTTTCGCAGAGCACAACTCAGCGATCGTTATTTGTTAATTGGTGGTTTCCATTCTGTGGGGCAAAAATTGGTGCTTTCCTCTATAACCGTTTCCTGGAATAGAGTAGAATTCCACCACAAATGAAAAAAAAAATCGATTAATCTGAAAGTAGGGAATACTCCCTGCATCTGCTTAAGTGGGTTGTAGTCGTCGGAAGTTTATTTCAAAGAATTCTGTTAGCCTTTAAGATGAGGCAGAGGTTAATTTTGGGACTGTATAGGAATGCAGCCTTAGAATGGGAAAGGTTCTGAAAGGCTAGGTGTAACTCCCGGGCATTTCACGTACAAAACCTGATGGACTTCTAGAACTTGCGACAAGGCAACAAGCCGTTGGATGGCGTAGCAGGATCGTCCTCACACCTCTTTGGAGGTCAGTTGTTTTCTTTCTGGTCGTAAGTCACTGTGACAAAGGCTGGAGAGCCGGCCTGTGGTGTGCTGGTCTGAGTGCTGAACTAGGACTTTGGAGGGCAAGGGCCATTTCCACATTAGACTATTATAGTGCTGCTATTCCACTTTCAACATCCTATGGAATCCTGGGGTTTGCAGTTTAGGGAGGGGCCTCAGGGACCCTCCCTAAACTGCAAACCTCAGGATTTCATAGGATGTTGAAAGTGGAATAGCAGCACTATAACAGTCTAGTGCGGAAATGGCCAAGGATTCAGATCCCCATTCAGGCATGGAAATCTACTAATTTGCCTTGGGCAGGTTGCACTCTTTCTCATCCTCAGAGGAAGGCAGTGACAGACCTTCTCTGAGCAAATCTTGCCAGGAAACTCAGTAATAGGGTCACCTTTGGGTCACCGTAAGTTGGAAACAACATGAAAGCACACAACAACAAGTGCTGAGATCCCTCCAGGGACATATAGCTACAATGTGATAGTTATGCTCTGGCCCCCTATCTGGCCCCCTAAAGTGCACTTTATAAGCCAAACAGTCCTGTGAAGTAAAAGAGTTCTTTGGTGCTGGTGAGCCCAGTGCTGAAAGATGATGCATCTGGTCCCCTCCCTCCAGTGAGCTGCACTGGGATGGGCAGAAGCAGGGGCCCCAAAGGAGTCCTATCACAACTTTTCATCACAGCATAAAAGCACCTGGCTTTTAAGGTGGGCTTTAGGGTCATTTGCTTTTGTAGCATGGTGCCATGATTGTAAATGTGAACGCAAAACAGTTTACAAGTTCATAAGGCAAGCTTAGGACCTCATCATTTCCTAACTGGATGCCAGCCTAAGTTTCCACTCGGATTCATTTCTGATGTTTTGGGTTTGTCAGTTAACAAAATTTTAAAATGCAAGCTTCTATAGAACAAAGGCCAAATTCCTGCTGGCTGAAAATTTGGAAAAGCCAGAGTTGACCCAAGACATTTTGCTGCCTGAAGTGCAGCAGTAAGTAAAGCCTTTCTTCAAGTCAGTGTGAGCAATACCTATGGACAGCCAAGTTACTTTGGCACCTGAGGTATAAAGTCCCACAAGCACTTCTCCCAATCCCTGGCAGTAAAAAATACGATAAAATGTTAAGTAACCAACCATCTGCTGCCTTTCCATGATACCCAGAGTCAGCTACCTGAGCATGTGGCCTCATTCTCCCTCCCTGAAATTGTGGTGGTGAAGATGTGTGTGATTGAACTCAAGAGTTAAAACAGAACTGAGCTAATAGTCCAATCCTAGCTATTTCCTGAAATCCCACTGAGCTCAGTTGGATTTACTGGCTGCTTGTGAATAGGACTGTTGCTTTAGTCATCTTCCTGTTCCTAATCCAATATCCTGCATGTGTTCTTCAGTTTTTACATCTTACAGAGGAATGGTGTTGGTCCAGTTCAGAGCTGTTGGCACAATATGTGAAAGTAAATTGTGCCTAGTGCTTTCCACATACCTATATACATCACTCACCTTATGCATACTCACGACTATGCAGGCTGTGTGTTGTTTGTAGTTTACTAAATGTGTTCACAGCAGTAATCTTTCACCAATCTTGAAATACCATGCTCAGTTAAATTGTCAGCCCTTATACCAGGGATGCAGAATGTGTGGCTCTCTCAATACTACCTTGCACTTCCTTCATTACTGACTGTGCTGGTTATGGCTGGTAGAAGTCCAGCAACATCATAAAGGCTATGTGTTCCCCTATGCAGCCTTATGGGGAAAAAAACCCTTTCAACTTTTTTTTTGACTCCCACTCACAACTGCTTCTTTGAAGATGACTGGGACAACTGTTGTAGCTAAAAAGGTAATCAGGAGGCCAGTATAACTGCATCTACTCCTGGCCAGTCACAGACTTTCTTTTTTTGGACACGGCACTCAACCAGTTGGTGTTTTCTAGAGGGGGAAACCATCTCAGTTCAGTTCGGCACTGAACAGGAATATCTTCATTGATGATGTTTCAGGGGAAATGGATGCTGAATGCAACCCTGTAGATTCTCCATTTTTCTTCAGTGTTCCATATCATCAATACTGGTTTCCTGCTGGAATGCTGTTCTAGAGTAGAATCATGGTTCTTGAGCGGATCCATTTCTGAATACAACTTATTTGGGTTTTAATGCTTAAAGAGCTAAACCTTTGGGGAATGGTACTTTAAATGCATTCTCTGGTATTGATTTGTCAGTATTAAGATCTTCTTTGGAAAACCTCTCATGAGTGTCCCATTTTTAAAAAATGAGGTAAATGGTGACTGGAGAGTGGGCCTCTTAAGTGATTGTGCCTACACTCTGGCACAATCAGGGCAAAAGATTTGTTGTTTATATAAGTTTTAGTTGGACATGTATGCCATGCCTTTTGATGACAAAATCAAACTCAGGGTGACTAATAATAAAAAAAGTAAATCTGTTGATATGGAGGCTGATGTCTGGTTGCTTAGTGATAACTTGAGTAGACCCATTCAAAACAATTGTTGAATGGTGAGTCAACATATAGGTGTACTCTAATAGGATTCAATGGGTCCAATCTAGGCCCTTTTCGCACCTTACCTTTTCGCGCTGCTGGGTTGGGGTTCTCACTTGAGAAGCCTTGGGAGGAACACTGCCGCATCCCTGCTGCTTCAGCTCCGCAGCTCGTTCCTCCTCGCACGAGCGCCCCACCTCTTCCGTTTGCAGTGCAGCCTGGGACCTGCACTGAGGAGAGGACGGGTGACTGACGCGGCTCCCAAGGCACCGCACGCCAGGTAAATGCATGCGGGCTCCCGGAGCGATGTGTGACCACGCAGCAGTTTCAGCTTTGAGCCAAAAATGAAAGGCTGCATGTGCGGTCCGCGTCAGGCCCTTGAGCGTCATGTAAATGTGAGTGCATCATGCAGACCACTCCTCACATTTACATGATGCTCAAGGGGCCCTTACGCTTCAAAAACACTGTGCAAAAAGGGCCCTAGTCAACACTAAACAGGATTTAGGCTACAGTGTCCTCAACAGGAAAGATTGGCTGATGCCAACACTTTTATTGCTGAAACATCAGTTGAAGACTTTTTTTTGTTCTCCAGGGTTTTTTAAACAGATGTTTGGGGGCTGTTGTACTTGCTTTTTTAAATGTATGGTTTCCATAGCTTTTTGAAATCTTACTTCTGTTGTTTTTGTAATTGTTTTTGTGGGTTTGTTTTTGTAAGTAGTTGTTTTTGTAAGTTGTTTTTGTAGACCTTATGCTGAGTTTATAATTCTGTTTTCTTGTTATTATAATATACACATAAAACTATAAATACACATTAGATACAGATGCATTCATTCATCTATATAAGAACTAACATTCAAATGGAACTAAATCCTCAAAAATATTACAAGGGAGAATCAGGTTTATAGAAATGTCTGTTTCTTGACATCTTTCAAGTGCACGTATTTTTCAGGATGATTGCTCTTTGTCTTTTGATTAGCTGTTGACTGAGCTTTAAATCTGAAACAATGATTTTTTTGGCCAATATTTTAGCAACAATCAGTAGGTTCCAAACCATTACTTGTTTGAGGATGGAATAATCTCATTCTTACGATCAACAAAACCAATATGTCCAAAAATTAACCCAGTGGAATAAAATACTTCTAATTGTGTTCTTAGTACCTTGCTTAACTTGCTCTTTTGCACTGTGGAGTATTCAGTGATCTGTGGATTGGATGACAATGTTATAAACTGCTTTCAGTGTGTGTATGTATGTCTGTGTGTGTGCATATATAGATATATAGATATATATAATTGAAATGCAGTGTGAAATATTTAAAATAACCTACCTGCTTGCATCCCTGAATGTATGCATATGCTAGTATATGTGTCCAGGCAGCCTAAATACCCTAAAGGCACCAGATCCTGTCTGATGTTGGAAGCCAAGCAGGGTCAGCTCTGTTTAGCAATTGGATGGGAAACAGCCAATAAATACTGGGTGCTGTGCACTGTATTTCAGAGGATGGAATTGGCAAAGCACTTCTGAGTATTCCTTGCCTATGAAATTCACAAGGTCACCGTAAGCTAGCAGGTGACTTGAAGGCACAGCACGTGTGTGCATCCAGGCAATTCAGCTAGATCCTGGATGAACACTGATGTTAATCAGCATCCTCATCAGCTTGCATGAGTGAGATTTGCCTTGTAGGGTTGGGTCAGTGTGGTGTGATAAATTATGCACTACAACCTCTGCATACTGATCAAAAGAACCAGCTGCTATACCATGTCCCTGATTTTGGTGCAGTTTTTGTTAAGGTTTTGCATTTCTCTTTCGTGTGTAGCTTCATCAACAAAATGACAGAACTACAGAAAGCAGAAAGCAGTAAGTAAATCTCTTTTCGTATATACATGTAATTCTGAAGGAGATATTATGCAGGTACTTGTAAAAGGAAGAATTTGTTATCAGTCTTGGTCAAAAGATGTATCCTGAACCTGTCTTCCCCAGTTCAGTGCCCTCCAGATGTGATGAGCTACAATTTCCATCATCTCCACCATCACAGCTGTGGGACAAACTGATAGGCCTTTATGAGGATCATATCCATAATAGCTGGAGGGCACTAGGCTGGGGGAAGCTGTTGTGGACCAGGAACTTTTGTGGTGGAAGCTGGATGTAGAATGTCCAGTGAGTTGTAGCTGTTTAGATTCTTTGTGTATGTTGATTGTAATGATTAAGGTTGGCCCTCTATATTCACGGGTTTAACTTTCACGGATCTGATTATTTGGAGTTTCTCCAACCCTTGCCCTCACCTCAAGCACTTCTTTCCTGGGGAAACTTTTCCTCCTGGTGGGTCTGATCAGGCCATGCAGCCCTTTAAAAAACTATCTCTGATCCTCCTCCACCACCACTACTACCATCTGCTGTCTGGCCAGCTAAGGATGACTCTCATCCATTTCTCAGCACCACAAAACCTCTCCTGATGCCCCCCACACCCAAGGAAAGAGGTGGATGAGAAAAAGGAAGTATAGGGCCATCATGCCAACCCACACCTCTTCCCTCTCCTTGTATTAATCTTTACCTCTGTCTCCAACCTTCAGCTGAATATGCCACTTCACGCATCCGTGGACCTGGAGATGGCATGGAAATGGAACAACCACCAAAATCTGTTGAAGTTGTCCATACCACAACCAGCCATGTTCATAGAAGCCCACACAAGAAAGCTCCTCCTTCGCTAAGTCCTGGAGTTCTTCAGCTGGGAAAGATCTATGGTGATAAGGCAGTGGAGATTGAAGCTGTACGAATAGTGGTTCCCAAAGCTGCTATAAGCCATGTGATCCCTACCAAAAATGGAAAGACATCCAAGTCTGCAGGACATCCAAGAGAGACCCTCACCCTATCAGATGGAATTTCAGATACTAAGAAAGAGCTGTTAGAGCTAAAGAATGAAATAGGGAAGCTTAAGAACTCAGAGAGAAGATTGCTACAAGATAAGGAAGGCCTTTCCAACCAGCTCCATATACAAACAGAGGTAGGAAACTAAAAAGTGGGATGGGCTCATTAAGTTTTTTTCCCTAGAGACTACTGTATTCTGCTGGAGTAGAGCAGGTAGCAGCAACTATCCATGATTTTTCTCTGGGTAAAAATAACCACAACAATGGAAATGCCTCTGCCTTTTATAGTAGAGACTTTCTGTACCTTGAAAAATTGTATGGTTCTGACAGTAACCATTAACTTCATGGAAAGATGCCACTTCCCAAAAAATTCTAATCAATAATTTATTATCAGTTTCTTGGTATAGTCCTTTACATATTTACTCCATTGTGTCCCGTGAGCTGAGTTTCTGTCAACTGTTTTTAGGATTGCCGCCTAAGTCACTGAGTCATACTACACCAAGGGATGTATCTATTGCAAAATAAAAGGCTTAACAAACTTCAGCACTGCTAAAACATCTATACTTGTGTGTGAACAACACATATCTACTGTTTTCTTTATAAGATTCTTACTCCATGCATCACCTTGTATATAAGCAATTGTACTCTGGCTCTGTTTGTGCCAGAGTGTAGGTTTTGACAGTGTATGGATTGGTACACTGGTTAAGAATGCTTTAAACATGTGTGAAATTCACATCTAACTCTAGCCAGATTTAACTTAGCCATAAATGCTTAATTGCAATTTTAGAATCAATTGTTAAATATATCACAGGAACAATGAAAAGACTGGGGTGGTGACTTTACTACACTTGAGTCTATCAAAGTAATTTTGATTTGTGGCACTGAACTATACATACAGAATGAGAGAGCGTGAATTGAGTATTGTCTTGCTTACTTTCATGTTGGTAAGATTTGCTTCTCATTCCCTGTGTGGTAGTTGCTGTTAAGTGGCAAATCTGGTATTAGCTATCACTAAGCCTTTATTTCTCAGATCTCTCATAAAAAAAATAGTTTGTGAAGAGTAAAAAATTTCAGGTGTCTCACACCAGGCTGTAGTGATATCCAAACTAGATGTGACTCAGGAGATCCATGATGCAGATGTCAGTTTTAAGCAGCTAATAGCAGACATGTAGAAGGAGAGAAGCATATTTTCCTTTTCCCTACTTCTCTGGAAAATTAATTTCTTTGGAAATTAATTTTTTTTCTTTTGGGGGAACAATACAGGGATTACATGGGTAGCTAAGAAATTGAAAATTATTCAGTGTGACTATGATCTTTCAATACTGTGGAAACATCCAGTTTTCAGAGTTGCCAAGACATGCTGCAGGTATGATATGATCAACGTGCTATCTTAACTGGCTATAACTTTTGGATACATTTCATAGAGTAAGGCAATGTAAAAGCTATTGATACCAGCCCAATGAAGCTGCAAAGTCTCATTATCACTATTCTCTGGCAAATTCTGTCCAAGTGAATATTGGCTGGTTTTGCAGCCACATAACTATTAGCAAGTTTGCTTTGGAACCTCAGCAGATTATTTCAGAATGCACAGCTATTTATTCTTTCTCTGTTGCATAATATTTCATATAACCTCCTATGAGGTCACTCACTGTCTTTCTTAATATTGGATAAGTAGACAGTTGTTTTCCTTGTCAATACATTTTGTGGTTTCAGCAGTTAAACAATTGTCTTGTCTTAGGTCAATCGGGAACTGAAGAAGTTACTTGTGGCTTCAGTAGGGGATGATCTACAGTATCATTTTGAGCGCATGGCACGTGAAAAAAACCAGCTGATCCTTGAAAATGAGGCCTTGGGGCGGAATGTATCTCAACTGTCTGAACAGTTAGAGCGGATGTCTATACAATGTGATGTTTGGCGGAGCAAATTCTTGGCAAGCAGGTATTGTGCACTAATGCAGCTTTTAAAAGGATGTCTTGATATAAGGTTTTGCATTTCAATGAGATATAAATGGCCACAGGTAAAGAATTACCTTTTATTTAAAATTTTCCCTTAAATCAAAGCTGTCAATCAAACTGTAGTCATTAGTATTCTTTTAAGATCTGAAACTATCAGTCTGCCTTTCCCTGTTATCCTCTACATCAGTAAGAAAATTAGGTTTAAGAAAGTAAGTCTCTCTTCTTGGGTTTTTTTTTTTACTTGAACATGGAGGTATACTTGTCCTGCAGAGCAAGGTACAGACAATTCAGTGGCAAGTAGCCATAGATGTTAAACAGAGTCCTGAGATAAAGTTGGAGTAGAGATGATGTACAAAAATCCTGTGAGATGTGAGAGATGTGGCATTAATGACTTAAGGTTCAACTGGAGCAATAGCTGCCAAGAGCCAGAAAAGTTGTGGAGGTGAGGAAGCATGTCTAAACTCTACCACGCAGTTCACAATAATCTAGATCTCATACACAGTGTGGCAGTGTACTTGGAAATGCCACTGATGAAGTGGAGGTTGACTTGGGATAGGGGAGAGATCTGCTGCTCCTGTATTGCTTCCCTGTTGCCAGAGTACAACATCAAACAGTACAGTCCACATACAGTCATGCTCAGATTGACGACTTCAGCTACTTCCCTCTTTAATGAGGTAAAGCACGAAGTATGTTACATACAGATCTGCATCTTCTTTCCTAATCATGTGGATATTAGTCATCCTCCTAGACTTATGGTGTTTTGCTTTGCAATCCTGAATAAAATAGAAATGATCTGGCACTTGGTGCCCAACAGAATGTTGGTCAGCAGCATCACCACAAATTTAAATCAATATAAGGGCCTACCCCAGGACTTTCTGACAAAAATTCTGACTCCACTACTAATTTGCACTTTTTTGATACGTAGCCATTAAATTGGAGGGTAAGCCCACTGGGTTTAATAGCATTTATGCAATGGCAAAGCTCATATGATAAAGCTGATAAGGCACCTGACTTAGACCTGAGTGACTGGTTCAAATTACAGTGATTCAGCAAAGACACAACAGAATGACTGGCCCTAGATCACCATATCTCAACATAACCTACCTCATCATTGCTACTGTGGGTATAAAATGAGAATTTCATGAAGTTGCTCTACACCTGTTTCAGGAGGTGAATGTATAAGCCACAATAATGTGCTAAACATAGGATCAAAGTCTCTCACCTAAAAGGGGAAACATTTGCAATCTGAACACTGAATGATCAATATAAGTTTAGGTTTATATCTTGTAAGAATAAATACCAGGTTAGCTGCTAATATATTTATGGAGTAGTATATTGAGTAGTATATATATTTACATGCCTAAGACAGATCTCTACTTTCTTCTCTAGGGTCATGACAGATGAGTTGACTAACTCCCGAGCAGTTCTGCAGCGTCAAGCTAGGGATGCACAAAGTGCCATTCAGGACCTCTTAAGTGAACGTGACCAGTTTCGCCAAGAAATGATTGCTGCTCAAAAGTATGAACATGTGTTTTTCCCCCCATTGTCAATTTCCTTTAGCAACCATGAATCATTAATCATTAGGGGGAAAATACCATAGATGTTTGTACTCCCTCAATGATTTATTGTTGCATGAGCTTTCATTAATTAGAGCCATTCAATATGTGGGCAAACACACATAAAGAGAAAAAGCTCTAAATAGTGGGACTAAATGACTATGAAATGCACAAGATTGCACAAATAGATACAAGACAAATATAGTGGTCTTTACAGAGATAATTCTCATTCTATCTTGGTTTCTCTTAGCCAGTGTCTGTGAAACACAGTAAATGAACACATATCTCACATTAAAAAAAGTAACACTATAAAACAGATACAACACTTCAGTCACCTACGCCAGTCATTCTTAACCTGGGGCCCACAGAGTCCAGTGGTTCTTAATTTGGGTCCCCTGGGGGTCCACGGAGCCCTCACAGGGCCCGTGAACCCCTGCTGCTGGACATTAACAGCAGTGGCAGCAACAGGGATGTGGGAAGGGGTATGGGTGCTGAGAGTATTCCTTCATTTGCACATACCTACTGCCATGTCCCTCACCGCCAACCCCTCCTGCTGCCATGTGCCTAGTAAAAGGGACACAGCAGCAGGCATGTGTGCACCCAAACTGCTCCCTTGTTTGCGAACAACGGAGCAGTTTCATTGCGCGCTCTCTCACTCACTCACTCACTCACACACACACACACACACACACACTCTCTTTGCCATATCCCTGATGAAAGCAACACAGCAGCAGCAATGTGTGTGCATTCAATTTATGACTCTGGAGACCAGGGTTTGAATCCCCACTTGGCCATGGAAACCAACTGAGTGACCTCAGGCAAGTCACATTCTCTCAGCCTTAGAGAAAGGTAAAGGCAACAAATCGTGCCTAGAAAACCTTCATGATAGGTTTGCCATAAGAGGAAAGAGATGAAGAATAGAAAGAACCTCCCTCTGCCATCAGCATTTTGTTGTGCTTTCAAGTCACATTTGACTTAAGGCAACACTTAGGTGAAACTATCACAGGGGCTGTTTTTGGCAAGATTTGTTCAGAGGGGGTTTGCCTTTGCCTTCCTCTCTGACTGAGATAATGTGACTTGTTCAAGGTCATTCAGTATCTGAGTGGGGATCTGAATCATAGTCTCCAGAATCCCTTAATAAATAAATATTTGAATATCTAAATCTCAAGTTAAGTCTTAGGGGTTCCTGCTAAATAAAAGGTTAAGAACCACTTTACTAGGCGTTCTACTGGTGACCTGAAAGTTGTAATTTTTCAATAAAGGAAATTCAGTAGAAGCATTTAGACATTAAAGTAAATTAGACTGTATCAGGAAGTTTTAGTCTATTTACTTGGGCCTCACCACTCTCAAGGTATCTTGGATATTTCTGTCATGGTTTCAGAACTCCGATGTCTTGAGGGGGGCGGGGAGCGGTGTCAGGAGCTGGTAGTGAGCAGAAAGAAAACTTGCATCCACTAGATCCACAGTTCTCTTATTCCCTCAACACAGTGAGGAATTTGAATCAGCTCTGAGGCTGGTCTAACTGAAATCTTCCTGAATGCAGTGTGATAGAGTAGTTGTGAATAATTGTTGTTCTTGTGTGCCTTCAAGACATTTCTGACTTACGGCAACCCCAAGGCGAATCTATTGTGGGATTTTCTGGGGCTAAGAGTATGTGATGCACTCAAGGTCACCCAGTGGATGTCCATGGACAAGCAGGGAATCAAACCCTGATCTCCAGGTCACAGTCCAATGCTCAAACCACACACACACACACACACTTGATTTCTACATAGAATCACCACATTATACCTCCTCAATTTAATAGCATTTAGTCTAAGAGAGAAAGAAGACACATGGGTGTAAGTATGTGGGATAGAAAAGTGTAAAGTACTTAATAACTGAAGAGAGTACTTAATGCATGTGAAGTATGCTCATCAAAGAAAGCTTATACCACAATAAAATTGTTTCTACAGTACCACAAGATGTTGTGTTGGTTACAATATTGCTGTTCCCTACAACTAGTTCTTATATTATTTTACAGTGGTAAGTTTTTGGGGCCTGAGATATTCTGCCATATTTGACTATTACCTAGCTGCCTGGTGAACATTTCATGTCGCTGTATCTGGTGCTTAATGATCAGTTGTCCAAAAAATGAAAACCCTATTCTATGTGGATGAATGGGCTTCTAAAATTTAATAAGAGGCTTAAGTTGGTTGAGATTTTGATCCTACTTGCTTGATTTGGATTGAGGCCAGATATACAAAATTATAATATTATCACCACCTCCGTTTCCCAAGTAAATGGATCTACTTTGAAATGCCCAAGATTAAGGATTCTTCTAACCTAACTGGTCATCTTGCCATCACTTCCCTTTTAGTCAAGTGCTCTATGTGTCACATCAGGATGTCCTTTCATTACATATCCCCTGTCCCATGCTTTGGTCAGAAAGTACCCAATGTTGTCGTCTTTCATCAGTAAGAAGACTGTAAGCTTTGACTGTTACACCTGGGTGCTGGACACCCCCTTTCCCCTACATTCCCTATCGCATTGTCATCTTGTTATCTCTGGGATTAAGTCTTCTCCCTGTGGTCTAGAGTGTTCATCAATATCAATTCTTCTTTTTCTGTACAGGTTACTGGAAGAGCTGCTAGTTTCTCTCCAGTGGGGAAGACAGCAAACTTACTATCCTAGTGCACAGCCTCGTAGTACAGCAGAGCTAGCAACTGTAAATCATAAACTTGCTAAAGCAGTGACTTCACACCTTCTTGGAAACACCAATCACACTAACAGTCCAAAAAAGAGCTCTTCCCCAACAGAACTTTGCAACACTCCTGCTGAGAAAATGGCTGAAATGGTAAATATCAGTTGTAGCATTACATTTTACTCTTTTGTTTCAGGCTTACTTTCTGGAAACAAACTAGCTCCTTGTTGTGAGATTATAACTAGTTCCAAGTTAGTGAGCTTTCAGTTTTGGCCCAGCAGCACATTCATCTCTAAAATAAGAATGAATATTCATACACTTAAGAAATCCCAGTTTACTAGGACTGTCTGTTTACTGAAAGATAGGACAATTGTTCTGGCCCACAGAAAAAGGGGTGCAGCAGAATACTCAGGCTAAAGGAAGAGTGAGCAACCTTGATGCAGTTCTACTGCCAGTGAACTTCTAATTGTTAGAATTGTCCCACCTAATACTGCAGCTTCAGCACCTCTCTCCCAGCTCAGTGCACCTGTCAGAAATACAGTTACTGCTTCTGTCCCATTCCTCCTCTATCACTTTTACAAGCAAGGTAATTTTAGTGGCAAGAATTGAGAAAGCTTATTGTATAAAATGTACTGTTCCAAGCCTTCCATTTTCACGATTATTTTCTTTCAGGTATTAAGAATGCTGGATCCTGGCAGCTACAAAGAAGCATCATCTGAACTTCCTTTTGCTGAGCCTACAGCCTCGTCTTTTCTCTCCCCAAAGAAGAATATTGGACGGTTTCACCCATACACTAGATATGAGAATATAACCTTCAACTGCTGCAATCACTGTCAGGGAGAACTGATAGCTCTTTAAAAGTTATTCTCTGCATAATAGAACTGTTCTTTTTAAAGAGGTTTACTTTCTGGGTGGTCTATATTAGATTTTCTAATCTTTTGGGTTGAGCTTGCTGTACTAGAAACATTTGCCGTGTGGTTCTCCAGATATTGCAGGACTACAGCTCTGCTCATCCCTAACCAGCAGAGCCTGTGGTGAAGCTTGATGGGAACTGCAGCTCAACATCTGAAAGGTCGCACATTGCCATTTTTGTCAGCTTTCAAACCTCTCAGAGTTCTGCTATCAAAGTAGGAATACTTTAAGTCCTCAAACTGAGTTCATATATAAACTGTATTTTTTTCCCTTTAAGAAAAACAGTATTACAGGAAGTCCATGTAATACAATGACAGTAATATTACAGTAGGCCCATGAGTGTCAGACCTTTGGATTTTATTTTCTTTAAGAGGTTCAGATACTAAATTATATCAGCTGAAGTATTTATTTTAATTAAGAAATGGTGGTGAGTGCAGTGCTTAAGGATGTTGTGTTTTGCTTTACAGTTTGTTTCCAATGCTGTTACATGGGCAGGGCAGGTGCAACTATTTACTCTGAGGAGAACTCAGGGCACTTATTTTGAAAGTTTTCTTAACAATTTTGAATGAAAGTGGAATTCATGGTTAAATCAATTTTTGAATTCAATGTTCACATAAAATTGAAGCCAAAGAACAGCAACAAACTGTTTAGCACAGACTGTTACAGAGCTGATTCTCAACCATTTATGAAAATCTACAAAACAGTCTTTACAGCTCCTGAACATATGGCCTAGGGGAACTTTAATATGAACATCTTTCACTGGTGCTACTTAATCTTCTTAGACTGCTGGTCCTCCATACCTCTAGAATATGGAGCTTATAGGATTCTCTTCTCTCATCTTCTATTTTAGAAATGGACAGTCTACTGCCAAATTTAAAAGGAAGAGCTTCCTATCTATGTCTGTTGCTGGGATAATTCTATTTCTGATCTTTATTATTACACAAATATCTCAAGTATCAGATCATGGGGTACAGCAGTTAAGAACCTGTATTAATGTTTAATGTGATGTATGGATACAGATATGTCTACTGTCCTCTTACTCACTTAACAATAAATGTTGGCTGCGTACTTTGGGCTCATGTATCCTGTACCTCTTCCAGCATTGATATGCTTGAAAATTCTTTACTAAATAATTGGGATTAAGAATGAATGTGTGTTCAATCTGTTCTTAAACAATTCTGTAATAACAAAGTGTCCATGTGCATCTTAAAAGTGGCTCTTGTGTGCACGGCTATGAACGTAACAAAGACATAAGGAATTAATGTCAAAGTGTATCAGCTCCCCTCTTTATGGCTTTTTTTTTAAATCAACTTTCACTAGTACACTACTATAGCTCTTTAATTTTACAGCCTATGCTTCCATTGGTTCTGAACTTGAGATGTAATGAAAAAAATCAAGTTATACACATTAACTACTTCTTGAAAAATGGTATGAATACTCTGAATTCCACTAATAACTCTTGCTGTCTTCAGTCTCTTGCTTTATTGTGGAGAAGGGAGGACAAGGCAAATACACACATAAGGGACACTGGGTCAGAACTCTGAAGCAGCAAGAGAGATGTCATGGAGATGCTGGTAAAGCAAGTTATTAATGCTACAGACTAGCATCTTGGGACCAGCTGTGACACTGGTTTAAGGGTAGTCTTCAAGTACAATGCAAGCTTGAAGAAAACTGATCTTAAAATTATCTTAAAAATGATCTAATGACGCAATTGCCATAGAGGCATTTATTCCATTTTATGCTCTGTATAACTAAAGAATACCATCCCAGCCCATTCTCAAATAGAGAATTATTCCAAGTTTAAAAGAGGGGAAAGGTTAACAAGACTGAGAAAATTAAGCCATTATTGAAGGACTGTGAAACATACCAGATGAGAAGCTGCTTGCAAAAGCCAGCCAATCAAGCTTTACAAGGTAGTATGAAGGACTCCTGGCGTCTCTAAGCCTCACGTGTATTGGTCGGTGAAGCGAAAAGATCTTGGTTCAGAAACTGAACAAAGAATATTCTCTATTAGTTTTGCTCTTCTCGCTTCTTGCCTGAGCTGCTTTGATCGCTCCTTGGCAGCTAGTTGCTCTTCCCGTTTCTCCCGTCTCTTCTTCCTTAACCATCTGCAGAAAAATGAAATAGTTTGAAGAACTGAATATAAAGTGACCAAACACATCTGAATAACTGCTTCCTTTTAGGTGTGGAAGCAGGGAAACTACATTATGCATAGCATAATTATTATTGTATCAGTTTAATATGTTACTGATTGAAGCCTTGGAGCAGCAATAATAGTAATAATATGAATGCTTCATTACACAATTACAGTAACTATGCCAATTTGCATTTTTGAGGTTTCTGATAAAAGCAGTTCCACCCTTATTTAAGAGCACTGTGGAATATCTTGTTGTGGCTTTTACTGGACAGAAAGATCTGTGACACATCAGAACCTTGAAGCAAGGCATCCTCCTCTACCGGAGTTATTTCCACTTAGGCTTCTAGAGGGAACACTTCAGTTTGAAAACTCAGATCATTTTGTTTTGCTAGAACTGAATCAGTTTTTATTCACTGTCCTCATTATGAAAATAAATGTATTAACTACAAGTCTAGAATCTGAAATTTTCAGTTGATAGTTCTCTCACCCATATCCTATGTTGCAGCACCACATGCTGCACTGTAAGTATATTTCTCTCTCATGGCCTATAGAGGATAAGGAAAATCTGTAAAGTCAGAGGAAAAGAAAGAGGGGCAGCATTGTTCCTGATGAGGCAAAAGGCCTTCAACATTTTTTTTTGTGCAGAAATATTAAGGAAAATGAATTGTTCCCTTTAGAAAGTAACAAACACCACAAAAAGAAACTTACTGCTTATAAGCTATCTCATTTTCCACTGTTCTTGGAAGGTAGAACATGCACTCCTCCTGCTGTTTCAAGTTTTGTATCTGTTTTTCTCTCATCTTCTCTAGCTGTTTTTTCTTCAGCCACGATCTAAAGGCTTCTTCTGGATTTCTACTCTCCTGCTATTTATACATAGAAGAATTTAAATGCTTCAGATTCAAATACTGTCTAAGGTTCTCCAACATATAAAAAGTTAATGCATATGTCAGTTTACCCACTTTCCAGCATAAGCAAAGCAGAAATAGTTTTGAAACACAGAAACTGAGAGCTGCTGCAGGGAAGGAAGACAAATATGCAATGGATTTTTTTGGAGGAGGAGAAAACACTGTCTTCCTGGTTTTGAATACAAGCGTGTATTAGACTTGCCAGGGAAGTGAGTATTTCAGTTAGTTTTCAGACAAAGAATTACAGAGTCCTCAAGACTGTATGGAACAATGCCATCTATGCCATTATCTCTTCTTAAAACAGATTGATAGTTGCTTAGTGGAAAAGGAAGATTACTCTGCTTGCATTCAGAGGCACATTTACTATATTTTTGCTGGGTAGTATCAATTAGTTCTGGCTAAGCACAGCTGTAATTTTGAGGTTCTACTCTGATAGTAAATACATCAATTTACTTTGCCCAATATCACCATTATATTTTGAGATCTTCACTATTATTTATAATCACCTGTCCTTCAGTTCAGTGTAGCTTGCACTTGTAGAATAGAAAGAACACCATAATACACGCTCAGCCACCACAAGCAAAATAGAATACTGCAGTAACATTAAAAGCAGGAAAAAGTTAAAGGTTTGGTAAATGAAACAAAATTACCTACTAACTTTTCCACTACTCACTGATAATCCAAAAACCAATATAGCCCTTGTCTTATTTTTCATGCCCACTGCATCTCCAAATGCTATACATGAAACGATGTTTGTTAAAAGTTAAGCAATATTCTGTGATAGACTGCAAAGCAGTGTCTGATGAATATAAAGTGATAAAGGATATACTCAAAAATCTGAAATTTGAAACATGGGAGCCATATGTAAAAAAAGGGTGGCACGCAAATATCACAATAGTCATGAAAGGAGTCTTACTGATGTTGTGAACATGACCAAACAGTAGTCTTACATTTTAGAACTGAACAGCCCACTGCAAGCTTGCAGGCAGAGAAATCTAAACTTACTCTGTTGTTTAAGTCTTCGAGCTCTTTTGCATGCTGAATTCGTTTCTGTTCTTGCATTTGTCCTTTTTTCTTCTGCAACCAAGCTTTGAAGACCATGTCATTCTCCCTCCTTTTCTGCTCCTCCAGTACTTTTTTCCTTATTTCTTCCTTATATTAAAACATCAGCAAATACTGAGAATTTTTAACACTCCATTTCAAAATTTAACAGTGTTATGACATTTTTGGAAGTAGTAAAAATTATTCAAAATTATGCTAGCCTGGAAATGTGAAGATGCAGAGTATTAACGCTATTACATAATAACAATATTCAAATTCCAATGGTTACAGAACAACAGTTTCATTAAAGTGTGGGAGATATTACGAATACTCTGGTAAACAGATATTGTGCTGACACAAGAGTGCTTCCAGCAGGAAGTGCTCAGCATGCAGATATTTGCATAGCGATTATCACTGATTTATCTTCAGCTGGTGTTCTTCCACTCGCAGAAAGCTCTCTGACCCAGCAGAAGGTAACAGTAAGAAAAAAAAATGTTCAATGCACCCCCTCCTGCTGCAGAGAATTGGGAAAATCTGTCTTCAGTAGATAGAAAGTACCTCCACCAACTTATTTTAGGGTAGAGGGAGATTGGTGGTAATCGGCCCAATTTAGCATGGTCACCTGACTCTCTGAAGCATTTTGTGGTTGGGGGACAGAAGGAAGGAGGAGGTGGGGCAAATCCACTTCTACCAGCCAGCATAGTGTAGTGGTTTGAGCACTGGACTACAGCTCTGGAGATAAGGTTCAAATCCCTGCTCAGCCATGGAAACTCATTGAATGATCTTGGGCAAGTCACATTCTCAGCCTCAGACAAAGACAAAGGCAAAACCCCTCTGAAGAAATCTTGCCAAGAAAATCCTGTGATAGGTTCACTGTTGCTGCTGTTGTTATGTGCCTTCTAAGTCCTTTCTTACATGTGGCGACCCTAAGATGAACCTATCACGGTTCTCTGGGGCAGACAAGGTCACCCACTGTGTTTCTGTGTCTATGTGGGGAATCAAACCCTGGTCTCCAAGGCTATAGTCCGTTCAAACCACTACACCACACTGGTTTGCCTTAAAGTTGCCATAAGTCAGAAACTTCTTGAAGGCACAAAGCAGTCACATATACCTGGACCTTAACCTAAGGTTTCTTTTCAAGTCATGTAAAGTTATATAATTTACAAAAGGCATAATGTGATTTTATTGACAGGTTTCTAACCATCACCTTCTTACATAATTTGAGGGAGTGCACAGGATAGTTGACATTCAGCTAAATACAATTAAAATATTACAATAAAAATAAACAACATAGAACAGATAGGATACAATCTCAACTTAGTCATGCTTAGAACAAACCCACTGAAGTCAATGAGGCTCCTGTGTAGACATTAATAACCTAACTACCATTGATTTAAATGGTCCTATAAAATACTGACACAATTTATAACTAACTGGTAAAAAAAAACTACCAGTCATGAAGAGAGGGCCACTTCATTAGATGATATTATAAGGCGATTAGATTGATTTTATGAAGGATAGCATACCAACTGCTATTATCCATGCTGTTCCTATTCTATTCATAACAAGAAAGCAGGATCAAAAAGGAGAGTAACGTCTAATCTTAGGCCATTTCCACACGGGGTTTTTAACACGGGGCAGAGCGTCCTCCAGGGAGGACGTCTGCACCTGGAAGCGGACTGAGTCGGACCTAGCTAACATAGAGCCGCACCCCAGCCCGCTCCAGAATGACCCCAAGTGGTCATCCAGCATGCTTTTGAAAGACTGCTAAAAACAGGTCTTTCAAAAGCACGGAGCGCACCACTGCGAGCTGCTCCCTTATGCAGATTCGCAGGCTCGCATTTGTGCGAGCCTGCGATCTGCCAGGGGCGGGCTTTAGGCTGGCAAGCTTCAGCGGTTGGGCGAGACCACTGACCAACCAGAAGCCGCCATTTTCATCCTGGAGCAGTGCGGAGCAGCGGCCATGCACTGCTCCGGAGAAGCATGGACTGGACCGGGGAGCCCAAAAGTCCGGTGAGTAGCATCACGGGGCGATTCCCTCGCCCCGTGCAGAAATGGCCTTAGTCACAGTTTCAGTAATCTGTTTATGTCTTTTTCATGCTCACCTCTTTCTTTAATTTCTCTTTCCTTTGCTCGATTTGTTTCTGAAGTTCTTTTTGCCTTGGTGACAGGCAATATGTAGAGCTTCTTGTTCCAAGGCCCACATTTGCTGACTGCACCCTGCGTGGACTTTTCCTCCTTTCCATGTTTCTTCTAATGTTGATGGCTGAGCTTGGTCGAATGGATGGTGGTTGGGGAACATAAATAAACCCTTCTCTGGAAGATGTCACAGGTTTTTGCACCAAGGACTCATCTTTTGTTAGGCAGATAGTTCCAAAAGAATTACTATAGGAAGTTTTAGGAGAAATGTGTTGAGTTTCAATGTCACTGAAAGAAACACTTAGTGGAGGGAAGAAGCCGTGGCTCTCAATGTCACGGATACTCAGGAGTTCAAACTTCCCATCTCTTTCTACCAGGATCTTACCATCCTTGTGTTCATCGTCTGTACCACCATTAAGAGAAAGAGCAATATCTTCCCGTCCCATATCATTAGAAATGCACAGTTGAGACAGCCTACCTGAAATATTCCTCTCACTATAAGGATCACTTCTATCAGTTTCTGCAGCTTCCAGAGATGGAACTTCAAGATCTACTAGATCATCCTTAAATTTTAGTTTCCGTTCTTTTGTTTCATCTAGAGGTTCCTGAGACAAAAGAAGTTTGTTGGCCTCTTCAATTTTTTCTAAGATGTATCTCTTTATGTCTTCATCATCCTCCAACTCCTCCTGGTCTACCTTTGATTCCTGACAAGAACTTTCACTCTCACTATCAGATGCCCGCTCCAACTCCTTAGTTTCAAGATTATATAGAGTATGTATTTCATTTCTTGGCCCTTCATCCTTCAAAATGTCCTCGGACTCTGGGGGTTCTTGTGAAGCATTGCCATCTTCAACCTTTACAGTCTCCTCAGGTTCAAAAGACTCTTGTGAAGAATTTATTCTGTCTTCTTTACCTTCTAAATCTTTGCCAAAGCTTTCAACATTGTCTTCATTTTCATCATGATTCTGTGCAAAAATGAAAAGCATTTATTCATACTGGATATAAGATGAATAGTAATTTGTCATTTAAAAATCACATATAAAATAACACATAAAATATATGGACATGATTCACAATATTATTTTATTTTCCATAGTAGCCAAATAAAATATAATTCTAAAGGAAAAAAACCAGCAAGGTATGATGTACAGAATCCAAGTTCTAGTATCCATTCAACTAGGCTGGATGTACTCTCTACCCCAGCATTGTCACTTGGCTTACTGCCTTAGAGACATTCATACATTTAGCTGAATGCAATGCAGGCCCACTCCATTTCAAAGGCTTTAGTTATTAGGCTCTATGGACAGTGTTAGTGCTGCATTCAGCCAAATGTACTTACAACAATCCATTTTCAGATCTTTGCTAAATATGCCAGCATCTCTGTAACAGCCATGCATGTAGAGATATTGGTAGGACAGTTTCCATGTGTCTAGAATAACTCCTCACCCATTTTGGTCCTGTGTTACAAAAAATTTATTTCTCCACCTAATGTATTCTGCATGGTTGTTGTGGGGCTGACCCTAGCCACACACAAAATACAGATCTTTAAAGGAAGCATGGAAAACACGTAGGGGAAAAAAATAATGCCCATGCCTGCTAAGCTTTGTGTACATGCACGAAATCTCACATTTTTGTTCAGAATAAAGCTCAAGTAAATTTAGTTAGTATGTAGCATTCACCCTGCTTACAATTTTAGCAGAATCCAGGATGTTTCACCAAGAACTCATGAGACAAAACAAGAAAAGCTGTGGTTCAAGTAAGGGAAGAAAGAGTAGAAGACACAAAAAGCGATTGGAAGCATGGAAGCATGTTGGCCCCAAAGGTTGATCAATGACCTGACTTACATTTTGAGATGCAGTTCTCCCCATCTCCTCATGTGATCATAAACATATTGGCCTGCATCCAACAGTGGTATTAAGCTTATGAAACTCCAAGATGCACAAGCAGTTCTATGTTTTCTGAGCTCATGCAATAAGGTGGCCATTACAGCACTTTACAAGCAGTTCTCCATGTACATGAAAGATGGGGCAGTGACTCTGAATACTCTGGGTCATACAGAATAGAAATACTGTCTGACTGACAGGTTCACGGCAGATGAGTTTATGCTTAAATGACCATGGGACACAGGCAAGTAAATAAGGAAGTCCCGAACAAAGAGAGAGTGAGCAAGGAGGCAGGGCAAGGAAAAAAGCGGAGAGCAGCACCAACAACAGTATGAGTGGCTAACTAAGGATGTACTTGCGGTGGCTGTGGCAGTGATGGTGGCAGCAGCCGCTGTTGCTGTTGCTGCAGTTGGAAAGCTCCCACTCCCCCAGTGCAGCAGGATTCCTTTCTGGAGTTTTTGTGGCTGATGCTCTGCCTCAGCTCATCAACTTGTGAGCTTGCAACTTCAAAATGATTTGGAGCAGCAGACATATGGCAAGTCTCATGTCCTTGCTCATGTGCTTCTCTCAGATGGCTAGGAGCTTCAGGGGGCCCGTGCAAAGCAGCCCCAGACATTTACATGGCCAGGTCAGTTCTACAAATATCTGCCCATTTCCAAAATATCTTGCTATGTGGAGACAGCATTTTGGAAAGAGCTGTCACTCTAAAGTGCTGTACAACACACACAATGATCTCATGTAACTATACTTGCAGGAATTTTTGTTCCAACAGCATTTAACTGGACAACAGCAACCTTTTGTCTTGCTGTTACAGAGAAAGCTTAAATTATCTGACTCAAAAATTAAACACTATTATCAAAGGACAGATAGTAATCCCAAGGGAATAGATAGAAACACACAGATGACATAATCCTATGCACATTCATTCAGAAGTCAGTCCCATTTAAACTGGTGCAACTTTTTTATAAAGGAGTTTAGGACTGCAGATTTTGGCTAGCAACCAAGCAGCCTCTCCTTATAAACCCAGCCCTCTCAATGTGCATAAGAAATTCCCTTCCCCTCCCAGTATCATGGCAGCTCACACCAGAAGTCCAAACAAGCTGGCAATGTTTTGTTTTGTAAGTGTAGACAGCTAGAAGCCACTAAGTTTTAGTGTATGCTCAACAACATTTCAATCAGTAAAGTACTTCCTTTTTAGTCAACTATTTTATACCAGTATTATTATTATATTTATTCATATCCCCCTTTCTCACAAAATTGAGGCTCAAGACAGTGTATTCTATAAACAATTTAAATATCAACACAATATTGTAGTGCAATACTTTGCTAATACCTGTATGTTGTAAGAAAATCCTTTTTCTTCCTCATTAATTAACCACTCAAGATCTTTTTCAAAATCATCTTCATATCTCCCACCTTCTGTAGGATCCCCACTGTCTGAAGATTTACTAGTGTCCTTCTTATCACCCATTGCGGATGTTCCTTAAAGAAAAACTACAAAATGGGAAAATATAAATGAGCATTTTCTGACAAGAAGAAACTCTGTATTTTGAAATACGGACCGTTTAATGACAACAGCAACTACAAACTTGCATGCAATTACAGCAAACTGTTATGAAATTATCAAAACAATTGGGTCGCCCAGTTTCACAGGACACACTGAAAGAAGCAGTTCAGCATGGACCCAAAGCGGTCTCTCCAGCTGCCTGCTCATGATGTGTCCCGTAACTGGGAAAGCACAGCAGACATAATTTCCCAACCACCCAATCTCCAGTGCCTCAGAAACATTTCAGTCTGGGCATTGCCAGGTTGCAAAATAGATTGGGGGTGGCACTGTCAGACATAACTATGATGATGGACTTCTGTCATCACAGTTACATTGACAATGCAGATCTCAGCTAGTGCTTTTTGTGCATGTGACTTTTACAACAAGTAAACTAGGGCTGGAAACCAAGTCTTGTGAGGAACAGTTGAATAAGCTGGGTTTGTTTAGACTGAAGAAGAAAAGACTGAGAAACGATATGATAATCATCTTTAAACATATAGCAATAGCAATAGTCCTGGTGGCAGTGGATAAATGTCGGTACTGCAGCTACAAGGTTGAGAGTCCAATCCTGCAGGGCTCCAGATTGACTCAGCCTTCCATCCTTCCACAGGTAGGTAAAATGAGTACCCAGCTTACTGGGGGGGAATTAGCTAATACATTGTAAACCGCTTAGAGAGCACTTAGGTGATAAGCGGTATAGAAATACATATGCTATTGCTATTTGATTTGAGTTTTTTAAAAAGAGGTTTGCTGGCTACCTTCAAGGGGTGCTTCACCAGTGAACTCCTCCATGGCTTTACAAGCCTTGGGGTCCTTTCCAACTCTTATCAGGCATGGAATCACAATGGGAAATAGTGCCTGAATTCAGATAACAGGATATCTTCACACAGTGCAGTGAACTGGCATTTGTCACAGGCAGATGTAGTGATGGCTATCTACTTGACAGTTTTAAAATGAAACTGAAAAAAGGCATGGAGGATGGGTCTATCAATGGCTACTATTCATGATAACCCTTCCTATACTGGCAGTAGGCCAGGGAATACAAGCAGGGGTGTGCTACTGCAGTCATGTCCTGTTTTGGGTTTCCAATGGACAG
Source organism: Iguana delicatissima (assembly GCA_948472985.1). Classification (NCBI taxonomy): domain Eukaryota; kingdom Metazoa; phylum Chordata; class Lepidosauria; order Squamata; family Iguanidae; genus Iguana; species Iguana delicatissima. The sequence goes on from CAOKZL010000174.1 coordinate 793,983, forward strand.
AGTGCTAGATGAGAAAGGCTTTCAATCTGATCCAACACAGCTCTACTTATATTCTTGATTTCTGCTTTTTACAGTTTTAATTAAAAGCTCTTTCTCTGTTATTTGAATGTTATTACAGAAAACTGAAACCTTAATGCTGATTACACATATTGACGGGACAAAAAACAAATCCTTTCTTAGCAATGCATAGGTGTTTGCAAAACAAAATGAAAAAGTGTTATCAACTCAGGCTCTTAAATTACTTAAGCATTACATTAATGAATAAAAACAATTAAAAGCACCATCCTATGTATATCTACTCAAACATGAGTTCAACAGGACTTATTCCATGGTATGTACTGAAGTATAATCTAAGTTTTGCTCAAGAAATACAGCCCTTAAATCCAATTATTAGTTCCAACTATAGTAGACTCAACAAATCAAAGGAGTTTGGTAATTTATATAAGTTGCGTTGATTCAATGAGTATACTCGAGTTGTGATGACCAAACGGATTTAGGTCAGAAACAGTGAATAACAATATAAAGAAAAGGGAGGGAAGTGCACAAAAAGGATTCTCAATTCCTAGGTTTCACAAAACCTTGCAAGGCAGCAAAGAAAAACACTGTTCTTCATTTAGGAACCATGGAGATTTGAAGAATATGTTATGTTATGGACAGAGTAAGGTTGCATTAGAATTCACTGTTTAAAGGGATTAGGGGGGAACCTTGTAAATCTCCTTGTGCTCTTTGCAAAAAAAAAAGGGAAAAAATAGTTGTCATTGTATCTGAAAGCTCTGCTTAGTAATCAAATACTTTGATACCCTCCTCTTCTCCTATTCCTGTAAATAAAATACTATAAACATGGAAACACCATTTTAGAGTACCATTCCTGCACCAGAAAGCAAGTAAGTCACATATCAAACTACTGACATGCTTATGCATGCACACCTCAATTTTAACTATCTCAGCACTTACTCAAGAGTAATGTGCCTGAGTTCAGAAGAATTAACATTTATGCAAATACCAGCAGTCAGCATTAATAATTACCTTTATTAATAAAAGAGGGAAAAGAAGGTAAAATTAAGCCAAAGGATTTGCTCTCCAAGATCAAAGAATATATCTATCTCTATCCTTAGAAAAAGAGCTCATGTCAATACAAGTGCCTCAGGTCCTCAAAATAGTACCAATCCATCCAGTTAGGTATTAAGGCTTCTCTTATTTCTCAACAAAACCAGGAATATTTGTGAACAAGTTTATTGGCGCTCCCTCTCCTCAGAAATCATCACATTCTTACTTTATAAGGTTGTCAGATACAGTAGGTCGAGGCAAAGGTTCCTGAGCAGTCAGACTTTGATCCAGTTGTCTGCCAAACCAAGCCAAGCTCCACAATAATCACGGAAGAACCCAAGCTCCATCTGTGGGGGACATCTACTGAGAAGGATTAAAGCCTCTTCCGCTCCCCCCGCTCAACCTGCCTATTTTTACGTCGAGGCTCGCTAAGTACCTGTCTGAAGCGCCTGGCCCAACCAGTGGGCGAGCCCTTCCCGCCTGTCGCCATGGCAGCCGCCACCTCTCCTCCTCTTTCCCGGCGCGCCTGGAAAGAACTTGCTGGCAGAGACTGGAAAAGTTCCTCCCTCCCCCCCCAAAAAAAACTACAGGTCTAGAAGCTGCTGGACAGAATAGGCCCTGACCATGTTGGCGAAGGGATTCTGGGAGCTGTAGTCCAAAAAATGGAATTGGTCCGTGCTTTACCTGCTAGGTGCATTCTGTGCACCTCCTTCTGGCTTCTCACTCCCGAGGGTTGCCAGATTGAAAACTGAGGAGGGCTCTTGGACCTTTAAGGGTTGTGAGGAAGAGGGAATTTCAGCAGGTGTTAACGCTTGAGTGAAACTCTCTTCCACGCAGCCATGAAAGATGCAGGAGCCCACTATGGTTTTCAGTCTGGCAACCATACCTCACTTCATGGTCCTCACAGGCCTTGTTTGGGCTCTGCTCCTCTTTCTACTTCCCACCCTTCCCCTCCAGGTCAGCCCCGGACAAAAACGTCGCCCTGCCACAAGGGTCTCTCGAGCAGCCGCCGCCCCCCTCCCTCCCTCCCTCCCTGCCCCTTCGTTAGCCCCCCTTTCCGTTCTGCCTCCCTCCGCCCATCTCCACCTGTGGACGGCGCCGGGAAGCTGCTCGCCCGCCATGGCGTTGTCATGGTAACCGCTGCACCCACCGCCGTCCTCCTGCCATGTCTCCTCAGCCTTCCCCCCCCGCCACTCACCGAGTAGAGAAGGATGGCGGCTGTGAAGGACCAAACCGGGCTGCTCACGCCGCTCACCGCGCTCGCCGTCGCCCTGGCAACAGGGGGCAAGGTGATGTCGCGCAAAAACAAACGAAAGCACCTTCCGGCCCTCGGCCGTTGCCACGGAGAGTCTAAAACACTGCCCGCACGGGTGGGAAACCTGGGCCGTTTCCGCACTATCCGGTTATACTGCTATTACTCCACTTTCAAGGTCTTATGGAATCTTGCGGTTTGCAGTTTGAGGCCCCTCCCTAAACTGCAAACCACAGGATTCCATAGGATGTTGAAAGTGGAGTAATAGCACTGTAACAGGCTAGTGCGGAAATGGCCCAGGTGTTGCCTGTGTTGCTTGGAGGGATAGAAACCGCTGAGGTGCAGTTAGAAGGAAAAGGGAAGTGGCGGGTTTTTTAGGCCAAGTTTATGTTGTGACATGGCAACAGGGCGCTTTACTAATCACCTTTAAGATCGGGGAATAATTAGTCACCCTATTCACGCGGTAGACTTGAAATGTTATTTCTGAGGCGTAAAGGACGTGGTCATAGTTGTTTAGGGTTATTTAAGACTGACTACAGGGGTGTAACTTTCAGTGTTTGGTTTATGCCTTGTGATTTCATTGTATAGGCATAGTCATGCTTGTTTTGTCGTGTATTCTGCAGACCTTGGGTGCCTCACACACTCTCAGCGCCAGCAACCCCGTGATAGGGTCCCCTGAGAGTCGCCACAACTCAGAAATGACTTGAAGCTACACAACAGCAACATCTACAAGCCACTGATAAAGCTTGAGAGGATTTAAAAACTATAGGATTAAACTACCCATAGGAAATCACAGAGTAGCATGTTCCCTAATGTTTAAATTTTATTTTGTAAGCTCATTTTCTGCACCACCCTTTTCTGTTTATCCAGTCAGGTTCAAATTATATGAAGATTAAATCCTTTCCCATCTCCTGATGTTTGGTGCAGGATTCCTAATGATATAGAGTTGTATATCAGTGTGTGCAAGTGTTGGGCTGTAAATCCCAGCAGCCATAGTAATGCTGGAAGCTGCAGTCCAACAACTGGAGAAGACATCTGGAGGATCAAATGATTACCACTCCTATTCTGTGAATAGAAACTGTATATAGCTACATTGAACATATGCTGAGGCAAGACTGCAGTAGCAAGTCCTATCCCTTGCTAAACACATGGAACGAAACATAGGCAGGGAATCTATATGTATATGAAATTTAACATTGTATGCCAGCTCAGTGTTGCATAGTAGCACATACATTTGAAAGCAGAGATTCTAAAGCAGGAGTGGACAACTGTCAGAGGCTTTGGAGAGCTGCACTAGCAGTGCAGAAAAATTTGGGGGGAAATACATCCAAATGCCCTCAGAAAGAATGTGGTGGTTTTTTGTCCCTCTGGGCCATCTTAGGCTAAGGAATCCCCATTTTGTTTTGTTTTTTACAAAAGGAAGCGACCTGAAATCACATCCTGTGTTGTTGTTGTTGCTGCTGCTGCTGCTGCTGCTGTTATTGGCCTATCCTGGGAGGGACAGTATAGTGAAAATGTTCATTAAAGAGTGTTTGGGGCAAAAAATTGACTTAAGATTCAGATCCTGTAAGAGTGAGATACATGTAAATAACCATACATGCACACAGATCAACATTTATGTTTGTTGAAAATCATGTACAAGTACTCTTATAGTTTAAGCAGTGTAATGAACATGTGGACATGGTACTTTGAGCACAGCAGGAACATTCTCCTTCACTCAGCACAGAACTTAGAGCTTATGTGAATTACCACTTTGCCTCCTAGCCCCATTATATTACCATATTCTTCGAACTTATAATAGCGTGCTGCTCCCATTTTGTCATCTCCTTCAATCCCTTTTCACAGCTTCTGAACCCACAAAGCTTTTCCTCACACACTCTGTTCTCATTCAGCCTATTCCTTTCTTCAGCATTCCATATAGAAGATCACTTAATTTGGATGAATTACTGAATTGTTTTAGCAATCAAGCAGATGATTTACCACTAAACAGTAAGGAACTGAGGTCTGAACTCCTCTCAAATCCATCAGAGAAGCTTTGAGTTCAGGCCAATCATACATCCAGAAAACACTAATTTGAAGTGAGGTTTTAAAATTGGGAATAAAATGTACTTAAAATTTTAAAATTTGTTGGTTTTAGTAAGAATTTTCCAAACTTGGTCTTTTACCAAATTTGATTGCTGGCAATACTTTGACAGTGTTTGATGGCAAAATCACAGCTTGGACTAAGTAAGATACTAGGGATCATCACTTGTTGGCATAGTTATATGACTGATGTGTCCAAAGCTTACAAATTCCTCATCTGTTCTATTTGGGGCCAGCTCCCATCCACCCATGAAATCTAGTAAAGGTTAATTGCTTCCATGACTGAACTGGCCACAGTGACAAAAGTATTTGTCTTTTAACATGAATATTATTATTGTTATTGTTGCTGCTGCTGTTTTTGTTAATTTATCCCACCTTTCTCCCAAACTTGGGACTCAAGAGCCTCGAGTGGGTTAGATACATTACTTCTAAAGCAACTGACATTCCCTAGAGGGGCTATTTTTCCTACAGAAAGGCAACTAATGCTACTGGGAAAATTAGCCTTTGTAGGAAGATGGTCAGGCATGTGGAACTTGTTTTAATATGAAGTAGACTGTGTAAGAAAGTTTTCCCTTTGCCACTGTGTTGATTTTGTTAGTGGTGGAGTGCAAAAATAAGTATGCAATCCTACAAGTCATGTTATACAACCCTAATTTATATCTTTCATTTCAATATGAAATTAAGAACTACAAATAATTAACTAGAAACAAAGAACCACCTGCTGTCTGTGGTTGGCATCAAGTGACAACACTAAGCACCTGTTGACATGTAAATAAACAGAATACCAAACTAATAAGGTAAGATATTTAGCTTAATTTTTATGTATCTAGGATGTGACATATGAAGCAACTTCAAAACAAAGCAGCTGTTGGGTGAAATGTAGACTACAATGCAACATATTAATCAACATTAACTAGGCTGAAATTAGATGCTTCAAGCTGAAAATAACTAAAGACAACCTCATGTTTAGAGGGCAGCTCACTTTACATTAGGTTGAACAAGCCTACTACATTTCACTGCACGTAACTAGCACAGAAGATAAGGAATAAAGTACTGGCTTGGCTGAGTGAGCACCTGAAGTTGCTGGAACAGCAATATTTAGAAATGACAGTGTAGCTGCCTATATTCTAAAACCATACTTGAGGCTCACTAGCAGTGTACAGAGCAGGGGTGGGTAACTTATGGTCCACAGGCCACATACAGCCTCCCAGGGGCATTTTTGTGGCCCCCAGGAATAAAATAAACATCAAAAAAACCTTTTGCTCCAAGATGCCCCAAAGTGACATCTAGGGAGTGTAGAAGGCAGTTCCACAACATCAGGAGTCTACCTGGGTCCCCTAAGGGTCAAAACAAATTTTTGCAAGATTTTCTAAACTATGCCCTCCTGTCTCCTAGAAAACATTTGGGGTAATTTGTGGGGGAGAGATGCAATGGGAATGCGCTATCCAAGGCTTGGGGTGCTAATGCAGCCCCCAGCCTTCTACAGTTACCCACCCTAGTGTAGAAGGTAACTGGGAAGAAACTACAGACACACGCGCTACTACTCTGTAATGTTGCAAGCCATCCTGGAAAACACCTCTCAGATAGGAATTCACTTAACACCTTGGGCCAACCTTGACATTAAATGTGGAAATGACAATCTTCCTACTACAAGGCTTCGTCATTTGTTTTGCGTGTACCAAGTAGTATGAAAAACAGCAGCCAAGGTGACGTATGGCATCTGAACCAGCTTGTTAAACATTATGTAGTGCAAGTGCAATCTACACCAATTGTTGCAGTCTGTCCTCATCCCACAAGATTGTTCCTTTTCAGGATTCCAGGCAACCAGCCATGCCGTCTGTCAGGACGCTGAGCTGCAACGTGCTCATACAGGACATTCTATTCCCCAGCACCCCTTTTCTTTTGCTTTGGCTCTTAAGCATGCTTGGTCCTAACTGGGTTGTTGGGGGAGAGTGCTTTAAAAATAATTAAGTTGGAGGGCAGAGTACTGCAGACCTCACATTTCTAAAATACACTCTTGTGTTTCAATGCCTCTAGTATGGCTCCACTTCTATACCCATTTGAACCTGCCTTCATTATTGGGGCAGAATCCTTCATCTGACAGTTTGATTATCTCTCTCTCAAGTATATCACTGTCTTTTCATTAGAGCTGTAGTCTGGCACTTAACCTGAATCAATCCACTAGCAAAATCTGGGACCAACTGTGCAAAAATGGGTTCTCTCTTCTAAGAGACAGGTCTTTCTATCACAAGACATATTATGTTAATACCTTTATTAGACTGACCAAAAAGACATAAAACGAGCTGCTTTGCATCCCATTCTATAAGGAAGGCGGGGTATAAATCAAAGAAAAAATTTCTCTGCAGGTATACAAAGGCACAGTTCTCCACAGGTCAAAGATGGTTTTAAAACAGTACGCAAGGCAAAGAGAGGGAAGAGAATTTAGCATCTTTGGCTTGCCTAATAATGATTATCACCATATAGACTTTGGGATTTAATATATGAACACCACCTGAGAATTTCAAATTTTAACCATAACATTACACTGTCAAACTGTAAGAATATCATAAAATACTTTTATTTGATAAAAATAGTTTTACAGCTTAAACAGAATAAAGTTTTCCTTCCCACAATTATCCTGTTTGCACATTTTTAGTGCTACAACAGATTTCTCGACAATCTCTTCTCAAAGTACTCCATAAATACAGTATCTTGGTATCAATACAGCAATGCAAAAGAGCCTGGAACCACTTCCAGGCTTACATTCAATAAATTGGATTAGTATGGCATAGCCAGTTACACACCCTACCAAGTAGTTCCTAGGCAAGGAATACTTTCAGTTAACACAAATGAAGACCCACAGCAATTCCAGATTTCCCCAGACATGAAACACAGAATACCAAACCATTTTAACTGGATAAAGGGAGTTAACACCCATCTTTTTTGTTATACAATTAATGCTGACAGGAAACATAAGCAACATGGCAAAGGGAAAGAAAGCAACCCAGCAAAAAAATCTCTCCAAAGACTGTTGAAATTACAGCAGAGACAGAAAACACTGAGCTTCCCCTCCCCACATTGTATGGTCCTACAGTTGCCCAGGCTTCCAAACAGCTTCAGCTTTAAGAAAACAAAAGTTGAGTACATATAAACCGCATCACACAGTCAACTTCATGTCTAGTTTGTCTCACAGACAAAACTGTTTTTTAAAAAAAATAAAAATATTAAAAGCTCAGCTTTCTCTTTTGAATATCTTACCCTCACAAACTGGTCATGGTATAAGTTCTCATCCTTTCTTGTTAACAGTGGCTTTAGAAGGGATCTGGAATAGATTCGTATGGCTACTTGTTCTTCAACCTGAGGCAGCTTGAATGTGGGATGGAATCAGAGTCTTGTGACTAAAAGTGGGTTAGCCTCCCATCATACTGCACTTGAGAACCAATTATATGTTGGACCTCTTTACAAAACAGATCTCACTATAACTACAGCTGCAAATATCTTATGGCATGAAGAAAACTGTCTGAATTTATCCAAGAATTACAATTCTAATGAGCTTCTTACTGAATATTTGTCTTTAAAGAGGTCAATATTTAAATTAAAATACAGTTTCAAGCTCCCTATAGGTTTGGGGCCAATAGAGGTGAATCTCATACATGATGGCCAAACTCATTACTGCAAATCCAGCAATACAGCAGGATTTCACATTCTCACATAAAAAATCTTACTTAGTAAAGACAATACTAAGAAATCAGTCACTGCATGACATTAAAAACAGGCCTTAAAGTAGAGAACTTCTTCACATAATATGCCAAAAATCCAATTGTTAGTCCCAACTAGAGCAGGTCCAGTTAATAGTGGAACTTAAAGACATGCTGACTTACCAAGTTTCCACAAAGATACAGATTTACTCTTAACTAGGGCTATGAACTAGATTTAGGTAGACCTATTTTTTTTCTTCCAGGTGGAAAGCACTTCCTCATTAGACGTTACACTAAGCAGCACTACAGACTTGTACATGCTGCATCCGCTTAAGCATATCTGTCCATGGTTTCCTAATCTGTTATCACAGCTCAAAACAATACAGAATAACCACATGTGATAATTTACATGTCGTTTTTCAGAACTACATGTGTACATACTGAGCATGGACAAATCTAAAACACTCTTAACAGCTGCTGAAGGAGCACTGCTGCAGCCCTGAGGCAAGTCCTGTTTATCATGGACTCATTCAATCCTCCTATTTTGCAAGTAATAAGAAATAAACACAGGCCAAGTAGCAGGATGTGGAAAGGAAGTGGGAAAAAAACATGTAATTAAGCATCATCTCTGTTTTCCTGATAACTGCAGACACAAACCATGAAACAGCTTCTTGATATAAAAACCAGTCCTACAACATAAAAATGAACAGAACTGGAAATGTTGTAAGCCCAAATCTGATTTTTAGTCCCAATTAGAGCAGGCCCACTATATCAAAGGGAACTTGGTTAAGACAAGGCATATGTTTCACTAGTTGAATGGGTCTACTCTAGCTGGAACAAATAACTGGATTTACGCCACAGTTCTTTGTCACATTTCCATTTATGAGAAACTTCTGTCCCATATTTCTCTCAGAAAAGGGGAATCTTTCTGCAGTCTGCTTATATCAAATAATTTACATCAAACAAAGCTTTAAGAAACAGAAAAATTATTTACTACTGAAAATCAGAGGAAACACCCATGAGAACAAGCTTCTACTCACTGTTATAAATGTCTTTGTCCACAGTCTGAAAACATAACAGTTGGGAAGGAATGACAATCCAAGAAAATATCTATTATTAAAGCAGAGTGTAACAGACAGTATTGCTGTCAGTTCATTCTCTCAGCCACTGTGGGATTCTACTGTTAAGAGCTTAAATGCAGTAGCTTGAGAGGCTGATCTCTTTGGAAGAGCTGAATAAAGCCCTGAAGGGAACATAAATTTGCTACATCTGCTCATGGTGACCCACAGTGACTACAAGGTAAGAGGTACAATTGGCATGTTCAGCAGTCACTAATCTATTTACTTAAATCTGATGGGTAAAGGCAATCAAAGAAAGCAAAACCTTTAGAGCATCAGTGGGCAAAGTACAGCTCTTCAGATGTTGTTGGACTGAAGGTCCCATTACCCTTAATCAGCATAACTAGTGATGATTGATGCTGGGATTTAGAGTCTACGAACATCTGGAGGGCCAGACTTTGCCCACTCCTACTTTAGAGATGCCAAAAGGCAGACAAGACAGAGCATACCACAATGCGAAAAAAAGTTGCGCGCAAAAATGAGAGCTCTTTATTATTCACGATTGCACATCTCCTTGACAGTGTTCTTCTGCTACTGACTTAAAGGTCGCCACTGATTCCAACTCTTAGCTACACCTGAGCTCTTCCAGTACCTTTGAGACTCAGTAAACCAAAAGCATTAATAACCTGGACTGAGCTAATTTAACGGAACCATCACATTCCACTGATTGCTTTACGGCTTGTCTCAAAAGAAAGAAGAGAAACAGCTAGCCAGTAGCATCCTTCTGATCTTCCCCAGAGAGAACAAAATGGCATATTTGAAGCCACTTTTTTCATAAATAATATTCTTACTTATATAATAAAAGTTCAGTACATTCTGTTACTATCTTCTCCTACTAATATAGTACAAATACTGGTCAAGTACAGCTCAGGTAATGGTTGGAAATAACAGCATTGCATTTGAATATATTAATAAATAGGAAACTACATATATTAAATAGATCCCGCTTGGTCGGGCACAGATGTTGGACAAGTTGAAAGTCTGCACTGTGAAGCACCATTTTCTGTGGTATTTCTCCTCCTCCTCTCCTTCCTCCGGTAATCTGTGATAATACTGCAGGTGCCACTGATCAAAAATATGATTGATATGACAGCAAAGTAACCAGCATAGATCATGAACTGCAGTGAGGGGAGGGAAAGGGGAGTAGTGGTGAAAAGAGAAAGAAAAAATAATTAATTTTACTGAGGACTATTCTTATGGTTCAGCAGCATGAAGAGGAATGCCTAATGCTGCAGTTGCAGGAGGTACCATTAAGGTGCCACATTGGTCTATTAATTGGGTTTTGCCAGGAGAAGGCAAGGGACAGGTAATAACCATTTATTTTTTTTGCCTCCACATGTTTGTAAACTACTTAAAACCTCACTTCATTCTGATGTACTATTTGTCACATCTGTGCTCTGTTTAATTCATTGTCCTTTTTGTAATTTCATTTTTAAGGTACGTTCAAACAAGAAACCAATGCAAGGAGGATGTTCCATTTTAAAATTAAGTATGAGCAATAGGAAATAGCACTGTTTAATTTTTGCACCTTCTGAGGGCTCAGTAAGCCAGATAAGGATAGATATTTTTCCCCATTCACTAAGAACAAGGCTAAAAAAACCTGTCTGTCCTCAATAAACATGTGACATGATACTAGTCACCCTCCCAAAAGCCAACATGAGGGACAAAATTAGCCTATCCATACTCTGGAGGCAGCCAAAATGCATTACCAGGAAAGATATGCTTCCTCTCTTTTCCCAAACAGCTAAAGTAAAAAGTGACAGACCTACCTGTGTAAATATGTCCAGTCCAAGCCCTCTGGCATCAACAACAATCAACGTCAGCAGTGTCTGCAATGCCAAGGCAATGAAAGTATTGACCCCAAAAACCAGGGCATAGCGCTCTATGCTGAGATTTGTAGCAATCTGGAACCTTCACAGAAAAACAAGAGTGGAAAGATAAAGTACAATGACAAGAGAGAAGATTTCTAGTAGAGAAGACAACAGATGTTTCCTTCCACATTCATCATCAAATGAATTGAGTTACAAACTAGGCACATCTGCAGCAGTTATGCATTTCACACTCAGAACTGTTCCAATCACAGAAAGAGCTGGGAGAAATCACCTGTTTTGGACTACAACTCCCACAGTTCCCTATCCAGCATGGCAACTGAGGCTGGTGGGATTCTGGGAGCTGTGGTCCAAAAAAAGGGGGAAAGCTCTTATCACAGCTCTTAAAAGCAATGAGTATATATGAAAAACAAAAAAAACAAATCTTCCTTTATTCTGTGACCTACCTTCCAGCAACACTTCCACCCTACATTACCAAGAGCTTTGAAGACAAATCAGGGTCCCTTCTGATATCAAGCCTTGAGCTGAAAAATGGTAGCTAGCTAAAGATTACAAAGAGTAAACCTGCAAGCAATAGAAAGAGCTTGACAACCCTGCTGTGTATGCCTTTGCTTTTCAAACCCTGGACCCTTCACTCCCTCCTTCTATGGGTGCAGAACCTCTTACATTCCAAAGGATGTATAAATTTTAAAGATATTTCTAGGGAATATGTTCCAGTACTAGGCAAGACAGAGGACTAGAGGGACCAAAAGTATTGGCATATTTTACCTTAAAGCTTTTGCTGCCAGTTACTAGTTCTTAGGGAGATATATAAAGCTTTCAGAATGGGGAAAAACAATATACAATGTGAGAAAACCATCAGACGATAATGTCATGGAAAAAAAATGAGATGCAGCTATCTGCACATTCCCAGAAATCCACACTGAGGCCCCGAGAGACTTCCCCAGGGAGGGCTAGATTTGCCTGCAGGATCTGAGGTTTCATATTTAAACATATACAACTGCTACAATCGCATCCAATTTGCTCCTTAAATATTTCCATATGAAGTGACCTTAATTCATTGACCCACAATCCAAAATACACAGCTGACGTTTGCTAGCAAAGACAATTTCAAAGAAGTCTGACTGGCTGAACCATCCCAACATGGTAATCTCAGGAAACCAAGATTAACATCCTCATTTGTAAAATGGGAATGACAATGACTTCATTTACAGTACTGGAAAGACAAATGAAGTGCAGAAATACTAACTGCCATGATTTTCAAGGCATAAAGTGAATTATCAGTGACACCAGATTTGTAAAGACTGGATGGAAAAGAAGAGCCAAGATGTGTATATATAAGAATGGGAGGGAAGAACTAGCTAAATTAGAAAGCCAGCTGAGAAGAATTCAGTAGCTAAGGTTCAAACTAAATTGCAACAATGAAAACGCAAGGCAATTTCAGCAATGTATTGTACATGAAATACCTTTCTTGGTTGCTGTAACCTAATCATTATGTAAGCAATGATGCAATCCCATTTTGACTTACAAAAGACAATCAGTGAACGCTCTGAAGACAATTCAGCTTAAATCAAAGATCTCATTACAGATCTCAAACTTGCAACGTGAAACAGCTGAAGAATCTGTGTACTTTCAGCCTATATTTGACTATGAACAGAGTAGAGTACCAGTCATATCAGAATTCAGAATTGCTGAACAACAGATGAACATAAACTATAGATGAACTAGACAACAGATAAACATAAAAGACTGGATTTTTTTAAGCAAAAATGCAATCCAGTCCTATGTATGTTTAGTTGTTTTCTGGAAGTAAGTCAAAATTAAACAAAATGAGACTTATTTTTCAGGTATTAATTTCAAAGCAACATGAGGTATGCAAGGAAATCTCTAGTGTTCCCTACACCTGGCTTCACATCCAAAGCCCACCCCCTCATGTGCTAAATATGCCAGTGCAGTTTCTGTCCAGGCCATAGCCTTGGGATTACAGCTTCACATGCAGGCAAGGTAAGCCTGTTTAAGACAAGATGCCAGGCCCCATTAGGCTTACATGCCTCAAAATGAGCCATGAATTGATAAATGCATCCAGTTGTCTTTCTTATAATAAAGAGTTCTGCTTTCTGTTTCAATTCAATATGTTCAAGTAAGACATCCAACTTTTCCATGAGCTCAGAAGAACTCCTTTTGGGTTAAATGCAGAGTTTGGATATTTCATGGCTTTCTGTAATCTCCCTCCCAAAACTGTCAGTGCAACTCAAAGCTGGGTTCAGTTAGGATATCTCTAAATGGATCAAATTTGCAAGGAAATACTTACGTTGCAATTGTGATGAGCAGCATATAGACAATTCGGAATACTACATAGGAAGTGTAGCACACCCAAATGTTACGAACAGTGTCCATGATATACACAGCTGCAGCAATGAGGAGGGAGAACATGGCTAAGGCTATTTCACCCCAAATAGCCCAAGATATTTTTATGTGTCCTGCACCAAACACAGCCACAGCTCCTAGAAATCCAAAACCCAAACAAGTTAGTGCTCTACAATACTTACATCCAAAATGTATATATTTATACATTTTGAAGGCATTTCTTGAAAAAAGCTATTAGGCACCAACAATCAGATTATCTAGGTTTAAATACCCTATTACCTGATTATCTACTCCTAATAATATTTAAATATTAAATGGCTTCATATTATGATATTGAAAGATTGTACAACAACCTATTAACAAATTATAAATTGCCCAACATGCTTAGAAACGGTGGTTTATATTTAAAAATGAGAATGCACAATAAAAGTTTACAGCATGATTCCATTTCAGCCAAAATGGAAGTAAATGCTTGTCAAAACAACCAGGTCTGTACTTACTGAACAAAAGAAGAGAGGTTGCCCACCTGTTTTACCGTGAAGGCATGTCAGAAGAAGATGGTCCAAATCTCAAGTCTTCACTAACTAAATCTTCAAAGGCAGAAGCCAAAGAAGAGCCTTTCCAGAAGAGCATGCACACACGCTCTGTTGCCCACTCCTCTGCTATGGACTTATTCAGTTGTGGTTGTTCTACAGTGGAGCTTGTGAAATCAAAGTCATATTGCTCCAATATGCATTATGTTAAGACATACCAATATTCAAGGCTCAGCATTTCCTAACTTGCTGAACATGTTTGGATTACTTTTCCTGGAGACTGCTAGAAACACATTTATTTCCTGTCAGAATTCCAAAATACTGCTAAATTGTTAGCAGAAGCAACTGAGTCATCCCATGCACATGTCACATGAAACTTACCCAACAAAAATTGTTAGAGAACTTTTTAGGCAATATAGTGTATCACTGCACTACAGAGTATCATTTTTAGTAACTTATCATTGCCAAAGTAAGGCAAATTGAATGTTTAGGATCTCCATGACACACAGGTCTCCAAATGGAGTTATAGAGGAAACTTACCCAGCAGTGTAGAAGCAGCTTCCACACCACCATTGTAGATGTCTGAACTTTGAGAAGGCAGCACCTTTTCCCACAGGCCTTGAGTGTAATTTATGACCTGGAAGTAGCCACATGTAGAGAGTGCCCACCAGACAGACCAACACAGCAGAGGCCGAGAAGAGTAACACTGGACGAAGTCCTGCCAGAGTTCTTTTATTACCTTCCCAACGTCCACCTTCTGTTCCTATACAGATTTAAAAAAAGAATCAACTAATCTTTCTATGCAAGAGTCATTTGTATCCACAGCAGTACAATTATACAACCAAACAGAGCAGAAGAAAAACCTACTTGTTCAAGGAGGAAGCACTACCACAACTATAAATAGCAATGCCTGACTTAACCCACGAAAAAAAAACCTGAATCCGTGATAAACTGGACTTAAGTCTTAATAGCTTCCATATGCACATGGTCTCCTGTCTACATAACATGTGGTTTACCCAACTCATGGATCATAAGTATCAAACATAATTATGCATGTTACCACAGTGTTTTTTGATGTGTATTAAATGACTGTACAGATGTCCCCATTTTTTGACATTCCACTCATTGTAAATTATAAACATGTGCCATCTCTTCAGTGCAAGATTTGCTCTTTGGTCAGTTCTTCTCCTCTTGTCTTCTTCCTGTAGGGAACATGAGGGAATTACAGAGGCTTGCTTGGGGAGAAGAACTGATCAAAAACTGGATTCTGCTTTTCAACTACGGTCTGACGGTGTTCTGGTGCCTAACCCGTCAGGTAAGAAGGGGGTGCCTGTATACCATCCCACAAAAGAATCAGACATTGTGCTGGGGAAAAGAGTCAATTAGTCATTTAAATCTTTATTTTAAAAAATCTATGAATCACAAAGCAACCTGAAGGATCTTTCAGCCCTATTTCTTTACTATATGAATTATTAAAATCTGTCTTAATATTTATCTTTTTTAATTTGCGGTTGAGTTCTGGTCAAGAAGATAATGGGTACAGAACTGTTTATTGCTTATAGAAATATGTAGTTCTGAGGTGAAGACAGAAAGCAGTAGCTCCTGCTATCCATCCACATCTTCATTATCCAACAACTGGAAATCATCCAGCAACACATCATTTATGTAGTTCAAGGACAGGAAAGGTGTTGTTATATTACAGCATCCCAGCATTCTTCATTACTGGCTTCTGGTTTGGCCCAATGTGAGTTATTCTACAAAGTCAGGAGGGCTGCACTTTGCCCACCCCAGTAAAATCAATGAATATAAGACCATATGGGCAATTCTGAATATAGAGCAGCAGTGGGGAACTTTTGTCCCTCCAGCTGTTTTAGACCATAACTCCCACAACAGCTTTTCATTGGCCATGCTGGATGGAGCTCCCATCAGCCTTACCTAGTCAACACTGTTGAACTGCAATGTCTGTAACACCATACAGAGGGTCTTCAGCATCCACTAGGATCTGGTTCCCGGACTGCCCATGGATACCAAATCGCATGGATGCCCAAATCCCATTACGTGCAGTGGTGTAGTAAAATGGCATCCGTTATATAAAATGGCAAAACTCAAAGATTGCTTTTTGATTTTTTTTTAAATTTTCAAACTATGGTTAATTGAATCCAAGGATACAGAATCCGTGGATATGGAGGGCTGACTGTATTGCGTATCTCTATAATACAATACCTGTACACATCTATAGGTATTAAAGAATGCCTGGAACCAGGGGTCAGCATATCTTGACTTGTCTGGATAGGCAGCCCAAATTTCTTTTCATACTGATTTAACTCTTGGAAAATTACTTTTAAAAGTAATTAGCTATCACTGTAGTTACAAGCCTCCCAAAGTACTTAGTTGGTAAATATTTTTCAAAAGTTTCGAAAAGCAATTTTCAGCATTCTCATTCCTTGGATTTTCCTAAAATAGTCACTTTAGTTACTTTAAAAAAAAAAACCCGAATGTTCTTCATTCAATTTTCTTGGGGCATCGGCCAGCACTTGGACCATGAGATACTTCTCTTGTCTCCACCTCTCTTACAGTTATGCCACACAAGGAGTTATGTTAAGTCACAACTATAATTATATATAATTTTGCCATAGTTACTGGGCAAAATAACTATTTATTCATAACCAGTTGTTTGTAACTGGGTTCAGTGCAATGTCAGAAAGATCCCTTGCATTTTGCCTGTGCTTCTAAAATCTGCCTGCTGGCATCACAGAGAATCTTCATATTTCTCTAAGCACAAAGAAAGCTCTTTTCATACTGATGAGATTGTTCTCATCAGAGCAAAAGAATCTACTTGCAGGTGGTGCTGGGGTAAATCTGTGGATCTTTGTTGGCCAAGTCAGAATTCACTGGACTTTGTTGCAGCTCACTGGATGGAGCCTCCTGTTGTATACTTCAATGATATAATACTCCATAGTATATTATAATGCCTGACAACATTTCAAGCAGCCATCTCTAAGCTGACATTAATGATCGATGCTGGCTAGGGGATTATGGAAGTGGTAAACAAAAAGTAACTTTTTTCAGGCTCTGAATCAGTAGGACATTAAAGCTTTCTCCTCTCAACCTCTGCCACTTGATTTAAGAACTCAAAGAAAGCATGCAAATACTTTTGCACAATTTTAGTCTTCAAAATTAGTCTTCTTTCATCAGATTAAAAATGAAGCAAACTGATGACAGAGCAAACACCACACCTAGATGCATTTTAACTACAACCCTGAGGAAGTATTCTATCAGAATAACAGCTAGATTGGCACAGCATATTCAATACACTGGCTGGTCCATGCGTGAGAAATGTGCAATTACAGGTTGTCAACTGTAGCAACGATTGCAAATTGCTGTATGGAAAAAAGAACTGTTATCTGCCCAATCTCTGTATAGGCAAACATTTAAAGTGCAGCTGAGGCTAAACAAATGCTAGGTCAGTAGCATTCTGCAAATGTTGAATACAGGAGACCGTTTTCAAGCCTGTGATGTCAGTCACCAACAACCAAGTCACTACGTGTAGGTTACATTCTCTGTTTCAGCTCCTTCTCTATATGTGAAAAACATAAATGAAAAACACTCTCAGCCTATGCCACAGGATTGCTATGATCACAATAAGAATCTTTGTACTTTAGAGTTAGGTGAAATAATATTCAGATTGAGAGGGACTTTTTCGTTTCAGCAAAGCTCTTCAATGTGACAAAAACACATGTACTTTCAGCACTATGAAGAGTGGCTACATCAAAAGAGGGCAAAGTGTTTGCACACTCAAAGAGGGAGGGCAATGCTCAAAAATGTGAGAAAGTTACTTTTGGACTACCACTTCCAGCACCCCTCATTCAGCATGTACACTGGCCACACTGGCTGAGCAATTACAGAGGTGATAGCCAAAAAAGTATAACTACACCAACAAGGTGGAGCAGCAGCAATGGGGAAGAGGAGATGCTAGAGGTGGTAGGGAAGGGTTGGCATCCCCTGGATAAGAACACTATTGGGCCTTTGTTGCTCTGTACTTCCAGTTACTTGAATGCTTGGCTCCCAGTAGTCAGTGGAAATGACATGGCACAAGTGACTGTCCAAGACAGTCCTCCTATAATATTCTGGCTCCATGGACTCCCCTCCACCCAACACCAGGCATTCAAAAAACAGACAGCACAGAAGTGACAGCCTTCTTCTTCCATCATGGCTGCCTTCTCCCTGCACAAGAGCAAACAAAGTCATACCAGCAGTGTAATGGACCAGTATGCCAGCACAGTGCTCCAAAAGGACCCCAACCCTCAGCTTCCACTGAAAGCACCACTTTTGCTCCCATTGTTGGAGCAAATGAGCATATAGCCCAGCCTTGAACATTAAAGTTATGGTCTTCATCACAAATGAGGTGAGGGTGAAAATCATAAAGATACATTACTGTTCTCATTTGATACCCAGGTGTCAAAATGCCTTGGCGATGAATATGCCAGGGAAACAGCTTGTTAAATAAATGCTATAGAAAGGGCTCAGAACACGCAGTCATTAATCGTTACCTAGTCTGATAAAAGTATCAGTCACTCCAATAGTTTAAAGAAGTGGTCAAAAAAGCCTAGCCACAACTGTTTCCTATTGAACAAACATGCTAGATCATATCAAATTGTTGCAGGCAGAAGGTGTTTCTCATAATGGAATCAAGCAAGCTTAACTTGCTTACAGCCCATAGAAAGAATGGCTGTATACTGTTGCTCATAATTTTACATAGATCCTTCATTCTACAAAGAAAGAAGAAGCCAATAGGTCTAAGAACTTGTATCAGGTACAACCTAGACCTCGTTTAACCTTGAGTCAAGGGCCTATCTGTACAGCTGGTCAATTAACTGGAGTGTCTGATAAGAGAAGTTAACATAAGGACGCAATCAATGACAGAAGACTGTCCTTAAATAACATGTTCTCATTTTGGGATCAAAGCAGTTGTCAGTCAACACTTCTAGTACTGCATGCTTATATGCAGTGTCACAAAGGCCACTGCTTCCTGACTGTGGCAAAGGAGCACTAATACAAACATACACACAATCTGTAGATATCTACAAGATGGAAGAACAAAGCCAAAGACACCCTTATCCCTTCCATCTATACAACAATCATCTTATCAGAGCAAGACAAATGGATTAGGCATGAAAACAAGGTCATCTGATCCCATACTCATTAAAATGGGATGAAGTGGTTCCAACACCCAACATCTGTAACACTCTGTATCACTTTTCATTATTTTCTAGTGATCACTTCATTGTTGCTAACTGCCATCAAGTCAACTTCAACTTATGGTGACTCTATGAATGGGAGACATCCAACTCACCCTATCTGCAATAGTCCAGCTCAGGTCTTACAGACTCAGGGCTGTGGCTTTCTTGACTAAGCCCATCCATTATCCATCTCCCTCTTTTCCTACTATCCTCTAGCTTACCAAACATTTTGTCTCTTCTAACAAGTTACTTCTTCTTATATGTCCAAAGTACATCAATCTCAGTCTATACTTACAGTGTAAAGTACAAAAGAGCATCACTTTCTTTTGAAGAACTCAAAGAAACTATTTGTCACACTTCAGCATTACCAAGAGGAGGAGAAAACACACAATATCAAGAAGCAGACAGAACTGTATATGCCTCCCTCAGATGGGGGGCTTTGTCAGTAATCTCATTGAGAGACTGAGGATAGCTCTTACGTCGAAGTTTAGACTACGGAGATTACTTAATCTAACTTCTATTCATTTTATATTGGTATTGGGGATATTTATCAATGAGAAATGGATAATTGTATGTAATTGTATGTAATTCTTTTAGATTGTATGGGCCTTTTCCCCCCATTTTTCCTGTCTACTTATTATATGCAACCTGAGAACAAAATAATATTAAAAAAAAGAACTGTATATTCCTCCCTCCAATTTTTTTTTAACCCATCTGACCTGCTGCTATCCACTACTCATGTGGCTTCCTTTGCTGCAAGAACTATTCATAGTATTGCACCACCAGGTAGCAAAGAAGGAGTTTGCTCTAATCAGACTGGCTGCGCACAGACTGAATACAAAGGAAGTGTCCCAACTGACTGACTATGACTCACCTTTACCTAATGCTTGATATTTCGTTTAGACTTTGTTTTTGACTCAGAGCTTTTATAAATTATGTTTTAGACTACAACTCCCAAAATACCCCCATCCAGCATAGCCACTTGCAACAAGTATAAAGAAACAAAAAAGCAACAAGTCTGAATAAGAGCGTTCTGATCATGTGGAGGCTCACCATACAAGTAGGATCCCTGATTTTTCAAGTGTTTTCCTTGTAAATATACCTCCGCACGAACAGGAACCTTTCCTGCTCAGACCTGATGTTTTCCATGTGAGGAAAGTAAATAGGGAGGCAGGAGCTAGACACTTGCCTCTTTATGTATTGATTGCCAACTCAATCTGTATAAATAAGACTTAGCAAGAATGCAAGCCATGTATGTACTAGCTTCAAAGGAAGGCAAACACAAAGGGAAATTTCGAGTCCTGCTTCCATTCTCAGTCCTAAATTGGAAATCCCATATGATGCTGTCATTTATCATGTTTTTCCTAGGCATTTTCATCTTCATCTTTCAAACACCACCTGGAGACAAGGGGCAACACATTTGCCAGGATCTACAACAACAGAGCTAAACATGAGTTAACAGTGTGATGCAATGGTCAAAAAAGCCAATGCAATTCTAGGTTGTAATCTGAGAGATTTCATTTATATTAATGCTTCCTCCACAATAACATAAAGTATTCAGATCAAGAGATGTAGGAATGCCAATCTGTTTAGCTTTGGTCAAATTTCACCTGGAATACTGTGTCCAGTTCTGGACACAATTATTCAAGGATACTGACAACCTGGAATATGTCTACTGAAAAGTGATCAAGATGATCAAACTTCAGGAATCCAAGCCTTATGAGGAACACAGAGCTACACATGTTTAGCTCAGAGACAAAAAGACTGAGATGACAGCCAATTGTAAATTTCTGGAAGGATGTCATGCAGAAAATGGAGCAAGCTTATTTGCTGCTGCTTCAGAGACTAGAACACAAACCAATGGATTCAAATTACAAAGAAATAAATATCCACCTAAACATTAGGAAGACCATCTTTACCGAAAAAGCTGTCTGAGAGTGCAACAGGTTGGCTCAGGGTGGTAGGGGGAACCCTCCTTCCTAGGCAGTCTTTAAGGAGAGGTTTGATGGCCATCTTTCAGACATACTTTAGTTTTGTACTCCTGTAAGGCAGGAAGTTTGATTAGATGGCCCCTGTGTTACGGCACTGTGCACCCCCCCCCATTGGCATGGTTTAATTGGCAAATATTATTTAATTGGCACTATTAGTTGGCCTTGATATAAATAATATCTGATATGACTGGGAGGTCATGCTGGGAGAGGTATATTACTGACTGTAAACACCAGGACTGCAAGGCAGGTCAGTCACATCTACCTCTTAGGCAGGAACCAAGTCATTTGCAAGCTAATAGCACAGACTCTCCCAAGACAATAGGCTTACAGATAACAAGTTGGACATCTCAGAGCTGAAAGGGGAAAATCCCCACAAAATGGTGATTTTAGTTTACAATTCAAACTCTCTGGCTGGTTCTTTCCTGTGAGAACCTCATAAACATAGGTGGTAGATCTCATTAAGTTACCCCCTCCCCCATTCTTGCAGGCCTCCTGACTTTGAGCGAATTATTCCCCACTTTTGAAAGGAAGCACTGGCACTGCTGGTGAGCACTCGTGGCTCCCATGTTTTGGGGCAATCCTTGTGGTTTCTTCCAGCTATTAAGATTCTTTGAGCCTATGAAAAATTATTTTTAAGAAAGACTTTTCCTCCTCAAACCATAAAATCTGGGGCTGAGTAGAATGGTAGAGGTAGTACTGACAAAACATAAAAACAGAACTGAGCTTAGAAATATTCCTTTTCTGGACTACAGCTCCTCAACAAAACACCCAGCCATTATGGTTATGCGGGTTGGATATTCTGGTAATTGCAGTTCAAAAAAAGAAACTTTTCCAAGTTTTGCAAATATGAAAGAATGTGCTTCCATTACCATGATGCTGGAAATTTCAACAGGTTAGTGGGTCATAGAAGAATGAGTGTAAAAGCCAAGAGGAAGAAGGTGGAAACAACATTTGCTTATGGAAAGAGTGTGTGCTACAATGTAGACTCTCATCCTTGCAAAAGTCTGAACAAAGAAAAATATACAGTTGTAATTTGTTCAGAACAACTGTTCTCTCAGCTTCACAATAATCCTTCTCTAGGAAAGCAGCGTTCAACTAGGTAACATTAATTCCATGGAATGTGAATAGCTGTAATTATCAACAACAGCCTAGTAAGCAAAACCAAATCACACAGACGTCCTCCCCTGGCCAAAGGAGCAGTTTCTAAGCCATTTATAGCCTGGCTTACACCATCACAAAAACTCATTTTCTGCTTAAAAACTTACTGAGGGTTTAACGCCATCTTTCAAACTCTTCATTTACAAGCAATGGCAACCCCTTTTTCTTGAATGAACTCTCCCAACCTTAACTTCATTGACTCATCTCTCTGGACAACAGTTGACATTTCCCTAACAGCTTTAGTACTCAGCTGTTTGTTTCTCCATTTGTAAAGGATTCCTAGAAGAGAGCTCCAAAAAGAGAGATTCTGATAACTGTAATCCAAAAAGGGAGCTTTTCCAAGTTTTGACCTGGAGTTTAATATACTCATTATCTATTTCACAGCTAGCAATCTGCCTTCAAAAGCACCCAAGCAGCACTTGTTCTTAGAAATGCTATTGGCAAAAGCTGTTCTGTTCAATCAAAATTAGATTTCCTAATAAACTTGCAATGAAAGAGGCAACACATTTGGTTTGCTTGAAGCTGTATCCTAAAAAATACTTGTTCTGGCAAACAACAGGACACCAACAATGCTTAGGAATTTGGCCTTGGAATTTAAAAAGATATAACACCTGAAAACCAATAAACTACCCCAGGGAGCTACAGGTAAAAGAAGCACAACAAGACTGTGCCCTCAAGTCACCTGTCAATGGATGGCAACCACATGAATTTCATAGGTTTTCTTAGGCAAGGAAATGGTTTGCCATTGCCTTTCTCTGAAATTTAGCCAGCAGCACCTGGTATTCCTCAGCAGTCTCCCATCCAAGTGCTAACCAAGGCTGATCCTGCTTAGCTTCCAAGATCAGATGGAATTTGGTGCTTTTTGGGTATTTAGGCCCTTACTATATCAAGGCTGAATACTCTGGCACAATTTGCCTGTCACAACTTCAATTCCCCTGAAACAGCAGGAATGCTTACCTGCTCCTGCTCCTCAGGATGCTCTTCTATATTTAAAGGGACCTTCGATTCAACATCTTCCCACCCAGGCACCCTCTTTAAGGCAGGATCATCTTGGATGACTGTTCCATTTTTACAATCTACAACCTTCGCCTCCTTACTGACCTGGGCACTTGAGGGATGGTGATGAAAGAAAAGACTTTTTTGTGGCATGGGCAAAAACCAGGCCACAGCAAAGGCCACAGATACGGAGGTGAGAGACACTACATTCAAAATGAAGAGAGACCAGCCAACAACGGACACCAGGATCTGCCCACAGACAGAACCCACAGTATAACCCACAAGGGCTGCACTTCGGCAATAACTCGTGACTTTTTGGTACAAGTTTAGGTCCACAACACTATAAATGTAGGAATAATAGGCTATTTCTGTTGCAGTCACCAGTCCATAGAAGAATTCCAGGAACTGAATAGCCAAGAGTCCTTTGGCATAAAGCAGCATAAACCATGTCACAATAAGGCTTAGTCCTTGCAGAAGGATGACAGGCTTGTATCTGAGGAAGTCTGTTGCCAGGAAGACAGGGAACAGCAGCACCAGGTAAGAGTAAGTCCATACTGGATAGATTTCATTGAAGACCTACAAGGAGAAGAAATCACGAACCTTATTAAATAGGAAAATTGACATTCCAAGAAGAAATATTTGACTAGTGGTACCTGGAGAAGCTGTTAGCAGAGTTTATAACCTGAGAGATTTCATTTATATTAATGCTTCCTCCACAATAACAGGGTGCTATTAACTATGTAAGATATAAATCATGTTAAAATGTAAGGGTATAAAGTAGCCTAAAACAGAAATAACTGAACAGCACTTAAATAGCAGCATACATAAAAGACAAGCCTTCAGGCTTGCAGTAGTAGTATTTACCTACAGGTCAAACAACTAATCTTTAAATCCAAAGTGAAGAATCTTTGGCCATCCCGATGTTCTGGATGAGAAGTCCCGCAATCCTTTGTTAGTGGCCATGGTGAATGCAGCCTAATGAGAGCTATAGGCCAAAAACATCTGGAGAACCAAAGGTTCTCCAACCTTTGTAAACAGAACAAGTCTGAACTTGCAAAGTGCAAAAACAGCAGACAGCAAGTACATTTTCTACAATGAGGACCTGAAAGAAGGAGGAGACTTAACAAACTGTCAAAGACATTAAAAGAAGTGATCCTGCAGTAGGTAGTGGTTTCCAGCACATTCGGGCAACAAGATGGACCATTTTTCTCTGGCAGAGGATCCTCACTGATCCACACCAGTATTATCATCACCCTAGCATGATTTTAGAAAGAAGAAGCTCAGAAAGAGCAGCTTGTTTGTTCTTATATTTCTCCATTCATGGCTTTTTTGGCTAGTCCAATTCAGAGATATCCTGATTTCTTTCTCTTCTAATGCCAATTTAAGGATTGCTGCACTAAATGGGATTACTGACCTTCATATGCAACCACAGTAGGCTGTAGGCACCAAGTTGTAAGGAAACATTTTTGCACATTCGCATGTAAAACACATCACTGGTGCTGGCCAAAGGGGAAGGAAGAACTGCTTTAGAACTGTAGTTCACACCTTAGGATCTCATATGCTGTTGGAGCTCAATTCCCAGAAGCCTCATCCAGCATGGCCAAAGGCAAGCAATTTGAGAGGCTGTAAGCCAACATCATCTGGGGATCCAAGGGTAGGAATCAAAAGTTTTACAATAAATTTTCAAGTAAGTAGTTGTTTTAGTCTATTTCAATATTAAAAAGGCAGGGAATAGTCTGCTTCTGAACAACTTCTGCATAGCCCAGTAAACGCTATGCTGAAATAAATTAGTCCATCTTAATGTACTACAAAATTACTCTTCCTTCCCTTTTTATACTGGTTTAGAAGAGTGGTTGAAGCTCATGAGTCTTACACAGTCCAGCTGACATAACTTTGTAAACTTTTACTTGGAAACCGCTGTGAGGAAACAAGGCATGAGGACATGTGACTATAACAAGCTTTTTAAAAAATGGACAGAGTTCAAGACCATTCATGAACAACAGTGAGCAACCCAACCAAAAGCTTGTAGGACTGGTTATGTCATACAGCCATACAATAACATCTGCAGTGAAATTTCCCATGATCTGTAGCAGCTGAAATAAGATCATGTGCAAAGGCTGTATTCCATCTATACAGTGAGCAACTATCACAGCAGTCTACATGTTTATTTATAAACTGCTTGCAAGGTAAGGAATACCAAATTCAAACATGATTATTGCAGAAACCACAATGAAATCCCTGTCCAAGTTCTCTTTCATCGTTTCTACTTAAGAAGTGTTTATACAGCGCAGCTGAAAGTGACTTAAAGGATTTTAACTAGCTCAGCCCTAGAAAGAAGACATTAAGCTCAAAATGGTTCTCAGTCAGCTGTTTATTTGACATTCATTTGAAATTGTTGTAAGGACACGGCAGCCCTGCCTTAAGCATCTTGTTCTATATATATATATATATATATATATGTGCACTTTGCAAGAGAACACTGGCAAGGTGGCTCATGATAGCACTTTTCAAAGCAGCAAAAGTCTCCCTGTTTACCGAAGCTTAGCAACTCCTAGAAGAATTGAAATGTCCACTTAATTGTTTTCCTGGATTGGCTTCCTGCTAACCATCAGCTTTCAGGTCTTTTAATTACTGGTATCCTAAATTCAAACCCCACAATTCTGTTTTTGTTTCTTTGTTTTCATTAGTATACCTTGTGGAATACTAGAAATAAAAAATATGTTTCTTTTTTAAAAGTTAAGACAAAAGTCAAGCATACTCTCACTCTCTGACAAAAGGACATTAATGTGTACAAGAACTTAGACAGGTGAAACTTAGAAACAAAAGCTTTCATGGATATATGCAAGAAACTGACAACCACTGACATGCTAGTTGCATTTTTCTTCAGCAACAACTTGGAGTCAGAGGAGAAGAGATCTCGAATTAAGCCAGTTGTGATGCTTGTGGGTTAAGCTCTCAACAGTCTTAAAAGTACAATACTAAATACTGTAAGTACAATACTAAAATGCAACAGTCTAACAGTGCACGCAGACTCCAGATGACTGAAAGATGTCACTTCATGAGAAAGTACTATGATCAAGGTCAGTTTTCCCCCACCGGGTGCCTCTGGCTGATCAGATAATTTTGAAAGCTGTAACCCTGCACAGCTGGAAAGGGCAAAGATGGCTGAGGCTAACAAAAATTCTTGGCTGTATGGATCCCAGAGACTGAGAATACTACTTTTCGGGGCTTCAACACCCCAAATCCCTCAGAACTCCTGGCTGGGAGTTACAGTCCACAAAATTAATTTTCCCAAGCTCTGAAAAACCTCAGCATGTAACGAGACATTACAATGACAATCGAGCAACAATGTTTCTTGGAGGTGTCTGGTGAGAAGAAGTCACCGATCCATCTGTGGCTACTCATATGGCGTATCACTTCCCCATCAGTGCTCCCTCTTTTCCTCTGTCCCAATGAACATGAAGCCGCCCAAGAGCTCTCACTAGCTCTTAACCACCATTTTTTATATATATTTACTGCAAATTCATACACGCAAAAAAATAACATTCATTTACCTTCTTCTCGCATTCTTTCCTTCCACTGGCTTCCCCTCAGGTTTACTTATATTCTCTTCTTTATACAAATGAGATTATATCCATCTTGCACGATATAATTACTTTGATTTTATTATCGCCTAAGATTTAGATAGTCACTGTACTATTTATAAGTTCTACCACTGTATTTGAAATATTAACTGCCACAACCTTGACTTCAGGGTGAAATTTCAGGAGACTGAGTCAAATTATCGACCGCGGCAGGTGTCTGATTTCAGTTCCTAAAGCAAAGGATACCACAGGCTCCAGAGCGCCTAGAAGCCATGCTTCACTCAACTGAGAAACACACGCTGCCACCAAAGAGCGGCTCTCTCCCACGGACAAGGGAGAGGCCCTCTGCACACGTTGCGCGCTCCTCTCTCCCTTGTGAAATAAACCTCTTCCACAGACAGTGGGCCCCCAAGTAACCGGCCACGCCTCGACCCCTCTCCTTAGCCCCAAAGATTCCAGGAGGGGGGGGCATCTAATCAAACCAGCCCTTTCTCCCTTCACCGCAACAGAAAAGCCGAGAAATACCTGCGCCTCGGTGAGGTTCTTGTCCGGCCCCAACAGGTAAGGCGTAAGGAAAGGCTCCGAGGGACGCACGTTGGCGAAGAAGCCGTAGCTGCAGAGCACCGCCGTGGGCAGAACCCAGCCGAAGGCGCGCGGAGCCCGCCCGGCTCGGCGAGGCAACACCCGGGACCGGAGTCCGTTCAGAACGCCCTGCGCTTCCATCCGACGAGCCCCGAGAGAGGGGCTTCCCCGCGCGCCTGCGCCCGCGCCTGCGCCCGCGCCCGCGCCCGCGCCTCTCCAACGGCGCCCGCCCATGAGCGGCTCCCCGCGCCTGCGAGCGAGCAGAGGCCGCCAAAGGCACCTTGGCCCTCTGCGGCAGCGTGCCCACAGGCCACGCCCCCTGGCTTCCGGTTCGGCCCTGGGCGGGAGGGGGTGGCAGAGAGGGCCCACGGTACCTCGGGGGAAGGGAGGGCGCCGCGGAAAGGCTGCGCGCCTTGCGTGGCCTTCTCCCTTGCGTTGTCTTAAATAGGGGGCCAGATGAACATTTAATGAACATCCTGAACATTTAATGGCTGTGGAGAAGGAGGCATTTTCCCAGGTGTTGCTTGTTACCTGGGCCATTTCCGCGCTAGACCGTCCTAGAGGTATTGTTCCGCTTTCATCCTCCTACGGAATCCTGGGGTTTGCAGCTTGGGGAGGGGCCTCAAAGGAATCCTCCTACTACGGCCTCAAAGGCCCCTCCCTAAGCTGCAAACCCCAGGATTCCGTAGGAGGATGAAAGCGGAACAATACCTCTAGGACGGTCTAGCGCGGAAATGGCCCTGGTTGCATGACAGGCAAGGCCTGCTGAAATTCTGCCTTCTATACCGCTATTAAAAGTACAGAGGGCCTCTCCGTTTGCAAGATAAGCGCGTAACGAGGGTATCGGTTTGGGTTTCGGCTCCCTGAAGGGCCCCAACTCCCATGGCCAGTGGTAAAGGAGTGCGGCAACTGCAGTTCAGAGGGGTTCAGGTTTTCTTGCCACTTTTGTAAGGAAGTGGTAAGCAGACTTCCGCCTTAAGGAAGCCGTTTGGGGAGGTTGACTTTCTTCGGTTTTAGAAGTAGAACTGCAAGGTCTTCCTTCTGTTCCAGAGCCACCCGCCTGAAGAATTTGAACGGAGCCCGGGGCAGATATAATACTGGCTTGTGGTCTTTACATGTGGAAGCCTTGGGTCAACTGGCTCAATTGTTCCCTCTCTAGCCACCCCTTTTTGCCAGCTGTGCGCGTGAGGGGTCCATACAGTCCAGAGATGAGCATCTCTTCTTCTCTCACCTGTTCTTTTTCTCCAATTGATATTCAAGACAGAAACAACTGTGCGTACTCAGTCCTCATAGGTTGTGTTGTGGAGGGGTAGGGTTGGTGGGTTTTTAGAAAATGGTGCTTCCTCGTCATTTAGAGATCAGCTAAGTATGCTAATATCTCCCCCTTGTTTCTTGGGAGGCCTTATTTGGTTCCTCTCCTGTCAGCTCTCAACCACCTGAAATTATTACTAGAGTTGATGATCACAGAATCATGGGATTTTAAATCTGGAAGGGATGACAGGGACCATCTAGTCCGCCTCCTGCCACTTGAGAATACACATCTAAAGCATTCCTGAAAGATGCCCATTGAACCTCTGTTTAAAGACCTCCAAAAAGGTCTTCCCCCTTCCCAAGGTAGTCTATTCCACTTGGTCAAGAAGTTCTTTCTCATGGTTGGGTGGAATCTCTTGTAATTTAAATCCATTGGTTTGTGTTCTAGTCTGTGGAGCAGCAATAAACAAGCTCACTTCATCTACATTATTTTTATTTTTTTACATTATTTTTAAGCTCACTTCATCTAAAAAGATGTGGTATTGTGAAACCACAGGGCCTGCCCAGCCTGACACCTCTTTATGGCCAGGTTTGAACAGTCAGGGAGGTTTCTGGATCAAGCCAGGGCTATGACAATCAGGTCTGCTCCTATTTTCCCTTCCTAGAGAATGCAGTCCCTTCTCACTTTTGTCCCCCACTGGCTTCTCTCTCACAGGTTGTCTCACTCCACTGCTTTGCGTAACTCTGCACCTTTCTCAGATATAAAGACAAGCAGTGACTTATCTCTCCAATGACTGTGGTACTTATGGTAGCATGTATAATCCAGTACAGAGCAATTGAGATAGCTCTTCATAAAAATATAAACAAATCTTTATTTAACACTGTCAAGGTAAACATTAGATGGAATTAAACGATTCATAAACCAGCACAACACTTCTCCCTCTCTCAAATCCAAACATACCCTCTCTTCAACATCCACACACAACTCTCTTCATCAACCCTCCCTTCTCTACCCCAACAATTCTCTGTTTTCAGTTAGATTTCCATTGCTCACTCCTCCCCCATCTAACCCCTCCCTCTGGTTAGCCTGGGGTTCCATTTGCACCAGCCAATCGCTCTGTGTTGCTAAGGTGGCTTCATTGCTAAGCCCCCCCCCCAGGGTCTGTCACAGGTGTCACTTCAGATATTTAAAGATGGTCATCATGTCACTTCTCAGTCTTCTTTCTCCAAACTAAACATACCCAGTTCCATTAGTCATTCCCCATGAGCCTTAATTTCCAGATGTTTAATCATCTTGGTCACCCTTCTCAGGACACATTCCACCTTGTCAATGTCCTTCTTGAACTTCAGTGCCTGGAACTAGACACAGTATTTCAGGTGAGGTCCAATTAAGGCAGACTAGACTGACAGTACTACTTCCAGCAGTCTGGATACTGTACTCCTGTTGATGCAGCCTAGAATTGCATTGGCTTTTTTTGTCATCACATCACATTGTTGATTCATGTTCAGCTTGGAATCTCCCCTGCAGCCTTTTCACATTTCAAGTCAGGTATCACCCATCCTCTTTTGTGCATTTAATTTTTCCTGCCTTGATGTATCTTACATTTTTCCCCATTGAAATTCATTTTGTTAGCTTTGACCAAGCTCCCCAAACTGTTATGACCATGTTTGAATTCTAATCCTATGCTCTGAGGTATTGACTATCCCTGCCCCAACCAAAAAACTAGTATCATCTGCAAATTTGGTAAGTATGCCTTATCACTACAAGAATAACCTTGTCAAAAAGTCTTACTAAAATGAAGATATGGTAAATCCATCTTTTCTTTTACAACATCTTGTTTGAAAACATTCTTTGGAAGCTAGTGTGAAAACTTTGAGGGTGCAAAATGACTTATCGTTCAAGTTTATTGAGAAAATGTGAAACCATGTATTTTTTGGGGGGAAATTATCATAAAGGGAGCTGAATGTGAAGAATCTACACCCCATAGATACTTACTTTTAACACCACACATTCAGGCCAAACTCCAAGATATTTTTAAAAGGCCACTATTTTTTTTTTCAAGAGTTTGAACTTGTTATCTGGGTAAGAAGGTTCTTGTTATTGGGTACCTTTAAGTCACAACTTATGGTGACCCTAAAGTGAATCTATCACAAGGTTTTTTTGTTTTTTGCTTTTTGCTTTTGGCAAGATTTGTTCAGAGGGAGTTTGTATTTGCCTTCCTCAAAAGCTTAGAGGCTTACTTGCCCAAGGTCATCCAGTGGGTTCCCATGGCCAAGTGGAGATTCAAATGTTGGGCCATTTCTGCATGACGACGCTCTTCTGCATTGTCTTGCTGCAGTCCGGAGTCCAGAAGGGAGTGCATCAGCAACGCTCCCCTCTGCACCCACTCAGTTCATGCAGAAGAGAACACAATGGACCACATCTTCTTTCCACAGCGCAGTCAGGCTTTTTCCATTGCTGTGGAACGGAAGGAAGTGCCACCAACGCGCTTCCGCATGGCCAGAAGTGACAGGAGTGCCACACAATCAGAAACGCAAAATGGATTTTTTCTGTTTTGCGAAAACTGCGCAAGCGCTACGCTCTACAACAGGATGGCAGCGGGATGGCGATGATGTCATGCGGAAGCATGACCTGCCGACTGCTGCCATCCTGTGTCAGAAATGAGACAGCGACGTCCTGCAGAAAGGGGCTTGGTCTCCATAATTGTAGTACAGCACTCAAACCACTGTACCATGCTGGCTCTTGAGGAGAAGAAGGTATTGCTAAATCTCAAGTCCCTGTCCCCCATGGCTATGCAAAACTAAGTGTGGTTTTTTAGCTGATTGCATAAGACCAGGATAACAAAGAATCAAGTGCCAAAGAGAAGAAAGAATAAACACTTTAGTTCATCTATTAGGCCATTTGGTGAAGGCTGACTGTTTCAGGGTGGGGAACCTCCCCAAAGTCTTCTAATTGCTCTATAAAGGTGTTTTGGGACAAAAAAGTTCTTCAGGGATTGGCAAAGCATGAAGAGATTCGTATTGAAGTTTTATGTTTTATACCCTGTAATTTTACTAGTTTATCATCTTCTGCTAATAGTTTTATTGTCTTAACTCTTTATTGCCTGTTTATAGCTCTTCATAATGCAGCGTAGTTGCTTAGTACTTGACCACTTGCTTGGTTTGCACTGACAGCCGGGAAGCCACTTGTTACCCTGTTCACTGGGGGTCCCGTGAGGGACACCTAAATGTGCTCAACTATAGGTGGGAAAATTAGCTCAGAGCACTGCTTTAGCGTTACGAGAGGCAGGGTAACGCAGCAGGATCTTGAACCCTATGTCTATGGGGTCAGGCCAGTCAAGAAGCAAACCGTGTTGAAAGCATAAATGAGATCTTTTATTAAAATACAGACAAACAGTGTATGCAACTCACTCACTCAGATAACTATAGAAAATAAAGGTAGGAGTGAGACAGAGGGATTTTTCAGAGGGATATTTGGTTTGGGTGATACGAAACCTGTCCTGAAGTCCAGGAGGATAGAGAGCGATGCTGGGGTTCGGTGTGACTCAGCACGTGGAGCTGAGGGGAGGCTCACCAAGCAAAGCAGCAGCAAAGCGGTTAGGAACTCGGGAGCAATCCAAGGAGGGTCTTGGAATCAGGCGTTTTTATAGGGAGAAGTGTGACTGCAGGCTATGCCATACTTGGTGAGAACAATGGATTTCGGGTGCGAGACAAAGCCTTGGAAAAGTCAAACTTTACCATGATTGAGTTAGGTCTGAATTGACAAAGGAGCAGCCAGTATGCAAATTCGCAATGCTGGACAGTTGATAGTTCAGCTAGTCAAGTTACCTGCTCGGGGCAGGGAGTCCTTTGTAGGTTGCGCGCATACATAATAGGGTGTTTGCCCAGAGGTCTCCTGAAGCTGTCATCTGGCTATTTCTGGCTTGCCTGTATTGTTTAGGAATATTGCAGCAATCAGCTGCCGAGCCTAGTTTTGTGCTTGTCCAGGGGCCTCACAAACACGTGGAGAGGGGTGGTCAAAGAAAGACGAATTATTGATATCAAAATGATATCTTTATGCTATCACCAAAGTGGCCTAGAAGCTGCAGTAACACACTGCTTGTAAGGTGTGTTGCTGCCAATCAGTGTCATGCCTGTGCTTTCCCTGTGAATAACAGACTCTTTATGCTAACAAACAAAACTTATTGTTAGGTGCAAGAGCCAGGTTTGCTTTTTGCTCAGTCATTAAGATAAAAAAGGAGGAAAAGGACCAACTTAACCAGGAATACAAGCAGTCAACCCAGCTCTAAACAAAGCAAATTGGATGGCATCGTTGCACTGTAGATCTCCACTGCCTTTGAAGTTTCAATGACAAACAGATTTGTACCTTTAGCACAGGACACAGATATTGAAGCAGGTGATGTTAGCATTTAAACACAAAGACATACAGATTCTGTTCTGGTGGAAAATCTCATATCAAATATCCTGGACTGCTAAAAACACAAGTGGGGCCTGAAGCAAATGAAGCCTGAACAATCGCTAGAAGCCAAGACTGTTTTACAAACTGAGTCTGTTGTACTTTGGACATATACTCTGTGCCCTCTTGTGGTGTGACCTCAGCATACAGGAATCGAAGGTTTCATAAAGCATTGCATCCATTATCATTAATGGATGCAAAAGGCACATGCCCATGCTGCCATGCACGCCATGTCCTTTGAAGATAATGAAATGTGAGCATTTGCTTTTCTTTTTTTTTTTAATGTGGGGGTCCTCAGAACAGAAACTGCATATACAGAGGGTGCATGGTAATGATAAGACCTTGAGTTTGGACCTGAAACATATTGGTTGTCAGCGCCGTTCCTTTAAAACTGGTGGTATGTGACTTGTTTAAGCTGTTCTGGTTAGCTGCATTTTGCACTAGCTGCCTCAATCATCTCAAGGGCAGACCCACAGAAAGTGCATTGTTAGAGTCTGATCAAGAGGTTACCATCTCAGGAACTGCTACAATCAAGTTATCTCATCTGATATCTAGCAACTGGATTTAGGTCTTCATCATCCCACTAATGTCAACTGAATTTTGTAAGAAAGATGAAAGCAGAGTGACTTAACCTCATAACCTGTTTGATATAGTTCCCTTGTGAACAAACTGGTTTCAGTGATGGTTGCAGGTGCTTTCAGCATGTCATAGCAAGTCACACGTGAGACTGCTCTTACCTCATCTATGCTACCAATGACTAAGTCCCTGTTCTGAAATGTCAGGTGCAGTCATTCCACCAACAAGCTGATTCAGCATAAGAATTAGGACTGCCGGATCAGATGCATCCCATGTATCGCAGATTTCAGGACCAAACCCTGAGATCTAGGGATAGCACCTCTTGATGTCACAGGAGGAGGCCCTGGTGATTTCATACTACATGATACATTGAACATCAACCACGGTTGCTCAGAGCATGTCATCTGCATGAAAAGCAAAGTCTAACAAATACAAAACAATCCTCTGTTCGAATTTAAAAAAAATAATCCTCTGTCTGGAAATTGTTTTCCAACCTCTGCGCTGAACAGAAAACAGACAAACTTTTCCCAGCTCTGCTTTTAACCCCTTTGCAAACATCACTTTTAATAACATGGAAGAGGTAGTCCTACTTCTAAAAAAAGAAGAAGAGGAAGAGGAAGAGAAAGAAGTTTTTCAAGCTTTGCTTTGAAATAAAAAAAAAAATTCTAGCTCTGTTTTCAGCACTTTTCCAAGCAGTGCCTTTAATAACACAGGAAAGTTGGTAGTCCAGCTAAAGAAGCTTTCCTAATCAACAGATTGCTTTCACTAACCAATGCCATTCTAAAGGACACTTTTTTTTCTTCAGTCACATTGCAGAATCCTTTATCAGCCCAAAATAATAATCATAATGATATATTAATAATCACCAAGTATTTGGGGGAGGAATGATGATAAATGATTTGGTGGTAGGACAGTGACTCACATGGCTGTGCCCCAAGGGAGAAAGAGTTGGAAAGAAGGAAAAGAAGGGAATGCAAGGAAGGTGATGGGCGTAGCTAGGAAAAGTACAGGTAACAGGAGGAAAAGGATGCAAGAGAGAGAAAGAGAGAACAGGATGGAGAAAAAGTATATGTTGGAAGCGTGTAGGCAGAGATGAGTGTAAACAAGAATTATAGGGAAAGAAGAAAAAGAAAGAGGATGAAAGCAAAACAGGGAGAAAGTGGA
Source organism: Iguana delicatissima (assembly GCA_948472985.1). Lineage (NCBI taxonomy): Eukaryota > Metazoa > Chordata > Lepidosauria > Squamata > Iguanidae > Iguana > Iguana delicatissima. The sequence continues at coordinate 828,907 of CAOKZL010000174.1, forward strand.
AGAAGATGACACTTAGCCAGGGAATAAAGTGAAAGAGGATAAGAGAGAAAGAAAATCCCCACATTAATTGCTCCCTCCCACTCAGGCTTGCTGTAATTTGAAAAATTTTTAAAGAGGGGGAGTAGCACACAGTTTAAAAAATTAAACACAATATTCTCATCCCAAGATTCTTCTCTTTGCCTGGAGGCTGAAGGGAAAGGGGCTGAGTTCTGATATCTTTGAACCCTAACTAGAGCAGGTAAAAGTAGTGTAACTGTGACTTAGGCATAAAGCTTTGACAGCACTAGATATCCCTTTGTGATATCAAATAATTTGACCTTTCCATGCACCCTGGCTATGTTTGCCAGGATCCTGAGAAAAACAGACACAAGGAAGCAGCTGGTTAATGACAGGAATTCCAACTTCCCCTTGACTGTTGATTCGGGATCTGGCCTTTCATCTCACAAGGTACCTGATTCGCACCCATAAATAAAAAGTGTCCATTGATTGACGCTTGGGCTGCATGATTGATATGTTTTGATCCACTTCTAAGCCTTTTGGTGCATTTCAAAGTTAACTTTGTTCTCAGAGTTTATGACATGAATCACAGGCACAACTTTGTTATAAAAACCCCTAGTTTTGATAGTTCAGTGAGCCGCTTTTTGAGTTTTACACCTCCTTGCTGCCAGTTTGCATAGCGAGCTCCCCAGGAAGTTTCATTTTCTCTCCAGCTGCTCAGGACTACAGGATCAGGTCGTATTGCTTATTCCTAAATTCATTTCTATTTTCCTGTTTCTTATTTAGTTAGTGGTGTGATTGTTGTCTTATTTGTTTACTTTTCAATAAAACATTAATTGGTTTACTCTGAATTTGTTTGGCTCATTGATCTGACTCTGTAGACATAGAGCAAAAGGTCCTGCTGAAGTTACCCTGCCTCTTGTAAAGCTAAAGCAGTGCTCTGAGCTGATTTCCCCAATTTTGTGTTAATATTTGGTCATTTGGGTGTCCTTCTCAGGACCCCAGAGAAACAGAGTAACAGTAGTTTCTATGGATTTGTGCAACTCTTTTAGAAATTGATGGATCTCAGCCTCTAAGTTATGGTCAGAACTGTTTATGACAGCTAGTATAAAAATGAGAGAGAAATACAGATTCATTTTAACTAAAAGATTTTGAGTACACATATTAATCTAGAAAATTAAACATAATAATCTACATTCTAGTGGATGTGTGAGCTGGTTGATAGTGACTAAAAACTCCAAACAGGAAAAAAATATATTTAATGTGTTGCAACACAGACTCTGAGTCGGGTGCTTTGAAGAAAATGTATCCTTTGTGGTTTTGAAAATAACATTCATTAATGATTTCTTAAAAATTTAACATGTGCACTTATAGCAATTTGGGAGAAACTAATGGCAGTTGGTTTGACCAACAGCTGAAATGACTTCAGCTTTCAAAAACAAAAATACAACAAAAAAACCAAAAGAAAAATAGCCTCCACCTGGAATGATGTCTGATGAAGCTCTTCTTCCATTGTACATGGTGTTGGGCCAAATACCATGGCACACAGGAAAGTTGTGATCCTATCTCCTCAAGGGAAGCTTGTTTGGGTCCATTTTGTTGTGCTTTCACTAGTAGGCAAAAACCTTTGTGTTCAGACAACTGGCTGCTGAGGAAAAGCCAGTTGTCTGGGGGCTGCTATACTTTCCCTCTCTCTTTGATGTGTTTTTGTATGGTTTTTAACTTGTTTTAATATGGTGTTCGCTTTAACATGATAATGTATTTGTTTTAACATCATAATCTATTGCATTTTTTAATTTCCCCCCTTTTAAAAAATATGGTAAGAATAATGTTTTCCATCCCAAGACACTCCTTTTCTTTATTTCAAAGCAGAAGCAGTTTGTGTAAGGGTATCCAGAATGTTTATCATGTATCCAGCTTTTGATTTAATAACCAGTGGTTTAGACTAGACCGAATGCATTTACGTGGTTGTTTTTCCTGTCTGGAGCAATTGGCAAAGGCATAGCACAGCTCCATGGTTTTGCACTCTGCACATGCTCAGGAGACCATACCTGGGCACCCTGATCAGGAAAAGAGTACAAAGAGGTATAGCAATTTAATCCTTTTCTACCAGTCTTGTTTTCCTTTTGGAAGCTGGTCTCTATTCCTACACTAATATTAGTTCCACTGGAGGGAAAGACGGTATCTTTCTCCCCACAGCCAGGTTAATGGTAACTTCTAGGAGGGTGGATTTTGGTCAAAGAAATGCTGTAGGGAAATGTAAAGTCAAAGGCTTTCATGGCTGGAATCCATAGGTTGTTGTGGGTTTTCTGAGTTTTGAGGACGTGTTCTATTAGTATTTTCTCCTGATGTTTCACCTGCATCTGTGGCTGGCATTTTCAGAGGATATATCCTCTGAAGATGCCAGCCACAAATGCAGGCAAAACTTCACGAGAAAATACTAATAGAACATGGCCTCAAAACCCAGAAAACCCACAACAACCTATGCTGTAGGGAAACTTAGGAACTTACTTCTAAAATGATTCAGTAACTAACTGCATGCACATCAACAAGTAATTAGTTATCATTAATGGAGGAAAGCACTTGCATAGCTCATTGTATTACTTGTTACATTACCCATTAACGGAATATTTGAAAAACAGACTTCTTAAGTGTTAGGAAACCCTAATGAGGCAGGCAAGAATTTTCACAATTCAAGATTTATTCTGTGTGGAAAGTGCATGTAGGCTTTTGCACAGAAAACAAGTTTCTTACATGGAAAACAACATGCCCGTGCCTGTTTCTACCCTGACAAACTGTATTCTATGTCAAAAAGAGAAACTCGCATATATGATTTTTTTAAAAAATAGAATAAGGCCTAACCTGCTTATAGTCTTTGAAAACTGTAGTTTAATGTCTTGTTTGGACCAAAGAGAATGATGGTAAAATTACTCATTCTTGTTCATGAAGATTTACATCCCTGCTTTATTTATTTCCATTACTTTAGAAATTGGAGAAGCCTTCCCATGGTGAAGGAATTGCATAAAAGATGAAGAATTCTGCTCAAAACGCCCTCTAATGGTGACATTTAAAAATAGCTCAAAACCCTTGCCCTTACCAAAAAAAAGAAAAAAGCGAAAAGGATACATGACAAGTTACTTCCAACAAGATCCAACTTAGCACCAGTAAGTCCTTTGGATCATCTGTAGCTTGGTTCTTGGTTTCACCTATTATGTCATCTTGGAAACAAGTAGTTTTTAGCAGTCTATGAACAGGGACCATCTGTCTCTCTGCTCTCTTTTTAATTTATCCTGAGCAGCCATGTCACAGGATGCACCATATATCTGGTGAGATACCATATTTCTGATAAAAATTATGGACAAAGACTCACAGCTGTGTGGGAAAGAACTGTGTGAGCCAGATCGTATTGCAGTCTCTTCATTTTCTATACTTGATTTTATCCAAGGATTCTGATCAAGAATTCTAAAAAAGCAGATGCAGCCAAGATGGACCAAATGTCTTTCAGTGAGCCTCATGGCTGGGCCAGATTTCAGCCTGGATTCCTGCCTCTAAGCACTAAACTCTCTTTATTGCACCACACTGCTGAGCTATGCAGCTGCCATTTTTCAAAGTCATCTTTCCACAACCACCATTGGATGCTGATTGTGTTATACAGGGATAGACAGCAGTACATTTTTCTTATTCCTTGATAAAGTATTGATGAAAGTATTCCAGGTCAGTGATTTTACAAGATACTGGAATGAGAATGGGGAACTGATCTGATACTAGTTTTTTGTTTTTTAAATTAAATGTATGTTTTGCATTGTCCAAAAAGGAAGAGAGTCCTTGAAATGAGCTCCTCAAAAATCTTAAGGTATTTTGCAGAAAGACCAACAATCTCTTTCAAAGATCAAGAAGGGCTTAGTTATAAATATACTGCAACATACATCATCAATTTGAGAATATGCACTTTGCTCAACTATTTGTGGCATTCTTAAGGGAAGGGGACTTAAGATGCAGTATCTAAACTCACAGAGATTGAAGGAGATAGTACTTTCTGGTGGCAGCAAACGTACCAAGGTATCTTTCCAAATTACATTCTTGTTAGGCATTTTCAGAACTGATCTTGCATCCTTTATTTTTAGGTTATGGAATTTGTAATCCAACATGTCTGGAGAGCATCAAGTACATAGTGTTTGTCTACTTACATTAAGCTAGCAGAAAAGTTCACTCATTACCAGCAGCAAAAATGGTTATTGTACAGAATTAGAAGATGGCTGACCACTGTCTATTAGAAAATGGCTCTTTAGAGTGTGAGATATCAACACCACAATTGTAAATAAAATTCACACATATCAGGGACCAGCATTGCCAAATCCCTCCTATGGCCAGCTCCATGACAGAGGGCTAACTAAACTGCCAACATCCAGTGCTGTTTTACCCTCTTGTTTGTTCCTTATTCATGTACATTCTCTGGGAATGCAAACAATGGGAAGTACAAGGAACTTGCTTTGACCAGTTCTGAGCAGTAGTGTAGACTGGGCCAAGAGTAAACCAATGTGTAATGGTAACAATGTTGGATCTACTTAAAAAATTAGGACATTTTCCCCAAATTTTCCCATTTCAGATCTCGAGACAGATGAGATGCAAGCATGTTCATTAAGTAGCAGAATGATAAATATCAGGATAATATTGATTCTTACACTTTGCTGACACCATGAGAATCTCTGTAATTTGTTATTTATTTAGTATGTAAATCAATAAATACATAAATAAAAAGTTTCAGGTCAGTGAGTGACAAGTCCAGCTGAACTGAGACCAAGACCTCTCATATTTTAATGCAAACAACATGGTAAGAATGTGGTTCTGCTCAAGAAACTTAGTAAGGGTGTAGTTTTGCTCCAGCAGTAGTTATTCTCACACAAGATGGCAATTAACTATATTAACAAGCAATCAAAATGCACAGGTTGCATTAGTGTTGTGGGATCAGTTTGTTGGTAAATGCAGAAAGTGTAGCTCTAATTTCCTGCATCCTCAAAGAGGCCATAATTCCTACACAATCTTGTCTAACAATGGGTAGATTACATGCTTCAGAAGAAGTGTAGAAGACCACACAACTTTAGTGGACTTTAACAGTGATTGACTCGAGGACTAAGGTAATGTGTTCACAAAGGACATTAAAAGGCACCATTTTTATCAGGGTGCATGCTTCTAATCTAGCTGCTGATATCTGTATGTTTCATAAAAAGTTTGATCTAACAATTTTTTCACATAATGTCAGAAACAAGGCAAGTGAAGCAAAAGTATGAAATATAACTGGCGATTTGCAACTGGTAGGAATGCAGAAACTGAGAAAGAAGTTAACATTTTAAAATATGTGTATTCACAGTGAAAATGACAAAAACAGTTGCTTCTTTGTCTATTTATAATATTACCTAAATTGCTGTAATTTGTCTTTTAATTACATTTTCAAAGCTATTCAAAACCCAACAGCTGAAGTGCCTTGAGTATGCAAAATATATTCATGGTAAACCCCACTTAATTTTGTTTTGGTTTCCCCTTCTTTTAAAACAGCTGGTATGTGCATATTTTAAAATTTGAGGCTTCTCAATTTGTCAGTCTTACATGCAGTCCTTAGAAATCATCACAACCAAAGAGTTCTATCCGAAGTGCAATACTCTGATTCCATGTTTTGGGAACAACACGAATAAACCTGGAAAATATAGGTGGTTCAAAATAGTGCTTGACCTGTCCAGCGCTGTTAATGTTTCCATTGAACACCTGACAATAAACCCAAAATAATTAGTTACTAAAAGTGCTGAATTAATACATGCATTTTAATATAAGTTCCTCAAAAATCTTGCCACCAGGGAAGGAGTGGGCATTTCAGGTTTCCGTGAGTATACACTGAGATGGATACACTTGACAATTCCAGAGTGCCACATCACAATGTCAGACCTGCCATTTTGGATGACTGCAAGTGATACATGGTGTCTGGCTGTTTGGGCATGCCCCCTGAAATAGCCTTTACACCTATTTCAGGGCTTTGGAGGAGGAGTGTTATTGTTTTTTCCAACTTAAAAAAGTGGGTTTTTTTCCTGGGATCTAAAGGGCCACAGTGGACTCCTCAAAGGACCACGTGCAATCCATAGCCCACATACTTCCACTGCATACAATACGGTCTTTTAAGTTCATATAAAACTATGAGGTTGGCTTATGATGGCAGTACTTAAAAGATGGTCAATAGCCTATCTACTCTGATTCATAATTGCTCTTCCAAGTTTTTTGGTAGAGTTTTCCCAAGTTCTGATTCTCAGCTTGGCCAACCAGTATGTCCCATTGCTATAACAATACACCCTCTTAACTTTGGATTGATAAAGGCAGGTAGCTGACCATAAGGTAGAATTTATGTTCATAATAAAAGTACAGTTGTCATCCTGACAATAAACTACTGTTTATAGATTTAATTAAACTAGTTTAATTCCACACAGCAGGAACCATATAGTGTTTACTAGTCCCCTGCTGTAATAACTCATGTTTTTGGTGAATCAAAATCATTAGGCAATACAAAATAAAGATAGTTTAATTCATATTTATTATGATGTGATCTAATTTGCAGTTCCCAAATTAGTATCTAAACCAGAATGCAATTGTCTATTATTTGAGAATTGTTTTGTTTGCATTTTTTCTGAACTTATGATGCAGTTCCTCAGCAAAAAAATTGTACCAAAAATGCATATATGTTTCCCCACAATAAGATGTATATTAAGGGAAAATACAGTCAGCCCTCCACATTTGTAGGTCTAGGGTTAATCATGTTTTTTCCACTTTCATGGGAGTTCTGTGCCCCTAGCCCACAGCGAATGTGGAGGGATGACTGTATTTCCAAAATTGTATATATTAGGGGTAATCACATTCAGAAATGTGAATGAATTTTCTTGCCTTTTTAATAGTAAATCACAACCCAATATGGAAATGGGATAGAATGTACCCATGTTTTAACAAATTTGAACATTATAGGAAGCAAAGGACAGATTCATCTTTCCCTAATACGGAGTCACTGATTGCTGCCTGACACATCAAGACCTACTGAAGGAGACAGCAATGGGAAGGACTGACATCCCTCATTTTAATGCCGAAAATAGAGAGAAACGGAACTTTTCTATGGAACTTTTTTCTCTAGAACATTTCTGTACCTTTGGTGTAGAAGCTGAATCATCCATATATGACTTCCATGTTGAATCACCGTTACGGTAAAGGATGGAAAATGTCCTCACATACATTTCAGTAGTCATTGATTTTGCCCCTTGGGTTATGATGCCTGTTATCTTCTTAGGCTGAAGGAGATCAATCTGTAGCCACTGCTGGTTGTTGTTTGACTATGGAATTAATAAATACAATAATTATATTGTACCTCTTCTTAACTGCAGCTCTGGTAAACATCATAAACATACAGATCATTTATTGAGTTCTAGAAAAGTAAACAGAGAAACCAAATTTGGGATGGAGACTTTAAAATTGCCAAGTTGTCTTGCAGGTTTAGGATAGTCATAAACAGAGAGGGTACATGAAGATATGTTGAACAAGGAATAAAAAACAGTAAGAAAAAAATGACATTTTTTCAGGCTCCATGTTGACATATGGAATAATCTTACAGGACAAAAGATAGCACATTTTACACCTTAATCTCAAATATTTGAACCACAGAAAGATTATATGATATTCTTTTTTAGTTTGTTGGGTAGGCTATTCTGTACTCCAAGCAAGAGGTGGGAATCATGTCCCTTCAGCTGATGTTGGACTACAAGTCCCAGTAACATTGCCAACATAGCCAATGTTGAGGAACCTTGGGACTTGCAGTCCAACAACATCTAGAGGGCCATATGATTGCCATCCCTGCTGTAAACTGGTCTGGCATATTAAGGACCATATATTATGCATGCTTGACTATTTTTTTCCGCCATGATTGTCCCAATTCCCTTTTGACTCCTTTTCTGAATAGAATTCCTAGCAAACTGGTCAACTGAATGGTCCATAAAGAGTGTAGCTGCAGAGTGGCTGGTAGCTGTTTCTAGCAAACAATTTTACATAGTGTAATCAGTGAAAGTGAGAATTGTCAGAACCAAGGAACAAATATCCACAGAAGCTCCAGCTTTGAAGACCTGTCTTTACCTTTGCTTGCCAGGCATTTATCCGCCCTTTTAGATTGAGACGTGCAAGAGATGGCTCCCATGAACTCCACCAAGTCTTCTTATAAGAAGAGGCTGTAATCTGTGAATCCTCAATAGCTCCACTTTCCATTCCCAAAGGCATAGAGCAGTCTGTCAAGTCAAAATGAGCACATTCTTGTTAGAATTCTTAAGCAGCAAAGTGATTTGAATGGAGTACCTGTAGCCCTCTGGGCACAGTTAAACTCCAGCACCAATCCTTGCTGGCCATGCTGGTGGGAGCTAATGGAAGCTGGGATGTAATAAACTCTGGAAGACTACAGATTCTGCATACACAAATTAGACACTAGTCAAAGAAACACTGAACTTCATGGAAAAATATATAGAATGAGAATATTTGGGACAATTTATTGAGAAAGAAGGCATTATGAAATTGGGTTGCATCCGGGGCTTGCAATGTGTGTGTGTGCTTGCAATGTGTGTGTGTGGTGCACACATGCAAGCCTTCAAGTCATCTCATGGTAACCCCATAACTTTCATAGGGTTTTAAAGCAAGGAATACACACTAGTGGATCTGGCAGTTCCTTCCTCTAAAATATAGCCTGCTACAGCACCTGGTATTCATTGGTGTCTCCCATTCAAGTTCTAACCCTGCTTAGCTTCCAAGATCAGACAGGATCTGGAGCCTTTAGGGTGCTTACAGTAGACCCATTAAAATGGACAGATTAATCATGCTTAGTGTAAACTGACTATTAAAACCAGTGGGACAGGCTAGTCATTATTAAATGGTCCCATTTCAAAAAATCTACTACAAGCATGACTAAGTGTAGATCTAACCCACTAAGAGATACAGAGCTCTTCCATATTGGTCTAAAGAAGCATGAGTCCTTAAGATATACTGCAATACGATGCCTTGTTAGCTGACAACTCACTCTTTCGATGCTTCCAAATTAAGGTCAAGTTCCATTAATTTGATGGGGGTTCTGCTCTGTCATCCATTCTTCTTGCCTATGGAGGCTCACTTGGGACTGCTCTCATGCTCGCGCTGCTTGCAAAGTGAGCTGAGAGGACTAAAAAGGTGCCAAGCCAGCTGAGAGACTTTCCAAGCAGCGTGTATGTCATCAGTCCCATGTGAGACTCCATAAGTCCTTCATACTCTCTTTAGTTCCATACATGGGTTCTGCTTTACAACCAATTCTGTTTTCTAACAGTGCTCAGATGAGTGGGAGAAGCCTGTATTACATTTCCTTGTCAAGTTATAAATACACAAAATTTGGCAAGTGCAAATCCAGTCGTCAAGTCTCAGTATTGACTCTGACTATCCATACTGGCATTTTGACCTCCAGAATGAGAATTCCCTCCCACCCAGTTAACAGTACTTTTCATGTCTCACCTTCTGTTTCACAACCAAGGAGTTCCATACGAAGGGTTGGCCTGTTGTAGAACCTGTTCGGATACATCCTAAAGTACCTAGCAACAATAGGAGGATCAAGGTGATTCTCCTTTATTCCATTTGCATCTGAATTGCCTTTAAAAACCTACAAAAAAAAAGGAGCCCTTTAAATGGATAACAGTGTTCATTTGTTTTACCATTAGGGTAAACTTCCAAATAAGTACCTCACATTTATATTGTTTTACACAAACCCTGGCAATTTTTGTGGAATTTCTTGTTGTTCACATGGGAAAAGATGAACTCTTTTTTTAAAAAAAAGTATACTTTTTATTGAAATTGAAAGAAACAGGAATAAGAAAAGTACATAAAACATAAAAAGAGAAAACCAAGGAAACGCACAGTTTCTCATCTAAGTAGTAATATAAGATGTTAACAATCAAATAATAGTGCTTCTTTTGTACATACATCATTGTAATTCAATTATTTTTAATGGAGCCAATAAAATTTCCAAATAAATCTCGCATTTTCTTGTCCTGTCTGTTTGCGTAAGAGTTCCTCAATCCTTCCTTTGTACCTTTATCAGATTCTAAGGTGATTTATTCTTGCACCCTTCAACGATATACCTCTATATTAATATCTATCGAATCTTAAACTTGATAACTCCTGAATTGTTATTGATGATCATTCAGTCTTTCAGATCTTGTCACAAGTTAGTCCACACTGATTTCAAAGTACGTGTATATAAATATATATGTATATACATGTCTACATGCTCACAGATATACGTATAGCTATAGTATTTATCCAGCAAAAGAGCTGAGATTGTAATCCATTTACTGTTCTGTAACTATTTAGGTATTTATCTGTTTATCTATATTAATTGGTCTTTCCTTTATTACTCTGGACCTAAGAGACTCTCTACCACTGGGGCCCATTCCTCCTTGACTTTTTTTCTCCTCTTTCGCATTGATTATATTTATAGGAAAAGATGAACTCTATCAGCCCTGATTCAGTTCTAGTCCCCGATAGGCCAGAATTCCACTCATGTGATTCTAGACTGGGATTCTAGACTGGGATGTGCACCAGGAGACCTACACCTACTCAGTTCAGTGGCATCTTCGTGAGAATTGAAGTATAAAGTATGAATGGGAATATACATGTGAACCCCACATCAGCAACATATACAAAAGAATGGTTTCACACCAGAGAGATCTCCTCTATTACATGAAAGCTGTATTAACTATATTAACACATACCGTATAGTTACATATGAGGGGGAAAATATGATCCTTGTTACTTATTTATATAGGTACGATATTAGATACTTACATATACATCATAAGAGACATATTATATTTTTGTATAGCTACTGATCTGCACAAACCTCATTTAAAGGTAAAATCCATAGTTATAAGACTCTGTATTGGTGAGAGAGGAAAGCATGGTCTCCTGCATCATGGGCTGGCATTGGTGGGCAATACCAATGGTAGGCAATACCAATATGTCCCCACTGAGCCAGAAGTGACATCACACCACTTGTGCTTTCATTTCTGGTCAAAATTTGGCCTTTTTTTGGGGGGGGGAGGAGGTTCTGGGTTAAATAAAAGAAATTGCCACACTTCTGCCATTATTTGACAGTTTGTACTATTTTGGTGTGTTTTCTTCCTGAAAATTTAGGGGGGGATTTGGGAGGGTTTGGGAGCCTTCATAGACGGGAAAAGAAACTTTTTTTAAAAAAGGGGGGGGAATAAAATTTTCAGGTTGTTAAAGATTGCAATGAAGGATACATGCATTCCACAATTTGAGCTCTTCTAGGCAGTGTAAGACATGACTTCTTAAGATAGTTCTTAAGATACAGCTCCTTGGCTTTTGCTAGTTGTTACTGCTTCCAGTCTAATACTTCCATTCTTTTTTACAGAGGAGGGATTGTTTGCATCTGTAATAGGGTCCTTTCAAAGGTTTGTTTTTTAAAAAAAACCAGGTCATAGTTTGTTGAGGTGGCCCTATTGTTTGAAGGGCAAATTTTCTCCTCTGATTTTTTTAGAGCAGTGGTTCTCAACCTGTGGGTCCCCAGATGTTTGTGAACTTCAGCTCCCAGAAGCCCTGAGCATTGACCATAGTGGCTGGGGCTTCTGGGAGCTGAAGTCCATGAACATCTGGGGACCCACAGGTTGAAAACCACTGTTTTAGAGCTATAATGCTATAGGGAAAAAGAAACATTTAATTGATGTGCTGTAATTCTTTCAAAAAGCTAAAAGGAGAAATGTGCAAAGGATTTTTTTTCTTCCAATACATTTTGGATTAAAAAGAAACCTACTTGAGAATAGGAATAAAATGTTGCAGCTAATGCTAGGAATTGACAAAATATAGAGACAACAAAGAAGTCATGTGGCTTTTTAAAAAAATGACAACAAAAACTACAAAAACAAAATAAATGCTGTAACCTCCAAAACCATTTGCCCACATGGAGGAGTTCTTTCGTGATGTGATTGGAGATGAGTTTTAAACATTTTAAGGAATTCCATGCTTGAAGGATTTCTTTCTTTTCTTTTTTTTTACTATTTCCAATAAAATATCTGTCCCTGAACAGTTTTTAAATATCAATGTAATTATATTTTCAGGTAGAATACAAGAACAAATCTGCATTTAATATAAAGTAAATATACAGACCTTCTGTGTCCCTCTCTGGTCCCCTTTAAAAGCAATCCACTTTCTCCCATCCTTGCTATAGGTAATAAAGTAGTCCATTATATATAAGTGTTTCAGTAGCTGCATGGCTCCCTGAGTCTGAATGCCTGTGATTATAACTTGTCTTTGCAGGTCCACCTATAGGGCAAGAAAATAATGGATTCAAATACCACCAGTTTCATTCTTTAATGGAGGCATACTCTCTATCATTTGGACAAAGACTGCTGTGATTAGAACTTAAGAACACATACATCGCCCTCCTGGATCAAAGAAAGGTCAATCTAGTCCTACATTTTGTTACCACAGAGGCCAAATGAGTGTCAATAGGATGCAGGCATTGTGTGGATGTTTGAGTCATGACTGCAATATCTTTAAAGTCCATTTGCAAAACAAACAAACAAAAAGAGAAAACAGACAACAGTTGGGAAGAACAAAAGATCAAGAAATTCAGAATGACAGCAATGTGGAATAAATTATTTAAATTTACAGCCAAATGTAAAATGAGACAGGTATATCTGTTGTAATTTGGACATGTCATGAGATGACCTGCTTCATGGGAAAAGATGATAATGCTTGGTAAAGTAGAAGGCAGTAGGAAAAGAAGAAGATGGCACTAAAAGTGAATTGATTCAATCAAGGAAGCCATGGCCCTAAGTTTGCAAGACCTGAGCTGGACAGTTGATGACAGAGGTTCTTGGAGGTCTCTGATTTATATCGGGGTTGCCTAAGTCAAATGTGACTAGATGGCAAATAAACATTCAGAACCCCAATATTCTTTCTTTACTAATATTTAATTTTCCTTCCTCAAATAAAGTTGATTTACTATTATTGCATTTAAAATATTTTCATATCACAGTTCATTAAGAATGCTTTCAATGGTTTATCTACAGAACTAACAACACAGTAAAACACTAATGATTTTTTTTAAGAACAACAATGTTTATATACACTTTCTACTATTAAGCTTAAGACTAGAGCTGTATGGTGTCATTTTAATCATCTCTTTATTCACAAAGGCAAAGATCGAGATTGCAAAAACTCAGACTCAGACTTGGTAAATGAAACCAAACATTTCCCATTCTGCAAATGTAATTCAGATGACAGTCCAATTTGGAGTTACAGCAAAGAAGCCAAATTACTCATAATTTGCTCCCATTAATGTCAGTTTACTCCATAAAATGCATCCCTTAAGAATGTATGGAGAGCCCCAGTGGACCAAATCAAAGGACTGTCTAGTCCAACATTATGTTCTAATAGTTCATACTGTGTTGGGAGAGGGCACTATAAAATACTGAGAAAAATACTGAATTCAGCCTTTTTAAAAAAATTATTCCTACATTCTTGGGTTCAATCTATCAACTTTGATAAACTAGCAATAGGTATGTTTCTTGGTGAAAACCAATGTCATGCAAGGAGATATTTACTGATGCAATAGGACATTCCCCTTCTTCACTTCTGCAGTCCCCTTACACACACCCAAAATATGCTCCAGAAGGCTTGGGGGCCTCCAAATAAGGACAACCAGGAGTCTCACATGCTTTGGGGAGATGGCCAAAACAGAAGAAACATTTGGTATCAAAAACATCACATGATTTCATTGTATTGCTGTATACAGCAAAGATCTTCTGACTTGTAGAAGTATAAAAAGAACCTTTATGAAGGGCTGAAATAGCAAGCAAAACAAGCAGAACACCACTTTTTAGTTACTGGCCAAAGACCATTGTTCCATTTTCAGGCCTTTTAAATGGGGAGTGAGATTTGATAATGCTGTTATATATCAGAATAAATATCAATGCAGGGGATCCAAAATAAAGACTAAGCTGGCCACTTACTTACTCATTGCCATAAATGTGAAAATGCATTACCAAAAAGAGGACAGAAGAGGACACAGATTTGAATAAATATCCTAAAGCGGGTGTGCATATGTATCTTGTTTAATACTAAAGATCCTTTCTATATTTTAAATAGAAATACATCCCACCATAGTGGGAAAATTGTGACCACTCAGTCTGTGTTGGCTCTGTCTGCTGTCCAGATGCTGTCAATAGGTAACTTCAAGGCTGCTGCTCTCCGTTCTTATTGTTCTTTATCTTTTAAATGGGACCTAGACTGGCTGGCCTTTCAAATAAAGGGTACCTTCAAGAGAAAACTGTGCTCCAACTGCCCTCCAAAGAACTGCTTGTTTGCTATAAGGCTGGACCCATAGTCATCCCACGGTCATCCTTTGGTCTAACCTTATAGTTTCAAGAAACAGCCAATATAGGAGGTTTTTCAAGCACCTTGTAAACCTCTGTTATATAAGAAGTCTGATGGTGAAATACACTGGGAGGTTACACTCCTGCCTGAGCCAAACCACTGGCATACCCCAACTAAACTGCATGTTTTAAACCACAAAAGACCACAAGCAGAGACAAGTTGATTTGTGCTGATCAACTAACTTCAAATAATTTGAGCTAGATTGGAAGATCACAGAGGGCTTTGAACAATTTGACACAAGGGAAGGACACACATGGTCCCAAACTGGAAGGACACACAGGGTCCTGGACAATCTGATTCAACCCTAAACCCTAGACATGGCAGTTACCCATCAGAAGTAGAATATTTAGTTGGTGCAACTCAGTACTGAAGGGGATAGAGACACTAATATGGCTTTGCATGGGCTAGCTTATAAAAATGCTTGCATTTCTTTTTAATTGTGTAATTTCTACTTTGGCTGGCTCTCATACACTTAAGGAAATGGCAAAAATATCCCCAAAGCATAAGATCAAACAAATTTTCTGAATCCAACAGTCTAAAATTGATGCACAAACTCCTGGTCAGCTAATCTGTATTCTGATTGGCTGGCAATTCATGCCACACGCGCAGGGAGCCTGTGCTAACTGTGGAGATTTCTGGGAAAGAATGATGCCAGATCAAAGATGGTGACCTCCTTGGTACCTATCTTCCTCCACATCCAGCAGCTAGGGCCCCAGACTGACCATGCTAAGTTAAAGGACAGATAAAACTGAGATTTTTAATTGGGAGCTCCTGACATGCTACTATTGCTTTGTGTGCATAGAGCCCACCATACCACAATTCAAAAATAATGTCTTTTTCTAAGCTTTAAAAAACCAAGTCATTTTAAATCTATGCTAATAAGACATACTTTTTGATTTCTGTGATCACATTATACCTGAATCCAGGGATGTTCATTCTTCTTCTTCTCCGTGCTCCAAGCATTGTACTTTCCAGTGTTGTTTAATCTTGCAAGTTTAGGCTCCCAGTAACCTAGACAGGAGCAAAGACAATATTTCTTGTAAAAGAAATGGTAAAAGTTAGGGAGGGTTTTTTGCTGCTGCTATTGTTGCCATCGCCATTTGCTTGCTTACTTCCATTTTAGATAGCACCAAGAACTTGCAATATGGATTATTCTTTCATAACAAGAAGACTTGACAAAATATCAACTACTATTGTTTGTCAATTATCGATTATAAATGAACAGTAATTGAACAGCAGAAAATTTACTCTAGAGGGTCATGCAGACTAAAGCAAAATGAATACATTCAACTGTTCATGTTAGATTGTATGTCTAGTAAGGCCTAAAAACATTTGCCTTATTCTGTCAGTTTTGGCTGTATGAATGATTGCATTCCCCAATGAAACAACTGAAGTGAAAATATAGGGTCACATTAAATATTCTCTGCAGAAAGAGAGTTTTCATTAAAGCAGAGGTACGGTGTGCAGTGGATGGAGTACTAGAGATTAGAATGTACACACTGTCACTGGCCATGTAATGAGATGTATTCAACACCACATCTCACATTCCTTAGCTCTGAGAAATTCAACTTACCTGTGTGATCAGAAGCACTGATTTGTGAATCTTGTATAATGCCACTTGCCAGACCCATAGGTAACCTGCATTCTATAGAGAAAGAGATGAAACCTTTTTTTAAAGCCATGCTTAAATTATAGGAACAGATGGAGCTATCTTATAGTCTAATTTCAGCAGGTGGGGCAGTAGGGGAGATGCCATTGAAAAGGTGCTGCTAAGCCTGGAATGGGAAGGTCAGAAAATACCAGCATGATATTAAAAACAGCACCCATTACCCCAGTCTTCCTAGAAATGCCATCAATCAGGGTCTACGTTGACAATGACACCCACCCACACTGGAGGAAACAGTGAACTGCCCCCAACACATACCTCGGCCTGCTTGTGGTGCAATGAAGTTTAGACACTTGGTAGAATTAATTAAGCTCAGTTACCTTCATCTATAACAGTAAAAAAGGCCTGCATTCCTGCTTCCTGATATTCACCAACTTCTGTTTCTACAAGCCACATGCCAGCTTTTGACGGTGTCATTTCAACAGTAGTGAATGTACCTTGAAAGAAGAAAGGAGGTATATGCACATCTTTGATGTGTTTAAATCGCAGAAGATTGATTGTTGTGGTCATATAAGTATGGTAGCATATCAAACCCATGCTTATGCTATAGTTTTCTTACTCTGTCTTAGCAGGAATGAGATATTAGGCACAAAGTTCCTCATGGAACAAAGTGCTAGCAAACATGAGAAGTCACTAGGCAAAAGTGACACTATTATTGCTGTCAGTAAGTGTTGTGAAAACATTCTGAATGCCTCTATGAGCACTTGTTTCCTAGCATCTGACAGTTCATCCACCCAACTTAAATATTTATTTTGATCTATTGTTGCTGTTGTTCTCAGGAGTGGAGGCTAATGGTTCTAATTTTAGTGGAGTGCTGAATCAGCACATCTTAGACTGGATTTTAACGGAACTGCCCATTGTGCTGAATCCATCTGGGGAAACAGTTTAGCACCTTGAATAATTTCTTTAAAATTTGGACTAAATCCTGGAGGAGATTCACCACCATCCAGACACTAGAGTGACCAATCTCCACTATCAGCACTCATGGCACTTTTTGGAGTTTGATTAGAGAAAAATAAATAAGCCCTGCTCTCTAGGATTTTACAATCCAAACAAGAAAAGCAGGGAAGACAACAAGTGGTGGGAAGGGATAATCAATTAAAGGGAAGCGTTGATGTGAAAAAAAATCAGTAACCATTAGAAATAAAGATCAAGAGGTTAAGTCAAACTTTTGTACTTAAAAGTGGGCTTTCAGACAGGATATACAGCAAGAGTGAGACAAAGTACCATGTACAGGGAGGGGATTATTTGTATAGCTTCACAGAGTCTGTCCATATCATTAGGGAGAATTAGACATTTGCTTTGGGCAATATATTTTAGGTCAGTGGTTCTCAACCTGTGGGTCCCCAGATGTTTGTGAACTTCAGCTCCCAGAAGCCCCAGCCACTATGGTCAATGCTCAGGGCTTCTGGGAGCTGAAGTCCAAAAACATCTGGGGACCCACAGGTTGAGAACCACTGTTTTAGGTGATATGAAAAAGAAGCAAATTATTCATTTTTACATATACTATTATGGGCCTTATTCTTGTTTATTTACTGCAAGAGATCCTTGCAGGAATTTATATCTCAGGTGCCAAAATCTATCTATCTATCTATCTATCTATCTATCTATCTATCTATCTATCTATCTGATGCACATGTACCTGTGAGGAGGTGGCAAAAACCCAGAACCTTCAGGGGGGTCTACTCCTCATTCCATATTTACCACTGTTTGTTCACTTTTGTCTATATGAAATATTAAGGTTAGGCTAAGGTTAGGCTATATGAATGGAACAGAACTTGAATCCTGAATAACAAAATAGCATATCAATGGCTCACTTCATTCTGTCTGCTCTTTATGCTTTCTACACAGTCATAGAACTCAGTTTTAAAAAAACCCACAGAGATAGAAGGAAGTTAGCCAATACATTTCATGAGGCCAATGGAAGGAACATTAATTCCTTTACAATAGTTTCCTAATCATTTACCAAGAAAATACACACAACTAAAAGACATTTTTACATATTTGTTACAGTAATATAATAACTACAGGCAAAGTAGCAAATCCTTAATCAAATTATACTGTTTATATAATTTCTTCTTTCAAGATGTTCCCCAAAAGATAAACTATATATTGCCTAAATCATTTCAGTACTGGTATTTATCAATAATATATTTTCTATAGCACCAACACTGACTTATTGTTGTAGCTAGCCGCTTACTGCTGCTCTTGCAAGGAGCCAGCATCCCCTAGCAGAAATAAACACATCATTCCTTAGAAAAGTTTGACATCAAATTCCTCCAAACCATTCATAAGCAAGGCATTTCAAGGGCAAGTGAATAGTGTACATGTCAGCAAAGGTGAAAGTGGACAGAAAAAAGAGGTGACATACAGTTCAGTGACAAAACATAACTGAGCAAATTCTGATGTGATTCCATTTTTTAGGATACCTTTCCCTAACGCGACAGTTTCCAGATGAGTTGAAATTCCACCATTCCGAGGCAACAATTGTATTAAGGGCTCTGTAGTCCAACTAAATTAAAAATTCCAGATTAGGGAAAGGGAACTATAAAATGAGAAAATGAGCACCTTTTTACTGAAAGTGCTCTTAGGGTCAATGTTAACAATCTCTACATTTTCCTCTGTAATCCTGTACCTGTCCTAGAAACCAACATTTTAAATAGTGAGTTATTTTCTATCTTTAACATGGTTTAATTTTCAAACCTAATGTTCCAATCTCTGCACAAATGCAATAAGTTACACATGTGTGAAGACCTTCCAGGCTTATAGACAATATTTCATTTTCTGACACCAGTTCATAGATTTGATTATATTTACCAGGAAGAAGAGGGTAGACACCAAGCTGATGATCTTCTATTCCTTGTTCCATGAACGTTTGACCATGAAAGTGAACAACATGAATGTCTTTGGGACCTCCCATGTTTAGCAAATGCCAGTGGACGACTTCATTCTTATACATCCGTAGCCCCTGCAACTGGTAAGGGATCCCATTTATGCCTGAAAAGAGAAGGTGATCAGAGATTTAAAAAACTGCAATTGTATTTGTTGTCCAATTCAGTCATCATCATCATCATCGTCATCATCATCATCATTCATAAAACCTGGAGTCATCCCTACTGCATTTGCAGCCCCCATTAATATATATAATATAATACGACTAATATCATTCTGTATTAATTAGAAGAGGAGTTCTACACTTTAAAAAGTTTCTAATTCTAGTTTCTAGAACTGAAGGTATAAAAGCAAAATTTTAAAACCCAGATGTTTTAAAAAGGTTAAAGCTCCATCTGCATACATGGCCAGTAAACACACAGAACTGTCAAACACATGAGCAAGGTACTCACACCCTATGTGCACCGCCAGGTGTGTATGGTGCCCCTGACAACATATCCCAGGGCTTTATAAATGTTTGTACAGCTTTGTATGTCTACCTGTGAACAGACTTTAAGGAAGATCTCATTGCTTATCACTTGCCTTCTAACGCACAGCATTAACTACTGTGCACTTAGTGATACTGAATTCAGGTGAGTCGCTGGCCACACCTTCCATGAAAGCATTACTAACCAGCATCATACGCTCACTGCAATAAAGGCCTGAATCTTGTTGTTACTCTTTATTAGAGTAAACCCACTGAGTCAGTGGCTTATACCGAAATCTTAGCTAAATGGGTCTACTCTACTCAGAGGTAACGAAAAGGATTCTAGCCAATACATAGTCACTCCCCTTAGCAGAAAGGTAAGGAATCATTCACAGTGTCACAAGACTTGGGAGTACAGCTTCCAATTGTCATAAGATCTTTTCCTGGCAAGAATATTCTAGGCGTTGAAAGAGGGGGAAATATTAGAGACTCCAGTGAAGATATCTAATTTACAAATGTAGATCACTCAGAGCCAAGTTATACACTACTTAAAAGCAGCCATGAAACATCCAATCGGGTTTGGGACAGTGGTTCTCAGACAAGCTTTCCCCCACACATAGGCATGCTGTTGGGGCATCCAAGCTAAATGCTCCCTGTTCTCCAGAAGCTGCTATTAGTGAGAAGGAGAAAAAGTACAAGCACAGCAATCCAAATTAGGGCATACCTGCTACTACTTTTAAAAAAGGCTTCAAAATGCTTAACTTTGGCTCAGTTTTGTCCCATGGTGGTTTACAAGGCCCTGGGAGCATCTCTGGAATCCTGTTTAAATAGGTATTAAATTCAGTCTTATTTTTCCTTTATTTCTTTTCCTATTCAATTTTAAAATTGCCTTCTTGTTTCATGAATACAACATGTGTTTTATTAATGCAGAAGTATTGTAATTCAATGATCAGTAATTACACTGATCAAATTGCTTTTCTTTACTTCAGGCTCAGCCCTCGTCCACACACTCTCTTTAATCTTTATTATTTTTTGTTAATAAAAAAATGCACTATTCATGAATCAAAAGAGAGGCCTCAAAATCTAATAGGAAAAGACATGAAAGGAAAATAAAACTAAATGAGTTTGATATCAAATGCTAATGAGTTAGTAGCAGAATGAATAGTGAGAACATAAATGGAGAAAAGGAGATTTCCATTTCAGGATGCTATAACGAATTATTAGTAGAATCAATAGCAATAACACAAACAGAGAAATGGTGATTTCCATTTCAGGATCCTGTAGCACGAAGATGGGAATATTGTGGTGCCCTAAATATTATCAAACTGCAACTCCAAGCATTCTTCACCATCAGCTATGCCATGACACAGGAGATTTTCCAAGCCATCTTTCCTTGGCTCCAAAGGACTCCTCAAAGCCAGGCGCTCAAGAAATAGGTGGCTTACAGCTGCTCTCTGGAAGACACAGTGTCCTTTCTCCTCTTGCTGCTGCTGTGTTTCTTTGTTTCACCATTGAATACCTGCACACCATCTCACTCTGCTATCTTTTCCTCCATCCCTGTAACTATGCCACCAGAACTTTCCACTCCGTAAGAACTATATAGGATTGCACCCTGTGTATACAAACCTATATTATTAAAATTATGATTGTTGTAATTGTGACAACATAGAGAAAAATTCACAGTCTGCAGGAGATAAGCTTTAGCAAATACCTGTTTCTGCTATTGTTCATTACAATTATGTGTCACTGATAGCACCCTTTAGAAAAAGAAAGAAAACATCCATACCAGGAAAAGTATGACTCTGCTGGGCTCCAGAGGATTGCTCAGCCTTAGTCGTTTTGCCATATTTTTTGAAGTACCAGCTTTTCTTCTCATCAAAGACCATAAACAAGAGGACAAATTCTCGCATGTCTTTTGGCCTGTTGTATTCATCAAGCATTCCTTTTTGACAGATCAAGATTGGGCCAATCAAGCCAGAGTGAATATCTTTCTCCTGCAAAATAATTAAGAACAGGAAAAGAGATTCCCCAAACTAGTTCCCTGCTAATATAAAAATAAAAAATAAAATAAAAAGCTGCTAATATTAAGAGTCATTTTTCTGAAAACTTCTGTTCAATTCACTCTGGTGGAGATGCATTAGTAAAAGTTCACAGAAGTTATTGCATGGTCTATTTTTTTTTAAAAAAAATCATGTTTCATATTCAAGAAATTTCAAATTTAACATAAATCTGAATATCAGAATACATATAAAGCCAGAATTAGCCAACAGATTCTTCACTAGGGCCATTTCTGCACTACAGCCCCATCTCAGCATGGGGATGCGTTGAAGCCACACTGAAATGCGTGCTACTGCATGATGTCATCACTGTCCCACTCCTGTCGCATCCTCAGCCGTCACAATTGTGTGTTATACTATTACTGGAAAAAAAATTGTAACAGGTCCCTTCTGGTGACAATTGTATTGACTGGGCCGTGTGGCAGGGTAGAAGTGCTGTCAAAGCTCTTCCTTCCTCAGTGCAGTGCCAGAAGAGGCTGGCTGCACTGCAGAAAGAAGGAGCGTTTCCCGTATGCTACCATCCACCAGCAGCTGGCCAGGTGCAGAGGGAAGCATTCGGAACATGCTCTCATCCTGGTAATGGCAATGCTGGACTGACACTGGGATGTCCCGGGATCCAAGTATGGTGCAGAAAGGGCTTAGGTTACAAAAAATGTATTTTACATGTTTTTCTTTTAGAGGAAAAATTATAATGTATCTTTTGTTATATAACATGTGCTTACCGGGTTTACAGCAGAGTAATAGGCCCAGGATTTACACACTCTCTGGTTTTCTGGAGGGCCAGAACGTTTGTTTGCGTGCCAGACATAGGTATAGGTGTCATTTGGCATGATTGCATCATCTGTTTTGAACCATTCTGGAGACTGATCATCATAGCTTCTACCTTCAGATGATTTCTCATAGTAAAGTCCATGGGCATGGACAGAATATGGCCTGGAGGCCAGATTTTTAAACTGAACCTACAAAATTAAAAGGACAGCAATCAACAGAGATGACTCCAGTGGAGAATCCCCCTCCCAAACTTTTAAATTTTGTTGATTTGTGCTGAGTTCAGATTTTGTAGGATGAATCCAGGTCAGAAGATCTAAGGGGTTTCAAAGAACATTCTAGTCATAAAGAATCAGCATGTATTAGCCTGATGCTGCTGGCAGGGACTGAAGTTAATCTGCAGGATTCTGTTTCAGGATAAATTCCTCTTTGGCAAGCTGGCTACCTGTACTGATCAACACATTGGGTATCAATCATCCCTTAGCCGTAATAGTACTTGCTCCTTTCCAATCTACACCAGTTGCTTAATAAAGCTACTTTAATAGTAGTGGTGGTGTCTATAGGCTTCCATATTGCTGGGAAAGTACATCTACCGGCTCTTACTCTGAACTAATGGTTCTGATCTTATTTGGAGATGGAGTTCAGTACCAGGGATATGTCATATAAAGTTTTGATTAAAACTCAGAGTGGATGGACTGCCCAACTGACATGGAAGCCATCAGCCTCCCAGGGCTTAACAGAGTTCCTGTGCATTTCTAAAATTTGTTTATAGATTATTGTGATTATTCTAATTGTTTCTATTAAATACTAAAATACTAAATAATAACTGCTTTTCCTGTGTAAACTATTGGTGGGCAGACTTCAATCTTGTAGGATATACTGGTGTCAGTTTTGCACATTCCAGAGTGAAGTTATTATGACAGAAAGAAGAGAAATCTACTTCTTTTCTTCTGTTTCCTCCCTTCCCACTTTTTTCCCCGAAATGGAAAATCTTCTAGAAGATGGAGGATTGGGAAGTCCTTCTGTGTTACACACTTCTAAGTAGCTTACCACAACAAGAAGCTTACATAAGATCGTTAAATTCAGAGCGTATTAGTGAGCTCTGCTCAGGCTGGGCTCAAAAGGATTCAGACCTTTGACAAGATCTATCTTGGTCTTATCGAATATAATAACAGTGTTCTCAGTTCCCTGAGTTCCCTGCATATATAGTCAAAGTCACACTTTCCATAAAGAAGAGGGAAGTCTTAGAAATCCCAGAGGAACACCAGTTTTACTGAAATATAACAAATGTGTGTTTTTTTTATATTGGAGAATCTCTCAAACAGACAAAAACCAAAATCTAAGAGTACTCACTGGTCATGTAAAGGTGGTAAATGTGGTCTAGGAAACAGGAAAGGAAAAGTCTGTGGGAGAATAGAATGGAGTATCTGATGCTGAGTATCTGATGCTGCCAAGCCCCAAGAAACCATGATGGATACATTCTGGAAAAATCCAGCTCCATGCAACCCATTTTACGTTTTTATCAAAACTTCAGCCATAGCCAAAGTTCAGCTTTGAAATTCAATTAACAGTGAAGAAGGACATGATAACTTGCTTCAAATGACATCTATCAACAGGCTAACAGGTGACATAACAGGTTCACAGAGCTTAAAATCATGAATAGCACTGGATTATTTGGAAAAATATCCTGAAATGTGTCAAAATGATCTGTACAAAAATTTGTTAGGGATAATGGGTGCATTTTTTCCATTACCTAAATAGACTATAGATACCCATACTATAGGCTTATGCCTACTTGTCAAGATAAACTGCAGTCCAGTCAAAGTATATAAAATTGTTTTGGTTACATCTGAACTGATTAATGCTGTTGCTGACATTACTATCGTGATAGCTGATGCCACTCCTTGCATGCAAGTATTCTCAGAGGTGGCTAGGCACAAGACTTCTGATTTTTCCATTGAAGATGGTGTTTTATTTTGAAATGTTTCACATTTTATGAAATTCCAAAAATTTGTAAACTGCATGCATGACTGATAGCTGTTATTGTTGTTTGGAAATACTATGAATCATGCTCATTGTATCTCCTATATACAGACTGATACAATACCTAGAAATAACAGCCTAAATTCAATTGCTAGTCCCAACTAGAGTAAAGCCATTGAATCAGTAGATATATCTAGCTGGGACTAGAAAAAGAATTTAGGCCAATTGAACTAAATGATTTGATTCAGTTAATAATTTTCATGGGCCGTTTCCACACTACACTGATATAGTGCTATCGTTCCACTTTCAACATCCTATGGAATCCAGGGGTTTGCAGTTTAGGGAGGGACATTTAGAATTCTCAGCCAAAGAGCTCTTTGGTCTCAGTAAACTACAAACCCCAGAATTCCACAGTATGTTGAAAGTGGAATAATAGCACTATAACAGTGTAGGGTGGAAATTGCCGTAGCCTTTTCTCCTCTGAATGCTTGGTGCAAATTTGAGCTCAGACTAGACCACTGTTTTCCAAACCCTGGTCTTCCAGAAGTTTTGGACTTCACCTCCTAGAATCGCTGATCATTGGCCAAGGCAGCTGGGACTTCTGGGAGGGGAAGCAGAGAACTATAGTTTGGGAGTCACTGGATTAGACCATGACATTAGCATCCTGAATAGGAGCACCCAACTCATCCACACCATAATATTTTAGAATCACAGAGCTGGAAAAGATCACAAGGGCTATAAGTCCAACTCCCTGCCATGCAGGAGTACACAACCAAAGCATTCCCAAAAATGGTCATCTAGCCTATGATTAAAAACCTACAAAGAGGGAGATTCCACCACACTCTGCAGCAGGTCCCACCTGTATAAATAATTTCCACTCCAGAATTTAACTGTAGGATGCAAAATCTCCTAAAGATTATTATATGTTCAGGATATTTAAACCAAAGTAAAATCCATTCTCTGAGGTTTACACATTTCTCGGTTTTGAAGTAGGTATTTAAAACGTACAGTCACTAGTTCTTTAAATGTGGGCTTACCTGAATGACATCATCAACCTCTGCTCTAATGACTGGTCCAAGGATGCCAAGATGCTCTTCATATTCCCCTACAGTGTTAGGTATTCTGAAAGTGTCATCCTTATAACTTCGGAAAACCACTTTCTTGTACACTGTCCTGATTTGGTCACTTCTCACTGTACTGAGAACATGGAAATATTATGAGAGAAAAAAACAGTGAATTAAAAAAAAGGCAGCTTATAGGCATAATTTTAACATCAAGAAACACTTGGTGATTTAATCTGAGAAATAATGGGTAGATTTACATAGGTTTGCCTTATGGTCGCCATGAATCCAAAATGACTTGAAGGAACACAACAACAATATACATGGCATCCTCTCAAATGCTCCCACTACATATGTTACCTTTGTACCATATAAACTAATACTGCCGCCCTAACTATTCACATTCATGTTCTGTAAGCGTCCTTCCTTCCCACAATGATTCACTAGGAGCTGTTCACATGCCCTCTCTTTCCCCAAGGGGAAGTGGCTAGGGAGGTATTTAAGCATAACAGAAACCAGTTCATAAAGACTGGAGATGGCAGGATCAGATTATAGTGGGTCCTCCACTAGTGTTTGGTTTCTGGACACCCCCCCCCCGGGAATACCAAAATTTGTGGATGCTAAAGTCCCATTATATACAACAATATAGTAAAATAGCATCTGTTACACAAAATGGCAAAATCAAAGGGTTTTTTTTAATTGTATTTATTTATTTGCTTGTGTATTTATTTATTTTTGAATATTTTCAACCCGTGGTCAGTTGAATCCATGGATATAGAATCCACAGATATGGAGAGCCAACTATATTTGGTGATGTTGTTATCGCACCAAGCACCTCCTTCTGGGGGCTGTGCTAGTTTCATGATGGGATATATTAATGGCTGGAAAACATGATCAAAGGCATGCTGACTGGATTCAAAAGAGACAGTGGCATTGCAGGTGGACCCCAAAGCCCCCCATCTCTGAGGGTAACAAGATGCTCAGAAGAAAGAAAGAAAAGCACGCTGTTGCCCAGAAAAAGGTACCACTTATGGCCAAAAATCTTTTTAATGACATTTATCTACTCTAAGAATAATCCTAGAACAGAGCTTTCCAAACTTTTCGTGTTGATGACATACTTTTTAGACATGCATCATTTTGTGACACAACAATTCAGTAAGTAATTCAGTAAGTGGAGGCGGCCCCGCCACCTGAGCCTGGCCTGCTGCCACCCTCACTGGGGTCTTTCTCAGCCTAGGGTGGCAGCAATGGGAGAGGCAGCCCCTCCACTTGAGCCTGGTCTACCGCCACCTCCCTCGCCAGGGTCTT
Organism: Iguana delicatissima; assembly: GCA_948472985.1. Classification (NCBI taxonomy): domain Eukaryota; kingdom Metazoa; phylum Chordata; class Lepidosauria; order Squamata; family Iguanidae; genus Iguana; species Iguana delicatissima. The sequence continues at coordinate 855,589 of CAOKZL010000174.1, forward strand.
TCTTGGTCCAGGGTGCTGGCAGCTGTGGGAGAGGCAGCCCCCTTACCCAAGCCTGGACCACTGCCACTGCCACCCTCACCAGGGTCTTTCTTGGCCCTGGGCAGTGATGGCGACAGCAACACACCTATACATTGCAGCCGACACACTAACATGTCACAACAGTTTGGAAAGCTCTGTCCTAGAAGCAGCAATAAATTATTTGAGGGATAATTTCATTGCCTCATTCACATCAAATGTTTACTTTCACAGGCATGTGTGAGAGGAATACAGCAAGGGAAGGTAGTTTCCATACAGCTCCATAACTGTAAACAGGACTATCATCTTCCTGGGGAGCAATAATAAGATCTTGAATAGACAAGGAAACTTGGGGTAGACAGAGTTTCCAAACATAGTGGAAATGCCTTCCACAACCCCAGAAGGGATTTGGGGGCAAAAAAATGTTGACCCTCCAGAGGACCCAGGAGACACAAAAACTTTTCCCATCCCTTGTTTTACATTCTCAGCATGATCGTTTCTGAACTTCATTCAAAGCATTGTTGCAGTTATAGAGAGGACTGTTCTACAATCACAAATATAACTACAGTATTTCTGGGAGCTATGCTCCAAAAAAGTAACATAAGAGACACCCTTTTCTCAGAGGCCAAAGATACAGCCCTGTTAGTCTGTTTCAATATAAAGTGGGGAGGGGAGATCTAGTGACATCTTCAAGGGTAACTTATTTTCACATCTGAACCATCACTGCATCTGATCAAGCAGACTGAAATTCATGTAAGTTCAAGCCAAAATAAATCAGTTAGCTGTCAAGGTACTAAGAGATCCCTGCACCCACCTTCCCCACTCCCAGACTATCTCTTTGAAAAGTCATTTATTTTAGCATGAGCTAACTAAGAAGTGATTAGAACCATAGCAAATTATAGCTTTTATCACAAATAGGAAAAATATTGCTTATGCTAGGCATGAGCATAAGAAAGCAGGAACAGCCACAGCAATCAGTCACAGTTAGTATTACATTCATCTCATCTGATATTCATCCCACCCCATATTCATCCCATATCAGACTTATTCAGAACACTGGACGCACAGAAATAGCTGTTGAGGCACAGCCAACAGTTCATTTTAACTTTCCATATCACATAATGTGAATATTTTAACCAGAAGTAACCACATGTTAATGAAGACTGTGAATTAATAGATATCTTACTTTATTCTAAACCATGCCTAAGATAGAAAGGGGCAGATGACTGAATCCAGCAGCACCTTTGAGACTAATTAGTTTGCTTCAGCATGAGCTTTCAGGGATCATAATCCACTTCATTAGATGCATTGGTGAGGTTGGAAGACAGACATAGGTGTAATTAGAAAGATGAAAGCAGTGGCCCATAAAGGCATTATCAGTTAGCTTCAATGAGTACTGGAAAATAATACCACCCTCTCACTGGCTCTGGGTAGCAAGCATTTCTTGGTATACATACAGGTTCAAACAATTACTTACCTACAACAGCACACACAATGCCAATGGTAATATTGCATCAAGACCCTGCTGCAAACCCAGGTGCCAGCTCTGTCTCTACATCTACTTTGGCAGCAACGTTATAGCTATATAGTATTTTGGACCTGTGGCTGTCTTCCAGCTCCATCAATGCATCTACATAAACCAGTCAGTCTCAAAGGTGCTGCTGGATTCCTTCATCTCTCCTCCCTTTCTATTTTATGCTAAAACTAACACAGTGGTTTTTTTTTAAAATCATGGTAATTAACATGAAAAAACAGATAATAAAATCAGAACTTTTACTGATGTTATGAGACATCATGATGTTAATGTTATATTAATATTGCAATACTCTTCATAAATCTACTAAACTCTATAATTTCATGTAGTCTGTTAAAAATTGAAAAAATACATAATCACTGACACTTTAAAGAGAACTAGAAGCAGCTTTCAACATGCCCTAAGATTCCAGAGCCATTGCAATATACTCAGGCTTGATTCCACCCTTGATAACTCCTCAATTTACTATTCTTTCTCCCTTAACACCAAAGCTATAAGAAATTGTCATTCTCAGTTCAAGACAGCTGTCTAACCTGAATGCTATCTTAATTAATAGTTTATTCAAAAACAGGCATATTCTTAAAGCAGGCTGCAATTCTTGTATGCATTTATTCTGGAAGGAATTCCAGGTTGATTCAGTAGGATTACTTCTGAGTAGAAATGGATCAAATTGTGCTATTAGTATACTGCAGTTAACATAGACACAAGGAACCGAGTAGCATTAAAAGAGAAACAACCCCATCAAACCTTTTTTGCAGTCCTGCGTAGTCCCAAAAAACTTCTTCAGCTGCAATGTAGTATCGCCTCAAGTTTCCTCCTTTGTTGAGGGCGCGTAGGTAACGTCCAGCTATATCATCAGGGTTACGCGGCATACTACTATCCAGTCTGGAATCTGTAGTATAAGGATTGTCATATTGTACTACTTCATATTCAAAAGAACCACTGCTACTTTCGTCATCATCTGGGTTGTCCACAGAATATTCCTGATAGTCTCCATTTTCAACTGGAAGACCTATGGTAACAATTGGTTTGTCCTGTCTTTTAGTTTGGGTGTATTTAGTCTCATTTGGCAACAATGTATAGTTGGCTGTGTTGGAACCTTGGGTGTCATTAAGGCCGCCAAGTGTCATTAGACGTTTGGATGTCCTTGGTGTTAAGATATTTGCATTTTTTTTCTTTCGACGTATCTTTATGAAAGTTCCAGATGCACTGATAGTGTAGTTGGCATGTCTCTCTTCATTCAGCACTTCAGGTTTGTTGCTTATTTCTGCTTGGTGTAATTCAAGCAGGGAATTTCCTTTATATGTCTCCTTATTCTTCTTATTAATGAATGCCATATTTTCTGGGTATGCTGTGGCATTTCTGGAACTGTTCTGCAATTTGTTGTCAACATCCTCAGTGAGAACTTCTTGTATATCATGACTCCTCTTCTCAGAGATAACATTCCATGTATACTCAGTTTTCTTGGGGGGACACTTTTGTCCCTGGTGACAGGGTGGATTTTTCAAACTCTTGACAGTTTTTGGAGTGTGTGTAGAAACTAAGTTGCCTAACACATCATCCGAAGTCAAATTGCCATAGCTTTGAAAATCTGAGAGCTCTGGTTCAGATGAAGCATGGTGTGGTTCTGAAATATTAATTTCCTCTGACACTCCCACAGCCAAAATTACATCAGTTGAGAGCATGAGAGGTTCATTATTTGCTTCTTCTTCATCCTCATCATAGTCATATGAAAGATGACTAGTTTCTACCATATCTAAACTGGAGGCATTTACTGCTGTTGGAATGACAATAAATGGACTATCTAAAGTGGTGATGTTCAGACCAGAAATTTCCCCCCTTTCTTTCAAAAACTTGAGTTCAGAAGAAGTATGTTGTGGTTTGGAACTACTGTTTTCCACCAACACTCCCTCAGCCAAAGTTAAATTAGATGAGATCACGGGAGGCTCAGTAGCTGCATCTTCTTCTTCTTCATCATAATCACGTAAAAGGTAGTTGGTTTCTACCTTGTATAAGCTGGACACATTTACTGAAGTAGGAGTGGCAAGAAATGGAGTACCTAAAGTGGCATTGTCTAAAGCAGAAAGATTTCTCTTTTGTTTTACTTGAGAAAGCAAGGCAAACATCTCTTTAAGGGCAAACAATGTGGCCTCTGTCAGAATGGGCCCTGCATGCTTTCCTCTTGAAGTATTGCTTCCAGATGGATTTTCCTCTTCTTCCTTCTCTGAAGAGGGCACTGAAAAGGGGGTACTGGTGCTAGCCAATAATACTGCTCCATTTTTGCTCTGGACCCTCTCAACTGTTCTTAAATGTTCAGGCTCAATTGTTTGGTTATAACTCCCTGAAACTGGAACAGCATTCTTTTCATGGTTGCTTTGGCCTTGTTCAAATGACAAAGTGCTACTCTCTACCCTGGCATCTGAAAAAGAAGTTCTTTTTGCCAAAGATGTGTGATTTGGGTGGAAGGACTCAACTGAAGTTGAGTAGGAAGCTGAACTTTGAGTTTCCTGCAGTTTATCACCATGGAAAAGAACACTGCTGTTTCGGAATACCAGAGGAGAATTTCCAGATGCATCATCATTGTCACCACCATTCACAGATGTGACGCTGTCTGTATCTTCTTGCACAGCAATAGCAGTGAGATTCACCTCTTCCTCCTCAGCAACTGACCCAACTGGTCCATTGATTGTTCGAAGACCCAGCATTTCAGCTAACTTGGCTTGCTCTTCATCTTCATATTTATCTGCATCAGCATCTCCATTTTCATTTTCTTGCTTTTCTTTGGTTAGCTCACTTTTCTCAACAGGAAAATCGAGCACATTTGCATCAATAACAACAGTATCATCTTCGCCATAGTAGTCATCAGTTTCTTCTACATCATCATCATCACATTTGGCATCTCTAAACCTCAGTCTCATGCCATTATTCATCTCCCGGGAGCCCCATGATGACAGTAGCCAAGTTCCTGAACATGCAAAAAAATTCAGGTTATCTATTGGTATTTATAATCAGATTCAGATTTTTGATCCTTTTAATCCCACCACTGAAGGAAGCACATTGTGGGAAGACACAGAAGAAGGCATTGTTAGTGGTAGCACCCAGTTGTGGAATTCCCTCTCTCAGAGGCCCGACTGGTGCTAACATTGGGATCATTTTGGCAGCAAATCAAAACTTGGCTTTTTATTAAAGCCTTCAGGCCTAACCTATTTTATCCAGGCTGCACATGTCCTATGGTTGCCCTATTTTAATTGTTTAAACTGTCTGCTTTTTAATTGATAAGTGGTATTTTAGTCTTCTTGAATTATTGTTATTCATTGTTTTTAAATTCATTTTATTGTAAGCCACTCTGAGATCTGCAGATATAGAGTAGGATATCAATATATTAACAATGGAATAAATAAGTTTTTGTCATACTGAACAACGGAATGGAGAATACATGACCTGTAGGTTGGATATGGAAGTCCCTGCCCACTTTCACTGGCTCCACTGCCTCTGCTAAAAATGAATTTTTTTAAAAAAACACACACACTCCTGAATATTTCTCAGCTAAAACAAGGTGAGCAGAAAGTGTACAAGGTGCTTAAAGGATGACAGTACTCTCAGAACATCTTGAAAGCACAATTCTCCTTTAAAACAAGGTATGAGCTCTACATGCCTTATTTTAATCTGGAAATATAGGGTACTGTGATTGCTGCTGCCTAAATTCAACGGCATATGGCATATATATGAGCGAGTGCAGTCTGTGACAGGTCTTGGATTGCTGAATGTAGCCTCTTGAGCCAAAATTTCTCCCTGTCTTATAAACTTCGTGACTAATCTGAATCAAAGTATATTCATCTGATATTACAGATCAAAATCATTGTAGCCATCACACAGGTTGGAATTATAGCTGACTATAACATTCTGGAAGTGAAGATTCTCACATCAAAAAGTGGCAGCTCACATTTTAAATAAAATCAATAAAATCAGCCTACTTCACACAACAAAACAGTATCTTCGTGGTGAGGACAATTTTTGTAAAGCCTATCATATAAGACAAAGAGGAAAAATTCCCTCCCCATGTGCTATAAACCTAATTGATTCCATCCCATCTCCCCTCCCAAGACTATTTATCCTCATCACCACCCCTCCAAAAAAACTGGCACATTAAATCCCCTTCTGCATCTTCTATTAATGTGTATTTCAGCCTCATAGACATAGTCTGAGCCTGGTTCAAAGTTTTGGTTTTGACCTTTGAAGGCCTTCAGAGGAAAAGATCAGCACTAATGAGACCATGACCAAAGGAAATTAACAAATTAGGCTTACTGAGATATCTTTAAAGTTGTAGTTTGAACTAGGGTTACCAGAATGAAAACTGGAGAAGGCTACTGTAGTACAGAAGAGGGAATTTTAGTAGGTGTTGGTTTTTTCCTGTTTACATGACAATCAATGCCTACTGAAATTCCCTTTCCTGCCCACCCATTAAAGAGACAGAAGCCTTCTCCAATTTTCAGTCTGGAAGCCCTAAAAACTGGGAGAAGAGTGTGTTTCTGCAAATGTGCATATTGTCTTCTCTCATTCTGGATAGTATTTAATTTTTGTATTAAAATTCTGCAGAGAAAAAAGAGTAAGAACAGCTGGCAATTCCCCCCCCCCATTTTCTATCACTTAAGCAGAGCACAGTGGGAACCCCTGCGCCTGAGTGGGACGTTGCAGTGTGTTGGGTGTAGATCAGTCACCCACCTGCAACAGACTGCAGCACTGTGTTTTAAGTCCAAAATTAGCTGGAAGAGCTCTCAGAAGTAATCCAACCACTACCAGAAGTAATCAGAACTTTACTTCTGTTTATACATCTGAGAAACTTAGAAGTCAGAGAAGGTGTTTTGAAGGAAACAACATTTGGAGGCATTTTTTTCAGTCCACTCAAAAATTTTAAAAAGAAGAAGAGATTGTGGGCATGGAGCTCTGTGGTACCTGGAAAGGAGGAGGGCCATTTCCGCACGAGACTGTTATAGCACTTTGATTCCACTTTCAACATCCTATGGAATCCTGGGGTTTGCAGTTTTGGGAGGGGCCAGCTGGCCCCTCCCAAAACTGCAAACCCCAGGATTCCATAGGATGTTGAAAGTGGAATCAAAGTGCTATAACAGTCTCGTGCGGAAATAGCTGAGGAGAGGAAGAAGCAGCAGCAGCAGAGGGAGGGGGAGCGGGAGAAGGAAGGAAAGGGCTTCATGTAGCCTATGGGCTGCACTTTCCCCAGCTCTAATCCATATATTACACATGATATATTTCTAGAGCATGATGCAACATTTTTCTCATATAAAATTCGTCATATCCTCGTTAGGATAAACCTGTAAGCGTGCCCTACTGCTCTTCTATTGACTTCCTGGTTGAGACAGAGAGGGAAGCTCTCTAGGAGCATGGAGTTTAATTCCATCTTCCAGTAAGAGGAAGGAGGTTAAAAAAAAAAAAAATCCCACAGCTGGAGGTCCTTTTCCACCTGCTTAAGAAGTGAGGGTGGAAAAGTCGTGGCAGCTGAGAGTGGTCCACCCCTGGTTTCAGACTAAATGGCAATATTGCAAATACATAAGCAAACAAACAATCAGCCATAAACCAGTAACTTACCCACATTGTCCATTATTACAGTAGCCGATTCACCACTCATGGGGAAAAGATTTAAAATATCTTGATCCCTTCCTCTGCTTAGGAAAGTGTGACCGGAAAGGTGTACAGGCACTACCTCATCTTGTGTGCCTATGCTGGTGAGGTGCCATTCAACAGTGTCAGACTGACAAAATCCCAGGATATCTTTTCTGTCAGTTGCATAGCCATTAATGGCTAACAGACAAAAAGAAAATGCAGTTAACAGTGTATAACAACTCAGTTTAATGAGCTTTCATTTTCAGAGAAATGTGAATACCATGAGAGCACTAACCTAAACATCTAAAAGGAAATTAAAAATATGAAGAGTACTTCAGTTTCATCAACACTGCAAGGACTGTGCTATATTTACTCACTGTTCTATATTATATGAGCAAATAAATGAGGAATGAGACTCATGAGGAATGAGGCCCCGCAGATGTTGCAGTATTACCCCACTGGCATACCCTATCCCAGGGAATATAAATTTGATATCAAATATGCCCACCATGCCAGAGAAGTTGCCCGAGTGGGTCGAATGAAGTCAAATGACCAAAAATACATCAGGCCAGGAAAATCCCCAGTCATGTTCCCTTAGGAGACCTCAAGTTAAACATGTCAGCATGGACAAAGGGTCCTCAGACAAGGAGTAGCCAGCTTGAGTGGATTATTGGGTTTTCCCCAGGCTGAGCAACTCTGACGTTAGTAAACCCTACACTGCAAGGTCCATCTGCATAAACTAATCATGCAAACTACCAAGTTGCTATTGTGAGGCATTTCTCCCTCAGTTTTGGCCATTGTTCTTCCCAGGAGAGGGCCTGCCCTCAAGGTACGTTCTGCCTCATAAGTAGTCCCAGTTTTTGAGGGTCTCTTCAGAGAACTCCCCTCCACACTAGCAGACCAGCACTCTGTTAGTTGAGTGATCCCCTCAGCCACCTCTCTTTGCTGAGCTCCATCTTTCTCGCTGCTTCCCAGACTGAAGACTTCAGGACAGGTGCAGTATCATCACCTTTACACCCTCTCTGCTGAATCCTCTATCAATTTTCACCTCTTTCCTTTCTCGATAGGCCTTGTGTGAATGAGTGAGTGAGTGCATTGGTGTGTGAGAACACACTTATTAATAAAATCCAGTTATTGGTAGGATTGCCTGGCTTTTCGCTGGGTTTGACCCTGTAAAAATTGGGTAAAAGATACTGTTGGGTTACCCTGTCCCTCATTTGGCTACAGCCAGCGCTCCACTAATTTCCTCAATCTTTGCATTTTTGGAGTGAATCAAGGTGTCCCTCAGGGGACCCCCAGAAGTCAGGGTAACAGTAGGGCTAGAGTCCCATCGTTCTTCACCATTGGCTATGCTAGCTAGGATTAATGGGACTAGCAGTCCAAAAACATCTGAATGGACATATAATCTCTGACATAGAATAATAGTTTTACAAGTCACAAGGGAAAAGATCAAGGATGTTTGCTTTCTACCATTGTTTAGATTCTGCCATCTGAAAAGCCATATCTCCCTGCCCATGTTTTGAGATTTGGGGAGAAGGCTTTCTCTGTGTCCTGTTATCTCCAAAGGCACATTTAGTAAGAACATGGGAAGGTGTCCTAGGTGACTGCTCCTAGGCAGTTGAACCCCTTCCAAGAGAGGTTGGTTGGCCCCTTCTCTGCTCTCCCTTTCCCCAGCAGGCAAAGGCCTTTTTATTTAAATGGCCTTTTCATTATTAACTGGTTGCGGCAGAAGGGCCTGTATTTTTGTCTTCATTTGTCATGTTTTAAATGCTTTTAAACTGATTTCAGTTCAGTGCTGTTTTAATACAATAGTTTGATTCTTTTTCATTTTTTAATACATATAATACAGATACTCTGTTTTAATCTATGACATTGATTCTGTTTTTTATTTTTATGACTTAGCTTCTAGGTTGCAAGTTTTGTTCAGTCCTATATGTGAAAACAGCGGAATATAAAATCAATCAATCAATCAATCAAACTAAAATTCCACTTTAGATTGCAAGGAGAGGTTGTATTTTAATGCTCTGATATGTTTATGTGCTTTCAAGTCGTTCTCGACTTATGATGGCGCTAGGGTGAACCTATCATGGGTTTTTCTGGGGTTGAGAGTATGTGATGCACCAAGGTCACCCAGTGGATTTCCATGGCTGAGTGGGGAATTTAATTTTGGTCACCAGGGTCATAGCCCAACACTCAAACCACTACCCTGCACCAGCTCTCATTTTAATGCTGCCAGGCATAAAAAATCTCCATGCTTCTAAAACTAGCTCATGATGAACAGGGATATATTAAGACTTTCTATATTCAGGGAGGTTTTGCAGTTTGAGGGGGGCTATTCAAATATCAAAATTTCAAAAGTCTGTCCTAAATATCCTAAAGACATCAGATACCAGCTGATCTTGGAAGCTAAACAGAATTAGCCCTGCTTAGTTCTTGGATGGCAGACCGGCTATGAATGCCAAATGCTGTAACTATTACCATTTCTGCACTACACTGTTATAGAGCTATTATTCCACTTTCAGCATCATGTGGAATTCTGGTGTGTGTAGTTTACTGAGGCCAAAGAGCTCTCCGGCTGAGAATTCTAAATGCCCCTCCTGAAACTGCATACCCCAGAATTCCATAGGATATTGAAAGTGGAATAATAGCACATAAAAGTGCAGTGTAGAAATGGCCTATATTTCTGACGAAGGAACTGGCAAAATCATTTCTAAGTATTCCTTGCCTAAGAAAACCCGATGAAATTCATGGGGTCACCATAAGTTGACAGGTGACTTGAAGGTGTATATACACACACACACACACACACACAAATAAAATCTCTGGTATAAACATACACAAAATTAAATGGAACTGATATAGACTGTTCTATTTTACACACACAGTCTGTATGACACTGTTCCAAAAGGATCGTCAAAAAACACAGTTGCATAGGCATGTGGGGGCAGGGCAGTGATTCACCCGAAGCGGCAATGTTTTTCAGGTGTCCTGGCCCATCGCTGTACCCTCACATACCATAGCCATGCCCCCACACATCAGCCACGCCCCCACACATCGCAGCCATGCCCCCATGCACAGTGGTCACGCCCCTCATGCTGTAGCCCCACCCCCTCCCATTCCCCCCTCCACACAGTCCAAGCTCCACCACTGAAAGAACATTAAGCAGTCATTTTGCTCCTTTAACATCTTTTTATCCAAACTCTAGATTGATTCAAAGCAATCAAATAGCAAATTTACAGCAACATCCCTCCTCCAGGTAGTCCAAAGTGATACCATGAAAATCAAGAAACTGTTTAGCCTTATCCAAGTTGGGCCCATCCAGATGTTTGGAACTGTAGTTCCATCAGTTCCAGGCAATCTTGTCAGTGGCTAGGGACAGGTTTGCCCAAATGAAAATTGGGAGACGCTCATGTACTTTTCATGGTGATATAGAAGAGGGAATTTTATTTGGTATTGTTTGTTACTTGGTTGCATGACAAACACCACCTGCTGAAATTCCCTTCTACGCAACTATTAAAGGTACAGGAGCCATCTTCAGTTTTTAAGCTGGTGACTCTAGCCAGGGATGATGGGAATCATAATCCAAACTTTGAAAGGATTTGAGTTGGGGAAGGCTAAACTAATTTGTAAGGTTGTTTTGAAACTGATCTACAGTATAGTTTCAAGCTTATAAATATAATTAACACACTACCATATTCATAGAATCATAGAGCTGGAAAAGACCACAAGGGCCATTCAGTCCAGCTCACTGCCATGTAGGAATATACAACCAAAGCACTAATTTTTTCTCCCAAAAAACACATTTTAATTGTTGACCCAATGCTAATGATTCTGGACTTTTGCAACTCTAGTAAAGTGCTAAAGCACTATCATACTCACTGTGCATGATATTAGACCTGTAGAATTTTGGGTCATCTCTCTTAACAGTTGATGGATTGCTGCAATACTCCTTTATATTGTCCTCTAAGTACCAGCTCTTGTTTTCATCAAACACAGCAAAGACTGCATGTTGCTCTACATCAGCCTTATTCTGCAAGACATCAAGACATGCCATCATTTGTGGTAGCATACCAAAGACTTCTTCTCTCCATCCTGACATTTAAGCAAAAGGTCTCAAGGCTGGATCAAATCTTTTTTGATACACCTGTTTGTGGGTTGAAACATTATACTGCAATGGTTCAATTTCTGGTTAAATGCTTATTTCCAGAATGAGATGCTGGGGGATTACTGTGTTTATATCCCAGTGTCCCGTCAAGGCTCTGTCTGAAACTGCTGAAGTCATATGGAGAACAAGGTAAGCTACCATCAGTATGCTGATGTTACCCAGTCCTTCCTCTGATTTTTCATCAGATTCAAATGAAAAGTTAAAGGTGCTAAACCACCACTTGGGACCAACAATGGACTGAAGGGAAGTCAGTAACCTGGGATCATAATTCAGACAAGATGGAGGCTCTACTGCTAAGTGGTAAGTCTGATCAAGGGAAATGAAGTTCAGCTTTTCCAAAATGGAGTTATACTCCCCCAAAAGAAAAAGGTCTGTTCTCTCGAGGTGCTGCTGGATCAGTCATTGTCACGGGAAACCTGGGTGCTTTCTGTGGCATAACGTGACTTTCAACAGCTTAGGTTAGTGCACATACTACAAGCTCTCCCAACAGAGGTAGCTAAGTCCTTGTTACCCATGCCCTCATAACTTGTAGTTTAGACCAGCTGTTTTTAACCTGAAGTTTGTGGACCCCCAGGGGCCCATTAAGTCCTCACAGGAGGTTTGCAAAGGCTTAAAGGAATATTATGAGCTTTTACCATTTAAATAGAAATAGTTACTAGATCATCTGTTGCTGTTTCTCTTTCCCTGTCTTTTAGGGATTTAAATCTTGAGTTAAGTCTTGGTGGTCCACAGCAATAAAAGATATTTAAATGGAGTCTGTGGTAAAGAAAAGGTTAAGAACCACTGCTTTAGAGTATTGGAGTATGTTGTAATATGACTTTACCTGAAGACTTTTCAGAAACTTCAGTTACTAACCTGCATCAGAGCTTAGGAAATATGCTTCTTTGGACTACAACATCCAGAATTTCCCATCAAGCATGTCTGCTGTTTGTTTACCATAGTCTTGGCATAACTCACAGCTCTGAGACTATAAAGTACAGAATCCATTGGCACCAATGAATTTCCATTGCCAAGGCCACTGGCCATACTCGGTGAGAATTCTAGAAGCTCTGCTCCAAAAATGCAAAGGTTTGAAGGCCTGCACAGCATTTTGGAGTAAGTGGGACAAAATGCATATACCCTAAGAGTACCTAAGAGCTACACCAGCTGCCAGTCTGTTTCAGGGCACAATTCAAAATTTTGGTGCTTACCTGTAAAGTTCTAAAAAGCCAAAGATCAGGGTACCTAAACAACAGCTTTGTATTACATGTGATTGCCCAAAACTATGTTCCTCTCTCTGTCTCTGTCTCTCTATTTATATGCTGCCTTTTCTCCCAGAGTGGGATCCAAGGCAGCTTCCAAACAAAGTTAAAAAAATTTAAAACAATTACAAACATTAAAAAATATAAAATTATAAAAACTTTGAAAGATTTTTTTTTTAAAAAAAAGCTTAATAAATAAATAAAAATTTCCCCTGCTCACACATTAAAAGCCCTTATCTGAGTCACCCCTTCCTATTATCTGATGTCAGGCAGGCAGTGACTATGAAAACACTTTCCCTTGTTGGAGCTTGTGTATGAAACACCCTTGCCATGAGAGTTCATTGGAAACAGTGGAGTCTTTCCATGAAATGCAAATAGCAGCTTCAGAGAGGTGAGTTATGCCAAGACAATGGTAAAGAAATACTTAAACCTCTCCTCCCAACTCTCCTTTCCTCAGCTTACTCAGGATTGCAATTTATATAACAAAAAGCCTGCACATGAATCACATTTAAGTTACATTTGTCCTCAGGAACACAGGAAGAATCCTGCTGTATCAAACTCAAAGCCTTTCCAGTTCAGCATCCTCTTTTGCACAGCAACCAGCAGATGCTTATGGGAAGTTCACCAGCAGGACATAGGGACAGACAGCCCTTCCCACTCTTTCTCAACAACTAAGAACACACAAAGCTATGTGAATCTACTCAGAAGGAAGCCCCATTTTCTTAAAATCTGAGAGTAAAAATCCTAGTGTATCAATAGAAAATCATAGAATCATAGAGTTGGAAGAGACCACAGGGGCCGCCCAGTCCAACTACCTGCTATGCAGGAACACACATCAAAGCACTCCCAACAGATGACCATCCAGCCTCTGTTTAAAAACCTCCAAAGAAGGAGACTCTAATACACTCCAAGGTAGCATATTCCACTGCTGGACAGCTCTGACCATCAAGAAGTTCTTCCTAAGGTTCAGGTGGAATCTCTTTTCCTGTGGCTTGAATCCATTGCTCCTTGTCCTAGTCTCTGGAGCAGCAGAAAACAAGCCCACTCCCTCCTCAACATGACATCCCTTCAAATATTTAAACATGGCTATCATGTCCCTTGTTAATCTTCTCTTCTGCAGACTAAATATACACAGCTTCCTAAGCTGCTCTTTGTAGGGCATGGCTTCCTGACCCTTCACCATTTTGGTCGCTCTCCTCTGTACATGTTCCAGCTTGTCAATATCCATCTTGAATTGAGGTGCCCAGAACTGGACACAGTATTCCAAATGAGGTCTAACCAAAGCAGAATAGAGTGGTATCATTACCTCCCTTGATCTAGACACCATACTCCTATTGATGCAACCAAGAATCACGATGGCTTTCTTGGCTGTCACATCAAACTGCTGTAAACATAACTGGCAAAAAGAAGGTTACAAAAATAATTATAGAGATAAAATTGTCAAGCATGTTTCTCCAGATGCTACTCTGATTAATCTAACAAGTAAAATGATGCCATACATTCTAAAAAGTTTGATTTGGGTCTGGTTTGTTCTAGCAACCTGCAATTTCTCCATCAACAAGCACTGCCCAAACCCTTTTCTCTTTTTTCAGATGAAGATATTCTGACTAGTTTTTCAAACCTGAGCAATTTCCAACCTGTTTGCAAGATACAGAATGACAGTGGTATTGTGTTCTCATGGTGCAGTGTTTTGTTTTTTTTCCTATAAATGAGGCAAGTAGGGCAAGTTCAGCTGACCAGGCAGTTGTTTTACCAGCAATTTGTTCTGCTTTCTGAAAAACTCATCTTTGGAACTGATCAACCACCTACTTACTCCCACCACACATAGAAATATATAACCCTAATAACTGAGGTGGCGTCATGCACCTATCCAGATGTTAAGACTGCAACTCCCAGCACAGTTGATCATGGGATATGCTGGTTAGAGCTGTTAGGTCTGCAGTCCAACCACAGTAGAAAGGCCACACAGTTCCCACCTCTGCCTTAGATTCATATCATCTCCAACACTGGGCATTTATGGATCCAGTGTTGCTTCAATACTGGGAAGGAAGGCACAACACATAGCAATCTCATATCATGCTCTTATGCCCTTATGGACACTGATTCCATAGACGCCCTCTTCTATAAAGCTTTGACTTTCTTCATTTTATTTTCCCCAAGATTGTCAACTCTCATCAGTGTTCCCAGAAACAAGCCCTACTGAGTTCAGTAAGACCTTCTCCCAGGTAGAACTGCAACAGGAAGCAGCATATAGTTGTATTCTCTCCCAGTTTATCAATTTTAAACAGTACCTGTATTCCCTTCTGGTCAAGAGCCTTGCGTTTGCAAATGAGAAGTGGTCCAATCAGTCCTGAAGCAATATCTCTTGTAATATCTACAGCACTATGATATAATCTGGTGACACACTGAGAATCTTTTGCTGTGGGTTCATCTGTATCAAGCACAGTCCACTTATATGTGTAGATTTCCCCTGGTTGGACTGCTTTACCCTGAGTAATGTTTTCTGAAGTAAATATAAATAGAACATTAGCAACAACATTAACAAACGAAAGAATATAGAATCACAGAATCATAGAGCTGGAAGAGACCACAGAGGCCATCCAGTCCAACCCTCTGCCATGCAGGAACGCACATCAAAGCACTCCCGACAGATGGCCATCCAGCCTCTGCTTAAAAACCTCCGAAGAAGGAGACTTTACCGCACTCTAGGGCAGCATATTCCATTGCCAGCCAGCTCTGACCGTCAGGAAGCATGTTTGGATCTTTCTGTACTCCTTGCTAAGCTAAAAATGCCTTTTTTCTGTTATAATATGTAAACCCATATAACTGTGGTGCATTACTTTAATTTTATCATTTAGAATGTGAGAAACAGAATAGAAAATAATCAGTTTTTAAGATCTCTTTTCTGTACACTCTCTGACTGGACCGTAGCCTTAGTTTCACTTCCTTAATTGTCCTGTTATTTTCTTCTCTCTTTGCCTTTTTGTGATTTTGCAGTCAGGTCAGAAGCCCTTAAAACATCTTATTTTCTTTTTTATTTATTGTGTAACAATTAAACCAGTTGCCTTGGCAGGATTGCTACGAAGCCACTCACTAAATATAACCATGATACAATAAGGAGGTCAGAAAGGAATATGGACAGAAATAATTATTAATAACTAACCTTTCGAATCTGAAGGATAAATGGTTCCTTCTGCTTCTTTTGAAAGTGTCACTCCATGCACATAAATACTGTAGGGGCGACTGGCCATATTTTTGAATACAATCTATTTAAAATACATGTAGGGAAAATAGGTATTTATAAAGGATACTAGTCTTACTAAAAGATTTAGGCAAAAAACAAAACAAAACCCAGAGCTATCCCACTGATCTACTGAACATGCCT
Source organism: Iguana delicatissima (assembly GCA_948472985.1). Classification (NCBI taxonomy): domain Eukaryota; kingdom Metazoa; phylum Chordata; class Lepidosauria; order Squamata; family Iguanidae; genus Iguana; species Iguana delicatissima. The sequence goes on from CAOKZL010000174.1 coordinate 871,548, forward strand.
AGAACAGCCTACAGCATATAATAAAATCATAAAAATACAACAGAGTATTTATGAAAATGGTTTTAAAAGACAGAGTACAAGTTGTTTAGTTACAGCCCTGTTAAGTATCAAGCAGTGTTGTTATCAAGGGAAAGCTCTGATATTATTCCAGTTCTTTCTGTAAAAGAGTTTAATTGTTTCTGTTTGTCATTCACTTTGATCCCAAAGAGTGGACCTCTTGTTATTTGTTATTGGAAGCAAATGAACAAGCAGCGAGATCATGGTCAGGGCTGGGTCAACAGTGCACTGTCCTGCCTGGAGCAATGTTTTGCTCCATTTAAGGTGGAAAAAACCTAGGTTTTTACATTTATGACATGATAACTTCCATTTCAAGAATACAGCTACTTTCTGCTTTAAAAACTATGGCAGGAAGGAGGGGGATATAGGCCTGAATGCAACAGAAATTCAAATAAAACCTTCTTATATTTATTGCTATAACCACTCTCCATTTCATTTTTGTAAAAGCTGTTTATGGCATAATTCAAGCAATTTTTTTTTCAGTTACACACTATGTGCTCCATGGAAAATTGCAAGTATGCATGAAGGTCAAGGCCTATTGAAATACATAAAATCTTATCACTGGAAGCTCAGCACTCAGGGATGGGAGAGTTAGGCCATTTCTGCACTAGGCTGTTATAGCGGGATGATTCCACTTTCAACATCCTATGGAATCCTGGGGTTTGCAGTTTCGGGAGGGGCTGGCTGGCCCCTCCCAAAACTGCAAGCCCCAGGATTCCATAGGATGTTGAAAGTGGAATCATCCCGCTATAACAGCCTAGTGCAGAAATGGCCTTCGTCCATTTCTCCCTCCTTGCAATTTTGCATAGAGGCAAACCCATGCTACAGCCAGGCCACAGGGCTGGAAGAGAAGACTTAACCACCACCACCACCCCCATATGGAAGGTTAAGGGGGAGACAACTTGGTTAGAGTTATCTGTAGGTGGACTGTGTGTGTGTTCTTAGGAGGTCTAAGAGGTCACTGACTACACTGCAGAAATGAGAAAAACACAACAGATATAAACAGAGGTTTATATCAAAAGAATCACAAAAATGTACAAAAGACACAGAAGTCTGTAGCCATGTAATTTGTTACAATTAGGGCCCACTGAAAGCAGTATGAAAAATGATTGCAACTAGTTTAAATTAAATAGACTTTAATGGGGTATACAGTGCACCCTCCATTTATGCAGGACGTCCATTCCAGGAACCCCCATGTAAAACAATAAAACTGTAAATACTCACATCCCATTCTTTTCAAGAGATACCATGTGCATGGACGTGGTAGCATTTTAAATACAGGGATGCAATGTTTCACGTGAAAGGAAGATTTGGTATGCAGAGGTCATGGTAAGGGAGGGCACTGTATGTGTGATGATCTTAGGATGGATCTAGCCCAATATACATACAGATAAACACTAAAATTTGGGGTAATATGTATGTCCTGCTACTGTGTGCAAATTCATCAACATTCTTCCAAAAGGGATCTTGGTTTGTGTACTTTCTGCTTGGTCCTCAGAATACTTACTTGTATTTTATCCCTGACCTGAGCTCTGATGACAGGGCCCAGAATTCCACGTTCTTTGGACCAAACATTGTCTGTGCGTTTGCTGAAGCTGGCATCTTTATATTGTCTGAAGACAGCCTTTTTATACTTCTTGCCGATGAGATTTGAAAAATTTTCCAGATACTGAGCTTTGTATTTTCTTTGAAAGTAACAAATGAAAAGTACACTTTAGCAAGATCACTTTGTGAACGTCCATTGGGTAATGGAACACACCAAAGAATTTTAGAAGAAAAGCAACCTATGCTTTATAGATTACACCAAAAATTTGACAGTATAGGTCATAAAAAACTATGGTTCACTCCAAAAGTAACATTACTTCCACAATATCTGATTGTCCTGATATGTACCCTATATTTTGGAGAAGAGACCACTGTCAGGACACAACAGGGAGAAATATTATGGTTTTCAGTTGGCAAGGGGGTCAGGCAAGGCTGCATTTTATCACCCTATATTTTCAATTTGTACAAGGAAGATATCACATGGAAAGAGAGATTTGGCTCAGAGAAAGAAGGTGCGAAAAGCTGGTGAAAGAAACATCAGTAATTTAAAATATTTTACCAGCAGAAAGGAGCAAAGACATGGAACAACTACTGCTAAAAGTTAAGGAAGAAAGTGCAAAAACAGAGTTACTGCTGAATATGAAAAAGGTAAAAATAATTACCCCTTTTAAGTGAGGGGTTATGACACTAAAATTGTTGAAGATTTTTTTATTCCTTGGCTCAATCCTTAATCAAAATGTAATAAAAAAAATTAGAAACCTCAGTCTTTGTCCTCCTAATGCTTTGGACTTTAGCTTCCAGAATTCTTCACCAAGCTGACTAGAGCTCCTGGAAGTTTAAGTTCAAAACATCTGGAGATCTGGTTTACCACATGCTATGTTAAATGTATGGCATACTGGTAACCCTTTCTAACTATTTTACTCTAATAAGCATGGAGAGGCCCAGTTTGAACCAGATCCACCACACGCAGATGCAAGAGGAACTTAAAACATTCCTGCAGCTGATTTTTACCTAAATTTGATTCTGGAATTTGGGAATCTTTATTTAGGGTTCAAACAGCATATGGTTAATTTAAATCAGAGAGAGCATCATCCTGACTCTGGCTCACTGTGGCTCTCATCGTGCTGAACTTTAATTTAGCATGACATCTGAATGCAGTCAAGGCTTCACAATAAATACTTAGAGTATTTACAAACACCATAAGAATATCTATTGTTGTCTCTTTGAGCCCATACCAATCAGCTGCCTCAACTAACACCATTTCCACATGACAACGCTCTCCTGTATCATCCCATTGCAATCCCAGCAGTGCTTTTGCCAGGAAGGGAGCATGATAGGAATGCTCCCCTATGCACCCGACCAGCTCCCTGCAGAAGGGAGTGCGAGGGACACGTCTGCCTTTGGCAGCACCATTGAGCTATTTCCCATGCTGTGCTGGGGGAGGAAGCACCTCCATCACATTTCCTATCCTTCTGCGTGGCAGGTAAGTACAGGAGCATTGTGTGATTGTGGACACTTAACAGATTTAATCCATTAAGTGAACATCCTGTGATTGTGACACATGGGGACAGGATGGCAGTGGGACCATGACAACGTGCAAAAGCATGACCTGCAGACCACTGCCATCCTGTCCCTATAGCAGGACTGCGACGCCATGCAGAAATGGTCTGTGCAACAATGTCCTTTAACTAATTGCCAAGGCCTTGGTTTGTCCTGGGATCTTGGCCTCAAAATCCAGCATAGCAGAACTACAGAGTCCTAAGAATGTAGAACTTCTTTTACTACAGTATCCCAACCAACACTTCCCAGCAAGTTACCTATCAATATTGTCAGGAATTTCTGGAGCGTAATCCCAAACAACTTCTTCTGCAGCAATGAAATAGTCCCAGTCCTTAATCATCCTCAATTCTTTAAAAGATAATTTCTTTGTTAAGGTATCTGGTTTTCCACAGTCTTCTATGCTGAGGTAGCCATGCATTCCGGCTGATATGAAAAAGAGATGGGAATAATATTTGTTAAGAAATATTTGCATGATGTACAATAGTTGCTAAAAATGTCTGTTTCATATTGCCTTTCATCCTGTTCATATTAAAACATAGTTCTGATTTTCAAAGGAGGCCTAGTAAAGGTATAGCTTTTCCCCTCTGCATAGAATCCAAAATCTCTCTTCTTTAGCTCTTTTAAAAAGGACACAATGGAGAAGACTGGAGGGAGAAATTGATAGTTAGAGGTTCCCTTGTGTGTTTCCTCATGTATTCTTGTTTCTCCACTATCTGAGACTCTCAGGCCTGACTTCACTCCTTCTTGCCCCATCTTACTGTTATTTCATTCTCGGCTATATAACTACAGTAAGCAGACCTATTTCTTCTCTGTCTCTCAAATATATATGTATTAGAATATGCAACTTCCTAATAAGTATTTCTATCTTTCCTTAACATGAACTCTGATGCTTAATTACAAGCATGTTTCCATACAAGGCAACACAATCCATCCCTCCTAAGGTGTAAATCAAGAATGGGGAATTTCCAGACTTCAGATGTTTCCAATCTGGCCTGTATATATTCCCAGGCAAGGCTCTCAACTCTCTTGCAGTGAAGAAAGGGAATTGTTGGGATAAGTATCTATGCTATATAGAGGTCCCTGTGCTGCACATGTATATGTTGCATATGGTCTCCAATAAGCATCACCTTTTGAAATGAAAAGCTTGTGCACTCTTGATTTACTTAAACTTATTTTTAGGCTGATTGTAAGGGTGGAATCCTCTCTCATTCAAAGAAAATATTTCTGTCAATTAAATTTACATAAATCTGAGTACTGAGAACACTTACATATAAATGCTTTAAAAAATATATGGAAAAATTGGAAGATATTATTTAATAAGCTAATGGTCCTATTAAGAAGAAAATACAACTCATAGTAGTTTCTTTTTCACTCTTTATCAGAACCAAAATGGTCACAGAAAATAAACAAGTGTGCTCCTAAGTCACAAGGGTACCTGCTAATATTTTTTCATCACAAATGAAAATTGGTCTTTGCTGGGTAATCTTAAAGGAATTTAAAGATTATTTAAGATTACTTTAAGGTACTTAAAGGAATAAATCTGGTGGCTCTGTCAGCTAAAGACTGTAGCATTAATAATAATGTTTGTACTTAATCATTGAGCTGAAAGACCTTCAGACCTGATTTCCTGTATCAAAGGATCAGCATAAATAACAGTAAACATCTTAAGGGGTCACTGTATTGACCATACAGGAAAATGCAACAAAATCCAAAATCCACAAAACAGTGATAACTATCGGGCCAGCTAAAAACTATAAAATAGATCATGCAAGCTTTCAAAGCTTCATTGGCTTCCTCGTCAGGCAAAGATGTTAAGAAATGATATAGGAGTAGAAAAGTGACTCTGTTAGAATCACAGCCTACATTTTATCTCAGAGGTTACTCCTGTTGTGAGTTAAGATGGTCTAGAGCAGGAGTGTCAAACTCAATTTCATCTAGGGCCACATCAGCATTACGGTTGCCCTCATACGGTTGTATCTCTAAGACTATATGAATGTATCTACTATGATAAATCATATTAAATAATTGCCTCTGCATTTGATTATTACCGGTTTTAGTAATAACCAGTGCTGATACTAGAAGTCTAGGAAAAATAACGGCAAGCAGATATTCAAGTGTATAACTATTGTACAATTTATTGAAAAATGAGTTTTGAAAACAGAAAGGTATTTTTTTTAATGATCAGACAAGTATTACCAAGCACTGTTTATTAGATGAACTTTAACTTTTTGATCCCAGTTGAGTCTCTCTCTGTGTCTCTTTCTGCCCCGCAGATCCTCTCTGTACCTGGTGAGCCCGATCCCCATATTGTGAGCCCCCAGCTACTGGTAGTCTGAACAGGGGCCCAGCAGCCAGCACTTGTGATCTGCTTCTACTTCTGACTGCTCCTCTGTCCAACTCTTGCAAGCCATGTGGAACATTGCCATGGTTACCTGTGGCAACGATCTGATGGCGAGACTTGGACAGAGGAGCAGTCAGAAGTAGAAGTAGATCATGAGTGATGGCTGCTGGGCCCCTCTTCAGAACACCAGCAGCCAGGGGCCCGCAATGTGGGGATCAGGCTCGCCAGGCGGGGGGAGTGCTGCAGCTGCAGGAGAGATGCGAGGGCCACATGAGATTGCCTGGTGGGCCAGATTTGGCTCAAAGGCCTTGTGTTTGACACATGTGGTCTAGAGGCTACTTCTTTTCTTGGCCATGTGAGGACTGGGGACAAAGGACAATAAACAACAGACACTGACATTTCAAAATCATTAGCAGCAACAAAATAACTTCCACTGGGATCTTGACTGTCTCTGTGTGAGGCTGACTGCTCTGTTCTTGGGCAGCAAACACTGAAAAATAGTGTGAATTTAGAAGGGGAAGAATTACAAGAGTATCTAAGGCAGACTTCCTCATTCTGGTAGAGGTGGTTCACAGTTTCCATGTCAGTGGAGTAGTTGATCTGCTGCACATTTCAATTTGAGAGTTTAAGTGAGCCACCCAAAGTGCTGAACCTTATCCCCCATATAAGTTTAGCACCCTGGATTGCTCCTTTAAAGTTCAGAGAAAAATCTAGAGAGGATTCTCCACTGCACTGACAGAGATGCCACCAGCTGCTACTGCACTGTTGTGGCCTCCATATATTTTAGAGTATAAGCAGAGCCAGCTGAAGACAATTTTGCTGCCAAGGTAAGAAATAAATTGGTTAAATCTTGTTTTCCAGCAGAGCCCTCCACTGCCCTTGAGGACAGCAAGCTTGTTAAGGCGTTTAGATCAGGCTATATGGCATACCCATATCTGTTCTCAGTATCAGAGTAAATGGCTAGGGAATTCAGGATGAATGGATGGGGGGGTGCCATTTCTGCTCTCCAGCACCCGCTACCTTGGGTGGCTGTGTCACTCTGCCTAAGGGTAATGTGAGTCATGACTAGAACATGGAAAAGGGTTGGTGAGGACTACAGTTTCTAGATTTCATTGGCCAACATGGCCAAGAGAGCTGGGATCCACCCACACTGCACAAATATAGTGCTATATTCCACTTCAAATGCTATGGCTGCATCCTATGGAACGCTGGGGTCTGTAGTCTCGTGGGTGCCTGGGCCTCTATACCCTTCTTTAAATTGCAATTCATGGGATGTTGCCATGGCAAGTAAAGTGGAATACAATACTCTATGCAGTGTGAATGAGCCCATGAAAATTTCTTCGAGTCATAATCCCAAAAAGTAATTTCTCCAACCTCTGGCCCTGGCAGTAATTCCCATATTCTTATCCATTAGCCATGCTGACTGGGTCTGATGTAAGTTGGAAACATCTGGATGGGAACTAGATCTGTGGCCACTTGAAATCACCATACATGTTGAAATACACATTGGGGTAGTGCTACTGCAGTTTAGGCCTACCTGGTGATGGCACCCGATATCACTTTGGTATCATAATTCGGCCTTACCATACCACCCTTTTCCACATGTTTGTGAGGCTCCCGGAAAAGCATGAAACTGCTGAAATATTCTCAAACAATACAGGCATGCCAGAAATAGCCAGATCGCAGCTTCAGGGACCTCCCTGGCAAACACCATATTATGTATGCGCGCTACCTACAAAAGGCTCCCTGCCCTGAGCAGGCAACTTGACAAAGGCTGAACCATCCACTGTCAAGTGTTGTGCATTTACATACTGGCTACACCATTGTTAATTCGGCTCTGATTTCATCATGCTAAATTTTGATATTGTCTTGCACCCAAAACTCATTGTTGTCCCTGACTAAGGTATAGCCTGCGGTCACACTTCTCCCTATAAAAGCACCTGATTCCAAGACCTTCCTCGGATTGCTCCTGAGTTCCAGACCGCCTTGCTGCCGCATTGCTTGGTGAGCTTCCCCTCAGCTCCACAGGCTGAGCCACACTGAACCCCAGCATCGCTCTCTATCTTCTTCCAGGCTTCAGGAACAGGTTTCGTATCACTTGAACCAACTATCCCTCTGAAAATCCCGCTATCTTACTCACACCTTTATTTTCCGTAGTTATCTGTGTGCTTGTGTTGCTTACATTGTGTGCCTGTATTTAATAAAGATCATTCATTGCTTTCAAACCAGTCTGCTTCTTGACTTGGCCTGACCCCGTAGACACTGGGTTACAAGATCCTGCTAAGTTACCCTGCCTCTCGTAACGCTAAAGCAGTGCTCTGAGCTTATTTTCCCCACCTATAGTTGAGCACATTTTGGAGTCCCTCTCGGGACCCCCAGTAAACAGGGTAACAGTAGTCTGCTAATAACCTCCAAAAACTACCAGCATAGATATGGATTTCTTTTGTTGTGCAGTTTGCACACAGACCGTAGTTTACATTCCTGTAGGATTTTTTCTCTTCCCTCATTCTTCAGTGTTCTATTGTTAAGATGATCTTGAGAATTTCGTAGGACCTTCCTACAAAAGAATTAATGCAACACTGTAGTTGCACAACTGTCTGTTTAATGTTTGCTTCTTACTTGCACAAAAACTTACATCTCACCTAATGGGAACTTACACATCACTGGAAGAGGCTAACAACAAGTAAGGCCAGTAATGAAATATGACAAAGGTGTACTTGCCTTGCAGATGCTTCGCAACAAGAGACGATATCAGCCACCTTCCTGCCTTGCTCACAGACATGTTTGCTGTTGCTGATGCACCTCCAACAAGGTTGACAGTTGAAACTTTGTACTGATTTTGCTCCAGAGTTTGTCCATTAAAATGGATGGAGAAGACCTCAGGTCCAGAACTCATCCCTATCAAATGCCAGCTAATATGATCATAAGCGCAGGCCTGTACATCTGCAACAAAAAGAAGCATCACAGAAAGTGTGTGGTTTTTAAAATCACCTTCAAGTTGGACCAAGGTAAACAGTATAAGCTCAGGTTGTACCTGGCAGTGTTCCATTTGCATAGCCATTAACTGTGTACATAAGGGAGGTTGCTCTTTGCCAACTTTTGCTTTCATCAAACACAGCAAACATCAGCACATACTCCTTGTTAAATTGTTTCTGCTTTCCATCTTCATTCAGGCTTCCTAGAAGGAAAAAAGTGGGAGAACCCCCCAGACAATAAAAGACACACTCATATACAACAGAAAAAAATCAATAAGACTTGGGGATTAAAGGCTTCCAATAAACAGTTCAGTTGGGTAATGTATTTTAGATGTCCACCATCTGGACATCTGGAGAAGTTACTCCTTTGAGACTAAAACTCACAGGATCTGCACATATAGCCATTCTGTCAGTGGGTCTCTTCTAAGCTGAAGTTCTAGGAAGATTTTCCCCGAATATGTTTATTAATTTGTAATATTTATCTCCTGATCACCCAAAGAGTTCCAATGGGACACATGCAAATGAGTCATCTAGATTCTGCTCAGGCCCAGATCTGCTGTCCTTCAGAAATGAGGCTAGATCAGGCACCTGCATGTGTGGGTTATGTGCCTTCAAGTTGTTTACAACTCTTGGTGACCCTAAGGCAGTGGTTCTCAACCTGTGGGTCCCCAGATGTTCGTGGACTTCAGCTCCCAGAAGCCCCAGCCACTATGGTCAATGCTCAGGGCTTCTGGGAGCTGAAGTCCACGAACATCTGGGGACCCACAGGTTGAGAACCACTGCCCTAAGGCAAACCTATCAGGGATTTTCTCAGCAATATTTCTTCAGAGATAGGTTAGCTATTGCTTTCCTCTAAAGCTGAGAGAGTGATTTGCCCGAGATCACTCAGTGGGTCTCCGTGATGGAGCAGGGATTTGAACTTAGGTCTCCTAAAGCCTTAGTCTGACACTCAAACCACTATACTGCATTGGCTGTCCCATGCACCTACAGGGACCTTATGCAGACTAAAGGCCTTTCCGCACTACACTGTTATAGTGCTATTATTCCACTTTCAACATCCTATGGAATCCTGGGGTTTGCCGTTTAGGAAGGGGCATTTAGAATTCTCAATCAGAGGGCTCTTTGGTCTCAGTAAACTACAAACCCCAGAATTCCACAGGATGTTGAAAGTGGAATAATAGCATTAGGGAAGAAAGGGCCTAATATTAATAACAGCCATGGGCAAAGTGAAGTCCTGGGGCACATCTAGCTTTCCAATACTATTTTTTTGGCTATTGATGCCACCAAACTGCCCTTTTTTGGCCCAAAGAAGCATTAATTGCCTCTCCTTGGAAGTCTCCCTTTAAATAGATTGACTCCTAATTACTGTTTTATTTTTTAAAAAATTCAAAAGCATTTCTACCCACTTCTGTTTTTGGGGTGGTGGTTTTGCATTGTGTGGCTCAGATACTACATTGTTTCAGTACAGAGTAAGGATCAGCTGACAGAGTTACATTACACAACCTCCATACTGGCTATTTTCGTTTATATCCTGCTTTTCTCCCCAAAATGAGACTCCAGGCAGCTAACAACATATTTAAAATAATACAACTTAAAACTATACAGAGGCATGAATAAAAGTATAAATATAAGAGTCATTTAAATAGTGATCATTTATGAAGAGCCAGCAAGGTCTAGTGGTTTGAGCATCAGACTATGACTTTGGGGATTAGGATCCGATTCACTGCTTGGCCATGGAAATCCACTGGGGGACCTTGAAAATGTCACACACTCTCAATCCCACTCAGTGGAAGATTCTGCCATTGTGTAATGCCATTGTATAATGGCAAAAAAATGGTAATGGTGTAAGATGACACATTATGTTTCTTCAGAATAAGTTGCTTTGTCTAAGAAAATGAGGAGCCGTGGCAAATAGAAGATTACAAACTAGGATATAAGCAAGGGTAGAAGTTTAGCATGTTACAGGTAAGTCATAGTAAATACCAAGTTCAGTTTCTTCAACTTAAAAGTATTTTATTACCTTCTTTACATATCAGCAAGGCACCAATGAGGCCCGAATTAAAATCTTGCACCATGTTCACATGTGAGTAGTAGGTATATGTGAGACAAGGGGGATCAGCCTCTTTAGGTCCAGTTTTTGCAGTGACCTCCCATATGTACTTGTGCAGATGGCCAGGAGGGACCTCATTATCCACTCTTTCTTTTGGTGATGTCCTGTCAAAGCCTTCAGTGGCAGCGAAGAGAGAAAACCATGAGGAACTGCCATTTTGTTAATAAACAAATTTCACATGGAAATCAATGTTGCTTTTATAACACAGCCCTCCACTAATATTTGATATTGATAAATACTAAGACTTAACTCTGTTTTCAGATTTTTCATTACTGTTACAGGATTCTTGTTGCTATAATGGTTTTGAATTTTTTTCCCCTTGAAGATACTTGAAAGAGCCTAACATTTCCCATTCTCACATATAAGAAGCATGCCATTTAAGCTAACAATATGCTGGTCACTGTGTTGAAGTCCCATATAGTAGAGTGACAAAACAATCTAAACAACGAACTGCATAAAACTAAAGCAAAATATATTTCTGCTTCAAGGAAGTGCCTGTTCTTGCATTTGCACGTCACTTAAGTATATCCACTTTTCCTGTTCTTCTAAGAGCCTGTGGTTATCTCAAAGCCAAGGTACACTTTAGGGTTATAGTTCCACAAGTAGCAGCTTTAGCTAAGGAAGCCATTGATGATGCCGAGTGAATAGAATGCACATTCAGTCATTTCAGAGATCCTGGAGGGAGGTAACTGTCCATCCCCATGTACTACTTGCAGCATTTTACTTAAGAAAGGAGAGAAACATTGGTATATTTAAACAACAAAGTCTTTAAAGAAAACTAAAAAAATTATAGCATGAGCAATATTACATGAAGGATCACAGCAGAGTTCATGTGTTGTGCACATGCAAGTAAGTGCACACATGTCTGCAGTCTTAATCAAAGGAACACATTTCTGAAAACCTTCTCTGGCTGATACAACTGTATTTAGCTGTCCTGCACCGCCTCCTAAACAAGCAGGCAAACTATCATTATTTCTTCTTCTTCTTCTTCTTCTGTTTAAAAATACTTTATGGGACAATTTTAGTTTCAAAATAGACCTCACTGCATAATAAGAAGAGCATTAGAGATACATTCAGCAGTTTTTACTACCTAATTAAAAAGCCATCCCAAAATTTTCACTGAAGGCAAACCAGAGATAGGTGCCTAAAAACAAGAACTGTTATCTGATAGGTAAACAGCAGATATGTACTGTATTATCTGAGCTTTCATCATCTTTTCCTGCTGTTTGGTCCATGGGAAATTCTACATTCCTATAAGCACTTAAAAGAAAACCATTTAGTCCATTCAAATGTCAAATAAACAGTATGTGTGTGGGGAAAAGACTAAGGGGCAAGCATTCAGTTGCAACGGACCCTAGGTTCAGATAAGATTGAAAGTCCACAGCAGAATCACCATGGTTTCCCTGATTCTTATCTGATCAACTTTTTTCCTGCTAAACTTCAGTGCTAATTTTGCTGTTGGAGTTGCCAACCAACCCCCCTCCCATCACAAAAAGATAAAAATCCGCTGTTTAAAATTGCTGAACCTACAAAATAAAATTTTGGATCAACTGCCAGCATTTCCATTTAGTGCACAAAGTTTCACCAACGTAGCCAACTCACGAATACTAAAACCCAACACGTTACTCTAAATATATCACTTTCCTTTGGCCCGCAGTTGCTGCAGGGTAAATTACTGAAAAAGAAAGTTGGCAATGTATGTATATGCATCCCCATAAATTAGTTTAACCCTTTGCTTGCCTCACACATCTCAGTTCCATAACCGACCAAAGTACACAGCTCTGTCAAGGCTGCAAGCCTTTCAAGATCTGTCTCTACATTTGTGGAATGATCTTCCTTTGGATTCCAGCTGGAGGAAGATCTCACCCATTTTTGTAAACAGTTGAAGACCTTCCTCTTTGATTCACTATTTTAAGCCATTGAGTTGTGTTTAAGGTGCCAAGACAGGTAGCAACTGGTGGGGTGTTGGAGATTTCATTCCATGTACTGTTATGGTGTTACATTTTATTGTCTTTGTCCCTGATTGTATATGTCGATGTTATGCCCTTTGGTGAAAAGGTCGTTATGAATAAACACACTATGGAAGTTGCGATGTCCTTCGTTAGAGGAAGGTATGAATTGTATATGAGCTGATTCACAGACTTGCCAGGATGTGGGTTCTTTACAGTGTTTGTGGGAAGTGCTGAAACTGTGCAAAGGCAGTTATGTTGAGATGGTTCTTCACTGAGAATTCCAGTCATGTAACCAAGGTGATCGTGATTATCCCTGAAGGTGTGAAATAAAGTTGCTCAATGTTGTGGTAATCTCCAAAGCGTGTAAGATTGCTCACAATGAAGCAATAATGAAATGATTTCAACATTCACCCCAAATACTAATTCATATCATCAAACCTAGAAGATGACATGACTCACTTTTATCTCCATGCCTGTACTTTGCACTGGGCTAAGTGCTTCTTCTTGAAGCACGTAGGTCAAAACAGGCCTCCAGCACTATACCAAACTCTTTTGGAGGTCTGTTAGAGATCATATCCATATCACAAACGCTGCTACAAAATTAGTATGCTTTTGATGTACTAGTACGTGAGGTGAGAGTTTGAATCAGTGTTCAAAACAGAGGAAGAAGGTTGATGGCCTTAATGAAAGTCAGAAGCTATAATGTCTGGTTACAGAAGTCTGATACCCATCAGTGTTAGCATTTCTAATTCTCATAAGATAAAATGCCTGCCTTTTAAAGCATTTTCCTCAGCAGGGACAATTCGGTTGCTGCAACAGGAAATTGCACCATGATACTTTAAATGCTAGACTTTTTTGAAAATAAACAAAGAGAGCTGTTTTCCTTCAGGGCTTATGTTTGCTCTCAGTTTTGAGGGTTTCAGTACTGCTAGGCACAGAATTTATATTGGTTCTGCTTTTTGCATTTTTTCAGAATTAACGTTTTGCCTAACATAAGCATGTTTTCTGGTTCTGGGTGTTTCAGTAATGTGGAATACCTTTCATTCTATCCTCACAATCACTCCTGTGGATATGAGGCATTTTTATCCCTTGAAATATATTTCAGTTCCAAAGGAAGTCAGATAATATCTCAGGATTCACTAAATGGAAATTTTTTTCATCTCTGCAGATGAGCTACAGCAGATGAACTATGGCATGTAGTTGAGTCTACTTGTGTTGAGTGACAATAGCTTGCAATGCTAACTCTGCACTCTTTTGTTCATTTTAAGCCTAGACTTGAATATCTCCCCAAAAAAAGAAAAAAAAGGCAGCAGTATCCATTTCTTTAAATGTGTTGTATCCCATTCTCTCACACAACAATCTGAGGCCTTTTCATATTATATTTCTGAACTTGAGCATGGCTTAGAAAACAACCAAGCACAACCTGAAAACAGAGTAGGCCTTTTAGTCAACACTGTTACAAGAACACAGATGCAGGAAACAGACACGCAACTGTTTTTAGTCTCACGTATAAAATTACCTCTAGATCAACTGAGAGGCATTGAGTGAACAAATTATCAAGCAATGTAATTATAGCACTTACCCTCTGACTGTTTGTGGTAGACTGTGCTTTGTGGATGGATGCTCAATGGTTTATTAGCCAGGTTCTTAAAATGAATGATGAGTGTGTCTCCCACTTCAGCACGTAGTGTTGGCCCCATCAGTCCTAGCCCCCCCAACAAATAAAAAGGTAAATAAACAATTAGGAGAAAAGTACTGTATACCAAATAGCACTTTGGGAAGAAGGAGATCTGCTTTCTCTTCACTGAAAACTGGATTATAACAAACTTAAGACAGAGCATAGAGGGAAAATGCTGCACAGAAACAAAGAGGAAATACCTATGGCTAATAGGATACTCCACCATTCCTTAGAGCAAGTGTGAGGTGGGCTACATGCAGCTCCCAGGGCCCTTCAGGGGTCAAAACATTTTTCAAAATGTATTTATTTATTTGTCCTCAAATGCCCTCGATTAACTTACATGGCATTTCACCACAGTTGCCTCTCCAGAAGAGGCTTTGTCCCTGCAATTGATTAATTATATTTGGTATTTATTAATCTTAATACAAACATACAAACCAGCTAATTCACAGCTATGGAAAAAAAGGAACAAAACAAAAAGGAGCAAACTATACATAAACAATATACATTGTAAACCTAACCGAAACTAGACTGAATTGAACTAAGACTAAGGCCATTTCTATACATAAACAATATACATTGTAAACCTAACTGAAACTAGACTGAATTGAACTAAGACTAAGGCCATTTCCGCACTAGACTGTATAGTGCTATTGTTCCACTTTCAACATCCTATGGAATCCTGGGGTTTGCAGTTTAGGGAGGGGCCTCAAAGGATGTTGAAAGTGGAAACAGCCAATGACACACAGGCAAAACCCATTTCTGACAGACTTTCCTAGAAAGTTACCACAACTTGGAGGAATGTTTTTTTTTCTTGCCACAGCAAAACAATGCAACTTTATCAATTCTGCAGCGCCTTAAAAGCTGCACAGTTGGAATACAGTGCAACTCTCCAAAGTAAAGTTATGCATCTATACTTATTAAAACTGCACAAATTTTGTAAGCATCAGAATGGTTCAACACTGAAAAGAGAAGACAGGAGAACACTTCTTGAAGCTGCACGTCTTAACTGTGAGAACTACAACTATTTTTTCTTCTAATTCATTTCATTCCCGCCAACGCTGTGCCTCACCTGTTGCTTCACTTTTTTTGTTTTACAGGGGGGTTCCTAAACAGAATCTCTGCATATATGATGGAAGCACTGTATATCCCTTTTGCTTTGTCCAGTACAGCTTTTCTTACATTTTTATTAGGAAACACTAGAAATTGGACCTAAGGCCTTCTGCCTGCAAACAACACATGCTGTCATTAGCTTTACAGTCTTTCTCATAAAAGGAGATTGCTTTGGTTCAACCTGGGAACTTCTCTGTAGAAAGCATATGCTGCTTTACAGTGCTCTGTTTCCTTCTCAGTACTTTTAGCATGAGAAAAAAGGACATACTTAATGTAATGTTTGAAACATGCAACAAATCTCTTTCAGGGTAGTATGGCTGTCTTTTTTTCCTGAGCACACCTAGTTGGCTGTCCAAAATCTCAAGCAATACCAGTTCTGCATATTCTGAAATCATGAATTAGAACCACAAAAGTCAAAAGCAGGATTACTGATCACATGGAAAAAAGCCTTCTGTGTAAACAGATTGCTTCCAAGAAACTGAATCGCATGAAACTGTAAATTGTGTGAGACATTAATTACAATTTTTACTGCTAACTAACTAATTAATTGATTATATCCTGCCATTCAAACACTCGCTCCTTAACTCAGCATCCCAGTGTAATGAGTTGGTTCTTGCACAGCACAACCACCTGCTTCTTTACAAGCACATTCTTTTCATAAAATTTGCGGGAGATTGTACGTACAGGAAATTCTGGAACAATATAGAAGTGAAAAGAGGAAGCCATAATCCTATTTGTTTGGCAATACACAAAATAACCTTCAAAACGATAACACACAGAACAACAACAAGATACAGCCTTTGTACATTTTGGTTAGCCATGTTTCCGTGCATACAGTATTACGACACAGACAACTTGTCCAAGTCATTAATCACCTTCCAATAAGCTATGTTGCCAAAGTGCCCTAATTTTGGTATCTGTGATACTGATAATGGAAAATATCCAGTTACCAGTGCTTTTCTAAAAACAGAGTAACTTCAAAAGTCACTACTGATTTAAAACATTTCATGTCAGATGTTTAAAAGGTGTTCAGTTCTCAGCTGGTTTTCATCACACGTTATTAACATACATTTTATATACTACATATTGGTAACCCTAAAGCTAAAGGATCCTTCCCTCTGCACTGGGTGTTGGTCTCTGTAGAGATGAATGGTGGCCAAACAGTTCTGGAAATATCTCTTTCTCATGATGTGTGAAGTGGTCCCAAGACCTCTGAAATGAACAGCTAGTGCTGAGTAGCTGGGCTAATGTTACCCACAAGATAAACACTGTCCTCTTGGGTATTATAGAATCAATTTATAAAGATTCACCACTTTCACTGTCAATCCACCACCCTGAAAGAAAGCAGTGCAGGCTACCTGAATATCCTCCAACATTTCACAGATGAAAACAAGGACACATGTGGCTAGGCAACATCAGTTTGTAGTCAAGATGGCAAGTATTATTAGTGAGGATGAACACACAAGCTAGGAGAGCCTGTTGCAGTTTAATTTTGCCTGAGCCCACTGGGGAAGGCAAAAACTCACCCCTTCCTCTCCCCCTTGCTGAGTTGAGCGCACACTGTCTTTGCACTTTGAATTCAATTTGCAGTAACTGAAGTAAACTGAGCATGAAGAGGGAAAATGGAGGAAGAGGAAAGAGAAATTGGAACATTTTAAAAGCAGCTGAAAAAGTAGCAAGACAAAGGATTCATCAGAATAATCCCTGCCAGATTGGGACAGTTGGAGGGTGTAACTTTTTTGGTCTGACCTCTGTCCTTTACCTTTCTTGCCAGCTTATTTTCTCTTGTACATCTGGTCTTCTAATATTTTCGGGTCGGGCCCTATGATTCATTTGAACTCTGAACAATGCCTGACTAAACGCCCTGGAGGCACCAGATCCCATCTGATCTTGGAAACTATGTGGGTTCAGCTGTGCTTAGTACTTTGAAGAGAGACTGCTAATGAATACCAAGTACTATAGGCAATATTTCAGAGGAAGGAACTTGCAAAACCACCTCTGAGTATTCCTTGCCTTAAAAAACACTGTGAAATTCATTGGGTTGCCATAAGTCAACAGGCATCTTGAAGATACATACACACACAATGCCTGATAGCACAGCACTGTGGATTGACACAAACATTCCTACAATATAATTTTGGAAATTTTCTCTCCCTCTATCTGCATGTGAATGTACCAAATAATCAGGATAGTGACACAATAAACATGATGTTGTTTGGGCTCATAAGAACAGAGAGATTACACTATGAAAATTATGTCAGCAATGTCTGAATATATTGTTGTGCTTACCTGACAGAGCGTTTCTTGGCTTTTCTTTTTTGAAATCTGGTTCATATTCTGCATAGATAATTTTCTCAAACAAGGAATCTGAATCTGACAATCTAAAATGAAAAGGTCTTAGTTTAAACTTATTGTACAAAACATACACCAGGGAGAAACAGAAATCTAAACAGTGCATGTTAAGCACAGTTGCAGAAACGTATGTGTTCCTTATGTTTTGTAGTGTTCCTATGCTGAAATATCTGATTCATGTCATCTCGTATTGTGAGACAGGTAAAGAAAGGATGGAAATGGGATCGTTTTTTGTGGCATCCTGTTTCTAGAGTTTGTTCTCCTGAGAGATAACACCTGTTGCCTTCCTTCTTTCTCTACTCCAGATGAAAACGAGGCCTTTCAAGTGTCTGATGGAATTTCATGCTGGTTTTTTATCTGATAGTACTGCTCTGTTGCATTTTGTTTAATAACTTGGATTTTTCTTTCAAATTGTAATTATTATTACCTTATAATGCTCTGGAAACATTATCAAAAGTGATCTATAAGCAGTTATTTTGGTATAAGTTGCATGATTTGTCAATATTCTCTTTCAGCTACATGTCAGTGTACCTCTGTATAGCCTTGTGGGTGAGAAAATTCTAGAGAAAAGTCTGTACTTGCTAGTTGAGTTTAGAAACGGAAGAAGAGCTGGAACTGGCAAAGAGCTCCAAGTTGCCAGGGCTAAGGAGTGGACCTTTTTCAACCTGAGTGAAGAAGTGGTATTTCACTTGCACATTTAAGAGGGAACAAAATTCTTTGTGGTGTAATTTCCATTTTGTATTTGCATTTGTTTTTTTTTTTAATTTAGGGCTTTAAGATTGTATCCAAATAATGTATTACTACAGAGTAACAGAGGCAGAAGAGTCCTGCAATCAAATCCTCACTGGCACTTCATTGGATGCATGGAAAATTTGGGACAGCACATATCTGTCAAATCTAATACATACATTTTTGTATTGTTGGTTAAATATATACATTGGGATTTAAACTGTGATTGTGGTTGCAATATTCAATTACAGTTGTCCCCACAGAACCCAGAAAGAGGTATATCAGGACTAGAATGAATAGAAGCAAACTCCTGATTGTATTCAAAAGGAGAAATACATGGAGAATTATTGGAGTCTGTTTATTAACCTATCATTTATCAAGCTGAATGTGCAACGCTGTTTTAAAGCAGTCCTCTCCCATCAAGCTGCCACATTGCCTGATATTGGAATATGCACTGAAGCAATTAGTTAGCCATTTCTGGGCTCCTAAAGGACAACCTAACAATACGCATTATTAGAGGGCTTCTTCTCCATGTGTGTCCCCCTGCCATAAAGTCAATGTTGAAGAGCTGGCTTTGTATGGCCACGCTTGAGACAGAAAAGTTGGTAGGTAAATCAAATAGGATCTTTATTTCTCAGGAATAGGCCTTTCACTTTCAATATTTTTTTTAAATGTTAACCCCTTTCTAAGATCAGTTCACCTTCCCCGTCTTCCTACTACTTTTTTAAATTAACATTTTCCATTAAGAAACCACTAAAAACACTACAAATGCATGAAAGGATGCATAAAAGAAAAACAAAATATGAAAGTATGAATTAAAAATTAAAGAATAAAAGAAAGAAAAAGAGAAAAAAGAAAAGAAACAAACAAAAGAATCAGCTTCCCACCTTTGGATGGATTTATAGCTTACTGATTGAGTCAAACCTCTCTTAAAAGAATATCCAGAATTTCTCCTCTCCCAGTTCATTCTTTTGAAAAGAAAAAAAAAGTATGAACTTTTTGTTTGCCAAAAGTTAACATATTTAGAGTATCTGGCCTCTCCGTTAGCAGCACTATCTAGCCTGGATACAACCTCAGCCTGTTCAGTATTATCCATGTCAACATTGCCCCAAAACATCATTTCAGTGCTGAGACTGTAGCTTCTGCCTTTCTGGGTAATATTATCACACGTTGATGATTGTCAGCAAATCTGGACAATTCTACTCTTAAACTTCATGTAGATGTCAAAACAAAAATAGATGATTCCTCCCCTCATGGGGCACTTCTCTTGACAGGGCCAAAGTGTCTGAATTTGTTGTGCACACTGATGATAGTTCTTTGAATATTCTTCACAGAGACCCAGAACCACTCAAGTGCACCTGGCAAGTATGGGAGCTCCTTAGTATACATGGAATTCTGGATCAAGATACAACTTCTACAGGACAAATTATAATGGCTAAGTGAACTGCCTAAGTTTAAAATTATGCAAGCATAGGTACACTACAGTATTGGATCACACAAACAATTGTACAACAGCCAATGCTGCTGTGCATTTTCCCATTGTTCAAAAGTCACACCAACTCTGCACTCTGCGCTACAATGTTTACCAGATCACCACAGTTGGTGCTCCTAGGCTTGCACATTGGCTTATGTTGTTGTCACAATAGGTTAACACTCTTGCACAACCTCTAAAAAAATTGCAACTGACTGCATGACAGCATTTATACCAGTGTAAGTCTACAATGGGATTTAGGCAGAATATGAAGCTGAGCCTGACAAGCTCCAAATATTTATGGATAGTGAAGACTAAATACATTAAGGTCTTAAACAATCAGAAGAGATTCAGGATAAATGCTAAGGAGACCATCAGAACTGTAAGAGCAGTTCTACATTAAAACGTCTAGAAAGCTTGCAAAACATTCTTTGGAGGATTAGAAATTTAAAAAATCAAAATAGCCATGCTGGCCCAAGAGAAACAAACAAAATCCTTTGTCTGGCAAGATCCCACTGAGTACTTGGAGATGCATCTCACTTCTTCTCTATGGATTTTTCCTGTAGATTTCCCCCATGGGTGTTATCTAGCATTTGCCTCTAATACATTTATTGGGACCAGTCAAAATAACATAACAATGTCCAAGCCTTCATGTCCTCCAGGATGCTTATCAAGATAGTTGTAAAAGGAAAGGGCAGAAAAGAGAGAGCTACTTCCGAAGTTAGACCTGAAGCTAAGTTCAGTCCCGAGATCGAGACTGCAGACTAAAGGAATTTACAGCTGCAGAGATATCAGCTTACAGCAAGTAGGACAAACATTTACTTTTACTTTAGCTCTCCTGAACTGGCACAGGGCAGAAATACAGAGAAACATGACAGTCTTTATGTAGGCAAAGCTAGAGATTAAATGCTAGGTGGTATACTCAGTTAAAAAAAACTGTTTTGGAGCCAATATGCATTGCCTAATAGAACCAAAATGGGAAGAAGCCTCAGTTTGAAGATGTCTTAAAACTTTTCACAAAAGGTCCTAAAAAGCACTTAAGGCCTCCTTCTCACCATTTGTCAGCATGTGTTTTGTAAACGTGGACAAGTAAATGAAAAGATATTTCCACCAATGTAGCTATTATATTTGCATTTATAAGCCACTCTATGGATGAAAGCAGATGTGTTTGCCACCAAATCCAGCAGCTTCATTCCTCCTCCCACTCCTCCTCTACTTTCTCTCCTGAGTAGGGTGGCATACAAAATATCTCCATCTCTTGGCCACATCATATGCAGCTACTCATAGAAGAGGCAAGGTAAGAGACTGAGGACTAGAGACAACGCACATTTTGTAATACTACACATTGAAGATTCAAAAGCAGAACACTAGTACAGTATGAAAACAGCTATGCCTACCCCACCAACCACATCCTTGGGTTTTCACCATTTCATATTGATGGGTGTGTAGATCTGTTCCTAGAATATAGAGCTGGAATGCCTCCCACTACTTTGTTGTCATGTGCTCTCAGGTTGACTTCAGCTTGTGGTGACCCTGCCCTATAATTTTCTTGGCAAATAATTTATCCAAAGGAGGCTTGCCATTGCCTTCCTCTAAGGCTGAGAAAGTGTGACTTGATCAGTGTCACCCAACAGGTTTCTATGGCTGAGCAGTGATTCAAACCCTAGGCTCCTGGAGTCCTCATCCAACACTCAAATCACTATACCACACTGGCTCCTACCCCTACTACTGCAATGTATTTATTACCACTGTGTTATGCACAGCCCAGATCACAGAAAGAATGCTGTGCCTGCCCTGGAGTATAGAAATTGAGCTCAGAGAAACAAGGACAGTGAAATTTGAGTTCAGAACAGATTATGTTTAAAAAATTGCATGAGAGGCAGGACTTAACAAGAAGAGAGGAAATGTACTCTTAAGATTAATGAATACAATGTCAGCAGGATTTTTTTTTTGTAAGAAGGCTATATAGTGGACCCTCAACTTTTGCAAATATCTCTCCCTGCCCAAATGTGTGCTCCCTCTCCCATTCCTTTCCAGGGCTCCCCAACTCATTTACTTGCATTTTTCCTGGACATGCTGCTTTCCTTCCAGGTACCTGGGCAACCGGCAAGTGAATGGAAGGGGCAGCCATGTGTCTGGAGAAGGTGTGCGCCTCCCCACCCATTCACTTGCATTTCACCTAAGTGCGCTGCCTTCCAGGCACCCTGGAGATAGACAAGTAAATGGGAGGGGGCAGCGATGTGACCAGAGAAGGCGCATACATGCCTTCTGTGTGCACAGGGCTGTCCCCTGCCATTCACGTGCCTTTCGCCCAGATCTGTGGAAGAAAGACACGTGTGCCCGAGCAAAAGGCAGGGGAATAGGAAGGGAAGAATGTGGGGGAGGTAAGCGGCCACCTCACAAATAATCAAGTTTGTGAAGGTCAAACCCACAAATGTGGAAGGAGGACTATTTTTTCCTCTTTATCATATAGACATAGAATCAAGCAGAAGATACTTTCCCCAGCATACAGGAAAGGCTTCACCTCATTAATTACTGCAAGTCATACAATTTTTAGAGGCAGAAGAACCCTCCTAAGGGGGAAAAATAGCTAAACAGAAGAGAGATCCACATGAAACAAGGGGACAGGAACAGGCATGAATGGATGCAACAGTCAACAAGTATAAGCAGCAGGGAAGAGACAAGAAATCATCATCAACATCATCATCATCTTATTGTTATAGTAGTAGTTGTTGTTATCCCACCTTTCTCCCAAAGGAAGGAAGGAAGGAAACAAGGAAGGAAGCAAGGAAGCAACCATGCTAAAGGTGCAGTTTTAAAAATAAGGATTAGAATAATCCTTATAATCCTAGATAGACAGAAGACCAGTAAGGAGACTATAACAGTCCAGATGAGAAATAATCAGGGTAGTGGATGAGGTTTCAGCAAACAGTACAGGGATTAAAGGGCAAATGCTAGAGAGGCCAATCAGCAAACAAATTTTTTTTAAATGTTTTGGTAGCAGATTGGTTAGGAGAATAGCATGGCAGAAGCAAATAAAAAATGACCGTGATAATTGTAAAAACTGGCCAACAGTCTCATTAAGTATCAAAGGTTTTTTTTCTAGACTGTACTTTGTTTTTAATTAATTTAAAATGTATGTGTTCAAATCTTTTTATACAAAAATTTACAGTATCATTCACTTCACAGATTATCTCTACATTACTATAAGCGACAAGTATATTCAAAACAAAAACAGAGAAAACCAATACGTTTTACCTAAGATTTCTTTAAAAATAAACAGCTAAATATGAAATTTCCTATAACCTTCTTATAAAAATAGCTTTTTCCATCCCTTGTTGCATTTAAAATGTGTTTCCCATCCACATCCAGTAGCTATGTCAAAAGTGGTGCGCAAAGATAATACACACAGTGAAAAATTTAAAAAAATAAAGTAAATGACACAAATGGAAAACTTAATTAACAAAAGAAAGGAACAGCAGAGCAGAACAACACTCTTAACTGCTCAAGCTCTAGGTGTGGAAGAGTGGTTGCATATATAAGCATATAGTTTTGGCTTTATTTTTGACTCTTTGTCAAAAATAAAGTGTGTTTCTCACACTGAGGCTGTAGCAAAGTCATCTTGTTTTTCCTTTATAATATTGACAAAATCAGACCTTTTCTTTCTTCTTCTGCTGCTAAGACCTTAGTTTATACCTTGGTCGTTTTCACCTAGATTATTGAAATCTTCTTTTGACTGATCTTCTCTTATGCCACTTTGGTCATCTGGTTTCCATTCAATATTCTGCTTCTAAGATTATCTTTTTGGCCTGTCATTTGGATCACGTTATCCCACTTTTGATATCTCTTCACTGGTTAGCCATCTCTTCTAGGATTCATGCTTCTCTTCTTGTTTTAACTTCCAAAGCCCTACACAGCCTAACTCCCCATGTCTAACTCAACCCTTATTTCTTTTACCAGCCTGCTCAAGATCTGTGTTCTAGGAACTCTAGGCTTCTCACCCAACCAAGGGTTTCCTCTTCCGTGGCTTCATCCTTTTTCACTCACTGCTCCATAATCTTGAATTGCCTCCCTGAACGTTTGCAGACTGCAGACTTTTCCTTGTTATTTTTAAATCTCAGATAAAAACTCTTGCTTAGTTTTCCAAAGCTTGTGGAATTTTAGTTTAAAATTTAATAATATTTTGATTATATGTATTTGTCAGTTTGTTTTATTTTACAATTGTATTGCATAGTTTTATGTTTATATTATTCCTTTCTTCCGTGTGTGTGTGTGTGTGTGTGTGTGTGTGTGTGTGTGTGTGTTTTAGATTGTGCGCCTTGGACCCACTGTTTTTGGTTGTTTTACCTGTAAAGAACCATGTACTTTGATGGTGCTATATAAACCAGAATAGTAGTGGCAATCATCTTCCCTCTCCTCCTCACCATCAGACCTCCTTCTTACACATATAAGACTAGCACAACTAGAGAAAAGGGGACCAGTGTGGAGTAATTTAATGATGCTAAGCAGGAGAAAAGCAAATAGGAAATGGTAGAAGTCATACAAACACGTACATACTTTCTGTCTATCAGAATTAATAAAATAATATCAGGCAAAAAAAAAAGTTAAAATTGCTGCAATTTAAAAGCCAGAAGCCCAGTACTATAGGCATTAGCAAGTAGCCCACTGCATGCTTTCTCCTTTATATATCCATAACTTCGTCGCCTCCCCTTGATCCACCCCCACCTCAGCGTTTAATTACCTGGATGGCTCTTCAGGCAGTGAGCTATAGTTCCAGCTAGTAACCTGAGCTGCTATGTAGTGCTCTCTGATACGGTCTGCCAACACGTTGGAATTCTTCAGACTTGGCCAGCTAAAGCCCAGGAACATCAAGAGAAGATACTTGGAGAGAAAAGCCATGGTACAAGTTTCCACTGATGCTGATGTGCTGAGAGACACATGAGGTTTGGGCAGCTCTTGCTGCTGCAGCTTGCAAGTTCCCCACAGACTCCTTTGCTGCTGGTGTTGCAAGGGGTGGTGGCTTTAGTAATGCCTAGGTCATTGCTCTCCTCCTCCTGACAGGATCCAGGAAGAGATAAGCAGCTGCTGATTTGGGCTTGTTCTCCTCCCTCCTGCAGGGCCTTTTCTCTGTTGATGGCCAATGGCCAACAGCTGGGGAGGAGCTCCCACCCTACAGGACAGGCAGGTAGTTTAATTGCCCCAGGGAGCAGCAATTCACCTGTGGTTTTGTTTTGTTTTTGCCAGAAAAAAGGTCAGTCTGGGATGCGTCAAAGGCCACAAAAATATCCTTGAGGGCTATACCTCACCCTTCTCTAAACAGTGGCCTGACAACCAGAAGAGAATTTTGACTGTGCAATTGCTAAGTCAGATCATCGCTGCTAAACTTCAGAGTGAAACTTAAAAGGCCACCTAACACCATTCTGAGGGCCCAATTTATACAAGATATTAACAGACTGAAGGTTTGTCTTATCTGTGTGAAACCTCTTGATGATTGTTTGCCCTGTCAGAAGAGGTCTGAATATTTAGGCAGAAATATAAACTCTGAAGTAGTGTTCAGATGGCCAAAATACACATGTATGAGAGAACTAGACAACTTTCCAAAGAAATGACTGCTAGCAGCCATGATAAACAAATGTGACTCATACCCAGCTTGGAAAAGTTACCTTTTTTGAACTATAACTCTCATCACCCCCATTCAACTTTGGATAAGATAGCTGAGGAATTGTGGGAGTTGATGTCCAAAAAGGGTATGTCCAAAAAAAAAAAGTGAGTTTTCCAAGCCCTGCCTCATTATGATAGCATTTTATAATTGGATGATAGCTTGAAAAATAGTTAAATGACACAGGCAAGCCTTTTTGCTACCTGTAGCTTACCAAGGCTTGGGCTAGGGAGGGGGTATTGCTAATCTTGGCTCTTATCAATAAATATATCGAAAGGGAAATCATCAACATTTTCTAATAGAATAAAGTAATAGCTTAGTAAAAACAACAACTGCGCAATGCTTTCTAAGAGTGCCCAGAAAATCAATTGGAACCACCATGTGCCTGTTGAGCACATTCTGTTCTGGCCAAAGGGGAAAAAAAGATTATTTTATTTCCTCTCTACCATTTTGGCAAACAGAAGAAGTTAATATTTACCAGACACTTACAGTCTAGGCCTTTTGAAGGAATATACGTGGGACATGAATATTTGTCAGATTGCTTAGAATCATTGCTGCACGCATCTTTTCCCTTAGTAAAGAAACACACCACTATAACTTTTGTACTATGGCCTTGCAGTGCAATTGCCCTTTCTGGAAACCAGTGAAATGGCTTTTCTGATATCTGAATTGAAAACAGGAGAGACAATCATGCAAGAGCTGACATTTCAGTTAAAAAACGTTGTTCTGGAAAGAAGCTATTGCTACAAAAAGGAAGAAACATATGGTTTCTACTTCCATGTATCAGCAATGTTTAGTAACTCTACCAAACTGAAGAACAGTGAAAGTCACAGGTCATCTTCATATGGGACAAAACCTATCTCTTTCTTGCCTTTCAAAATATTGGCTACATGACTGAAAGGCATGATTTAAATCCCTAGAAATTAAAATAGATGCTTATTCTCAGGGTTCAAATACAAACCAGCTTGAGTAAACATGGCATGTATAGGAAGAGTAGTTTCTCCATGCTGGTGCATAAGTACCTACTAGTTGATCAATATCAGGATCTGTGACACTCACCCTTGGTTTACAAAACATAGGGCGAAGAAACAAGCTTTTAGCTTTAGAGAGAGAAGAAAGTCAGCCTACTTCCCAGTTAGCTTTAGAAACAACATTAATGAAATATATTTCCAAGCATTTGCATGGATTAGGAATTAAGCAAGTGCTAAATTAAAAAAATACATAAATCAGTAGTCTTCCAAGTTTACAGCCTCCATTCTGCCAAAAGTATTTTAATAGCCATCAAAATTAGCAGAAGCACTGCTTAAGCAGATTTAGCCTCCTTCACACAGCTGTGATGGTAAACTAAATCTTGCAGTCTGTATACCAATGTTTATAGTTTTTGCTTTTGTCAGGCTTGAGAAACATGTGCTTCTCCAAATGATGGATTATAACTGCTATTACTTTTTGCCACTGGTTATGTTTGCTATGGCTGATAGGAGTTGTAGTCCAACGACTTCTGGAAAGCCACTGTTTTCTATCTCTAGTTTATGTCAAAAGGTCTGGCAGTGATGGAGAGGTGAATCTGTTGACCTCCATGGGTCTACTTGACCTGGACCATTAAACTGTCTTGCCACTGATTCCATTTATTTCTGCTGTCATGAAACTAATACTTCCTTGCTTGGTAGAAACAGACCCAATCAGATTTTCTCGTCTTGCCCTTAGAAGACATCCAAAATGTCCATTATTTCCACTGATTAACAATATATTTTCTATTGACGTAAGTTGCCACCTGGGTGGAAAACAGCTGTTTCCTCTTTGTTCAAGCTGCAAGAAGAGGGAGAAGGGGCCAGTTTCCTGGAATCCTTCTTACCAGTCAGCATTCCTTTAGGTAATCTGACTTCCTAATTCAAGGAAGCTGGCATGGCTTAGATAGCAAAGAAACTACAACCCTACAAAACTGAAAATCCAGAAATGTCGCAGTTCATAGTGAACATAGCAAAAGTGTTTATTTGTTCCTGCTGTATAGTAGAGCATACAGCTGCAGGAGAAAGGTGAACTGTGCAATCTGAGCTGAGGCTTTAGAGGTGAAATATGATCTTTCCAAATAAAAATTCTCTATTGTTATAAGCAGAAACATAACACAAGTATAGCTTCCGATGTATCTTTACATTTTCACACATTCCTTTTGGGTAATCCTGATCCTTCATGCTGACACTTGCACTTTTTCACCCCAGAATTTTCTCGTGACTGTATTATAGCTTGTCTCACTGATTTAAGTATGAAGGTGTTGTTGTTGTCTGAAATACAAGGATGTTATTTTCTCAAAAGCCTTCCTCCCAATATGCATTATTATTGTTTTGAATATTCTTCCGCACCCTGTGAAAGAAGCACATGATCTTGGGCTGTTGCTTTTCTTTTTTAAAACTTCAGTCCTCACAATGAGACTGTTTATAACGTCATCAAATTCAGGCCTCTTCTGTTTATTTCTTTTGCAATGACTTTAGTGCATGCTTTATTTATTTCTCATCTTGATTGTTGCAATCATTTTTGAGTGGTGTTCTATTAATCGGTCTTTGTTGTTGTTATTGTTGTGTGCCTTTAAGCCATTTCTGACTTTTTGTGATCCTATCATGAGGTTTTCTTGGCAGAATTTGTTTAGAGGAGGTTTGCCCTTCACTCTCTGAGGCTGAGAAAGTGTGACTTGCCCCAGCTTACCCAGCATGCCCCAGCTGGGATTAGGACTCTGGTATCCCAGTGGTCGACGCTCAAATTACTACACCACACTGGCTCTTAGTCACTTTGTTGTTGTTGTTGTTGTGCCTTCAAATCATTTTGACTTATCGCACCCCTCAGGTAAACCTATCACAGGGTTTTCTGGGGCTAAGAACGTGTGACACACCCACAGCCACCCAATGGGTTTCCATGTCCAAGTGGGAATCAAACCTTGGTTTCAAGAGTCATCGTACAATGCTCAAACCACTACACCATGCTGGCTCTTGTGTTTTTAAAAAGATGCCCCCTACTCTTAGAATCATCCTTCCAAATACAGTATCTGTGAACTGTTCCTCCTATTACTGTTTTTAATTCCCAGTTAAGAACTTGTTTTCAAAAAGCTTTGGAACTCCAGTCTCATTTTATCCTTATGAACTTGTACATTCAGACCAATGTGTATGAATTTCTTTTGTATTTCTATTAGTCCCTTCCTCGTTCCATCTTCTCTTTTGATTAGCTTGTACAATTTCAGCAGGGTTGTATGTTTTTAGCTTTATTTTTGTACAGCACCATGTACACCGAGGGCAGGACATGAATAACTACTTAGCAGTGAAGTAGTGATGACAGATAATTTGCACAGATTAGCCAACATAATGTATGGTTGTCCTAGTTCTTCTTCCATCAAATGTGTATCTTGAACAAGAGAGAGAAAGACTGTAGTGCAGAATAAGGATCCAAATAAATGTGCACCTCAGTGATCAGACATCCCTCAGATGAATATTTAGATCTGTCCCAGACATTGCACTGTTTTCATAATGCCATGTAATTTCTGATCTGCACTTCATTATCATCACGCTAAAGTACGAGTATAAGTAACACTGATGCCTGACTGTGGGTTCTTCCAAAGTACTGCAAAGAAGCAAGAGCTCTTGCAGAAAATAGAAATGTCCCTTGGTGCTACTTGAGCAGTCACAGACAATGTGCATAAAGCAGCTTGCAGGGGGCAGGGGATGGAAGAAGTTGTATAGTGTGGCCAATCATCATGTAGATCTCCTGTAACTGTAGATAACTGCCAATCATCAGGGGTCTTCCATGTCTTTGCTTACTATTCGCTCTGAGACCTAGATGGGAATGCTTCCTTTTTAAAGGTACAATTTTCCAAAAATCACACTGTGCTACTGTAAAGGAACCTGTGCTTCTCTCCCATCCAGCAAGGAGGAGGAAAGCCTAAGGAACCCAGTTGAATCATATATACAGAACCATACGAGTCTTCCAAGGATGGGTGGGCAAGTACTGCAGTGTATCCTGGAGTTTAAAAAAAAAACAGCTCTCTGGGTAGGAATAAAATATTACTGCTGGTACTGGAAAATGCCACTAAATGATCCCAGACAACACAAACACTACTTTAAAAAAACTACTTGAGAAAAAGAGCAACAAATATAGCAGCCAACAGCAACACTTGCTCCATGTGCTTACTTCCTGTGGTACTTTAAACTTAATGAATAGGATTGCCCTGAACTCCAGCAGCTGTTTGAAATACAGTCATCCCTCCACATTTGCTAGGGTTAGGGGAGAGTACCTCCATGAAAGTGGAAAAACTGTGATTAGTTCTAGGCCCTCCCAGACCATATATAACACACAAAAAAGTATCACCACCATATTCAACCCACCATGGATTCCTTTGAGGTATCAGCGTTCCTTCACAAGGCAGAAGTGTGAAGTTCCTTCACAAGGCTTACTGCCACCTCCACTGCTGACCCACACCATTTTAATAGGGACTTGCAAGCCTCGTTGCAGTTTCTCAGTCTCACAAGGCTTGCAGTCCCTATTAAAAATGGCATAGAGAGGCAGCAGAGACGACAGCAAATACTCCATGAATAATCAAATCCGCAAAAGTGAAACCTGCAAATGTGGAGAGCTGACTGTATTCGTAGTACTTTTTTTTTTTTAATCAGATATATATCCCTCATTAGCTACAAGGCTATTTATTTTGGCATTTTCATTCCACTGCTGCTCCAACTTGCTGCCACTTCAAATAAAAATAAATGTTGTAAGTTATTAAGCTAATGTGTGTCCAATTTACTAATACTGAAAGGAAACTGTCATATAGCTAAACTAATTGTGGTCCATATTCCATCCACAGAACTTCCTCAGACTTGCTGATAGAGCAAATAAGAAACAATTTTCAGATTGCCTAGCTTACCCTAAGCAATTTACATTAGACAAGCATGGATATCATACACAATTCCAGAAATGGTTGGATTTCAATTCCCAGGATTGTGCTCCAATAGCTAAGCTGGGCAGAACTGTAGGACTTGCAGACCAACAACATCTGGAGGCCCACACGATCCCCACTCCTGTGTTAAACCATGGACAAACTTCACACTTTTGGGATCTACATTGCTTTTCACTGGAAGATTCACCAACCAGGGGTTGCTGCAAAAACACATACAATTTGAATTAAAGAATTCTAAAACCAGGAATTTGTTTTCAATATCAGAACTGGAGTAAAGCTCACAATCTTTCTACGCAGAAATCAATTCTTCACTTGCTTTTCTTTATTTCATTATTAAAATTGAAAGGAAATCATTTTGTTTCTGCTCTTTTTTTAAAAGTGGAAGACAAAAATCTTTGCCTTCAAATCATCCAGAAATCTGTCTTAATATGCCTTCTACCCAGACCTAAGTCTGATAACTGTTTTTGAAACATGAGAGTACAATCTATTTGTTCATGTTAAACTGGAGTCTTTCTGAAATCATTAACATAATTTCCAGGTAGCCATTTATAAATGGTTAGACCCCAATAACAGTCTGATACTGCAATAAAATAAAATAAAATGTGTACATTGGTTAAAGTTGGATAGATATCTAATAGAAACAAATGCACATTATGGCTAGAAGTCTGCTTGGTCTAGACTTTTAAAGATACATATAACTTTAATAACTAACACAATGAGACTGCCTTTGTACTGTGTTAAAGAAAAACATATCTCTGTACCCAAAGAACAGGAATGAAAGTGATTTATTTTTTTACACATAAAGGTCTTTATTAAAAAGTAAGGCTGGTAGTGGAATTTTATGTTGATGCATAAACTTGATAGAAGTGGTACATTACAGGAATTGTATACAATGGTGGATAAACAAGACAGTCACATGTACGGGTTATTGTTTTTAAAAATTAGGATCAATAATTACCATAAACATTCTCTCCCTCAGTTACATTGTAAAATGTCTTGTGTAGTCATATTCTATTGTTGGAATGACTGCTTGTACAAATTTCAAAAAAATTAGAAGGTACCTGAACATTTAATTAAGGAAACCAAACTCAGCAGATTCACAACTGTAAGTCTGCTTTGAACTGCAAGGCAGCAAAGCAACCTCTCCCACCCTAGCAGGTATTCCAACATCTCCCTCCCTCCAGCACTAGTTTCTCTCACAGGAAAAATCAAGATAAGAACACCATTTCTAGTATAATAATGGAATGGAAACTGTAGACCTTTCCATTGTTTAGATAAGTCTATTTGACAATTGGTTTTTATTATAGTTACTGTTGCCCCTGAAGCATTTGGATATTTACTGAACAATATAAATATTCTTTTGAAGGTTTCCTCCTCTGCCATTGGTTCTGTTAAAATCCACGTAAGATTTAGGCACAGCACTTGTCCAGTTCTCATCAAGAAGGATAGAAAACATGGACTGACTGATATTTTATGTCATTCAGCAGCAACTGTGAGCTTAATCTTGCAATCTTTTCTAAAGCGGTTCTCTGTCCTTTCAGTTACAAACACGATTCCAAGTGCAGCAATCTAATATACCTTTACAATATAAACCTGCTGGAAGAGGGAAGCAACCGCTGAGGAGGATATCTTATACTTTACCTGGATGATGTGTGAAAAGTGGAGGAATTATGAAAGGCTCTACAGTAATCCCTTTTCATTGAACCAGTAGCAAGATTTTTTGTAAAAGGATACATATGAACTCCAAGTTCTCCTCCGCCTTCTGCCACAGTTTCAATTATTTTCTTCATCACTTCTGCATGCCTGAAAACAAAACCATTAATATAACTGTAATCACTGGTGTGAGCTTTGTTCAATAACTTAGATTAAATTTCTGCCTAATATACAACAAAAGTAAGTAACTTCTCTAGCTCTAGGGCTGAACTCAGAGTTCCCAGTGATAGGTGAGACCAAAGAGGAAAGAGGTGGGTCCCACAATGCTCTTAAAGTTCTTGACTTGTTAGTACTTAGAAGGGAAATCTCCAGGATACACCAGGTATGATCAGCTGTATTCAGACAAAGGCAGTGGCAAACCTCTTCTGAGTATTCTCTGCTTCCTCCAAGGTTCATAGAGTTGCTGTAGGTCAACAGGCATACTGTAGGCACTCTTGCTTCTAGCAATAAAGCCTCAGGAGATGCATTTTTCACTTATTAAAAATAAATCATATGATGAAGAAGAGTGTGCTATATCCTCATCTCATCCTCACAGATTTCTGTTGCCCTCTGCACATGGAGAGTGTGGAAGCTCTCCAACCATCCCGGATCCTATGGGGAACTTCCACACATACAATTATTCTCCACACAAGGAGAGTAATGGAAACATGCAAGGAGGAGGCAGAACTTCTTCATGCATTCAGTAAGCACACTTACAGACTATCTAAAATTCCATGACTAACAACAAACATTGGTTTAGTACAGAGACAGCTTCCTTGGAATTGGATGGAAAAGAGAGATGGAGCTGGGTGTCACCATCTCACCACCAAACTCTGGATAATCTCTTCCAGCAGTTTCATGTAGATATTAAATAGCATAGGAGACAAAACTGAGTCTTCAGGGATCCCACAGGCCAATGGCCATGAGGACAAACAGGAATCCCCCAGCACCATCCTCTGAGTAAGCTCTTCCAAGGAGGACTGGAACTGCTGCAGAATAGTGCCCCCAAATCCCATCCCACAGAGGTGGCTCAGAAAGATACTATGCTTGATGGTAATAAACGCTGCTTAAAGGTCCAGCAGAACCAACAAGGACACACTCCACCTGTCCAGTTCCCTGTGTAGACCATCCTACCAGTCAACCAAAGTTGTCTTTGTCCCATACTCAGGCCTGAAGCCAGACTGAAATAGATCTAGAATGAGCAAGAGTAAACAAGACTCAGAACTAAGTACAGAACTGGACAACTCTGAGTGAAACATTTTTTCATTTGCTTCCTTCCTGTGAACCTTCTTGATTGCCATGACTGGTTATCACTGAAAAAACTTCTGTCACACTTAATGAAACAAGTCAATCATGAATGTGATACCTAAGTTGAGCAGCCACTTTTATGTGCATTTAATAACATGAGAGGAAAGTCAGTATGCCTTAGCCTCAAGCGATATTACCTTTAAACCCTTCAAATCACCGTGGTAAAAGAGACAGCAAAAGATGGCCAAACAGCTGTCCAACAGATGGCACTGTGCTTCAGCAGCTACCTTGAGTTTATAAGGTTCATCTTCCAGAGTTAAGAGTAAACACAACCATTTCTCTTCAGGGAAATTAACAGCAATGCAGCTCTCTCTCCTATTTGCTGACAGAAATGGACCTGAGTTACTGATACCTAACAGGTGCCCACAAGACCTATTTTTTCATTAACCATTGTTTTTGCCCACAGAGTTATCACAGGAATGTAAGAACACAAGAGACCTGTTCAATTAAACCAAAGGTCTATTAAGTCTAACCATCTGTTTCCACAGTGGCCAGCCACATGTCTATAGAAAACTAAAAGCAGAGCTTTAGTATAATAGCATGCCCCTATTCTTCTTCACGAATTGGAATTCAGAGGCATACTGTCAGAGATCTTGGGAGTAATATATAGTCCTCAGGGATAATTTTATCCACCATGAGTTTATCTAATCCATTTCTGAAGCTATTTGTAATATATGCTCATGATTACTTCTTGTATTCTTTCAGTCTTTCTGGTCAATCATTATTAAGCTTCTAAGATGACCTCAGAGTCTAGCACTATTTATTAGCAAGGGTGGAAAAAAATATGTACATTTTCTACACTACTTTATTCTCCATCCAACATACCTACATCTCCTGAAAAAAAGACACTGATCTTTTCTGCTACAATACCTATTGCTAAACCCTCTGGTACCACTGCAGAGGCTCCACTGAGCTCAGTGGGACTTAATTCTGAATAAACATGCTTAGTATTGTTAGAATAGCCCTGTGCACAAAAGACTCCCAAAATTTATGTTAGAATGCCATCAAAACCACTATACAGCATTGAAAACAGAAGTGCTACAAAGAGCCAGCATTCATTAGGGTTTAGCTTGATACTATCCCACCCCTGATTCTTCGGTGGGTAAAAGTGACACAAGAGAAACACTGAACTGAAGAGGTCATACCAGTCACAGGTCATACTGTCTATGCAAGATGGGACATTTGACTTTGTGTAATGCATGTGTGGCAGATGTCAGGTCTTATCTTGAATAGACTTTCATGTCATTACAAGAAATCTGCCATCTTCCAGGTACAGAATCTCTTCATGCACTGGAAAAACCAAGGGAACATTATGCAGAAGGCAAGTAGAACAGAACTCCCTCTCTTCTACCTGTTTAAATTAAAAAAAAAAAATTAGAGAACCACAGGTTTAACACTGTTCTAGAGCTTTTTTTTTCCAAGTTCTAGAACAGGACTAAACCCATAATTCTCTATTATTAGAGAGAGCTGAGCAATCATCAATCATTCCTTCCCCTATCCAAACTTCATGATCCTCAACCTCAGATCATCTTTGCCAGGAGAAGCAACATTGACATCTTCTAGATGATAGACTGCAAGGCCCATCAGTCTCAGACAGGATTGCCTATGGTTGGAGAGTGTGAGCCCAGTAAGTTTCCTTATCTCTGTTATACACATAAATTTATTCTCTTCAACACCCATGAACTGATTATTCTTGCTACCCCAATGAGAAGACAAGGCAATTCCCAATGATCAAATAAAGGGAAAGGATGTTCTCTTGTGCTGTCATATGGAGTTCAGCTTCAAAACTGAAGCAAAGCATAGGTTCTTTAAAACATTTCTATTACATTCGTCAAACATAGAATCTCTCAGATATTTTAAAACACAAAAATGAGATAGGCTGCCTGTTTGTCATCAAGTGTAACATAAACTTTGATATCTTCAGTCTGTAGTGCTATATCAGAAGTGTTCAATGTGACTGTCAGAACTTTAGAAAGAAATACATGTATTATCAGGATACCAGGAAGGATGTGATAACTTGTGTTAACAGACACACAGCACTGGGGGGATAGGAAGCAAAGAAAGTTTTCTACCACCTTCTGGGAGTTTGAAAAGTGAGCAAAAGAAACTGGAAAAGCAAGGTTACTTGGTAAGATCCCAAGCGGTCTAACTTCAATGAGGCTTTCAAAATGCAAGAGCTAACGATTTTTAAAGAGTTATCCTATTTAGGCATGATCTTCTGCCATAAACCAGAATTAAGAGCAGCATGAGGTAGGTGCTGGAGAAAAAGATTTCCAGAGATAGTGAAACTTATGAAGAATGAAGGGTTAAGAAGCTGTAACGATTACTAAAAAGTGGAACACACACACACTCATCTAGACAATGCAATCAAACTTGTTCATTACAATACTCATACAGTATAGTTTATTTTTAATGACGACTGATGAAATACCTGCATGGATGAACAGAACACATTGGAGGTGGAGGAAGATGGGGATGGTTTTCAATTGTCACAGTCTTTTTCACATGATCTTGACTAATGTCTTCATACATATGCTCTACACTTAATGGCTGCCGTTGCTAAAAGAGAGAAGAGTTATTAAAAAACCCAGGAAGCTTGGATTCCTCAATAAATACACACAAATATTAGTAATATCAGTAATGCATATCATATCAGACATGGAAGAGTACAGTCTTGAATCACAGCTACAAAATGCGTTAAATAAAATAACAATTTATACAGAACTTGAACTGCAGCATAATTCATCATGAAGTCTACATCTAAGCCAAAACTAGAATTTATATTTCTCACACGTAGCAGAAACAAGCCAAATGTACATTACACACAGCACCATCTATGTATTACAAAAACTCACAATCTGGCTTCATAAATAGTACTCATCATCCTGAGACCTAAGCTTTGACTTTTTTCTCCCCCCCCCCAAAAATCCCCCAACGTTTCTAGCCCTAAGGCTGTGAAGACAGGTTTGACACTATGTGTCCAATGCCTAATAAAATCTCAAACCTCACAGAGAAAAGTGAGAGCAAGCAGAACTTTGAAGAAAGTGTGTCAGTCACCTCAGTGTCTTTCATTTTTCAAGATATAGCAAAAGCAGACTTGTGCAGAAGAAGCAACTGCATGGCTGTTTCCGCAATTTGCACAGACTCAGTGCAGAAGTTAGGTTACTTTTTTTTTAATTACAATTCATTCCCAACCTCTATCTAAACTATATATTCATTATGTAGTTTTCTTCTGTTCATTTTGTTCATTCTTCTGTTCATTCACATCCTTCTGTTCTGTCCATCTGAACACAACAGCCATGAGAACCGAGAATGAAAGAGCTTTATGGTTTTGAGTGCTGACAAGGGGAAGAGGATTCTACCGAGATCTTTATTAGCATGGCTCATTACCAAGAGTTGGAATAGATCTAGCAGCTCCAGCATCTCTTTCAGCTGCAAACCTTTAAGGTTATCTTATTTTTGTAAGAAAAAGCCAGCTGTCCTGACTTGCTGCCTATTGTGTGTCATCTGTAAAGGCAAGGTGAAAATCCATTTATACTTTGAGAAAACAAATGAAGGAAACAG
The DNA here is from genome assembly GCA_948472985.1 of Iguana delicatissima. Lineage (NCBI taxonomy): Eukaryota > Metazoa > Chordata > Lepidosauria > Squamata > Iguanidae > Iguana > Iguana delicatissima. Next base: position 908,584 of record CAOKZL010000174.1, read on the forward strand.
AAGCGCCTGCATTGTAACATGCAGTTCACCCCTCAGGGGAAACCTGAATCTCAGAAATCTCATTATGAACAAGGTGCTTGAATCTACATACATTATAACAGAAATGGGAAAGATACCAAAGTCCCTCAAGAACCAAGTCTAAGCATGGTTGTGGGCATGTACTTAATGCATTTGCAGCAACTACCACCACACAGAAATGTGGTTTTACTGTTCCCAGTAAAATATACAAAAATAACATATTATTGCAATGCAGTAATGGATCATATGCATGAAAACACACTACACATATGGAAACACAGAGACAAAGGTCAGAAGTTATCCTTTGGATGTACAAACAAGCAAACAAAAATCCATGTAGTCAATAGGAATTCATGGAGGAAGAAAGAATCTGTTATTTCCTTGCTGACTATCTGAACCAGCCACTACAAAATTAAGTTTCATACTGAAGCAGTTGTACAGGAAATTTGTTTACATCTGTTTCCACAAGCCTGCATTAACTCTGATGTAGTCTTTTTTTAATTGTAGTCTTCCTTATGATATTCTGTTTCTAATCTATTTAACTTGGGGTAGGCAACTGTACTCCTGCACTTTTTTTTAATTTCTTTTTTATTTCTTTTTTTTTTTTTTGGATTGCAGCTCTAATAATTCACCACTGCTAGCTACATTGACTAGGCCTGATGGGACTTCTAGGTCAGCAACATCCAGATGGCCACAGTTGCCCAGTCCCTATTTAACTTTGAAGAAAAAACAAAGGGTACCTCATCATAGCCAAATAACCAAAGTCTTGGTGTTTGGTAGTATTTATCATATGTGATGTAAAGGTCATAAGTCCTGGTCTGCAGAATAGCTTCCTCTCCACCTCCAACATCAATTTTAGTTTTGGCAGCTTCCACTATTTTTCTTGTATCCAGTGTTGCCTATTCAAAATTCAAGAAAACATGTTAACTCAGAAGTCAGCAGTTATCCATTTCTGACAGAGATCACCATTCAAGTAGCGATATAAAAAAATCAGTTTATGTTATTAAACCTTAGTCCCACACAGAATTTTAAGGACTGTTTTACAGAACCCAAGTTGAAGTCAAAATAGGCATGATTCCCTCTTCTTACTGCCAAACGAACAGAGCACACTCACATCATCTGTCTCCAACAGTCCACTCTCTTCATATTCTGAAAGAATAAGATATCATTTTATTATTTAGTACATACTTTAGTACTTGTCACTCAAAGCAGGCAACAGTGTTTAAAAACAAACAAAAATGACCTTGACCATTATGCTGAATTGAATTTACTATGTTGAAAAATAGCTGTCAATTGTTTTTCCCCTTATGACTTGATTAGCTACTGGGCTGTAACAAAATGCTCACAAACATTTGGGGGTTGGTGATCAGAAATAATGAGAAGATTGGGGAAAATATCAAGGATGGCATTATTGCCCAAGATGGAGGTATCTGAGGAAACAGAAACCTAGGAGGGGCCCAGGACATGTCAACCTAAAAAAAAAATCCTTCTAAAGGCAGGTGATCCTTCTAAAGGCAGGTATATGCAGTTCTGAATTTTTTTTCATTTTGTTTTATGAAATATGATTTGATTATATTTTCTAGCAAGTCAAATAAAATTATTTTGTGAATTAATTTTTGTAAGAGCATATAAAGAACTCTTTTTCTAGAAGAATTTCAAAACTACTGGCCATTGTGTATCCTTACATTAAATACATTATCAGTATTATATCAGTGAGACAATTTTCTTAGCAGAATGCCATGTGCATATTAAGACTAGAGTTTCCCACTGATGAACAAGCCACCACCAAATTATTATGCTATAATATTAGGTGAAATAATTTAACACAAGATCGTTTAATGTTTTCTTTCCAAATCCTTTTGACTTCTTGTATTGATATTTTTTTTAAAAATGTGTCATAACCATCTATCATATTTGTGAGAGTCAGCATGGTATAGTGGTTTGAATACTGGATTATTACTCTGGAGACCAGGGTTCCAACCCCCACTTGGCCATGGAAACCCAGTGGGTGATCTTGGGCAAGTCACACTCTCAGCCTCCTAGGAAGGCAAAGGCAAACCCCTTCTGAACAAATCTTGCCAAGAAAATCCCATGATAGGTTCACCTTAGGGTTGCTGTAAGTTGAAAGTGACTTGAAGGCACACAACAACAACATCTTCACTTGGATTTGCAAAGTAAGTAACCCTGACTTAAAATTAAGCCTATCAAAATGAATCCCAGCTAAGTGTTCATCTTCTCTGCTTCTAAAGACACCCATTAGGAGAGTTTTCTCATTGCTGTCTCTTTACTCATCTGTTAAGCCCTCTTCAATTCTTAGCAGCTACAATTCTTAGCAGCTCCAAATATTAAGCCTATACTTTTACAGTTGTACTCTGGACCCATTACTTTATGCCTTGTCCACAAAATATGTAACTAATGCTCTTCTCAAGAAAATTGTTGAAGCATTTGGATAATAGCAACCAATTGAAAATCATTTTCAGAGAAAACATCTATGTACAAAATGATGTCCTTATGATGCCGAATAACGGCAACATAGCACATAAATATTTTGTTTTTGTGAAATATGCACTTGCATTTAAGAGAGCTCTACCTTCCATATCAGCTGCTTCTCCCTCATCATCATCATCATCTTCACAAGAACCTGAGTGTTCTGGTAACTTTGCACTGTCCTTTGAAGGAAAAAGAAGTACAGATTCAGTATTCAACAGAGCCTCAGGCCTGAGTGTTCACAGCAAACTTGAGGAGCAGACTACTAAGTTATTCAAGAGCAGAATGCAGCCCTGGAAGAAACGAGCAAACTAGATATTCACTATAGTATCAAAACATGAGAACTGAAAAATGCACTTTAGACTGGTGTACTGCTCTAGTTTATTTTAGAACCAGTCATGTTGCAACTTCTGAATATGCATCCAGTCACTAATTTTCCCAACCAAATGGCTCAAGATATCCAGGTTCGTGAAAAAAAAGGACGATCTTTACAGAATACAACTTGATTCTTATGTATAATGCAGTGGTTCTCAACCTGTGGGTCCCCAGATGTTTGTGGACTTCAGCTCCCAGAAGCCCTGAGCATTGACCATAGTGGCTGGGGCTTCTGGGAGCTGAAGTCCACGAACATCTGGGGACCCACAGATTGAGAACCACTGGTATAATGAAATACTAAGTCTATTGCCATGTTGCAGTCCACAGTTGGCCCCTCCACATTTGCATTTCACAGATTTGATTATTTCTGAGTTTCTTCAACTACTACCCCACCCCCTACCTCAGGCACTTCTCTTCCCTCCCTGTAGAACAAGAAGATATAGCGCCACCATACAGCCGCAGCCCCTTTCCCTCTCCTTTCCCTTGACCCGGTTTGGACCCTGGATGTCCACTTTCTCCACCATGCCTCCACCTGTTTCCCATAGACACATGCACACATTCTGATATGCATTTTTCCACCTCTGCAGGAGTCCTTCACCCCTAACCACAGTCCATGTGAAGGGCTGACTCTAAACCTACCATCTTTGGTACCTAGTTATTTCTAATGGAAATTTGAACAGAACTGTCTTCCTAACTTGTGTGGCATTTTTAAGAGAGGCATCAACACTCTTTCACAGCATGCTAGCAGAGACTGAGTTTATAAATACCTTCACTGGAATATCTGAAGGCAGCCCTTGGATCCAGACTTTGCCCTCGCCAGCAGGAGCACCCTTATGTGAAATACTCCCTGTGCAACCCATGTTAACTCCCCTTTCCTTCTACAGCCCTTTGCACTCTCCAAAAATGAAGATTTAGAGCCTTACCAGAGCAATGTGGGGCAGCTGCATGGGGAAGGGGAATCAGCAGTGCCCCCATTTTGTCAGTAGAAGGCTAGGATATGTTCCAACTCACTTTTCTTAAAAAGCAAATGTGTTAAGCCTAAGATCAAAGTATTTTTGTCAAGTATGAGCAAAACATAGTTCAGCAATTTCTAGATATGCAAAGACTGAACAAGGGTAAAGCCACTCAGCCCTTACCTGAGAACTCTGAGGTATATAATATCTAAGGCAAGCAGTCTAAACACAATTTAACTAGTTGGTAACTTAAATAGTCTATTGGCTCTGTGGAGTTTCACTGCACAACTATGACATATAGACCAAAAATGTACATTGGCCCTTCATTCTGCCCAAGTGAACTACGTTTTTAGATTTCTACTGTATTGTAAGAGTTTGCTAAAGAAAAAAGTGAATGATGTGGTTTTAGAAAGATTTGATTACAGCATATGTATATAAAACCACCAAAAAGAAAATCTGAAGCCAAGCATTCTTTTTGTCTATATTTTTATATCCTACTTTTCTTTCTTCTTTCTTTTTCTTGCCTTTTCTTCCTTTTTTTAAACATTCTTACTGCACTCTGAAAAACTCTTAACAAAAACTATATATCTATAAAGATTTTTATTGTACTATCTATCACATACCTAGTCATAGGTATAAAGTCATAAACTATAAAAAAAGTCATACAAAGTCATAAACTATACCTTGCTCTCCAGTGTAATCTCCTTAATGGATTCTGTTACTCCTGTAATGCCTGTTGAGAGCACAAGACAGAGTCAGAACAAGAGATAAAAGTACTGATACCTTATGATGTCACACACAGCTGCCTGCTCCCCTCAATATCTATCACTGGCAACTGTGACTTAGAATTTTCAGTGGGTACTTTTTAAAATGGCTAAGGATTCAGTGAAGTTACCTAAATATGACATTGGTTTCTATACTTTGACTCTATGCATTTTGAGGCATTTTTACAGTGTATAAGAAAGGGACCACAATCCGAGAATTTATAAGCTCAATGTGACACAGAAAAATGCAAGAAAGGAACTATAATACCTGCATTGTGAAATGTGTCCACCCATCCTCCATCCCCATCATCTTCTTCTATAATGGCTTCCAGTTCATCTGAATACTCCATCTGTTTACATCGCTTGTAGCATGGCACTACAGAAAACAGGACACAGCATTCAGTCACATAATCAGCTCAAAACTTACAGTGATGATTTTGGAACCAGATAGTTTCAAAATATTCACTATAGATGAATGCATGTCATTTATCTTAGCACTTTTTTTTCCAGGATGCATTTAGACCTAATCAAATACCAGCAGATGCACTGAGGATCAAAGACTTTTTCTTTATTTGAAAGTGCCAGAGCACAGAGCTGAAACTAACTTCCTTAGCAGCAGATTGCAATATAGTAACAGGCATCTAGGAATCAGAACATTAATCAACTGCAAGCTGTATCTGCACAGGTTACATAGTACCAAGGGCAGGCAAGTGTCTTTTTAAATTTCAGTAAAACATTTGATATTGTGCAGACATAAGAACTGCTATTTAAAATAGAAAATATTAATGCATTTTAAGGTGGTTCAGCACAGATTAAGAGAGATAAATAAGGATGGACTAACTTTAAAGGTGGAGTGGACAACGTATGGTCCAGGGGCCACCTACATCTTACTGCGCAGAATTTCCACAGGACACCTGAGGGACATCATCACCCTTATCATCAAATTGTCTGCAACAATGGTAGCAAAAGTGGGGGGGGGAAACATTTTTTGAAAAACAGAAACAAAGGAGCACAGGGATAAATTTCCAGGAAGCACAAAATGGTAACTGCGTCTCATGCTTGTTTAAAAAAGTGATAATTTTCCCACCAACACAGCAAATTTGCAGAAAGGTTTGTTTAGTTACAAGTTTTGATACAAGGGCACTTTGGGCAGGTCTCTGGTTGGTCGACAGTTAGTCACAGTTACAAAACTGACACTAAACTTACCATTTTTAGTGACCAAAAACTGTTTATCTGCTGGGAGATAAGGCTTGATCTTTAATTCTTCTCCAGTCGCCCTTAAAAACACAGAAACAGAAAAGTAATTCTATTGCTTATACACCACTACTATACCTCTAGTAAATGTGAAATTAAAAAAATTATAGTGGAACAGTGGTTTGACATGGGGCACCAGCAGCAGGTTTTACTAAGGAGAAGCATTCACTATTAGTCTTATCTCCACATATCTGTTCTGAAGCTCCTCAAGTTGGTGGCAAGCACTACTTTACATTATGACATATTTCCTTTCATATTACTATATATAAGCCTCTATGCATCAGTTCTGAGGATCTCAAGTGGGAAGACCCTGGTGCATTCATGTTCTGCTGTGACTCCTTGGACAGCCTGATGGCCACTGTGTAAACAGGCCTTTGGTGCAATCCAGCATAGTTCTTCCTGTGTTTGCATTGCAACATTTTTCCCTCTCAAAGTTGGAGTGAGAGGAGGTAATCATATACATCAGCATCTAGATGAATCATCCATATCGCTTCAGACAAAGTGAGGGAAATGCACACATATTAAAGTGAGTGTGTATGTCAGGACCCTGGAACTCCAGGACACCAGCTCTGAGTCTGAGCCAGAGTCCCTGGAGCCTGCTGCACCAGCACAGCCCACTCCCGAGGCTGCCCCAGGCACAGGGCCCTTGGCCCCAGTAGTCCCAGCAGCAGAGCCAGGGGCTGCCCCAGACCTAGCCCAGCCAGAGGAGTCGGATGGTGAGTTTCAAGAGCAGGTGCCTACTTACCAGCAGCATCGGGAGCAAAAGAGTGCTCTCAGGAGGTCAGAACATTTAAATAGAAAATGCCAGGCAATCAGGGCCCAGCTGCGATAACACCTGGAGGAGTGATCTGCCTATAAAAGCAATCACTCAGACTTGGGTCTTTTGTCGGTTCACAACTGACCATTCTGGGCGAAGTGCTTGTTGTGGATCTCAGCTTGGCCTCCTGAAACGCTGCCCGACCTGCTGGAACGTTGCCACCTCTTGACCCCGGATCAGCTCTGGTAACTTTTTTTGTTCGAACAGACTTTGACTGTGTGCTCGCCTGGTTGTGACGTAACAGCCAGGGAGTCTCCCTGCTGCCGGTATTTACTGCTATTTTTCCTGTTCTGTTCTGCTGAAGTAAAGCCCTTTAATTTATTCCCTGCTTTATCTGCAAGAGACCTGTAGCCAGCTCCCTTGGCTGCTTGCCAGGCCTTGGCGCTGACAGTGTAGCCCATCCACACATGCTTGTGATGAGCTTTCTATAGATCTTTTACTTACCATTTCCAAGTAGGACAGTGGTGAACTAAATGGTCTCCAGCTGCCACAAACTGTGAAAAACAAAAAAGGAGAATGCTGCCAAATCAGATGTAGGGAGAGTTTCACCAACATTTATCAAATATATGAAATCACTACCTACTAATACCAGCTCAGTTATTGGTCTACTGCAATCCATAGGCATTGCTTCCAGGAACAATTTCTACAGATCTGTACACATACATGGAAATTTTGCTTGAATGGGACCTCCACACAATTTCCTTGCAAGCTGGAGGTGGATTCCAGATAGACCAAAGCTCTCATCAGGAGTTCTTGTTCCCAGTATTCAGGAGAAGTAGGAGTATGCTAGCCAACCTTACTCCTCCAGCACCACCCTCACATGGTGGGTCATTTCTGAAGAAGTATGTCTCTACTATGCATTGAAATTCTCCTCTCTGCACACAGAATGTACAAGCCAAGAGGAACAAGTAGCCAATGTGCAATAAGTGTTTTGAATATTTTATCTGAAAGAATCATTTTTTGGCAATGATGTCAGAAGAATCATGCAGCCAATAACCAGATCACACAGGGTTACTTCTAATTAAGATCCTTTTTTTTTAAGACCACAAAATAAGAGAAACACCACTTATTTATATTCTTGTTTACTGCACTGGCAACTACCTCTGAAGGCAAGATACATCTACTTCTGTGGCAGTTTAGGACATGGAAACATCTCCTTTGTTCAATTAGTTCATTACATACCACAAAACAAATATTTAGGTAGGAGCAGACTTAGTTATCTGTTTCCTCAGCAGCCTCTATCATAAGATAGAGATAAGACAAGATAGAGGCTGCTGTCATCATAAAATGAGGCAAAAACAAACAAGACTTCACTGCTACAACTCAGTTTTCTAAATGGAAACTGTTTCAAAGTAGCAAGGGCCCAGTCTAAGAGGCACACAAACAGAGACAAGTTAGTAATTGATACAAGATTACGGGTTAGCTCAGCACAAAGAATAAGATGTTTCCATTGACTTGGCGCAAGCAAAGAGATCGAAAACAAGCCTAGATACACTGCTGCTCCATATTGAATTCCTGGAGTGAAAACTAAAGCTGTAACAAAATGCCTCAAGGAAGACATTCCACTAGCAATCTGATGTTTCAATCTATTGAAAAAGGCACTCAAATGGAGGTCAGTATTTTGAGAGGGTCAAATGTGCAATTTTTAAAATCTTGCTTTCTTCAAAACAATGCCACACTAAGAGACTTCCTTCATGGGGCTAGCTGCCTCTTGTCACAGCTGGGGTTAAAGAGTTAGTTGCTTCTTCTGGTGTTGGCAAAGAAGCTTCTGTCAGACAACTATCTGCTTCTTTCCCAAATGAAGAGAAAGAGTCATTTCCCGCACAGGTGCAAGGGCCTCATGAAGCTTTTCTTTGCTCATGAGGAAAACGGCAGCAACCACTTCCTTGCTTAGTGAAAAGAGGCTTGGCTTGAAACAGAATGAACACATAACAGCATCACTGTTGGCTACATCTTAACAGCCAAATAAGATGGTTGGCGAAACAAGCCACTTGTGGGTTCAGAAGTTACAATACACCATTGTTTAAACAAGCTAGTATGCATTAATCAACAACAAACCATGGGTTTGGATTGTTGCTGGTTGACACACCATGACTAAATTTGGACAACTGAAACAAGTCAGATTTCATCTATCCACATCTGGGCATTTATGACAAGCAAATACAGTGAATGTGTAGTTTGACCTTGAGAAATTTCTAGAAGTTGGTAAAAAGAATGTTTTGGAAAGTACTGCTCAAAATAGTTGCTACCTTTTGCAGAACCCTCAAGAGGAAACAGAACAGGATTTTGTAATATTTCAGCGTGGCCATTCCCACACCTGCACCATCATGTCATAAACAGCTGATGACATTAAGACATGTACAGTCAGCTTTTCTGTAACATCATCTCCAAAGCAGTTTACAAATAACTTTAAAAATAAAAAAAATAAAATAGTTGTAAAACTAAAATAATTTTGCAGCCAAATCATATGCACATTCATTCATATGTTGACAAAAGTCTGTTAGGTTAGTTCCCCAAATTCCCCTGTTCTCTGTGCTAATGAAATAAGTGCACAGATGACTGCAGACTCAATGATGGCAAAGAAATCTGCTGTATTTATAACCTGACAGTTTTTTCTAGGAAAACATTTACTTAATTATAATCCAGATTTTAGAATCTTGATGCAATTCTTGGTTATACTAACAGCAATTAGCAAATTCTGCAGCAGGAACTTTAAGTTTTACTGCTTAAGTATTTATTACTTTCAAAAGTTACTTCAACAAACATGTTAAAAATTGCATACATACCTCCTCAGGAGTGATAACTCCAGTTTCTTTAAACTTTGATTCCTGGAACAAAAGAAGACAAGAGTATTAAGACAGCTGTGCATATTTCAAACCAAGGATCTCTGGAGAAAGGACAGTGCTTCCCACCTCAATCCATACTTTCTGGCAAGGGGCTTCTTTGGTGAAACATTCCAGAATTTACTTTAGAAGACTTTTCACCTTTGCTATGCAATGGTAGAATACATAAGAACACATGACAAAAGAAAGATACTGTACACCATACAATCTAAGCTTACTTGTATCACAGAAATAGAAGAACTAGTTTAAGTCCAGCAGTGAGTAGTTAATTATCAGTAACCAGTGTCTTTACTGCTGGTATCCCCGAAATCACATTAATCAAAGCTAGAGATGAAATTGCTGTAGAATTTCAAAGCTCTCTAGGAAACTGCTAATCATATCATTTCTAGTTCTTTTCAGCAGACACTGAAACACATTTGCCAAGCTTTTGGATTCCCACCCGATACCAGGCCCTTGTTTCATAGCTGTACTCCTCAGAGAAAGAAGCATGTCATAGAATGTAATATGTATGTATGCAATATGTAGTATGTTACAAAACATTTAAAACCCCACAGTCTTGCAACTCTACTGAAAACATAAATTAGCTGTACACTGATGGAAAGTTGGAAGTTTAAATTTCATCAGATATGAGGAAAAAAACCTTTGGTGTTTAATCTTGCTGGTAACTATTCAGCAGAACAGGTTCCAGAAGTAAACTATTCCAGTTGGCTAGAGTTGACAAATCAAGTTGTGCTTTTTCTCAACAATATTTCAAAAACAACAAATCTCATAATTGGCTGGGCAGTACTCAACTCACTGTTGGTTTAGGGTGCTTCTATTTGTTTGTTGGGACTGACATAGCCCATAATAAAGTATGTAATTCTCTGTCAATATACATAATGTTTAACAAAGGTGTATCCCTCTATGTTTCTGTTCAGTCTATATTTAAACAATTTAGCACCTTGTTGTATGGCTGATGAACTACATCCTCTTTTAGAGGTGTATGCTTTCAGCCTATTACCCAACAACAACAGCAAAAAGAAACAGACGTGTCCACGTTCTGCAGTTGAAAAATTGCTATTTTTTTAATGTTAATCAGCGGATGTGGGTCCTAGGACCTATTTAGTAGGTGAAATGACATTCCTGAAGGCTTCCAGAAAAGGCAGTTCATCATTTATAGCTACAAATAGCATGGGCCTGAGATCTAAAAACAATGTTGTGTGACCACATGGAACTCCAGGACCACAGTTTGCCTACCCTGATCTATAAGGAGACTGTCGTAATTATTTCAGGTCATGATTGTCCCCAAATAACAGAATACACTTAAATTAATACTCTATAATGGTCTCCCATCTTCTATTCTGAAGGAAAACATAATGGCATCTGGCATGGTAATAAAGAAATTATTCAGTATAAGGGATAAATTTTAAACAAACAACATGGTTACAAGAAGATGTAGATCACACTTATGTGCAGGGGTGTTATGTCACATGATCATTCCAGACATACGCATCTGTGTCACCACTGACATATCTTGTGATGAAGTCATGAGATCCCAGTAGCAACGCAGGGAAAAGATTCAAAACCATAAAGTATTTATATCCACATCTTCCAGCAGCACCACAACTTCCACTTCTCTTCCATTCCAGTTTTTTAGTCATTTTCAAAACACCTTCCTCTTTCTCCCACTGGTCAGCCTTCTAATCTATTTTTCCCTTGCTTTTAAATACTGGTTCGAGTCAATGTCTGCTCTCACAACAATCAAACTTAAGGCTATTGACACTCCCATGCTTTTCTGCTTTGCCCAAACCTAAAGATTGGGAGAATAATGGCAAGAGTGAAAGCAGTCCTCTGTAAAAAGTAGGAAGCAGTATATGACGAGACACTGGTTGTTTGAGACTGCACTGTGAGCTCTATTTTATAAAACTTGATCAATTTGAAATATTTGACTACTCTGGCCAAAGACATCAGGAATCTATAACATTTAAAAACACCAGCTTTGGGCACAACCATTAAAACAAAGTTTCAGGCACCCACTTCACCAGGATTTTTCCTATCTTCTTTACAGTGCTTGAATAAAGTGTCTGATCTACTGGTCCCTTAAAGGGTGTTGGCTTGTTGAAATAAGAACCCTTACCACATATGTTAGCACCGTCAGAGATGGAGAAAGTTATGCTTTTGGGTTACAATTTCTAGAATATTCTGGTCAGTATGGCCAGTTAGCATTCTAGACCTGTAGTTCAAAAAAGGATGTTTCCCATCTTTGAAAATCATTTATATTCAGCTCTGCATTACATGTACAGTGATTCATAAGCAAGGGAATGAGCACTCGTTCTGCATGATTTTAAAGTTCGCAAATGCCACTCTTCTATCTATTACTGAAACCTTTAAGGGAATACAGGCTTAAAATGATTAACATGTAGCTCTATAAGGCCCAGAGATGTCACTCACAGGGGTCTAGTGTATATGAAGAAAATTCTAAAGAAGAAGCCACAGTAATCTGCTACAGCACACATCAACCACACAGTTATCTTAGAGACCCAGACTGCAATTCTGAATTCACTCACTAGGGGCCTACGGTCCACAGAGCTCACTGGGGCTTACCTCTAACTAGGCCAGTGGTTCTCAACCTGTGGGTCCCCAGATGTTTTTGGACTTCAGCTCCCAGAAGCCCTGAGCATTGACCATAGTGGCTGGGGCTTCTGGGAGCTGAAGTCCACAAACATCTGGGGACCCACAGGTTGAGAACCACTGAACTAAGCATTTTTAGGATTATACTGAACCAGATTCCATGTGACATATTGTTTCATAGCTTGGAAACCATAGCAACAAAACACCAAGATGCTGCCCCTTCAGGTGCCAGAAAATGCACACAACACATCTCACCAACCTCACCTCTTGTTGCTGTCCTCTGCCTTTGACTCCAACTTTTAGCAACACTATTATAGAATTTTCTTGGCAATATTTATTCAGAGGAAGTTTGCCACTGCTTTTCTCTGAATATATTCTGCAGTGCTTGGTATGCTCTGATGGTATTCCTCAAATTTTTTTACCAGGCCTGATCCTGCATAGCTTCTGAGATTCAACAGAATCTGATACCTTTGGGGTATGGAGGTTCACCTCTAACTCTAGGTATAGTGGGGAAAAAACCTTTCTGGTAGAACAGGAAAACCAAAAAAGCCATGAAGTGCAGAGAAAGAGCCTTCAGCATCTGGTACAGAACAAGGTTAGAGAGCAACGCTCCTGTCTTAGGCCATTTCTGCCCTAGACTGCTATAGACTTTCAACATTCTGTGGAATTCTGGGATTTGTAGTTGACTGAGGCCAAAGAGCTCTCTGGCTGAGAATTCTAAAAGCCCCTCCCTAAACTGCAAACCCCAGGACTCCATAGGATGTTCCATAGCGTATTGAAAGTCGAAAAACAGTCTAGCGCAGAAAGGGCCTCAGGGGGTCGAGAGAGACTGCCTGCAAAGCAGAGGCAGGACTGTTTTTTCCCAAGGGCCTTCCTTGGAGGAGGACGCCACGAGAGAGGGGGGCGCCTTATTCCATTGTTCTTCCGTGTGTGTGCGCCCAGAGTCCCTCCCCCGCGGGGAAAGGCAGCCTTCTCCACCCCTAGGCTTCCCCGGGCTTCAGCCCCGCAAACACTCTGGGATTAAAGCTCCCATCATCCCTATGCGGAACTAGCACTGCTGTCTGAGGATGATGGGAATACTGGCCCAACACATCTGAGAAGCACCAGCCTGAGGACGAATCACCGCCACCGCTGGTCCCTGTCACCCTCCCGCCCCGCCCCGTCCCGCCTCATTTCATGGAGGGTTGCGGGCGGGGCCTCACCTTCAGCACAGGCGTCAGGTATTCGGCCACCTCCAGCGCCTTTCCCTTCACCGTGTTGATGACGCTCTGCATTCTGCCTCGCTCAAGGCGGGTGGAGAGCGGCCCCTGCCTCCCCGGCACCAGCGCTCACAGACCGGCCCCGGCTGCTCGCCACTTCCTCCCTGGGACGCTTTCCTTCCGGGAAAGCGGCGCAGCTACCAAGCGCGCCCCGCCCCCGCCGCTTCCCTGCCTCCGCCGGGCCCTACTCTCCGCCCCTCGCCCCCATGGATTGGGGGTCACGTGAGCGAACCGCCCGAGCACGTGACCTGGCCGGCTCGCACCTCCTTTCCGCCGCACTGCCGGAGCACCCCCTACGTGAAAGATCGCGTTTGCGCCTGCGCAAGAGAAACGTAATCGCCGCGTTTGAGGCTGGAGTTCGAGAGGTATCGCCATAGAAGTAGAAAGGCGTTAGAGTCACACAACAAAACCTTTTTTTTTAGTTTTTGTACAATTTCTCAAACTGTGAATGTCCAGACTTTTAGATGTTATAGGAATACTTACTTTAGCCCATGCTGTTTGGGACTTCTGAGAGTTAGAGTCCAACTATATCTAGGAATCCAAGATTGGGAACCATTGTGTCTCAATCCCTATTACTCCCGGCCTAAAACTGAACCAGTAGCTCAATATTAAATCTCCAGTTGAAAACTATATATGGCAAATATCTCAAAAGTCCTCTATTGAAATTCAAACCCCATTTTTTAAATGGCATCTTTTCCATATTTTCCAGGTTTGTTACTCTAACCTTTTCCTATCTCTATGAACACCACCTTTTCCGGTTTTTACAAAGAGGGTTACGTCGGCCAGATCTCTATGGCTATCCTCTGGCCTCTCTCCAGAATTGTCATGTGACTGGGAGGGGAAGCTAATTTTTCCGCGCGTGCGTGGAGGAGTGAGAGCAGCTCAGGTGAAGCGATGCGCGCAGGGAGGAGGCGATGCTGTCAGGTAACCAGACCGCTGAGAGACCAGGAGGCGGGGATTTTGGGAAAATGAACTCCCTTTTGATTTCTGTTGTTAAGAGACGGCGGAAGTTCTTTCTGTCGGAGCAGTTTAACCTCCGGTAGTGGGGAAAGTGGACGAGATTTTGCATCTCCCCCATTTTATAGGGGCTTTAGAAGTCCAGATCCAAACGGAACATAGGAAAGTATCTATGCTGTTGGGATCCTAATCCTGTTTTCACCAAAGCTCGGAAGACGTCAGATTTGTTGGATCCTCCAAGCAAAAACCCTGGAAACTCAAAACCGGAGCCAGGTTGTAGTACTTGAACACCAAAGTCAACTTCTGGCTGACTCATACGCTCTTTCCTTTTATAAGTAAGACGGGGACGGAGGGAGGGGTCGCTTAATATTGCTATTGTTAAGTAGTTCCTGGTTGGAAACCTTTGCTGAGCTGTTGCAAACCACCAAGATCTGTGCATCCTGGTCAGCACTGAGTGACAGCAGCTCTCAGAGATTTCAAATGGAAGATTTCACCAGCCACCCTTCTGATGCCAGGGGTCTTGCAGTTGTTAAAGGATAATGCTCTGCCACTTGGGTAAGATGATTCCCGTAGCATTAAGGTCACAAGGTGAGAAAACCCAGGTCAAACTTCATTTTAATCCCAAATTTATTAGGTAGCCATAGCTCAGTTGCGTTTCTCTCACCTTCAAGGTGCCTGTTGGGAGTGCTGACGTGTCTTTTGTTCTCTTGGCAACAGTATGATAGACAGGTAATGGATGAAGTTCTTCCCTTTGTGAAGATGAAATAGTAGGAAAAGCTGTATGTGTGAAAACAGTTGTCAGGAATTAACAGGACGTACCCATGCAGAATCTTCCCATTCTGCTAGCAGTGCTACAACAGAGGCAGAAAATGTAATGGTGGTTATGTTTTGTACAGTTTTGTTTCATTTTTATGCTGTATCCGTCCCATGTTCATCCATACCTGAAAGACTTCCTTCTCCTGTACAGTTGCAGCTTGTTTTAGGCTTTAAACCACTTGTTCAGAAACTGGATGTTACCTGCCAGTCACTTCCAGTTTTGGTGGAAAAACCTAGTACAAATTGCAACAGATCCGTGTGTATGAAAAATGCCCCCAGATGCTCTCTGATCCTTTGCTTTAGGGCAAAACAGTAGCAGCCTATTTGGCACTCTGAGTAATAAAATGGATGCTGTTGTTTCTCTCAAAGGACTTGCCTGTTTTCTATTTTATTGTTCAAAGGTCACTGACAACAAGACAACAGAATGGAGTCCAAGTGTGGTAATCAGGCTTCTCGATTGTTCAGGTCAGCTGTATACACATTCCTGTTAGGAGGTACATTTATTGCCTTGGGATCAAGTCGCATCCTTCTGATGAAATACTCTGCCAATGAAGGTATGCATTTGTCAGCATGCAAATATGGCCTTCAGAATCTTCTGAGTGTGTTGTATGAGGTTATATCATCAGACCGTGTAGTCCTAATGTTTCATTAGAATTATGTGCTAACCTTGATTCTTTCCTAAGTGCACCTTTATACAAAAACAGTTAAACTAAAAACCGGATTGAAAGTGAGCAAAACAAGGCCTATAGGCTGTGTGTGCCCTTCTCTCCCTATTAGCTGCTGCCACTACCAGGATTACTCTAACCAAATTCACCTCCCCTAAAAGGCCTACCATCTTGTATGGATTCATAGTAGAGCAAAATGCGCTGCCGCTATCCTGTGCTACAGAGAGCTGCAACATTTGCTTAATTTAACAGCAGCTGCTGTGGCAGTGGGAATCTTATGGCTGGTGACTGATTTTCATTCATTTGGATCCTGGTGGGTTGGGGTGGGTTTAGTGTGCCTCCTGCCCCACAAGCCCCTGCACTAAGCACACAGAAAACCTTCTATGTCACAAACACAAATGCCATAATTGAGGCTGGCTCAGAAGGTACAGTTAGTACAGAATGCAGTAGCTAGGTTAGTAAATGAACTCCATTACCGTAAGCATATTATGCCTTACATACACCTGTGCTAAAGGATTGACACTGGCTGCTAATTTGCTATTGAATTAAGGTATTGGTATTAGCATTCACAGGTTATACAACAATGGACCAGGTTAGCAAGGAAGGCCATCCTGTATACTAGTCTTCTAGACGGCTACAGTCTTCAAGGGAGGCCCTGTTGTTCATACTATGGCCTGTAGATACACCTTCTTGCCTTCATGTCGACTGGCAAATGATCTTCCCTCTGTGATATGTCAGGCCTCTGCCTTTTACGTTATTGAAAACTTATCTTTTTACTTTGGCTTTCCCTTAGCCATGAATTATATCAAAAGTATTTCATATATTATTGTATTTTTATTGAACTGTTGCTGCTTTGGGATTTGTGCGAATAAGTCTAGAGCAGTATTTCTAATGAGGGTAATTTAATTTGTTTTTCCTCAGATAACAAATATGATTACCTTCCTGCAACTGTGAATGTATGTTCAGAATTAGTTAAGCTGGTGCTCTGTCTGATAATGGCACTTTGGGTAACTAAGAAAGGTAAGCTGTTAAGATAAGATTCTTATTTGAGTATGTGTCAATGAAATTTAGGGAACGCGTAACATATATCTATCTGGTCTTGTTCTTTTGTTCTTGTTGTTGTATGCCTTCAAATAGGTTTGCCTTAGGGTCACCATGAGTTGGCAACTATCACAGGGTTTTCTTGGAGCTGAGAGTGTGTGATGTGCCCACGGTCATCCAGTAAGTTTCCATGGAATCAAACCCTGGTCTCCAGGGTTGTAGTCCAAGGCTCAAACTACTAGATCACACTGACTACTAATAGTATAAAGTGTCTGTGTCAAAGCAATGTCATTGCTTTCAAAACTGCAGCTGCAGTGTCACAGTTCTGTTTCTGCTTTACAAAGTCTATATGATCTGAAGAAACACAGTACATGCATATGATAGTTGTAATTCCTGTGCTTTTTCCTAGTGCAAAAAGTTTATCTTTTATAGGTGTTTTAATGAATGTGTGGTGTTTTATGAGACAGTGCAAATTCTAAAGAATCATAACACAATAAGGATGTATAGTTGTCCCTCCACTTTTACAAAGGTTTGGGATGCAGAACCCTCACACAAAAGTGGAAAAACCGCAAATAACTCCTGCTTCCCTCTCATTCCCTTCTGGGGCTCCTCCCTTCCTATTCTCACGCAAAAGAGAATGGAATGGGGGTGGGGAAAGGCTCACACCAGCCTTCCTTTCCCTCTACAAAGCTTCCCCTGCCATCTCTATGCGTTCTTGTGCTGAGAACTCGCATGAGTCTTGCCCCCCCATTCCTTTCTGTTTTGCCTCAGCACAAATTCTCTTCACCAGGGCAAAATGCATAGGAATGGCAGGGGGAGCTCCAGAGAGGGGCAAGGAGGGCTCATGTGAGCTTCCCCCACCCCCCTTTCCCTTCTGTTTTGCATGGGAAAGGGAAGGAGGGACCCCCTGGAGGTGGGAAAGGAAGGCTTGTGTGAGCTTTCATCCACCCCCCCCATTCCCTTCTATTTTACCTTGGTGTGAGTTCTTTGCACTGAAGCAAAATGCATGGGAATGAGAGGAGGAGAATGGGGAGGAGGCACATGTGCTTGCAAATAATGAAATTCACAAACGTCAAACCCGCAAATGTAGAGGGAGAACTGTACATCACTCTGTTGCTTAGAGGTCATGTGTCTCTAACGCACTAGTTTTGTCTACCAACTGCCCATTTAACTACATGAATGATATTTCTGTAGAACTCTAAGAGGCTGGAAATAATCAATTGCGAGCAACCTATAAAAATTTTCAACCTCAAGAGTGTAAAGATGCTACATTTCTGAGCAGTATTTTTAAGTTACTTATAGCTCTGACTAGAATTATTTTTAGTATTTTGTACCATTTTGTTAAATATATCTTTTTAAAATAGAAAAGTAAACAGTAGCAGAGTGATGTGTGTGTGTATTCTTAAACACTGTAACAAGCAGCACACTGTAACAATGAATTCATTTTTAAAGCAGAGAGGGCATATTCTGATGCAAAGAAGGCCACATCACCCAATTTTCAGCCACTCTGAAGGGCTGTGATTGTTGTATGATAGCATAGTAAAGAATAAGTTATTTTCAAAAAGTGACTTTCAAAGCTCAGAGTTTATCAGTACATAGTTCTGTTCTGACTAGCTGTTGACTTTTGTCAGGTTGTTTCTGTACTGTAAGATGGGAGGAACCAGAGGATGATGGAGAATGTGCTTTTAGTTCTGTTGTTCAGATTTGCTTAGGCTGCTCTGACTCCGTAGATGTGCAGTACCGAGGATCTTTGAGAGTATGCATTTAATTTCATTTTCTAGTCAGTAGACTGTGATTAATAATTTCGTGGGAAACAGCCTAGATCATCAGATGCATATAAAAAATAAAGTCTTAAATAGAGGTTATTATTTTATGAAGTGAAATGCTCGCCAGTCAGTTTCACTAGTTCATCAAATGCTAGCAGATTGTCAGTTTCTAAGAATGGCCAGATTCCAAAGAACCATGAAAATAATTCAAGAATCCAAGAAAGTTTCATGCATGACTTTCTTGAAGAACATTCCTTTTCAAGCCATAGTAAAAGACTTCTGAAAGAGAAGGATTTGGAAAAGCCATTACTGACACGTCATGAAGGTGAGCTGCTCAGAGAAATGAGGGTGAACCCTTTTCAGATAAAAAAAAATACTGGCACGGTTACTAAGATCCTTGAAGTAGCTTAAAACAGTTCTTTGGCTCCCTGTCTGTTTCTGTTTGGCCATGATGTCTGTTAAGTAGTCACTAATAGTCTTATTTCAAATGCAAAGGGATCAGGAGAGTAAAAATCCAGTGTTGAACATGTTTTGACCCTTCTTTTTCTTTTGGATCCTAATTCCTTTAAAAAACAAAGAGATATGTCTTTTTACCTCCTTGAATCTGTTCTTTCTTGCCTGACTTTGATATTTGTGTGTATTTGTGTTTTTAAATAAAACCATTAAGGTTTGAGAACTTCCTTGATTCTTCTAGGTTCAAACAAACATGCCAATCAGTATTCACCTTGCTGGCTCCTTTATGTGTCCGGCATATGCTAGAATTTATGACTGTTTTACATTCCTGTCAAAATACCTGTCCTGATGTGTGCAGAACTAGAACCTTCAGTCTTTAACAAATCTTTTCTATAATATGTATATTAAATATGTATATTTAATAGTGGTTTTTTTCTTGGTGCCCATGATTAGTAGCCAATATGGTTTATTCACTGGGCCTAGGAGCATGAGAAGAGATCCTGAAGAATTAGACTGTGAGTCCATCTAGCCCAGTTTCCCACAGAGGCCAAACAGGTGCTTTAGGCATACCTACAGGAGACCTTCAGTAGTCTTCTTCCACTATGGCTCTCCAGTGACAGGTAGCATGCTACCTATGAACGTAAATATTCCATATAGCTGTTAAAGTATTTGTCCATGAATTTATTTGATTCCTTCCTGCCTTAGAGGCCCAGTTCACATTTTGTCAGGCCTTTGGATTGTGACTTTACCATTTAATTTTCATTTGCTGAAGTTTGTTTGAAAAAGTACTCTACTTAATGTGAAGGTACTTGAAAATCAACCTTCGACAGCCTCCAGTTCTTCAGATGGGAGCACTTTCATTAGAGGCCTTAATATGCAAGTCTATTTTGTAAAACTGAGAAATAAGATGAGCTGTGCTGGATCGGACCAAGGCCCATCTGTGGGCAGTAACCGATCATATCTCAACAAGAAATACGCCAGCAGAGTGTGTGTGTAATAGTACCTTCTTGTTCCCCAGCAAGGGACTGTGGAGATGGGCTTTCAGAAGTCATAGCTTCATTCACACAGTTGAACTATCCTTTGAGGAAAACATAACAGTTCCATATTTAAGGTTACTCACTTTTCCAAATTTTCTGATTATTGAAAATGTTGTGGTTTGTAATTCACTAAAGCTACTAACAATAATACTAGAGGTTAAGCAAATTTATACATTAGCGACTAAATTTGCTTAACTGTTTCTTTTCCCCATATCCTTAATTTATTTCCTTTCTAGGAGGATATTCTTATAGTGGATTTGGCTGCAGCTCATGGAGGCAATTGTATAGCTACATTAAGTGGTCAATTCCTGCCTTCCTTTATTTTCTGGATAACCTGATTGTCTTCTATGTTTTGTCCTACCTTGCACCAGTAAGTAACACTTCAAAAATGAAGGAATGCTCTCTGTCCTCAGAATTGTAATGGAGAGATAATTTGTCCTATGCCTGTAACTAGCCTCTGGTGAACTGCAATCGAGTCAGGAAGCTACAGACAGGGTTTCTTTCTCAACCTTTTTTGCCTGTTCACATAATGTAGCAATGTCCCAATAACTAGATTTTTAAGGAGGCTTTGCTGGATCTGCAATATCAGCTAAGACTTGGGCACAGCAGGATATGTTTTTGTTGTTTCAGCTGGAGCTTATAGTTTTTTTATTTACAGATATTGATGAATCACTCAGATCTGAAAATTTCAACACAAATAATAATGAAAACATAAAATATACACAATTACATAAAACTAAAATACAACATTTGTGATGTCGATGAAATAGAAGATAGCTTTGATTATCTGGAGAAGATCTGAGAAATAGGTAAACTTTCAACATTTGTCCAAACAATGATGTATTTCATAGGGAACGATTCCACTTAGGGAGTGCCATAACACTAAATGCCCTGCTCTGAACTGCAGTGGAGTGACCAACGGGAATATGTGACATCATCGAGGCAGCCTCTCTAGATTTTCGCTAGACTATAGACCCAAGTAGCATAAGTTCTCAAAAAACTAGAAGTAAGAACAGGAAAAACTGTCTACCAGGTTTTATTCAAGCGGTACTAAGAAGTTAGTATGCAATTACTCGTAAGGCAAGAAACGGTAATGTTTGACTGCTATTATTCCTTAAGGTGGCCAACATTGCTTTATTTGAAAAGAAAAACAACTTAACTTCTACTGAAATTGTTTGTTTTTGTGGGACAGAATGCGTCAAAATCCTTGATGATAATGTAGCATAACAATCCCACAACTTAGGAAGCTGAGAATGAATGTTGCCCCTGCATGCTCAGTAACTTCCCTCTTAAAGAGGTACTGTGTACTGTGTTGACCACTTCAAGAATTTTTGTTGAAAAACAATATGAGAACATTCTAAAGAAAATAAGAAAAACCACTTTTCCCCATTTCAGATGTAACACAAAATTAACTACAGTACAAGTGCTGAAGTGGGTAAACAAGAGAGGTGTGTACAAGCAAGACCAGCTCGTTATTCTGAGATGGGCCAAGAGGGGGATTCTATACCATTATGCTGCATGCCCCTCCTTCATTTTGGAGATAAGACCTAGTATGCTTATTTGTATGTAGTACTGAAGCTGTCTGTTTGTTTTCCTTAATTGAAAAGTGCATGCTGCCAGATGCTGCCAGCTAGATAACAGAATATCACCACTCCAGACATTAGCAGGGCAAAATGCATTTTAGTCTCTGAGGTGTCTGTCTGATGAATAGAATGGCCTCATGGAATTCTTTAAATTGTTCACCACTGGCTTGAAAAAGAGACAGTAGGGGACTTTTGTCTTTTCTATTTGCTGAAGTGAAAATAGATTTATGATGCAGCAAGGGAGAATCAGGCTAAATATTAGAAGGTGCTTCATGTGCAAGTATCTGAGAAGGAGTTCTCATTCTGGCCAAGGTATAGGGTTGTTATTTTGGAGTCTCTGAAGAGATTGGGAGACATCTGGTAGAGATGATGAAGAATCTTCTTAGGGTGCTGCAGTTCATGTCTGACTAGAGTTTAGGATGGTGAAGTATTCATTGCATATGGAAATTAGGATATCTGTCTACTTTGAGTCTACCAGTGGATCAATGAACTAATTTCCTTCTGTAGACAATATCATGTCAACATGTATAATGATGTTTAGACTGTGTATACAGACATCTATGTCCATAGCAGTGGCCTTCTGTCCATTCCAAGCCACCCCTGCTCAAGAGAATGGTAGACTGTCCCTTTCTTCCACTACTCATTTTCTCCTTCAGTCATTGTGAGACTTCAAGGTCTTGCCAACAATAGCCTAGGATATCTGGAGCTCCATGTGGGTGAAAATGACAGCTTATAGCAAGTTGTGTTGTTCCTTTCGTAGAGGTTTTCTTCATTCATCCCTTCAGAACAGATTTTTAGGTGGAAACCTCTGCTGGGTCAAAGAATCTTCCATGAACAAAAGAACTAGAACTAACTATAACCATATGAGTCCCATTTTGGATGCTGCAAGAGATCTGAAGAGGAAACATGAACAATGTCTATTTCTTCTTCCCATGTTTCTCTGAAATGAAAGTGGGTTTTCAGGACTTTTCTAGAAAACTATTCCAGTGAAATAAACCCCCTCGTTTTAGTAATTGGATTTTTTTGAAATTGTTTTTCAATGGTGATTTTTTACTTTGACTAATAAGTCTTGTTTATACTGCTAGGAATAGTATTAGCCTTCCTGATTTTTGGAAAAAAGGATTGTCAGTTGGAGTGTATTCTGTGCTAAGCAACATTTGGCTTGTAGCTTGATATCTTGCCTTTCTTTTTACTAGGCCATGGCAGTGTTGTTCTCAAATTTTGTCATCATAACAACAGCTCTCCTGTTCAGAATAGTGCTGAAGTGAGTAGCTATAGAAGCATGTCTTCATCTGGGATTTTGTTATTTCATTTGTTGGTATTAAATTTTGTCTACTTTTTTAAACCAGAGTTTAAATGTATTTGAAATGAAATGCCAAGTCAAAGTAATTTCAGTAATTTAATTCTTGCGATGCTGATTGCTGGAACACATCTATGTGCATGTCAATTCTAAATCTGTGCCAGCTTGTATAGGATGCTTTACAGTAAATACTGATTCTGCTACCAGCATCACAGATTAATTGGGAGCCAGGAGCAGCTAATCTCTCCATTTTCTACTCTGCAGCATTTGGAGAACCTTTTTTCTTATTTGCTCATTTTCTGGCTTTTGCTTACCCGGCTTGCAAATCTAGTTCTAGGATATCAGGCTTACCCTGTAAAGCAAGGTGAGGACTTGTGGCAGGTCTAGAGGCCAATTTTGCCCCCTCCCCTGATGAAAACCACTGTATCTTTTTTCTGGTTGCTACTGAAATTCAACAGTGCAGTTTTTGAGAGGGTGTGTAAAAATGTTCTTAGATCTCTCACGATATTTTAGCCAAGACTTATATAGATTTGAATAGGTACAGCCTTAGTTTTATAAAAACCGTTATATAGTTTCTATAAATCGGGGGAAAAACGGTGTGTGGATCAAATCATGACATTGGCATGTTCTAAACAGGATGCTGCTGCTCAAGACCTTCACTGTAGCATACATAGAGTTCTCTGTCTTGGGGTTTACAAATCTTAGCACTAGACAATACACCAAGAAACACTTTGGTTGTACTTAGCTGTCTTTGAGAAAGGCAAAGAAAAAAGATGGGCATTTTATTCCTACCTTTCCCTTGTTTTCCTTGAGACTGATTTATCAGGGTCATTTCATACTTGTGCATATATGCTGAAAGGGTCTCTCTTCTCTACACATAGGCGGCAAGTCTCCTGGGTGCAGTGGGCATCTCTGCTGATTTTGTTCCTGTCTATTGTAGCCCTGACTGCAGGGACAG
Source organism: Iguana delicatissima (assembly GCA_948472985.1). Lineage (NCBI taxonomy): Eukaryota > Metazoa > Chordata > Lepidosauria > Squamata > Iguanidae > Iguana > Iguana delicatissima. The sequence continues at coordinate 932,540 of CAOKZL010000174.1, forward strand.
GAAGCAACAAACATAGCTTGGCTGTGCATGGCTTTCATCATGACATCTTTTTCAGCCATTCAAATAGCTGCGTGGAGTACACCAAGCCAGAGGAAGAATGCTGGGGAAAAGAGAACTGCACAATAAAGTGGTCGTTCCCCAGTTTCAGTTGGAACGTGACCACTGCCACAGGCACCTCAAGAACTGTCCATCTCGGTCTGGGACATCTGCTCATACTAGTACAGTGCTTTATCTCTGCCCTGGCCAACATCTATAATGAGAAGATACTGAAAGAGGGAGGTCAGTTCAGCGAAAACATCTTTGTACAGAACACCAAGCTGTATCTCTTTGGAGCTATGTTTAATGGCCTGATGTTGAGCCTGCGTCCTGAGAACAGACGCCGCATAGAATACTGTGGCTTCTTCTATGGGCACAATGCCTTCTCTGTGGCCCTTATTTTTGTCACTGCCTTCCTGGGACTCTCAGTCGCTTTCATTTTGAAGTTCCGGGACAACATGTTTCATGTTCTGACTGCCCAGGTTACAACTGTCATCATCACCACAGTGTCTGTTTTTGTCTTTGACTTTAAACCTTCTCTGGAGTTCTTCCTGGAAGCTCCTATTGTACTTTTGTCCATATTTATCTACCATTCCAGCAGGCCTCGGAGTATGGAATACACAGCTCAATGGGAGAGGAGCAAGCTCAGTGAAGGTGCATGGGAGCGCTCGAGTGGGGTAAGGCTTTGAAATACTTCTCTGTTGTTAACACAAATAGAAACTTTTGTTTCAGTGGCTTTAAGTATTGCTCTCCCTCTATGAATGTGTGACCTCAAAGCAATTCTACAAATGCTTACCACCAGCTCCCTCACTGTGGTAGATTTGTTTCTGAAAGCAGTGGTGGTAGAGAAAGAGCATGCTGCTGTGATAGCTGTTAGGATGTGGAAAAAAAACACAAAACCTTCTAGGGTGCGATAAGCACACAAAAAATTACAGAGAACCCCCAGAAACAATATACCTCAATTATGTGTATTTCTTAGGAAAACAATGTACATACAATATTTGCATTCACAGTATGACTAAAGGCTCATGTGACAGGTTCTTCCAAAGATTATATTATAAAACTAGATAGATCCATTACAAACAGCTGCACTTTGCGGTTGAGCAGTTTCGCTTCACCTAAAGGAGCGATGATCCTCACTCTAGTGTTGTGACAAGGCTATTATATACCAACATTCTGTTCAGTCTTGGCACTTCACAGAGGAGCTCAGGGAGAATGCTTTCTATCCTGTATACTTTGCAGAGGGATATTACATTGATTGAAGGAAGAATTTTGTGGGTCCTCTTTGCATGGAAGCTTCACTTTCTGGATTAACTGATAAGCCTGGAATTTCAATATTTCACAGTGAATAGTTTTGCTATCCTGTGTATTTTGCAGAGGCATATTACAGTTGCTGAGGGAAGAATCCTATGGGTCCTCTTTACATTGTCACTGTAACACATAAGTACACATATTAAATGATTTGGCCATGATCAAGCTTAGTGAAACAGGACGCAAGCCAATGTCCCACTGGCCTTAGAAGATTTGACCACAAATTCTGTGCAACCATAGAATGATTGACTACAAGCGCTGTGGAGTTCTTGTACAATTATCTTCATTTTTTTTGGTAATATAATCATTGGAAGAACCTGTCACACAAACATTTAGTTATATTGAGTATGTGGAACAAGGCATCACAAATAGTTCATTTTTTTTCCTCACTGCATTGGAAGAGGTACTTATGTTTTAAACATCTGGGATGTCACAGCATAGAATAGTTTTTCTGGTGGAGCACTGGTACAACAGTGCTTAAGTCAGCAGCTGCTGCTGTTGCATTTTAGGGGAAGAGAACTGAAGGCCTGTAAGCCCAGTTGTATTCATCTGCCCCGAACTGCCCCTGAAGGCCTACCTGTTCAGAAAGGAGACCATATCCAATATAGTTAGCCACAATGCTGGATTGAGGGATCCAGTTGTTCCCCCTCGTAAAAGTGTGAAAATCTGGCCTTACCTTGCCAGTTTCACCACTGCACATACTTCCATGTCTTATGCCTCTATTGTGCTCATCAGTAGTCAAGCTGAAGTTCCTGTTCTCCACAACGTGGCATTGTCTCAAAGAGTTACTCCATTTTTCAACCATGAGAAGATGTTAAACCCTGTCTGATAATCCTGTCATGTTTGTTGCTTTAACTAATTGCAATATCTCTTTTTATCATAGTGAGTTTAAGGGGTAGAGCTTTTTTGTTCTGTTAATTTGGCCTATGATGCCATAAACCCAGGGTGGGCAGCAGTAGATTCAAAGGCAATGTTCTGCCCTGGGACTTTAAAAAAAAACCTTGAAGAGGAAAGACCTCAAAACTGTACATACCTGAAAACGGATAATTTTTTTAGTTATTATTGAACAGCACCATGGTGAGCTTACTCAAAACTTGTGACTTACTCAAAAAATGAGTTGCTATTACAGTAAGCTTCCAGTGGAATCAGTTCACCCTTTTTGTTTTGCCAACAAAGGAAGTGCAGAGGGATCTGGGCAGGTTGGGGTTCATAAACAGCCTTGATAGCTACCAGGGCCACATCTTTACTACTTCTGCTGCAAGCCAGTGCACTTTAGAGCTCTTGGTTTTATTGTAATATTTTCAGTTGTAGCCTTACAGTAGAAATGTAGTGGGTGCTTTAAAATGAGAGAGGAAGGATTTTTTTAGACTCTCATAGTAGCTTCCGAAAGCACTTCTTTTTAACATTAAAACATACATTTAGAATTTATGTTCGATAGAGTTGAGAAAAGCGTTACCCTGTTTACTGGGGGTCCCATGAGGGACACCGAAATGTACTCAACTATAGGTGGGGAAAATTAGCTCTGAGCACTGCTTTAGCAGTACGAGAGGCAGGGTAACGTAGCAGGATCTTGAACCCTATGTCTACGGGGTCAGGACAGTCAAGAAGCAAACCGTTTTGAAAGAATAAATGAGATCTTTATTAAAATACAAGCAAACAGTGTATGCAACACACTCAGATAACTGTAGAAAATAAAGGTAGGAGTGGGATAGAGGGATTTTTCAGAGGGATAGTTGATTTGGGTGATAGGAAACCTGTCCTGAAGACCAGAAAAATAGAGAGCAATGCTGGGGTTCTATGTGGCTCAGCATGTGGAACTGAGGGGAGGCTCGCCAAGCAAAGCAGCAGCAAGGCGGTCTGGAACTTGAGAGCGATCCGAGGAGGGTCTCGGAATCAGGGGTTTATATAGGGAGAAGGGTGACTGCAGGCTATGCCATACTTGGTGAGAACAATGGATTTTGGGCGTGAGACAAAGCCTTGGAAAGGTCAAAATTTAACATGATTGAGTTAGGTCTGAATTGACAAAAGGAGTAGCCAGTATGCAATGTGCGATGCTGGACAGTTGATAGTTCAGCTTAATCAAGTTACCTGCTCGGGGCAGGGAGTCCTTTGTAGGTGGTGCGCATACATAATAGGGTGTTTGCCGGAAGGTTTCCTGAAGCTGCGATCTGGCTATTTCTGGCTTGCCTGTATTGTTTAGGAATATTGCAGCAATAGGCTCAGCCGCCGAGCCTAGTTTCATGCTTGTCCGGGGGCCTCACAAACACGTGGAGAGGGGTGGTGGAAGAAAGCCGAATTATTGATATCAAAAGGATGTCTTTATGCTGTCGCCAAGGTGGCCTAGAAGCTGCAGTAACAAAAGACAAAACATTCTTGAGGCAAGTCCATAGTTGACTGCACAGGTAACATTAATTTATTTTTTAAAAACATTTTTTATTAAAATTCCATATAGACTAAAAATTACAAATATCAAGTGTTGTTTACATGCTACATAACCATTATCCATATCATTCCCAATCATCTCTTACATAACTTTACTAATATTGTCAGTACAATACTAAATAATTTCTTTCATAAATATGCTATTTGATTTTCCCCTTCTTCCCCCTCCCTCTCTACCCTACTCCCCCATATTAGCAGTATATTTTATATGCCATCAATTCATCTTTTTCCCTCCCTTCTCCCTCTGTATCCATTCCCCCTCTATCCTTACTTTCCTTGTTATGCATTTTCACCAATCCAATCTCCTTTTCAAGTTTCTTATTCTAAACCTCCTAAGATTTCATATTTTTGCTATTGTAACCTTCCTTAATATTCTCTACTTAATCTATATTCTACTCTTAGTAGTTTCCAATCTTTCCAGTCTTTCACCTCTGTGCTTTGATCTTAATTCACTTCCACCCATTTAATAATTTCATTCCATTGTTTTTCAAATCGTTGATTTGAGTTTCCTTTCAACATGTTAGACAGTTTTTCCATTTCGATGATATCCATTACTTTAATCTTCCGTTCTTCATGGGGAGGCACTGTACCTTCTTTCCAATGCTTTGCATAGCTCAATCTTGCTGCTGTTATTAAATTTAGTAATATTTTCTTTTTTGTCTTCATTTGACTATTCCTTTCAATCATGTTTAATAAATATGTTTCTAGAGTCATCTCAAATTTAATATCAAGCGTCTTTGTGATACTGTCATGGATCTTCTTCCAGTATTTTTTTGCTATGGTGCATGACCACCATATATGAAAATATGTTCCTGTTGTTTTTCTGCACTTCCAACATTGGCCATTCCCTCTATGCATTATCTTCATTAATTTTTGAGGGGTCATATACCACCGATGGATTGTCTTGTAAAAATTCTCTATTAAGCTTAAGCTTTGAGTAAATTTTGTGTCTTCACTCCATGCTCTTTCACAGGTAATGTTAAACCTGTTGATTTAACTGGGCTTAGGCGTGCTTAACTCTGTGCCAGATTTAAAGATTGGACACCAGAGGGCAGTGCTGACAAGAAAAGCAGCTCTTTGAGTAACATTTGTGCCTCGTTCCTATGTGCATCCACACAGGAATCTCGGAATCTTAGATTTCTGTTTGGTTCAGTTCACAGGTACATTTCTCCAAAGTTGTTCAGGTGAAATAGGATTCCTAGAACTTGGAAACATTACTTTTCTATAACTCACAGAACCCTCCAGCCAGCATGACAATGACTGGGGGCTTGTGAGATTTGTTAATCAAAAAGAACCCATTTCCATGTCCTGAGTCTTCCGTAGTGAATCTTTTCATGGACTATCAAGTCAGAAGTCTACATGGTGTGGACAAAGTATGTAAGGAGAAGCTTTTCTCCTCTCCTGACGTTGGAACCTGAAGTGAAATAGTGGGTAATTCAGAACAGACGAAAGGAAGCATGTCTTCACATAATATATTGTTACATTCTGGAATTCACTCCACAAAATGTGGTGATGGATGACAGCTTTAAAAGTACATTAGAATGCTAAATCCATTGGCTTAGGGTTAGGACATCAGCGGTTACAAGTCAGGATAGGTGTGTTTCACTTCCTTTACCATGGAAAAAGGAGAGTAGGTGTTACTAGCCAAACCTTAGCTTTACTGAAATTATAAAAGAAATCAATACCAATCTGGGGAGTGCTGGATACATTTTCTTGTATTTTATAAATTAAAAGGGTTTTTTAAAAACCTTTAGAGAAATGTCACTTTTTCAATATCATCTCCTTTTATTTCCTGTAGGATGGAGAAGAGCTGGAGAGACTTACCAAGCCAGACAGTGATCACGATTCAGAGGAGGAGACCTTATAGGAAGGTTTGGATTCTTGTACTCCAGGCACCTCTTGTCAGTTTTGGGAGTTGAAAAGGTGAAGATGAAGAATTATTACTGACAAGTAGAATGGACTTAATTTTTTTTCCACTAAGGTGGGATTTTACTTGTTTTTCATCAAGCTGTTTTAGACAGCATATATTTAAGTATTTTAAATAAATTAGTGGAGGGTGAGGTTATCACCAATTACTGGTCATGATACCACTATATATTGCCACCATGATCAAAGACAAAACATCACTAAATTCTGGGAAGTATTTTTATGCTGTGAAGTAACTGTGGGAGAGGACAATCGCCATCATGTCCTGCTTGTGAACTTTCCGTGGATATGTGGTCCCTGTGTCAGGTTTTTGGCCTGATCTGGGAAGGGTTAATTTTATGGAATTAATCCAGTAAAGTGATTTTCTGCTAGAAGAAAGTGATCAGTACAGAATAGAGCCCAGAAGATTTTGGATGTAGAGAAATAGCAGTTTGAGCTACATACATTAAGACTACTGACTCCTTGGCATCCTTATGAGAATGCTGCTTCTTTCACATCCTTGCTGTTGGGGTTGACCAAGGTATCTCAGCTGATTGCTGAGATGAGGAAACAATAGATGGATTATAAAGGTGCTCAGCTTATAGCATTCCAAAGGCACAAAGGTATTTGAACTATTATATGCCAGGAAAATATGGGGATGAAGTAATTACTTTTCGTTACATACCAGGAGTGTTTTACCCATTAAACATTACTAAACTTGTCTTTACCACTGTATGTATATGCTGCAGGAAGCCATTGCCATCCATGGTTCCTGGCCATTAATACCTCTGTGATATGCTTAGTTGAAACTGTTTACATGCCCAATTGTTTACATGCCCAATTGTTTATTTTGATGTGTGTGTCAGTACAGAGCAGTGTAGAAATGTACAATGTGAAGTAACCTCTGGTGATGGATGCAGTTGCTGTGCAACAACTAATGTCTTATAAATTGCTAATTGAATAAGGCTGAAGGGGTTGTTAAGTGCTGTGTTTTACAATGCATTATTGCTTGTCTGTATACTTGAGCACCAGATCTGTCATTTGGGAATCTAGTGTGTCTTTTATTGACTGAAAGGAATATTCTTCTTCTCATCAGAAGAGCCATCCACCTGAATGATAATTAGAAAAGTTATGTACAAATGTGCATTTGGGCACCTAGGGGGAGAATATGTATTTTTTTAAACATACAACAGAATAATGATATTGTTGTTTCAGGAGTACCTTGCCAATCTCAGTACATCTGGGATTCTAAATTGATTAATAATATATGGAAATTGATGGTGTTAAACACAAACCTCCCTAAATACCCTGGCTGAAAAACACATCAGTATCAGCCTTGATGAATACCATGAAATGCATAACACGCTGTGAAATATTCTACAAACTTGTTTGCTGCTCTCTCGGAAAGGGGCTTGAGTAATGCATCAAAGTGATGTAAAGCTGTGTATCCCAAAGGAATTGGTGCTTATCCTGAGCAAGTTACTCATGATAAAGTGGTCAGAAATTGTAATCCACACATAGAAGGAAGGTACAGTCATATACTTTTCTCAGGATATGTTCTTGATGCTATTGGAAGCACAAAAATCCACACCTCTTCTCATGTAGAGTTTCTAATAGAGACTCCAGTAACAGGCTTGATAAAAAAAATGCAGATATTTCATTAAATAGTTATCATTTTCTGTAGAAATTCTTCCTTTTTCAGAGAGGCATTGCAAAGGATTTTGTCCCCTTAGTTTGTCTCTTGAAATGGCAAGCTGGAGAGCCTCCCCAAGTGATTGAATTGGCTTTAGCAACAACTAACTCTTGGCTTTTGTCTCTCATTGTATCTCATGTCGTCTTTGATGCATGTGGTGTATGTGTGTGTTAAAACCAGAATTTAGTGACATTTTTTGTTCTGTAGCTCTTCACATCTCTCAGAAAACATGACCAGTGTTCATGATAGCTGAAGAGTTTTTAGTCTGAAGTAGTAACAGCATGCCAAACTCTGATTCCAAGTGTGTAAAAGTAGAGACAGGGTGGGAATAAAATAAAATCCAACAAGAACAGTTGTAACATATTCTAAAATTTGTAGTAATACAACCATTTTGATGTATAGTGTTTTTTTAAACTAAATGGGGTTCCATCAGTTTTGAAAATGAGGAAGTACGTAATGGAAAATTTGAGTCTGGCTAAATCTACAGGCAGTTTAAGTAAATCTGGCTAAATCTGCATTTGTAAAAGAGGTCAGAGTTGAAATCTATGTATCTTACAGAAGTCTTATGAGGTGGAATACTTGAAAAATAGTAACATAAACACTCGAATATTATTGTAACAGTGTACGGTGCTGCTACTAATTACACATTTAATAACACATTTTTGTTATGTATTTGTAGAAAAGTCCAGTTTAATTGAGTAGTTCTGATGGTTCTACAACACATTTGTCTTAATGGAGCATCCCTTTGACCCTAGATTATATTTTACCTCAGTGTTTGGCAGAAATAGTGTCAGAAATAATAATTTATTTCTGGCGTAAGACTAACTTTGAAGCTGTTTTTATTTATGCTGACATTGGCCTTAATTGTACCTTAACTCCTTTTTTTTACATTGTAATAACCTGCTGATTATTGAAGAAATCTGATATTTGCTGTTGTAGCAGAAAATGACTTCTTCCCATGGTTTTTTTTAAAAATATAAAATATGTTTGCTGAGGGATTCTGCCTGACACCATACCAGTGTCCAGGATTAACTCAATGTGGAATATTTTTGTGTTCTGTTTGAATTGTTTTATATTCCAGACCATATGTAGTATGCCACAAAATCAAATAAATAACCATGTATGAACAAAATGAATGGGTTCTATGAGTTTTTTTTGGTGTGGGGTTGTAGACAGGACTAGAAGAGACATGATGGAGTTTCTGGTTAATATTCACTTTCGAAGCTACAACAAAGGAGAAATCCAAAGGGCAGCTTCTTAATGACAGGTTTATATGCTGTCATTTACAATGTATGAATTGGACTGGTGTTTTTTTGGGACATGTCAAATAGTACTGAAGTTCATGCAGTATTTGCAAGATGGATACCAACTCTGCTTTAGCCACAATATTAGTACCCTGGATATGCTGGAATCTCCTGGGGCAAAGGAAGCATAAAACCTGTAGTCATGTCTTCAAATAAGTATGTCCTGTTTCCCCCTTTTGTTCAGACCAGGATATAGCCAGAAGGAAGTTAAAATATTTTATGGTTTTGTGTTGTACTAACTCGCTTGTTTGTTAATGAAAGGAAGGTATACACAATGCAAAGCAGACACTTATTTTCCCCTAGTATGGGAACAGAGTCATTTACAGGGAAAGTTGTCAGGTGGGAGAGAACCACTGTATCCTTTCTGTTCCTAATTTTTTCTTGCAGATGTCTGCACACTGTTGCCTTTTATGATGTTTTTAAAACTACTCTTCCTTCCACTCGTCCAAGTCTAGAAGTAGTTGGGCTGCTGGAAAAAAATCAGTTTTGGGGAGCACTTGTTAGAATTAGATATATGAGGAGTTAAGCACTTCCTTCCGTGACAACTACATTTCAGAAGCATTTCTTTGCTTATATATCATGTAGTTCAGCAGGGTAAGAGAGAAAACTGTTTTGATGATCTCATCTAGACTGCAAAAAGAAATGAAGACTCCAACTGCTTATTTCATTATAATAGCATAGCTTGTTTTGCAAAGGAAACAGATCGTATTAAAAACTAAGTGTCTCAGATTTAAGACTCACTGTAGTGTAGTAGACTTTTAGTGCTTTTCACTGTGTGTCATTTTTTGAAATGCTTTAGTCTCTTCACTTTGGCCATTGTTACAGCTGACCTCACTAGCATGATGTTTCCACTCATTTAAGGAAGTAAAACAGAGATATTTTATACTTAAACATTCCAAAAGAATTTCCTCTTATAAAAAGCTATGTGCATAAATCTGGCTAGCATTTTTTGCTGGTTAACATTAAATAACTATAGGGAAAATGTGAAACCATGTATAATGCCTCCCTACTTGTGAACTATGCATGAAAACCAATAAAAAAATTAAGATCCCCACTTCTCAGTTGTAAAAACAAAATGTTTTTCACTCTCTTTTGGCAAGTTATAATAGATGCTGTATGCAGAGTTTGAATCTGGTACTTCACTGGTGGCCTGTTGATGCTGGGAAATATCTTTTCCTGTTAAACTGTGGCGTTTACAAGTCCTTACTTCCTCTGTACATTACAGTGTGCAGTAACTGAGTGGGTGAACTTGAGCTAAAATGCTAATAGGAGAAAGTAATGAAGGTTGCTTTGGGAGCAATAGATGAGCATACAGGCAAGAAAAGAAGTGTTTAATGTTGAAGCAGAAAACAGTTTTCCCACAAGCTGCATGTGTAGGCCATTGTAGGTTTCTGAACTCTTGGAAGGTTGTATGAATCATTCTGTAGTTTCACACAGGGAACAGCAATCTGTAATCTCTGCTTCATGCCTTGGAGATGCTGGTTCTTAGGTCCCTGGGAAATGGAAGTGTTTATCATGACAGGCCCTTAAGTTTCTAACCCAGTTTCAGTAAAGGCACCAATATAATCTAAAATAGAGTAGAGTGGTGTCCATGGACTATTGCCAGTCCACAAGTCACATTGAGAAAAAGTAATTGCTGGTCCCCCATATCAGGTAGCTGGGGAAGCAATGAGTTAGAAGACATTTAACAATTCTCTCCTTACCATACAGTTTATAAATTCATGTGGGATGTGAGGATAAGTTGACCTTTGAAATAAATGTTAAGTTTTGACACATAAAAATCATAACAAGCTATCTTATAGCAGATCAGAATATGTTTTCATCTAAACCCACTACTGTCTGTTCATACAAGCAATGGTTTTCTAGGCCCTTTTGCAGAGGTCTTTCCACTTCTAGTTTTGCTTTTTTTTTTTTTTTTTTTTTTTTGAGGGGAGCCACTAGGTCACTGATTGAACCTGAGAATTTTTGCATAGAAAATATTTTCTCTGCCATTGGACCATGGGTCTTCTCCACTTGCATTGTGGAAGGTTTTTCATCTTGTAAGAGAAATCTCCAATTTATTAAAAATGGACCAGTTTTTAGGTAAGTTTTCACCCTGAAACTGCTTTGAATGCAAGAAAACCGTATCCAATAATGGTGGCTTGGCTTTCTTACTTCTCCCCCAGAACCCGTCCCCACAAATAACATTTTTTTCTGCTGAAAACTGGCCAAAAACAACTAACAGAAGTGGCATGGCATTGATTTTGGTGCAGCACAACACAATTGTCAATGTGCCATGGTGTATGTGTCAAGAAGTTGGCCCTATTCCCTGTGCAATTGCTCACTCCTGCTTAAAGTCCCACTGGTGTCTTAGTAACCTACTCCTCTTCTTTGTTTTGTTTCTTGTATGCATTTCTCAGCTTCCAAAAGAAGCTCTGTAAAGCAAGATAGTCACTAGGGGTCTAAGGACGAATCATGCCTCTTCAGGAAGCATTCTCAGCCCCACCTATGCTGTCCCAAAGGTGGACATTTCCTTGACCTGACTGTCTTCCTGCCCACAGTGGGAGAAATACAGTATCTGAAAAATGAGAGACTGCTTAAACAGCTACACAGTTTTCACTGGATATTCCACAGAATTGTTTTAGTGATCTTACCATTTTGGTAATTTGTTGGTGAAAGTTTTACTATGTGGAGTTTTATGAACAAAGTCCTCTTAGTCAAAGCATTTTTTTTTCAGAAAAAGATCCTTTAGCACTCAATTTTCTAAAGGATCTCTTCTGTATTCCTTTCTCAAAAGCTCTCTTTTGAGGGGTACATTTTCTAATACAATCCATTCCACTTCTTCAGGAAAAAAAAATACAAATCACAACTTTCCAATAAATATGTTTCCCCTTCCAGTGAAGGGAAAAAGCTTATATAAGTATTAGGGTCTATTGTACAGTTTATATCCTGCCTACAGTACAATGTTCATCATTGGAGTAGGGGAAGAGAGTGTGTATACATGCATAGCACCTGATAATACCCTCAGAAGGGGCTCTGAAATACAAAGGAGTCTTTATTCCATAAGGCATCAGTGATACTAGTCTGACCTATTTCACTTCACAGATATGCATATTATAGAGAAGGCCAAAGTCCAGTATTTATGTAATCTTGTGACTGAATGCAAGAAACCTGTTCAACGGCCATGAAAAGATTCCCATGGCTGGAAGTTTTAAGATTTCCAAGCAGTGTGCAGTCAAAGGTTAAATTGCTAAATTCAGTAGGGGTATCCATGATGGTAACTTTCATGGTGACGGTAATCATCTTGGTAACCTTCCTGATACCCTTGGTGATACCCATGGTAGCCATATCCTGCATATTCATCTTCTGGGCATCGCATGCCAAGTGATTGCTGGATGGCCATTTCTTGTCGTCGAAGTTGCATAGAATCAATCAAATCATACACAATCACCATGGACCACATTGGGGAAGGGTACCAGGATTTGACATTCCCATCTTTTCCAACCAAAAGCATGGAGAAATATTCAGGGCTGATCTGGAAATAATTGCGGATGTCTTTCACCAAATGCTCAGGGAGATCTTCTCTGTCCACACTGGAGCTCCCTAGATAGACAATGGGAGAATCAGAAATAACATCAGTGTTTGATCATAGACAGGCACGTTGTTCTGAAATGTGGTCAACCACTGCTTTTATTTTCCTGCTCCTGACAGGATCTCTATATTGGTCATTTTTCAGACCACAATGGAGCCACACCTATTTTTTGTGAGACTTTCTCCAGCAATTTGCTCTTACTAGCAGTCAATAAACTTGGCAATATTATGTATATAAGCATAGTGTTCTGTCCTGTCTAGGATTGTAGTTTATGAACAAGTTGCTACAGGTTGACCATATTCTGAAAGGGATAAGAGTTTTTGCATTGTGCTTTAACATACCGTAGGAAAGTGTGTTCCCCTCCCTCGTGTAAATCCAATGACTGAGAATGCATTCTGCATATAATTCATGTCCTCCTCAAAATCCATTAGGTTTGGTGCCAGGACCTCCCATGGATACCAAAATTCATGGATGCTCAAGTCCCGTTATGTACAATTGTGTAATAAAATGATGTCCCTTATATAAAATGGCAAAATCAAAGTTTGCTTTTTGGAATTTTTTTTGGGGGGGTAGGGAGAATATTTTCAAGCTATGGTTGGTTAAATCCATGGATACAAAATCTGTGGATGTGGAGAGCTGACTGTAGTAAGCTGGCCTAGCACATTAATCTCACCATGTGAACAGAAAGTGTGACCCTTTTAAGCCTTTCCAGTAGTCCTTGAGGTCAAGTAAGTTTGTATGCCAGTTCATGAATATCTCTGAGTCCTACATTAGTCATGAGTGTGTGTGTGTTCTGTGTGTGTTGGGTGTTCTGTGTGTGTTGGGTGATCTTGTTCCAAGAAAACACACACAGAGCAATAGCACCATTACCATTTATCACTTAAGCACTATAGCCCTCGATTTTTTTTTAAACTAAGCAGCACAGGTGGAGGCGACAAAGAGCAGGAGACCGTGTGAGAATTGCAGTAACCTGGAAACACATCTGGGGGAATTTAAGGGTGTTAGAGACACCCGCATCTAATGTCAAAACCCACTTCACAAGAATGATGGCCACAAATGAACCTAAAAGTTCCACTTTTCTAGTCAAGTTTTTTTAAAAAATCAGAAGAGCATTTAGACAGGGAAATAATGGGAAAGAACATTAAATGGTGCAGTATAAATTAGCACAAATAACCAGTCTGGATGAGCGCTTACTGTACAAGCTTATACTATGCATTTCTTTCGAAATAAGTCACATTTACCTTAAAACCTCTGAACAGATAGATAGCGATAGAGAACTGTACTGTTAATCAAGCTGGATAAATTAAAGGAGATCAGGAAACAGGAAGATATACAACATACTAAACTGAGCTTTAAAAGGTGCAGTAGTAGCATATTTTGTTTATGTCTGATTATCTACTATAGCACCAAACTAGGACTATGAAAATTTCCAGAGCTAAGACTTTTAGCACAGTCTCTCAGATCCAGCTGTTAGGGTACTGCATGCTTCACTGGGCTGTATTTCAGGCAGCTGTATGGGACATGGTTATGCTATTGCTTCATTTGTGGCTACTATTGATGTTCTCCAGCCCAAGACTGTTTCAGTAACCACTGCTTTCAAACATATATTTACAGTTCCTGTGTCTATTTTACAAATATTCACTGTGTAGGAATACAACTCAAAAGTAACACAAAATATGTCTTCTGTGATTGCAGGTACAAGTTGGAAAGTATTTCTCACCATTGATTGGGTATAATTCTAGCACTCCACCAATCTCTTCTCCCAGGCCCAAAAGCTTGAGCACAGTTATGTGCCGGAGACCTGTAAAAGGAAGGAGTCAATCACAGTGACGCAAAATGTCTCTATTAAATGAAAAGTAGGCATTGTTGTAATGCAAAAGTCAGATACATATTCATAAGACCACCATAATTCCTTCTTCAAGCATACAAGGTAAGCGGTTGATATGACATTTATTTAAGAATTCTAAGCTAGAGATCTGTCCATATCCCATGTTAGAATGCAAGTGGAAGATATTCCGTCTTCTTCTTTTTAACAGGTTATAGAGGAACTATGATTTGGTTAAAATCAGTCTGAGGGAGAGTTAGAAAACTTATGGATTTACCTATGGCCTCCCTAGCGTTCCCCCATAATCCAAACGCTGATGGTGCTTTTAGAAATCGTTATTTTGAAAGGGTCAAATGTAAGGTACTTCTAAATCTTTATCACTTAAGCTGTTCACACAAAGTCTATAGGCAGAAGGAAAGGCCCTATAATGTTCTTAATTTGCTAGTATTTCTTGGTGATACAGATGTTATAGGCAAGGAAATGTTGAAAGCCCCTGAATTCTCTATGCAGCTTAGTTCCCAATCCTCAGGCCTTTTTGTACACTGTAGTCTGCTTGTGGGGCCTGCTGAAACCAAAATCATTGGGTGGGAAGTCACATCGAAGCATCTTGCTCTCCTCACCATGTAGGCACTGCAAATCTTTGCTACACAGCTTTGTCATGTTACTTACGGGACTACAGCTTCCAGAATCCAGCCAGTGTCCATGCTGGTTGTGGAATTCTTAGAGCAGGAGTCCAGAAAATAACTTTCTAAGCTCCAAGTGCATGTTTTTCTTTCAGTATCAATGATACTGTAATCTCTCGTCAACAGTCACATAGGGACATGGGAGCTGGGGAGCGATTCGCCCCAGGCAGCAATGTTTCTGGGGCATTCTGCCCCATAGCCATGCCCCCGTGTGCCCTGGCCACACCCCCATGCACAGTGGCCCTGCCCCTCATGCCGTAGCCCCATCCCTCACGCCCCCCTCCGCACACTCCAAGCTCCGCCACTGCTCCCCAGCTGACTAAAACCAAGAACAAAAGCAATATTGTGTCACTCCAAGATTGGGTAAAATGCACTCTGCAGCCTGCTGCAGGACCCACAAAACTGACCCGCATTGCCAGTGTAGTTGCCTACCTTTGTTTTAACAAAGTAGGTATTAAATAACCAAGTAAGCCCCATAAATGAAAGACTCCTGATAGTATCATACTATTATTTTATTTCATTTTTAATGACAGCAGAGAATAGCTAGAAAACTATTTCTTACCAAAATTACAGGCTTGCCCAGTGAGGGCTGCAAGTTGCTGAGAATAGGCCCAGTCTTCATCATTGGGAGCGGATATCACTAGCAGCCTCCTCCTCCATCGGAATCTGAAATGAAATGAGAGCACGCTCAGAGGAATCATTCCCAAATTGTGGGACAGCACCCACCCTCCAGACGGTATAGCCTTGTGGTGAGTAGGTCATGAGACTGCTGTGTTGGCAACTTTGACAGAAGGCCAAGCAAGCCAGATGTTTGGCATAGCTGGTCACCTTATTAAGTTCAGAAGCTCCCCCAACAAAAATTATTTTTAGAATTATTCCATTTGTATCCATATGCTTGTTTTTCCATACAAAACTCCATCAGGGATGTTGGAAAAAACCGGCGGGGGCTTATGGATTATGGATATGAGGGCAATCTAGGAAGAGGAATCAAGTACCCCTTTAAATGATCTCCCTGTTTCTCACTATATTGATTGTTTATATTGTGTTTCTTTTGTGCTTTTTATTCTTTTTTAATTATATTTTTTAAAAAAATCATTTCTCTGTGGAAATATAAACATACTTTTTTCCTGCACTCACTTCTTATTTAATCACCTCTCAAGCATATATGTTAGCTTTATATATCCACCTAATTTCCCTATGACCTTATTTGCAGGATGTTTGATCTTAGGATAAACTGCATTCAGAATCCAAAAAATGGTGCCTCATCACAGAATGAACTTCATTGGAGGCAAACCACTTTTTTTTTTTTAAGAAAGTGCCAGGCAAAGCATGTCTGAAAGCTATTTATCTACTGAAAGTCAAGAAGAACGAACATCCTGAGAGTGAACTATCACCAAACTTAAACACTGTTAAAAACCTCTTAGAATGGCTGAACATCTGAATTCTGAACAGATTTAAATGTCTGAACATTATTGCATAATTATCAGGATTTATTTTATTGCTTCTAATCTTATGAGCTTTACTTTTTACCATAAGCTGCTTTTACAATGGTGCCCAGGACCATGCTAAATATTCAGACTGTTCTCCAGTCCACAGTTTTAAGTAAGACTACGGTATTTTAAACTGAATATAGTTTCACTGATTCTCCTAGCTATGAAATTTAAGTTCTTTAGTTTAGGAGAGATGTGGATCAGATTGCAAATGTGAGGAAATAATAACTCTTAAATGCTTCTAAAAACACATTTTAAGTTTCAGGTAATCTTGTCTTGCTGCAAAAACAGCAAATACATCAAGTTTCTCTAGACAGGCTAAACTAATCTGAATGAAAGATAGTTTTTCCATCTGAGCTCTCCCCCATGGACTCCACTTGGAAATCACCTTCTCTTTCCCTTGCAGAGAAAAGTTGGCAGGTGAGGTGATGCATTTGTAGCAAAAAGACTGGAAAGCCTATGTGAAGTTATTTTATACCTTCAAAACAATATTCAATTTCCATAGAACATCCTAAGCTACCTAGGTTTAAAGAACTGTACAGTGCTACAAGAGTATTTTCGTAGCAGGAAATGATCTCCTAAATGGCTACAGATGTTTCTGTGCCTATGGACAATGCCTCTGCAGTCCTTTTTGTGTTGGCCTTCCATAATGTTTTCTTTTTCCCCTTCTAAAAGCAGCAGCGGTGGTGGTAGTTTCAGGGCTCTCTTATACTGCTGCTTGGTGGCTAATTTTCTATTGTCCTCCCATGTTTTAGGGAAATGAAGTAGAGACAGAAGTTGGCATGCAAAAGACAAATAATGACTCCTTGAGAACTTGGAAAAGATGAGGAGATATATAGAAACAGGTGGAACACTGCTAGTTCAGATAAACCAGAGTAGAACTTGGAAAAGTTACTTTTTTAAACTAAAGCTTCCAGAACCCATTGCTGTTGCTGTTACAGTCAAAAAGAAAAGCCTCGGTTATTTCGTACTGTAACATAAAATTTCTCTTCACTGTGGACCAGAGCTTGGAAAAGTTTCTGTTTTGAATTGTAACTCCCAGAACAGAGGTTCCACATCCCCCCTGCCAGTGGCTGAGGAATTGGGAGGAATTGTAGTAAATCTCCCCCAAAAACCTTTGCTAATAATGTCAGTGCCTCAGAGCATGCTTACCCTTGCCTTGGTTGTGCAAACCTGCTGTTCATAATATGAGTCTAACATGTAGCCAGGCTCAGCAGAAGGATTGCTTTATGGTAGCTTTTTATTATGTTACCCGTTCAGTCTGAACTGCTAGGAATAGTGTGGATTAAAATACTGTATGAACAAATGGCAAGCTGCTTAGCCAATCTAGGTAATGCTTTGAAAATATTTAGAAAAAAATCAAAAGGATTGTTTCTTTTATGTATACATATTAACAATCTGAATATGAGTGAAAGTATTAGGTACAATGCATCTTCAACTTTTACGTTCTTATTCAGTAGACTATTCTTGAGCACATTAAATTTCCAGCCCCATCTCACTTCCTTGATAAATCTCTTCAGCATATGTGATAGCATATGTGAACTGATATCTAAATATGTAAATCAGACTTGTACTGGTCAACTTGCCTGCTAGCCATAGGCAGTAACGAACTGGTATCAGAATGATCAGAGATGAAGTCTAATACATTTGAATTAGCATGGACAATGCCATAGATCTCATATTGGGAGAAAGGCAGAATAATTGATTTTAAAAATCATGAACAAAGCCATCCACTCACTCCTTTTCAGGATTTTTTTTTCCCCTTTTCTGAATTAAGTTGCAGTCCTCATAGTAGCTGGAGGCAGGGGGTTAATTTTTCTCAGCAAAAAATGCATTCCTGTGAGCTATCCCTGTTGTTATGAAAACTATAGTATTTTGAGAGGATTCCATCATGAATAGGCTATTAAAACCAATGGTAAAGCTAAAAACTGCTTGTTGATACAAATCAACACAACTGCCTGTATTTTTGGCAGTTCCTTAAGGGCATGACTATTGGGACTGTCATAAAGAGCACTACAGGGCTGGATCTAGGCATCAATGAATTCTATTCAGGGGTGCATATAGGCTGATACAGGAGGGATGAGTCTCTTTGTCCTTTCTCTACCAAACCTCCTGGTTTCCAGGCTGGTCAGAAAGGCAGGAAAGGCCATGATTCAGCATTGCCCTTCTCTGCCAACCTGCTTAGGAGAAGCTCTTTTCTACCAGCCTAAAAAAAAGCATGTGTCTTGCATTTACATCTTGACTATAGTTGAGGGAGTTCCTCTTCTCTTTGGCCAGCACGGAAACACAAGTTAGTAACCTCTTTTCAGGCTAGCAAAAAACCCACAAGGGCTTGCATTTTTTTTCTTCGCTTAATTTACAGTTAGGAGCTATGCAGTTAGGAGATGTTTTGATTCTCACCATGTGAGGCCACCAAGGAAGGTAAACAGATACTGTATAGTAAAAGAAACAGAATACAAATGCATTTTCTAATCATACCTCTTATTTTTTTTGTTTAATTGGCTCACTACCATTCATTGGGATGGAGAAAAATAAAGAACTGGGCAACAAGCTCTCATGGAGGCAAAGCTTGCTGGCTCCTCCTAGAAAAGAGTGGTCCGATCTCCACCAAAAGGTGTACTTAGGGGGTCAAAGTACAGGCCACCCCTGCACATACAGCCTACCAAAAATGTTGACGCTTCATTATTATTTATTCATAGCAGTATAGACAAGAGAAGAGAATGCATGGACTCTTCAGATATTGGATTACAGGTTCCATAAACTCTAACCATTGGTCAAGATGTCTGAGGTTGGTGGAAGCTGGAGTCCAATAATATCGAGACGATCAGAGATTTATCAGTATTCTTCTAGACCGTGGCTGTAGGAAGTGAAATGAGGATAGTTCTGTTCTTTGGGATGGGATAATTTGAATGGGTCCATAGTGCATTATATAGTGGACTGGGGTAAAAACTGAAAATTTACATTCCTTTTCAATCTGTGACCCATAGCTGATCATCTATTCACTAGTTTAGAGTCAAGGGAAAGCACAAATAGATGATGCCTCAAGAAGAGCTTCATTTGGGGAGAGGCACTCTAAATGGAGACAAATTAGCAGCCTCCCCTTCATGAGTCCAGAAAGTTCTCAACATTGTTCCCTTCACTGGAACTTGACATACTAATTAAGAGCAATCAACATAATTATTTTGAATGCTGTGCCCTGAGAAACAGTGGCTGAGAAATGTTGCTACTTCCTGCTGTTTCCATTCAAAAGGGGAGGTAATTAGGGAAAACAAATTAGCACTGCCAGCCCTCAACATGGTAGGAAGGTCTCTTGGTTACAGGCAATCAACTGATGCCCATTGTACATGGGAAAATAATAATTAAGAGTGATAATAATAATAATAGTAATAATAGTAGTAGTAGTAGTAGAAGATAACAAATATTTTTGGGACATTTCCATTTATAGATGTTCTAGTCTTGTACTTCCTTCACTTTGCACTTTAGTTTAAGTGCTGAGATTTCTAAATAATATTATGTGGTTCCTCCATTCCAGAAACACAGGCTCATTATTGTCTAGGTCAGACGTCTGTCTGCCAATTATGGCTGTTCCTAAGACTAAGGACTGACATGTCTGTCAATTTCTATTTTGCTCAGTTTTTCATTTTTTCAACCTCACTTTTGTATCCTCCTCTTCCTGCATCAGCTTGTGAATGATTAAGTATGCACAAAAATAAAAAATAATTTAAAAATACTATGTCTTTTTGAATGCATTTCTTCCAATACAGAACTTTTCCGTGCAGTTTCTATGATATAATATATTATCTGCATTTTATGATTGGAGAAGCTGCATCACAACATTTGGGAAAATACCAGTTGATTCAGAGAGAGCAAATTAGGTAAGTTCACTTTAATATTTGTTTATTTAATTTATATTTTACCTTTCTCTCAATATGTGACCCAAGGCAACTCACAATGTAAAATAAAAAACAAATGAATGTCTTGCCCACTCCTACCCAGATTAGGATTTGAAAGATAACTAGGATAGGATTATAAAATGGCTCTTAATACCACAAGCAGAAAATTCTCATAAGAATGAAGCTGTTTTCTTCCCAAAGCAGTTTCAGACAATCCAGAGCTTTAAAAAATTACTTTTAGGGGAACTACAACTCCCTGAACACCACACCCAGCACAACAAGGCCAGTAACCATGCTGGTTGGGAGACTCTGGGAGTTGTAATCCATAATTTTGGTTTTCAGACTCTGTTGGCAGTGTTTCACAGATGAAAACAAGACACTTGCAGCCAAGCAGCATCAGAGTATATTCAAGATGGCAAAAGTTATTAATGAGAAAGAACACACAAGGCAAGATGCAGCAGTTTGCTTTTGGCTAAGATGACTGGGAAGGATAAGATTCTAGCCCTTCCTTCCTTCTCCCCCTTCCCAGTTAATGGAGTACAAACTCTTTTTGCACTTTGAACTCAGTTTGGAAAAACTAAAGTAAGCTGAGGACAATGGAGGAAAGTAGGAAGAAGAGAAAGAAACTGAAACATTTTAAAAACAGCTAGAAAAGGGGGCCAACAGAAGATCGAGTGTCCCTGACAAATTGGGATACTTAGAGGTTGTGTGGTGGTCCCTCAAAAACATTCATCTCAACAGATGCAATACAGGTATGTATGGCTCCCCGGTTAGATATCATTCAACCCCAAGACAAATATGTCTTAGCAAGTAAGGGAACTAAATCTCTACCATGCCTCAGGTTACTATCCCTGACTGTGTATCTGTGCCTGCTTCTAGATGTTCTGTATCCACCACTCCTAGAAGGAAGCTTGCCACAAAATTTAAGAACCAGTCGGTGGCCAAAGTCCAGCATTACTATCTAATCTCCTATTTGTGTAACTACTATTGACTGAACTTTTGAAGTGATTAGCATTGTCGAGTGTCCTTTATTATATGGAATATTCCTTATTTGAGGGCTGGAAAGCTCATCTGTAATGTAATGAACATCAAAAATCCCATATTTTGGAGTGAGGTAGTGCTAAAAGGAATAGGTATTTTGAAAATCTAACCAAATCTTGGATTGAAGTTACTCTGATTTTTAATAACAGTTGTCAAGCATTTTTTATATGATTAAAATGGATTTAGAAGTGCTGAAAAAAGAAAGCACATCGAACGTTTCATAAAGTGCATTATAAGTGACTTATGTTTGAGGAATGTAGGCAATATGTTAACTGAAATGTATGGATATGTTAACTGAAATCAATACTTTTATTTGGTGCTTAGGTAGAACACATTCTTGTTAATAGCCTCTTCCTGACTATCAACCCCATACATCCTGAATTTCAACTGTCCCTCATTGCTATTTTGGAAACCTAGCAATCCTGGAAGTGACTCCACTGGAAAAAAAAATACCATGTTTGAAATAATATGAGGTGATATAGAACCCAGTAATGTAAAATTTGTAGATTATTTATAACCTAGAGGAAGCCAGCTGTCTCAGGTTACTGCTTTCAGGTGTTGGATTTGTTATTATTATATTTTACTGCCAAGAAAGAAAGGAGGTGCTTGTGGGATTTTCTGCCTTCGGAGCCAAATTAACCTAAATGCCCTTGGGTACTCGCTGGACTTTTCTTGACCTAACAGTGGAATCCAGCAGAAATGGAAAAAGGGGAGAATCTCCCTTTCCCATTGGAACCCTACATGCACCCCATAAGGTCTGGGTGACCCTTCAGAGCCAGTTTTGGAGAGCTGCAAAGGACCGCAGAGTAGAAGAGACGGAAAGGAAGTTATGGCTTACCAGTGCTTTAGTGCTAGTACTGCACTGGATTTAGCTCTGTGTACTTTAAGCTGGGGGCAAGGGATGCCTCATTAAGAAAAAAATAGCAAGTTTTTCCCCTCCCTCATTGGGTTACTGAATGAGAAAACCTGGGATGGGATTCTGTTGCATCAGATCTAATGGCCAGAATCCTGTGTTTAGTTGTAACTACAGTAGACCCATTGGATCAATTGTTAAATGGTGAATCAAAACATAGGTAAATCCAACTGAATTCGTATAGTTCTGTTCTAGATGAGACTAAAAGCAGCACAAAAGCAAGCAGCAGTGATCCCACCTTACTATGCTGGTAGCGCAGAAGCCCTCTTAGTTCAATAAGCTTTCATCCCAGGATTGGGTTTTTGGATGAAAGAACAAAATGAACTTGGTCCTTATACTGATCACAGATTCCTGGGCTCAGCCTGTCTTCAGAGGCAAGCACACTGTTCTTTAATTCTTACCACATGTCCACCATGGCTTCCCTTGGGGGAACCTCAGAGTTATAATGGGAAAAAAGGAGAGTTTGTGAGTTTGAAGTCCACTGGTGAGTGGAGCAGGGTTTTGATTAGCAGGGCCAATGGCATCAGCTGCCATGATACGTTTCCTGTTCCTTCTGGGCTTAGCCACTATCCTCACGGCAGTTGCTGAGGAAGGAGACTTTCCCACCAGCAGTGTATTATTCTGAAATATTCTTGTAGTTATTCAAAGAATTGTGGGGATGGCTTGATTTTGAATGCACAAATAAGAGCTTCACAATATGCCAATAGCTTCACAAAACCTGTTAGCATGGGTCAATGTAACAGTTGGCATTTTTTGGACTCTCCATGGCAATGTAGCTCTGAAGACTGTGTCAGAGTGAGCATGTGCAATTCAAAATTTACCACTTCACCTTTGTTAAAAGGTTAAAAGTATACCTATCCATGTTCTACAACATGGCATGCATTCGAGGGTAAGGACAGTTTTGGGAAGTCCAAAGGCCAGACTTGTTGAGGGAGATGTTAATGACTGGATAATAACAAATGGTGGGCATACATTCAAAGTGTGCTAAGTTTTCAGTCACTTCAAAAAAGTTTGGGTCCATCTTTAAGAAATACCTTGACAAAAAGTTCTCCAAGGACTGTTTCTTGTCATCTTTGCAGACAATACCTTCACGTTTCTGCTTTTCCATATCTTTGATGCGGGATTGGAAGGTATCGATCAAATCAAACACAGACTTCATAGCTATGGGCACTTCATAGTATTGCTGTAAAAGGAAACGTCAAGAAGAGTTTCAACTGCAGATAAATATCTAGGGGTCTTCACTCCTATTGCACTCTACAGGTGAAGCCTCATGCACAGTGGCAGATTAATACTGAATGATCCCAGGACATTGTCTGAAATGTTTAGAACTACCAGTGGCTAGAGCTAATGGTCAGTGCCTGAGATCACTTGGCAACTCTTAAGCATGCCCACCTCAAGTTCGATGATGGAA
Source organism: Iguana delicatissima (assembly GCA_948472985.1). Lineage (NCBI taxonomy): Eukaryota > Metazoa > Chordata > Lepidosauria > Squamata > Iguanidae > Iguana > Iguana delicatissima. The sequence continues at coordinate 956,058 of CAOKZL010000174.1, forward strand.
GAAAGATTAGAATGTAAATGTCATTAGGTTGTTGTGGGTTTTCTGAGCTTCGGGGCTGTGTTCTATTAGTATTTTCTCCTGACTTTTCCCTGCATCTGTGGCTTGCATCTTCAGAGGATCTTCTGAAGATGCCAGCCACAGATGCAGGCAAAAGGTCAGGATAAAATACTAATAGAACATGGCCTCAAAGCCCGGAAAACCCACAACAACCTATGGATTCTGGCTGTGAAAGCCTTCGACTTTACGTTAAATGTCATTAATTCATAAAGCCAAATTTGTGCTGCCAAAGAGGGCATCGTGAACACCTTCGGCCACCTTGTAAGAGCATTGGGACGGAAGTAAAGGACACAACTTGAAAGTATGCTATCACTGACAATAATTAAGTACTTTTGACAAAGGTCCTTTATATTTGGAAGACAGAAAATAAGGATGAAGGTCCCACTTTCTGCAACTCCTCTTGTTTCACTGAGTGCTAGCACTGTTATCTTCCCTGCTCTGCCCTAAACCACTCTTGCTTGTATACTGAACCCTTCATTATCTACAGTAGAAGCAGAGGGCCTTTGGCCCACCACATGTGTTGGACTTCAGTTACCAGAAGACTCAGCTAGCATGACTAATTGTAGGAGGTTATGAGAGCTGCTGTCCAAATACTGTAATTTTGCTAATATACTTTGCCCTACCTTGGCCCTCATATCAGTGTCTGTCAGCACCATGAAGAAGTCATTATATGTCATTCCGTATTCTCTCCTTAGCTCATTAATGAGATTCTGGTCCGTAAGATCTTCATCTTCTATCGCCTTCATGGGCTTCTCATTGTCTTAAAGGAAGATAATGTTTGTTGAACAAACCAAAATTTTTAGTGAACCATGAATATAATTCCCACAGGATTGCACTGTAAGATAGAACTAAAATTAAGCAAGGATCTATGGCACATAATGTGTTCTCCTTTAAGGGTTTGTTTTCAAAATTTAGAATTATTATCTAGAGCTTATACGTCAGGAAAGGATGAATCACATTTGTTGTAGCCTTACCACATTGTAAGGCTTGCGCACAGCTTTGACCTATTATTTTTGAAAGCAACACATTACTCGTTGGTTGTTAATTTCTATGAGAAGTGCATTACTCATTACTTATGAGTATCAAATGATGTAATCATTGCTTATGAGTATCAGGTACTATAATATGTTGTAAATGTTGTGATACTCATTTTTTTAAAAAAAAAAATAATGCTCCACATAACTCCCCACATAATATTTCTGCAACTTAAGCATAACTTTTTATGTGAAAAATAACATTTGTTTCATTTTTAATGTTGTACTAATTATTAAAGAAAAGGAGAGTAACAAGTAACAGTTTTTTCATGTATTACTTCTAAGCTATGAACATGTTACACGTTAAAAGAATGAGTTAAAATCAAGGATAGTTCAGTTCAAGCTGAAATTGGGTTAATGTTCTTAATTGTACAACTGTTGCATAATCCAGATCAAATCTCTATAGTTAACTGTGTATTATTTACTCAAAGGCATAACTGTGTTAGTCTGTATTAGTATACAAAAGGAGTTTGTAGCGCATTTGAGATTCAGTGGAAGCTTGTAGCATAAACTTTTGTAGATAATTATGAATAATAAAAATATTTATTAAAAATTAAAAGGCATTTGAGAGGGCTGGAGAAAAATGGGAGTGGTGGAGAGAGAACATGCTGAATTAAAAGTTCTGTTTACAAATTGAACTGTTCCCTAATTAATATTGGTAGTTTTATATGTTTTTTATTTAATTTTCAAGCATTATACAGTATGTCTTTTACCGTTCATACTAGATATTATATCGTATATTTTAATTTAACTGAGCCATATATGCATATTTGTTGCTGACATATGCAGGTGTAAATTGTGCTATATATGTGGAATGACTTCTTGGACAATGCAGAACCAGTGTATCAGGTGATGGTGTAAGGGAGGAGGGTACTGTATGGAAATTGGTGCACAGGACAATAATGTGTAGTTATGTCAGTGTACATAGTTCATTGCATGCTGACTGTCCACATTGTGCGGGCACAATGAGATTCTGGCCGTAGTGTTTCACACTTCTCAAGTTTCCATCTCCTTATTAAGATTGGTTTAGCTGCAGTCTTCACAGTAGCTATTCATCTGCTAAGCAAGAATCTTTTGTTAAGAACCACCACTGTTGTAATCCAAAATATCTGGGGTGTGTGATGTCAAAGGTTTGTGTTAGTAAATATTGTTTGATTTATTGCATGTATGTTAGAATATTAGATAGGTAGCTGTTGCAAGGAGCAAGAGAATGGAATACTGAAGTGAATATTGATGGTAGAATATATGAGAGAATGTATGAGGACATTTGCATAAGGTTGGTGAATGACAGTTGATGAAAGTCAGGAATTCAGTTTGAGTAGAGGTTTTTTTTAAGGGTTTGAGTTAAACTAGGGTTGGATTGAGAGGGAGACTTTGAGTTGAGTGACTGGTAATGGTCTGAATAGCTTAAGAGGAATGAAAGTATGTGCATACATGTGTGTGTATATGTGTGTGGTGTTTTAAATGTAATAAATAAACATCTGTAAATAAAGATTTGGGTTTTTTGTTTTGTTTTTATACATTTTGACCTTTGGAAATGTTATGTGCCTGAAAACTTGAAATCAGACAAGATGTCTGTGGTAGAAGCTTTGAATATAGAGGAGCGGTACCCATTGAGGATAGAAGTTGCATAAATCCTCATAGATATCTTGAGGACATTTAAAGAGTCCCAAAAGTTGGTATCACACAGGTGGGACAGGAGGAAGTTCTAACATGGTGCCAGACATGGGGATCAGGAAAATCCTTCACTCTTAGTAATTGCAGTGAGCCACATGGAAGTCTTCATAATTAATGGGTTAAAGGGTAGAAACACTACATTTGGCCATAGTAGTGGGACTGCATGAGAAGAATCTTCGCAGTTTGGGATTGCGCAAATGTAAACCTCACAGTTGGTGGGATGAGGGTTGGAAAACTCCACATTTGATGATCATATCAGTGGAATAAAGGGTGGAATCCTCAGATGTGGGATTGCCTGAGGGGAAACCCTCCAGTGGATGCATCTTGGAAAAGTTGCCCCACCTTTTTTTTTTAACAACAACTCCCAGAATCTCCCACTCAGCATAGCCATGTTCCGAGCTCCGGTGGCTTGGTCTTGAATAAGCAATTATGAGCCAATAATTTTACAAAAGACCAATTTTCTGGTTCATGCAAAAACTGCTTCAACTGGTTTGTTGGTATGATCTACATAGTTGGTTGCATTTTGGATCCCCAAACTTCAAAAGTTACCACTCCCACCAGGAAGCATGGTCAGTCTCTTAAGTGCTCTTCACATGTCTATGGATAGTCATGAAAGCTACTCTTATTTCACCTCAGATGGCCATGATAACAAGTCAGTCATGAGGGAAAGGCCAGGAGAAGCTGCTATGTGCTGAAGTAGGCTCAAAGCATCAAACCACAGCTTCTTTCAACATGCTCAGGCTCCTCATGTGAGTAACATGTGAAGCAAGTACTCATTCATAAATATGTGGGTAAAAGAGATGTTTCCAGCTGTGAACTAAATGTCCTTTTGAACACTGGTGTGATCAAGTCTGCTCTTTCATTGATTTGATAAACTGGCAGAGCTGCTCCATGAATTTGAATGTGTTGCCTTGGAAAAGTAAACAACAGAAATACCAGGGCCAACTATGTAAACAGAACGGGGGGAAAGAGAAGTACTCCACCACAACAAAAGAAGTCTCTCAAGTGTTTTTAACCCTACTTTACATGGTTGCCTTGCTCAAAAAGAAGTTTCTTAAAAAAAAAGAAAAAGAAAAGAAATCTACCTAGCTGAAAGTGGTCAATCTTCATACGGCTGTTGTTCGTGGTACCAAAGATGGTGATGACTGAAATTTTTCTTGTTGCCATTTTGCAAAAGCTTTCCAGATACTCATCTCTCTGTTGAATGTACATGGTGTTGTCAGCCTTGGGTGCCGTGATCAGCTAATAAGATGAGAAACAAGACCTTGTTAGCATGAAAACGTGTTTTACCTTTGATCAGCCATTGCAATTGACTTTTTGCAAACGGAAATTTACATTATCAGTGCTGGCTGGTTTTCATTTTTCACACAGCCACAAAACAAAGCATTTATTTCTTCTCCAGATAAGACCAAATCAGACAGTAGTGTACCACCAAAAATTTGGCTGATGATTATTAAGAATCTGCTGAGGTGCAGTGAGTCAGAAGCCAGGATCTAGGCAATGCCTGAAACATATCCATTTAATTATCATTCCTAAAGCAAGCAGGGGTCAGTATTTAGAAGACAAGTAATAACAAAGAGCATGGAAATGCCATGTGCATGGGGTAAACAAGAAGAGAAGGTAGAAAGTTAAAGAACAGGCAAGATTGGAGAAGCTGGAGCATGAGTAGCCTCAGTAATGCAGACCAGAACTTGGAAGAGTTCCTTATGCTGCCTGGAGAGTTCTGGAAGCTTATGGTCCAAAAAAGTAAATCTTCATACCGCTGAATTCGAGACATATTGAGTATATTAGATTTGGCTGATAGACAACAGAAGCAACCATTTTGTGACAACGTAGCATTCATGAACTATCAAAGCTACCTTGTATTTTTAGAGTGGTGTGTTGGAAGCCTCTGCTCACAGGCCTGAAGTAATAATTTGTGTTCTGCTGTGTGCATTGCTTTTATACATACCCATTCAGGCTGGCATTCTGTTTAATAGTTATAAATTGGACTTAAGGCATTGTAACTGCTGCAGATTCATGTTTATGGTTACGAACAACCAAACATGACACCAAAAACCTATCTTTGTAGCTTGGCAGCACCTGGACCAAAGCATTTCTTAAGGGACTGAAAATTGGGGTTCTGGGAAATGACATCTGCAGTACACTCCTAGTCATGGTGTTCCTTGGGACAAGCATTTGTGGTAGAACCCCACAGAGACTCTCCCGCTGCCTGTTGTCGAGATACTCTCTACTGGGAGTGTTCTGTGGATGTCATTTTCCAGCACATTAATCTCCAGTGCATCAGAAATGCTTCTGTTGAGGTGCTGCCAGGCTGTGAAGACAGGTTTGGGAGGGCATCACCAGTCATAATTTCAGTGATAGAGCTCCACCAGAGTCTTCAGCAAGCAATTATTTACATTTATATCTATTTTTTTTTCCAGGAAAGTCAAGGCAGTTTCAGTGGTTCCTGTTCCCCCTTTATCTTTAACAACTGTGTGAAGTGGTTAAAACTGAGAGAGTGGTACTGCCCAGGACCACCCAGTGAGCTTTGTGGCTGAGTATAGATTTCATCCCGTATCTGTACAGTCCTAAAAAAATGCTTTAAAATATTTTGACAATGCAAGGTTGGTAGCTATCTATACAGCATTCCTCCACTTCCACGGCTACTACTAAAAATAGTTGATTTTGGTTAAATAAAATGGTTGTTTTGACATATAGCACCTGATGGTGGGTAGCAGAGTATGATTTAAATGACCTGATGGTTTTAATCCCCTCAAAATTGCCTGGAAAAGGAAGAGTCAGAATTTGAATGTGTACAAAATAAAGGACTAAAAGCCAGTATGTTCTTAATGCTTAGAGTGATGGGTTGGGATATGAAAGATTCATGTTCAAATCCTCTACTCAGCCATGAAATTCACAGGTGACCTTAGGCAATCTCTGTCAGCCTGACCTAACTGAAAGGGTTGTTGTGAGGATAGAGTAGGGAGGAGAAGAGTCCTGTGTTCCGCTTTGAGCTCTTGAGAGGAAACGGGGGATATAAATGTAAGAAATAAATAATTTTAAAACAAAGCCTAGGTTTGGATGCTAATGGAAAAGCAAGCTGGCTGATAAAGCATCAGGTTTCAGAAGCAGTTTCTGATATAGTCACTGGTCAGCAAGACCAAGTTTTTTGGAGGACTAACACCACTTCTTTGATTCTCACCTGCTCAAGCTGTACCTTTGTAAATAGATCAAAAAAGATACAAGAACTCTCACTTCACAAGCAACATGATTCTGTAAAAGGCTGGTTCCGAATTCCCTACTGCTTTTCCATGTAAGGAATGCAAAACAATATTTGTGGTCTCAAAGCCCAAAAAACCCACAAGAACCAATGGATTCTGGCCTTGAAAGCCTTCAACTCTACATCAATATTTGTGGTGTTTAAATGATTCATTAATCGGTTTTATCACCTGCCCTCTCTTCAGCATATGTAGATGCTAGTTCTTTCTCTTTTCATAATCCTGTAAGGTAAGTTAGGCTTCATGGCTCCTATATGGGTTTATTTTGATGTCAGCTCTGTTTTGTTCAATGCGGCTTACTCACAGCCAAGTGTGTTTAATATACAGATGTAGCTCCAGATTGTATTGCTTTTACTGGCATAGTACACAGATCTAAATTCTTGAGTATATTGACTTTTTTTTACTTTATGAGAAGTATTTGTGTTTCCACTCTAACAACTAAATCATGGAAAAGTTACTTTTTTTACTTTAGCTCCCAGAATGCCCCAGTGAGTATGACCACTGGCCAAAAGTAATGTTTCCAAGTTCTTCGTACACACACAAACACACATGAACCAAAGTGCTTAGAATAAGCAAGAAAAAAATTTATAATTTGAATCATTGCTTCATTATATTATAATTCATTGCAGGAGACTACAATCCAGTTCAGACTTCAGGCTACAATGACAAAATTTCAGCATGGGTCGGTCAGTCATGAGTCATCTTTATCCGTTCTGCTAACTTCAGGACCAAACTAAAAATGACAATGGAGTGATCCCCCCCCCAGAATAGAAAAGTTGCTTTTTCAGACTATGGTTCCAAGTATCCGCTAGCCAGCCTATCCAGCAACCATGCCAGGTGGAAGTTTATGAAAGTTGTAGTCCAAAATAGCAGCTTTTCCAAACTTTGAGCTAACTGTAGCTATTAGGCACCCTGATTTACATCATATTGGAAATGCCAGGAAAAGGAAAGTTAGCATTTTCACCAGGAACATTGGTTTCCCAATCCTTTCCCCGCCCCCTAATCTCACCCCATTCTCCCGGAACAGTTTTTCAGTGGAACAAAGCAAGTACTTGCATATATAGAGAAAAAGCTCTGATCACAAATCTCATGCCCTTCTCATCTACTGTAGTCTCACCTATTTTAAGAATTACCAACCTTATAAAAACTTTCTTCTAAAAGCATAGCTTTAAAATAAAATATTTTTTACAAAACAAACAAAGCACATTCTGTTATTGTTGTTTCAGTTATCACAGAAGTTTTTTTTTTGAAGGCGAAGTTTGGAAAAGTTGCTTCTTTGGATCCCAGCTCCCAGAATCACCCAATCAGCATGGATGACTGGAAGGTTCTGGGAGCTGTAATGCAAAAAAGGAACTTTTCCAAGCTCTGGTTTTACAAGGTGTTATATATACAGCCCAGCTGAGTCCTTTGTGGATGTGATTAAAAGGTTGCCCTTAAAAATTCCAGGCTCTACTCTTTTCCATACAACAGAGCAGCAAACAAAAGCTATGTATCTGAGCCAAAATAGATGGGCCTGAAGGAAAACCGCAGACACAAACAGGAGGTGGAAGTCAGGAAGTCAAAGCCAGTGATAAGTCTACTGTCTGGCCTCTGTTCTCATGTTATTAACAAGGTCCTGAACTGCAGGCATTGTTAGCAGTTTTTCAACCTATAAAAATTACCTTGATAATTTCTGTTAATGAGGCCATAGCTCAGCCTGGTGCATACCAAGACATTTCTTTTTCCTGGTCATTTGGCAACTCTCTTCTGTATTGATGAAATGCTTCCTCTGAACCTGAACCACCATCACCTCCTCTAAGTGTTGGAACTACAGAGTTAAATTTGAGACCAGTCTTTTGAGATTTGCATCTTGTCCAAGTACCACAAGAAACAAATTGTATGTAAATTTTCATGCATGATTGTGAGCTTAGGAAGGGCATCTACAGAATTTTGAAGGGTTGCCATTTAGTTTTTTACAAGAGTAGTGTGGTCAGATCTCAGGGTGTGGCCCAGAGTCCCCAGTTTTCATGGTCTACCAGTGGGAGACCAGGGTGCAAATTCTCCAGTTTTGATGGGTTTGGCTCCAGGCAAAAGGGTGGTGTGCAAATCTCCAGCTCAGCTATTAAAGCAGCAGCTACAATATCCAAAGCTTAATTCATTTGTTACTGCAACTTGCAAAGGCTCTATAGAGTCTGTGAATTTAACTAGTTTCCTCTTCCCTCACAGTTGCTGCAAGTGAGCTTACTCTCTATTCTGTTCTATATGCACCTTGTAGCAAGTAATCTAGATTAAATGTCATTTGTCCCATGTCCCTAACTAGGAGAGAAAGAAAAAAATCCTCATGTTTCACCTTGATCTGGAGGCAGCTTCTTTAGTTGAGACTTCTGTCGTAATTTCCAAACAGAACCATATGCCTCCCCACTCCATACTTGAAAGCAACAGTGGTTGGTACCTAATGTATAATGCTTAATGATACCAGCAGGGTAATCCCTAGGTCTCAGATACTGGCCCAGAAACCTCACGTTCTGGGATGATCCTCAGCTGGCATCCCTACACAAGAGGGTTTGTATCTTTGACAGCTCGGTAAAAGGCAGAAATCCAATGAGTGCAGCTTCATTATATCTCCTGTCCTGGAAAGATTGCACCCATTGAAATGTCTGCCTTTCATGCAGCTTTTGACAATATGGAAGCTTTCTCTGGTGATTAACATGAAGAGGCAAATTTAGAATAAATATAAAATTTATTGAATTTATTAAAATAAGTTAAGATGTCTGGAATGGATGAGAACTGTTGCTTTGAAATAGGGGAAGCAGGATGCAAAGACTAAGTTAAGAGTATGAAGTAGAATGTCAATCATTTTAATGTTAATAGATTCCAAGCTCGTATAATTTAAATCCACTCACAAATCCACTCAATTACGAGGTAAAACCTCAGTATGGGAGTTCAGCCAATACTGTCATTGGCTGAACTGAGAGACCATCTTTTAAAAAGTGCTCCAGTAGAACTTGATTTTTGGACAACTCAGACAGTTGAGAGTTAGTCTTGTTAAGGTCAACATTTACAATGGCCTCTCCAGTTTCATGAGAGTTCGAGGTGCAGAACCCTCATGAAAGTGGAAAAAACAGGAATAACTTCCCCTGTGCTCCCCCTCCTGTTCACTTCTGGGCCCCCCTTCCATTCCTTTGCCTTTTGCCCAGGTGTGTATGCCTTCCTTCTCCATACTCGGGGAAAAGGCGAAGGAACGGTGGGGGGAGGTGCACATGCTTTCCCTTTTATTTCTTTGCCTTTGGCCCAAGTATGTGTTTTCTGCACCCAGTCAAAAGGCATGGGGATGTGAAGGGAAGCACTGCACATGGAGAAAGAAGGTGCAGACATACCTTCCCCCAATTCCCTTGCCTTTTGCCTCAGTGTGCGTTCTCCATGCTCAGGCAAATGACAAGAGAATGGGAGGAAAGCCATGCACAATTCCCCCCCAATCCCTTGTCTTTTCCTTGGGCATGCCTGCTTTTCTTCTTTGCAACAGGGCAAAGGGCAAGGGAATGGGAGAGAATTGCAGGGGAAGGCACACGTATGCCTCACAAATAATCATATTCATAAAGGTGAAACCCGCAAATGTGGAGGGAGGGCTGTATAGTGTCCGTGCAAGGTTTTTTTAATCTTTAAATTTAGTGGGACTTACTATATTGGGGATTCTCCCATAATGCTGCCATCCCCTGCAAGCTCACCTGAGACTAAGAACCACTGAATAGAATTGCATTTGCTTCTGAGTAACTGTGCACAGTATTGCAATGCACCAAAGCATGCAAAGAACACCCTGTTTTTATCCCCAGAGAATAGGGGGTCACACATCATACCTGGCTTCCTAACTATAATAGTTTGTGACAAAATAAACACCGTTTATTAAGAAGTGCAACGTACACACAGTTATCTTCATGGAGACTACCTATGCAGATAGAAAAATGTACGCAATGAAGTGGAGCTTAACTATCAAAAGCAGAGCTTGGAAAAGTTACATTTTGGACTACAATTCCCAGAATCCTATCTAGTGGCCATCCTGGCTGATTGATTCTGGGAGCTGTCCCCCAAAAGTAATATTTCTAAGATCTGAATAACATGATTTCAAGTTGAATGCCCTCTGCCAATGAAAACATCTGGACATATTGCTTTGTGTCCTTTTTGAAGCAATTTTGAGACGGGACTGGCTGATATAGTACAGTTACTAAATGCTGAGAGGTGCAAAGCCAGATTGTTTTAAAATATGAACCCTCAGCACAATTACATACTATCCCAGTTAACAAAAAAAAAAAAAAAAGAGCAACCCTATGAATTTTGCTGCTAAACCGTAAAGAATATGGTTGCAAACAGATATGTTCGTGCCAAGAAACACTTGACCTGAAGCCAAAATCCAGAAGTTATCGCCATTACTGTGAACAGATGTCAGCTGGAGGACACATATACACAAAAGTTCACATATACACAAAAATAGTGAGAACACAATCAGGAACTCTAATACAATGAACACATGCATTTAAGGCCAGGTCTCATTTTAATTCTTTGCTCTCGTATAGCAAGATATAGGTCCACAGGGATCGTTTCTTTGCAGGCCTTTGTATTTATGTTTTAATCACATGCCTTACGAGACTTATAACATAAAGATCATGTTATTAAGCTACCTGCCTTTGGAATACAGCAAAGACAGCCTGTAAGTCAGAAAGTATCATTGCTGAGCTGTGTTCTAGGTTTCCAAAAACAACAGCAGTCTTCCCTCCTCTCATCTGAAATTCTGATACTGCTACACTAGTCCATGTACTTCAAGCTGAGTAGCACTGTGTTAATATGTCCAGCACCTGAGAATAGCACCCCTGATTTCTTATCATACAGTTAAGTCAACAGCCACTATCTTTCAATTGGACAGTAGCTTCTTCAAGTCATTTGTGCTTATGGCAACCATAAGACAAACCTATCACAGGGTTTTCTGGGTCTGAGAGTGTGTGATATGCCCCAGGTCAGCCAGTGGGTTTCCATGGCTGAGCTGGGAATCCAACTCTGGTCCCCAGGGTCCATAGTCAAAATGTTCAAACACACTGGCTCCAAGATAGTAGACTACCCGTCCCTTAACTGACGTGTTAGTGATATGGATAAAATGGATTTCACTTCCTCATTAGGTAAAACTCAACAATTCGTTTTACTATGAGATTCTATGTTATTTTCTGGATTGCTCAGTTACACTGGAAGTTCTGCACTGCACTTAATGAAATACTAGATTATCCAGGAATGTGTTTCCTAGCAGCCAAGATCGTTCTACAATATTTATTCACAAGTAACTTCCATTTAGTAGAGACGACTCCTTTTTTAATGAAATGTCTCCCTCCTTGAAAGTTCCTTCAATCATATTGTTTCCTGTTCTGTGGTGCTGGCACTATGTGATTAATCTTTGACTGAGATTAGCCATGAACCTCAGGTGTCCCTGAAGTAGTTCCCCAAAAATAAGGGTTTCCCCCCTTATTTTTTCTCCCATTTCTCTTGAATATTAGAATACTACTATTTTTCTGCATGAAAAAAAAGGAAAAAGAAAATATATATTCCATCAGAGAAAAGGAGATGACTTATTAAGGGACAAATTGACACCAAATTGTGGATCACTTTTGGCACTCTCAGTCCTCTTGAGCTTAGTGACATATTGGTGCTTCTATCACTTCACAGAATCTGCCTCTCAGCAGCCTTTCTTCCTGAATTAACTTGCTTGCTATGGGAGCAGCTACTTTCCCCTGAGTACCGTACATTTAGAGAACATCAGAGACTACCAAATGAAGAGCAATACTTTAAAAGAAAGGAAATGGGGTCAAGAAGCTACCACAACCTTTCAGAATCGTACAGGGGATGCCTCTTTTGGCTGACAGAAATAGAACAGGAGTGGAGGGTATTCTGTAAATAGAGGGACTCATTAAAAAGTTAACTTGTAGAGAGACTTTGAGAATTATTTGTGTGTAATGTACTTACCAGGAGTCGTCTTTTGCCTTCAAAGAAATCCAAAAGGTTTGTGACAGACCTCCTGGATGATTGTGTAAAAGATTTGGCATTGGATTTCAGGATTCCCTCATTCTCTGTTTTGCTTGCTTTCTTGTTTTTCTTGTTGCGCTCTTTCTCTTGCTTGTTTTTCTTTGCAGCTTTGTCCTTCTTGGCCTGCTTCTCATTTTTCTTGTCAGCTCTTTCTTTCTTCTTCTTCTCAGCTTTATCTAAGCGGTCATGTTTCTTTGGATCTTTCCCTTTCTTTGGTGGGATATTCCTCACTGGCACTTCTTCTTCTAAACGAGGAATGGCAGGCTGTCCTGAGTCGTATTTATCCTCATATTCATTGCTCAGCAATTTGTCTTGGGCTTTCTTGTTAGGTGGCTTGCTTTTAGCAGGCTTGTGTTGACCTGATGTGACACTGGAATCCCTGATGTTATAGTCCTTCCTATCTGTACGGTTGTCCCTGTATCGGCCAGCATTTGTCCTTGTGTAGTGTTCTGAGGAGGCTGTTGGGATCTCTGTGTAAGTGTCATAATGAACAGCTTTGGTGGGCCTCCTGGTAGCTGTGGGTTTTCTCTGTGTGTGGCCTGGATGCTTTTCTTTGCGGTTCTCCTTCCATATGGGAGAGGAGAAATTCTCTGTGACCCGAGCAGGAGTAGCCACAGGCACTGTGGGAAGCAATGTATGTGATTTTGTGGTCCACATTCTCTGTGTAACAGGAGCAGTGATGGTGGTGGTAGTTGGAGGTCTGCTTCCAATTGTCACTATTCTGGTGACTGGCCTAAGAGTTGTAGTTGGGGGAGGAAAGGTAATTGCTCTGGTTGTAGGGGGAACAGGAGGAGGTAGTGACATTGTGGTTGCTACAACTTTCTTTGCAATTTTTACCCTTGTTGGCTGGACACTGCTTTTCCTGGTTTCTTCCTTCCTAGACAATGTCTGGGTCTGCCCACCACTTGGTGTTGCTCTAACGCTGCTACCACCACCATTATTGCCTTCCTCAACAACCTCGCCCTCCACTCCTGCTGCCTTGCACTTCTGGATGAAGCCCTTTTGTCTGACCTTCTCAATTTTCCTGATGGGGCTCTGGTCAATGACTTCATATATAGCTTCTAGTCTTACTGGGTAGGGGTATCTCTCCTCAACTTGCAGCGTCTTCTTCAGCAGCACCATGCCAAATTTTCCCTTCTCTAGCTTCAGGAAATTCATGAGTTTGGGAATGAGGCTGGGATCTAGAGGCTGCTCCAGAATTTTCCCTTCAGGGGTGAGCCTCCTGATTTTGCCGCCCTCCTCACCAGCCTCATGGAACATAATGATCTGCTGCACATGCCTCTCAGCCAGTTCACAGTACACATCATTTTTCAGCAGGCTCATCATGAGCCGATAATAACCATCGGAGGAATGAGGAGCAGAGATGACCCAGACTCTGTTTTTGCCAGCGAAGCTAGCTAGAATGTTGGGAGAACCTGATCCAGATGGGAAACGCACCATGCGTGAACGAAATGTGGAGGATGCACCCTCATCCTTAATCATTTCTGATTTAAGTCTTTGCATTTGCCGTAATTGAGTCCCACCATTCTTCACCTGAACAGAAGATGCCTCTTCCACGGGGCTTGCTTGTGGGTTCTTGGGCTCCAGAGAATCCCTTTTCACAAGGGGGCGTTGAGGAAACCTTCCAGAAAGGCTTACCAGTCTCTGAGATGCTTTAGTTCTTCTTGTCTGTGAAGCCAGTCTGCTAGTACTGCTGCCCCTGTGGCCCAGAGGCACTTTTCTGACTCCTAGACTCCCTCTGTCAGCTTGCCTCAATGGCTTTTCTGAGCCACATACTAGCCATGCTGCCCACAGTACCGTAAAGCTCAAAACTGCTGTCCAGTTCATGGTGGGACTCACTTTAAAAATAAAAGCAGAGAGAGGGAAAAGAAAGTTACTGACAATACTGGTAGTGGCATTTGGCAGTTCCCGTGTCAATGGGACAATGAATCTGTTTCAGGTTTTAGTGCAAACTTTAAAAAACATATACAAGGTGCTGGATCTATTTAGGCAATAGGGTTTAGGACAATGGATAGCTCCTTTAAAATTCAGACTCAAACTGGAGTGGATTCATCACTCAACTGATATAAAAGCCACCAACTGCTATTGAGTATTTATACTGATGTAAACTGCACACATCCAGTGCTCTCATCCATGACTCCTCCTCAAGAGAAATGTTGCCAACTTTACTGAAATGTTTGCAACACCCTCCAAAATTTCTGTTGACCAGACCCTCCAAATTTGCCTCATTTTAAAAAAAATAACATGATCTCTAAAAGTTTTTCCAGATGGAGAGTGCCTCATGCTACCAATTAGAAGGCACTGTGAAGCTGTTCTTTCTTTTTCTCTTTAATGGAATTTTTGTGGTAAGGAAAAAGAAATGGTGGAAAAACAAGGGAGGGTTACAATGTGGGAGGTGCTGTTGCCTGTATCCCTCCCCAATAAAATTCAGTAATAGAGGGCGTGCAAAGGTGTGGTAAGAACCACATCTGGATGGGTCTAACATAGCCATATACTCATTGAGACAAACTGAGGAGACTGATTAGATTCAATTATGAAATCAAGTCTTTTGATGTCTTCAGTGGGCACGCAGATTGAAGAAATATGTCAGGAAACCTTCCCTGTCCAAACACAGCCTTAAAAGAAAATGTCTAAGGTAATAATCAATGGACAACTGTTGGTACCCCAAAGACATAAAAGCTGTAGAATCTACACCTTTAACAGCTACACTTTAACACACACGGAGCAGTGGGGAAGAGAGATTCTAGTCTTTTTCATTATAGAGAGTTTCATGGCACCTTAACGATTAACCAATTTGTTTCAGCAGAAGTTTTTGTAAAATAAACTGATGTGTTTATCTGAGGAAATGAGTTGAAGTCCACAAAACTTATTCTAAATAAATTACTTCATTTTTAAGTTGCCACAAGACTCCTGCTTTTTATATATGCATCAGTTTACCTCACAAAGGCAGCAGAGTGGTGTACAGACTTACCCTTAGAGCAAACGTCTCCTTCCAAAAGTGCTTCTTCCCGGAATCTTTCTTTATACCAAGATCACTGCCATCTAGATGTGATGCCGGCAACAGAACAATTTTTTCCACTACAAAACAAGCTCCTTCAGGGAATTTGCAGCTCACTATGGCTTTTCTTTCTCTTTTTCTTTCTTTCTTTCTTTACCAAACTGGGGGCAATGAAGGAAAATTTTCTAAAGGATTTTTGCTTCTCTCCATCTAGCCACAGTTCTGCCTTTTCTCCTTAGCAGCCACAAAGAGGCACATTTTGCTGGCGTTAAGAGTGCTGTAGCTGCTGATACTGGTGGTTTGGTCTCTCTCTTTCTCTTTTAAAGTTTCACGATCCTCCCCATCAGTCCTGTCCTCCCCTGTGGAGTAGAGCTCCTTTGTCTCCCGAGAGCCAAAGCATCAATGGTAATAGATTTTCCAGGCAGAACTGAAGCACGCACGCACACACAGAGAGACAAACGTGATACTGAGAAAACACTCTCTTCACCTACCTCTTCCTGACCTGACTAATCTTCTTTCTCCTGCCCTCCCTCTTTCTCTCATCCCACCCCCCCTTTCTTTTGTTGGATCTCCTCCCAGAAATGTCAGGATAACTTCAGCCTAGCTCTAACCCAAACTGAAACAACAGCAGCCAGCCACTGGAAATGGGGCGGGGGGAGAAGAGAAGGAGGAGAAAGAGGGGAGGAAAAGAGCAAACGAGCTTCAGTGTAAGAGATCAGCAGAACATGCCAGTCCCTTCCCGCTGGCACACACTTTTTGAAGGAGAAAGGGGAGACTTTTCTTGGCGGTCTGAAACATTACACATCATCATCAATCACTTTCTTGGAACATTACAACTTTTAGCCTCTCAGGACTTTCTGGCTCCTCTCCTCCTTTTTTCATGTTTTATAAATGGACCCATAGCTGAAAGAAAATATCAAGGAACTTGGGATTGGATGAGGATCCTATGGAATCCTGACCTACCATATTCTGCTGCCTGAAATCAAGCAGCGAATGGAGCTATCCCTGCTCTGCAAATCAGAGTGCATAATACTCAAGCAACCAGATATTTTGGCATATGAGGCACGAAATCCTCTCCCCTTCTCTGACAGTGATAATTCAACAACAATAATAACAATTTGCTGCTTTTTAATGGTGCCAAAAATGTATTACCTGAGGCAGTTGCCTCACTGTGCCTAATGATAGGGTGGTTCATTCTGAGTTGGATCCAAATTTTGTTAAGATCTACAGAAATCAGCAGGACTAATTAGTCATGCTGAACTGACATAAAGGATCTCCTCTAAGCATTACTAATTCTAGATCTAACTACTGTTGTCCTCACCTATGTCCAAAAGAATGGCTTCTGTTTTGCAAAGGGACACCCTTTCCCTCTTTTCAATACATTTTTTCCCAGTCTTTTTCAATTTTTTCAATATTGTTCTCATTCTTCTCTATGAGGGACAATAAGCCATCAGTTTGTGAAAAGCTGATGGTTTTCTTCCCCCTCAACTATAAAGTCTCTGTATTGTGCACCTCAGAGCTGGTTGAGGACATGTTGCTGAGTGTGGCAGAGCAACAAATACACCCATCCAACCACGCAAACCAATGTGCACAATATCCAAAGCTAGACAAATTATTTTGGCACTTGAGGCAGAAAACACCACAAGTACCTCTCCCTGTTCCCGTACATGTGAAATAACTAAATAACTATTCCCTTGCTCTTTTATATGACACCAGAAATATGACACCAGAAATTATATGACACCAGAAACCATCAGTTTGGCAAAAGCTAGAGCTTTTGCCACTTGAGGCAAAAGAGCCCTTCTCTCCCATGTGCGCCCCACTCCCCCTTTCTGGACTCAGGGGCCAGCTGTCCCACCCTCCACTCGGCAAGCCCTACCACACTCTTCTTTACCGGGACAGCCGAACTACGGGTCCCTCCACAGCAAGCCCTGCATCGCTCTGGGCCAGAAGATGGGGGCTTGGGGTACCTGGCGATGGCCACTGAGTTAAGATACATTCCCACCATGGCAGTGGTGGCCAGTCCATTCAGCTGGGGCAGGCCAGTGAGGAGTTTTCCCCTAGTGGTGGCAGCAGCAGAAGTGGCAGCCATGAGTCGGCAAAGGATGTCACTGATGCCATGCAGGGTGCCAAGTGGGAGCTGGGCCTTGAGGCCGCCGAGGGAGCTGGGCACAGGGGAGGAGGGAGGTCTTCATTTCAGCTGTGTTGTGAAGGGCCGTTGGGACCTCCCAGAATGTGCTGCCTGGGGCAGACCTCCCTCCCTGCCTTCCCTAGCTATGCCACTGCAGTTTGTTTCAACAATTTTTTTCCTTTGTAGACCATGTTGTAATTTACAGATATTATGTTTGCATAACATACCCAAGGCAAGAGTGTATATGTGGGATTTGTTCATAAATTAATGTGACAGTAAACAGTAAACTAAGATGTCCAATGGAGTATAAACTTCATTTATTTTATTACTACAACATCCTGTATATTCTTAAGGGAGCTCAAGGCAGCATGAATGGCTCCCTCCATTGCCTGTTATCAACCCCACAACTCAGTGTGGAAGATGGGTTAAGGGGCCCTTTCACACTACACAATTATAGTGGTATGATTCTACTTTAACCGCTGTGGCAACACACTATGGAATCCTGGGATTTGCATCTGGAATTCTTAGCCAGAGAGCTCTAATGCCTTACCAAACTGTAGGTTCCAGGATTCTACAGGATGTTGCCACATCTTGTTAAGGAATGTTACCAGTTGAAGTGGAATCATAGTGCTATAGCTGTATAGTGTGAAAGTAGCCAAGATCATCCTGTGACATTCAAAGCTGAGTGCCTATTTCAACCTTGGTCTCTCCAGTACCAGTCCAACAAATCATGCCAAATCTACATAAAGGGAAACAACATAGCTGTCCTCACCCACAGCTTGGAATGTTCAGTGTAAACAGAAATTTGTTACTTGGGTGCTTGCTGTTTTTTTGTAAGGTAACTCAATATTCCTGGTTGCTCTTGACTGAAGGAGTGACATGTCACTAATATGTTGATTTTTGCTTTTTTTAACTTGAAAAAGCTATTAAAAATATGTGTAAACATACAATAAAGGACCCAAATCCCCCGTATGATCTCCCCAAAGCAAACTTTTACTATTAGTAAGTAGACGCTATCCGTTACACTGAAAAAGTAACAGTATTTCCAGTGTTATTATTTTTAAAAACTCTTTAAATTAAAGTTAAGAATCCAAAAGGGATGCCATTACGCCCCATTCTTCCCCCAAAGCAATACATTACTGGTAACATTGTTACTTGTGAGACATTATAGTACCTCCAGCCTTTGGCTTCATCTCAGGCATGTTCAGCCTGACCTGTGAAAGAGGTTACTCAAGGCTAAACTATAGCTGGCATTCCATGCCACTGCGTCCCTCCCCTATTTTCTAGCAGTAAAATGTTTCAAGGGGGAGATGTACCTTGCCTGGAACCTATGACTAAAAATGCACATCTGTGAGTATGAAGACCCATTCAGAATACAGCCTAGTGCTTCTCATACTGCAGCGACTAAGATTTATTTTGAACTGTTGATAAACTATTTTAGAACAGTGATATCTATTTCTTTAGCCTCAAAGATCCAGTTTGGTAGAGTGGTTTGATTGTTGGATTAGACTACTAGGAGACTAGGATTCAAATTCCCACTCAGCCATGGAAAATTTACTGGGTAACCCTGGACAAATCACATTCTCTCAGCCTCAGAGAAGGGTAATGGAAAACCGCTCTGAGTAAATTTTGACAAGAAAGCCCTATGATAGGGTTGGCATAAGTCAGAGTCAACTTGGAGGCATGCGACAAAAACCTAAGCATCCTTTTGGTTTCTAAATCAGTGGAGGAGACAATAATGCAGAGATGATTTGGCCAACTGAGGCCTCAGTAATGTTCAGCGATGCCAGGGAGAGTCTTTGAACAGAAGGGATGCTCCAGGAATCTCCTCTCTTCAAGCCAAGTTGCACAGAAGTCAAAGCCAGCCAGCCTCCCTCATTTCTGGTAGTGAAATTATAACAACAACAAAGTAACTAACAATTTGCTGCCCTTTCATGCCACTGAAAATCTGCTGGCTGAGACAGCAGCTTCACCCCGCTCACCCTGTTGATGCTTGGTGGAAGGAACAGGAACATCACAAGTATGACTTCTTCTCATCCCTGAAATGTTGGAAGGACTATGTTAGAGAGCTTGGAAAAGTTATTTTGACAATAGTTCTCAGAATCCTCCCATCATCACAGTCAGTGCCTTTGCTGGCTGTGCTATTCTGGGAGTTGTAACTTTTATGAGTTATGGTTTTATGAGTCCAAAAAAACATAAGGTATAGTCCAAAAAAGTAACTTGCTGCACTGGAACACCCAAATGGCAGGTTAAATTATTTCGCCTGACTGCTTTGCTGACAAGGTGTACTTGCCCAAGTATGAGGAGAATTTAAATAACAGAGTGTGAAATGCCTTACAAGGGCATGTATGGAAATAATGCTAGTGTATCAGAGTTTAGGACCTCAGACTGACCTCACAGCTGGGGTCACAGTACACCCAGTCCTGCTATTACGCAGATCAAGGCAGCTAGCAGTCTTGGGTAGCTGATTTTGAGAGCCAGGAAAAGGAAGCAAATTGTTAGCTGTTTAATGTATTGTTACTGTTGTTGTAATTTTTAAAGCCTAGGTTGTGCTGTGTTTCTGCATGTATGGTGTTCTGCCTCACATGCTAAAATGATTTGGCTGGCCTTTAGCATTATCTGCCTTGACTTGAAAATGGGGTGTCACTCTCAATCTATTAAATATTCAAGGAAATGCAACTTTATTGAGGGTAACTAAACAGCTTAGCAGGGGGCCTAAGAAGGCTGTCAGAGTTTAAGAAAAATCTTCTGAAAAATTATGGTTCCATTCAAGTTAAATAAGGAATGAAGAGAAAATCTCAAGTTGTATTGAGGATCCTATAGTTACAAGAGTCCATGCCTTTTCCCTTTATCAGCATGGAAGTTCTTGAACTCAGATCATTCCATTATTAAATAGAAGCTTCACTTGCAACAAAATACTACAGAGCAGAAAACTCCTGTTCTTTCTTCCATCCATCATTCCATCCATCCATCCATGTAGTTATTATGCCTTGTAGGAAGTTGTGCAGGATTTCCAAGACAAGCAGGTGAAATCCCTATTGAAGATCACTCAGGAAAGAGAAAAGGAAAAGAGGCTTGTAAATGAACCAAGCACAAAAACAAATAAATCTCATATCTGGAGAAAATGGCAACCCAAATGTAAGAGTTAGAGTGCCTTCCCCATCAGGATCAGGTCTACCATTGTGCAATGTGAGATGTCCACTTTAGTCAACAGATTCTTGGTGTCATATAAAAGAGCAAGGGATTAGTTATTTAGTTATTTCACATGTATGTTACTACAGGAACAGGGAGAGATACTTGTGGTGTTTTCTGCCTCAAGTGCCAAAATAATTTGTCTGGCTTTGGATATTGTGCAAATTGGTTTGGGTGGTTGGATGGGTGTATTTGTTGCTCTGCCACACTCAGCAACATGTCTTCAACCAGCTCTGAGGTGCACAATACTGAGACTTTATAGTTTAGGGGAAAAAAGAAAAAAAAGAAAAATGCATCACATTTTTTGTTCCCAAGTAGATAGCCATATTAGTCTGTTGCAGCATTAAAAAGGAAGGGGAAAAGAAGGAATCAGGGGACATCTTTGAAATTAACTAGTTTATTTTACCATTAACTTCCATAGACTTCAATCCACTTCTTCCAACTTAAAAGCACTCCTAGATTCCTTATTTTCCTTTCCTATTTTCCTTTTTTAAACTCTCATTTAGTTGAACAGGGAAAAAAGTAGTTAGGGGCATTAGATATAATAAGCTGTTGCTTAGGGATGGAGGGGCAATGGGGTGGTTCGCCCTGGCAGCAAATTTTTTGGAGCATCCTGGCTCGTAGCCATGCCCCTATGCTTGTAGCCATGCCCGCATACGATGTGGGGGTGTGACTGCAGTGCGTGGGGGCATGGCTGTGGTGTGGGGGGCATGGCCATGGTGTGTAGGGGGATGGCCACGGTGTGTGGGGCGCGGCTGCCCCATGCACCACAGCCACGCCCCACACACCGTGGCCACCCCCCTACACACCATGGCCATGCCCCCCACACCACAGCCATGCCGCTACGCACTGCAGCCACACCCCCACATCGTAGCCTCATCCTCTCCTGCCCCCCCACACATTCCAAGCTCCACCAGTGATAATAAGAGCTTTATACAATTATGAGAAAATCTGTCAAAATATGTTCCTCTCTCATCTGAAAACTAAGCTTCTAAGTGGCCCACTAAAAAATGGAAGTTAAAAGTTCTGGCTATGATAGAGATGGAAAAGTTAGCATTTTCTTTGAAGAATAAATCTATCCAGAACTTTGAGAAAGAATGGAAAAGAGTATTGGATTGGATAAGGATATAAATGTATAAGAAATCAAAGAAGAAATAATGTAACTGTTCTTCTCTCTGTAAGATGGAAATTATGTTTGGAATGGAATGGAAATAAGCAATTTCAACTGGAAGATCTAAGCATTGAAGTGTGTGTGGGGGGTATTTTTGAGACAAACTTTCAACAAAAATTATGTATATAAAAATAAAATAAAATAAAAATTAATTGCAATAGTAGGCAAAAGAAAGTACTTCTTCACACGGCACATAATTACATAATTTGCCTGTGGAATTTGCTGTCAAAGAAGTGATAGCAGGTACTGCCTTTAATGACTTGAAAGAGGGATTTGATCGATTGGAGAAGGAACATGAATGCCATGGATCTCCAGGTTCAGAGAGAACATGCCTGTGATTGTTAGCTGTTGAAGTCAGAGGCAAAATCATGGGGGGGGAAACAGAGTTTCATTTACATGGCCACATGAAGCACCTGGGGTGTAATGTGCTAGGTATAATTGTGTAGTCAGGGGACCCAAACTTCCTCTCCATGTGATTACTGACTTCCTCTATTCCCATGTGCGAAGTTTTTGAGTGGCTTTTCTGTGGCCTCGGTGGTCTGACTACATCCATAGTAATTGGCCCTAAGACTTTGTTGCCTAAGACAAGGGACAAGACGGCAGGGTCAGGGAGCATGTTTATGTTTAGGGGGTGCCAGGGTGCTGGATAGATAGTTCTGCCCTCTAAAAGAAGCAGCTGGAGAACTGCCACTTCTGCCCACTGGCATCTGCTGCCTCAGGCAATAGTTTTGCCCTGTCAAATGACAGACCCATTTCTGTGTCTAGTATTCAGTTCATAGAATCATAGAGTTGGAAGAGACCACAGGGGCCATCCAGTCCAACTACCTGCTATGCAGGAACACACATCAAAGCACTCCCAACAGATGGCCATCCAGCCTCTGTTTAAAAACCTCCAAAGAAGGAGACTCTAATATACTCCGAGGCCGCATATTCCACTGACGGACAGCTCTGACTATCAGGAAGTTCTTCCTGAGGTTCAGGTGGAATCTCTTTTCCTGTAGTTTGAACCCATTGCTCTTTGTCCTAGGCCCTGAAAGGGCATCTGGAGCGTTGCGCAATTGTGAAGAGTGATCTGCACGACACACGCACAATCATGCGATGCTCCAGGGTAGGGCAGGCGCCATTCACGCACTTTTTCCTTTTCGGCTTTCAGCTGAAAATGGTGCACAATCGCGCATTGCTCCAGCGCCCCGTGCACACTTGCTGTGCGTGTGGAGCTTCCGCTTCCTGCCCCAGCACAGCCTGGGAAACTCCCAGGCTGCACTGCAGAAGGAAGAGGCAGGGCTCTCATGCTGCCTGCTCGGGAGCAGGCAGCTCATGCGGAGCTGAAGCAGTGGGGACACGAGAGCCTCTCGCTGGAGGCTGCCTGCACAATCCCTGCACCCCAGCTCCACAAAAAGGTAAGCTGCGGAAAGGGCCCTAGTCTCTTGAGCAGTGGAAAACAAGCCCGTCCCCTTTTCGATATGGCAGCCTTTCAAATATTTGAACATGGCTATCATGTCACCTCTTAACCTTCTCTTCTGCAGACTAAACATACACAGGTCCCTAAGCCATTCCTTGTAGGGTATGACTTCCAGACCCTCCACCATTTGGTCACCCTTCTCTGGACATGTTCCAGCTTGTCAACATCCTTCTTGAAATGAGGTGCCCAGAACCGGACACAGCAGAATAGAGTGGTACCATTACCTCCCTCAGTCTAGACACCATACTCATATTGATGCAGCCAAGTTCATGGTACCACAACCCTGCTAGCCATACATTTTGTTCACAGTTGGATTAAAGCAGTGGTTCTCAACCTGTGGGTCCCCAGATGTTCGTGGACTTCAGCTCCCAGAAGCCCCAGCCACTATGGTCAATGCTCAGGGCTCCTGGGAGCTGAAGTCTACAAACATCTGGGGACCCACAGGTTGAGAACCACTGGATTAAAGATTAAATGGTGGCCTCCTTCCAGCAATAACACTTTAGCAACCTTGCAGTGTGCATATATGCCTTCAAGTCACCCATTGACTTATGGCAACCCCATGAATTTCATAGAGTTTTCTTAGGCAAGGAATGCTCAGAGGTGGTTTTGCCAGTTCCTTCCTCAGAAATACAGCCTACAGCATACAGAAAGGGTAAAAGAACATATTCTTGTGTGTGCACTGTAAGACCTTTCCCAATTACAGTGAACAAAAGAGGTGGGATTCAAATAATTCAGAAATACCCTGTATTTGAAAAGTAATACAAACGGAAAACCTCTTATTGTTTTAGGTTTTATTATTCTTTTTCACACATCCTAGATTTAAAACCACACTTGATCTGAAAGCTGGCCTTTATAAACAGAAGAATTTCCTCTGTTTCTCTTCTTCCCACAGCCCTGCTGATTTGGCATCTCCACCCCCACCCCCTTCCTCCATCTCCTTCTCTCTGGATTTTTTATTTCTCAAATTGGCAAGTTCTATGGAAAAGCAACACCACATTCCCTATGTTCTCACTTAACATGAGCTGGGATACAGTTAAAAGATAGATCACTGCGCACATATAGCTTTTTATGTCAAGTGTGCAGACTGCTGTTTGGTTATTGCAACACATAGTCTAGGGACCAACCGTGCTTTGCACATGGCCGATGGCCAGGGTCCAATTCAGTATATTGGCTGATAGAAGAAGCTCCTCAGCAGATCCAAAAGGAGACTTTTCTCTCACTGTCCTCACACAGCCCTGTCGTGTCCTCCATCTCCTCTGAAGGGCCAGGAAACCCTCCACAGCAGAATTTCATTGCAGAGTTCAGAGAGAAAAGGAGGGAGATGAGAAGAACAGCTTGTGTGGCCACACAGGAGGTGTGTAGAAATGAAAATCACCTCCTTCTGAATCTGCTCAGGGAGTTCTTCACCAAAGGCCCTTCTGCACTACACAGTTATAGTGTTATGATTCCACTTTAACTGCCATGACAATATCCTGGAGAATCCTGGGGTTTGCAATTGTAGGAGGAGTATTTAGCTTTCTCAGCCAAAGAGCTGTAGTACTTCTTGTTGCTATGTATCTTCAAGCTGATTCTGACTTACAGCAACCCTATCATAGGGTTTGTTGGCAAGCTTTATTCAGAGAAGTTTTGCCACTGCCTTCCTCTGAGGGTGAGAGAGTATGTCCTTCTCCCTGACACATGTAGTACCTCACCAAACTATTACCCTATGATTCCACAGGATGCAGCAATGGCAATTAAAGCAGAATCATAGTACTGTAACAGTATACTGTGAAATGGCTTCAAACATATTCAAGTGGATCTTTGTCCAGTGTCTTAATTTTTTAATTTATTCAATATATTTAATATACAGTATCCTACTTTACTGAGAATAGTCCTCTGTTTGAAGGATTGTCCCTATGTGCATTTCCTAGGATTTTCTTAGGCAAGGAATACTCAGTGGTGGTTTTGCCAGTTCTTCTAAAATATAGCCTACAGTACCTGGTATTAATTGGTGGTCTTCTGTCCAGGACCAGGACTAACCAGGACCAACCCTGCTTAGCTTCCATGATCGGATAGGATCTGGTGCTCTTGAAGTATTTTGGCCTTGTATATTATGAACTTACCTGGGAGTAAGTCCCATTGAACTCAATGTTTACACCTAATTTTCCATCTATGAACAGAAGTAGGTGGTGTTACTAGGAGGGAACACACTATTTTTAAAGTTAGTTACATAATCTGAGCTAAAAAGTAACCTGTTTGCATTAGCTGTTCTTTTTCTTTTCCCTCCCTCCCTCCCTCTCTCTCTCCTTCCTTCCTTCCTTCCTTTTCTCTCCATCCAGAACCAGGTTGTTAACGTTATGAGCTGTGGAACTGTAACTAACCATAAGTTATGTTACATGTTAAAACGTTAAAGGTAGTTCCCCTGCTTTTGAAAACAATTGGATACCTGCCCCACTCGTTGTTTATGCTGGAACCCATCACAAGCTGTGGCTGTCTGCCTCCCCTTAGGAACTGAAATTTGGTTTCTAGCAAGTCATTTTTAAAACAGGGAAAAAAATCCGTGTTGCATATGTACTGTGCAGTTTCTCTGAAAGAATAGCTTTCCAGGAAGCACTAATGCTATAACAAGGATGGGGTTCATGTGGTGGCCCTCCAGACGTTCTTGGAATACAACCTCCAGTATGTCTCAACATTGGGCTATGATGGCAAGGGCTGGTAAGAGCTGCAGTTTAGCAATATGTGGAGAATAGTATAATTCCCAGTTCTGTGCAATAACTTCTGGGGATGTTCTGTGTAGCTATAACATTAGAGCATGGTGTAATGGTTTGAGTGTTGGACTACAAGTCTTGAGACCAGGGTTTGATTTCTGGCTGAACCATGGAAACTCACTGGGTGACCTTGGGCGCATAACCCAATCTCAGCCTCAGAAAACCCTGTAATAGGTTCAGCTTGGAGTCACCATAAGTCAGAAACAACCTGAAGGCACACAACAACAGCAACAGCAACAACAACAATAACAACAACAGAAAGATCCCAGAAGAAAGATCTTGCATGGCAATGCCTAGCCATTATTCTTGGCATAGGCCACCCTGAGATTCTCAGCTATATATAAGTCAAGATATAAATTGTAATAAATAAATAGAAGAAAATAAATGTGGTTCATAGTGACCATCTGACTTCAGCACTCCTTCTTTGGTCAATATTTCTATACTTGCTGGCATAGGTGGTGTTTGTACATGAACAGCATTCTTCCTTGGCGTCTGTTTGACATCTGGAAATGTGATGTCCGCCACTGAGAACAAGATGTCTCTTGGCCAGGACTGTTAGAAACTTTTGCTACAAGCTGAATATGGTATCTGCGAACCAGAGATAACTACATAAATATTTATCTATGCAAAAGGAAAAAGGGGGGGGTCTCTTATTTGAGAATACAGCCAAAAGTGTCAGAAAGATGAATAAACACTGGTTGTACTTTTTTCATTGGGAACATGACTGCAGTCTTCAAACCAGTTAAACGGAGTTGCCTCTGAGGTTTAACACAGCACAGTGCCCTTGAGTACATGCAACAACGTGCTAGGGAACAACCTTTTTTGAATTCAGTAGGATTTATTATCAAGTACACATGAATAGGATTCAGCTGTACACTGGTTAAATACAACCACTTCAGTAATTTGTGGCATGTGACTTTCCTTCCTCCATATTTTTTATTACATCATACTAGTGGGCAACCATAGATATAAATATCTTTTAAAGGATTGTCTTGACCCTCTGCTGTTTTGCATTCACAGAGAACACCCTTTCATTCCTTACACAAAGGTAATTCACACCTCTGGGTCTCTTTCTGTACATTTAATAATCCTTTTAGGGAACTTGCATGGAAAAATTGGGATATCCTTGCGCAACACACCAATATGTGCATTTACCATATTCTAGGCTGATATGTGATCAGTATCAGTTTCATTGGCCACAGTTCCTGCTCTCATGGTGGGAGCCGTTGGAACACGTATCTCCATAGACACACAGAGATACCACTCAGAGTGATGCCAATAATACATCGCTGGGGGGATATTAATTTCTGGGGTTCCCTCAGTTCTTTAGAGCCTCTAGAACACCTGCAGAAGACTTAACTACTACTACAGAGAAGTAGTAACTTCTCTTATTTATCTATCTATTTATATCTATCTCATTTTAGAAGTGTCCACAGAAAATCAGTGTTAGGTCTATTAAAATTTTTTTGAAAAGGTGACAATAAAACAATGGCAAAAGGAACAAAACACACAACCAAGATAACATCAGCTATAGAGAATAAAGCATTTCAGCACAGAAAACCAATTTATGTTTGGGAGAAAAAACTATGGTGTAAGTGTTAGGTGAGCCTTTTAGGAGGGCATTTCTAAAAGGGCTATATCTTTTTGTGTGAGTCTGCCCAGGCTCTACGATCTTTGTAGGAGGCCTCACTCTCAGGCCCTTTCTGCAGTACCCTCCGATCCTGACATGGGGATGAGAGAAGGATAGGACCACGTCTACGCTTCTGCATGACATTGTCACAGTCTCATCCTTCTCCCGTCCCCAGGCGGTGTGATCATGGGTTAAATCATTGATGGGTTTTTCCCATCAACTGTGATGTTGTGTTTGCAAACAAATCAAAAACCAAAGAGAAAAAAAAAGTCATTTAATTCATGTCCATCTATGGCTCAGACAATTTCACCTCAGAATGTATATTATGACCTTGATATTTGCTCCCACAACAGCACTCTGAGGTAAGCCACTTAACTCATTCTATTCCTCAGATGTAAATGTTAATTTCAAAGGGAACATTCCCACTGTGCCATATTGGCTCAGCTAAGAAGCATAAGTACAGAACTGGAACCATACTGGCAGCAGTGGCTGGTGGCTTCCATGTCAGTGGGGTAGTAAATCCACTCTGAGTTTTAATCTTGATTTTAAAGGATCTTACCCAAGAGCTGAATCTCTGGAGATTAGACCAGGGGTGGGTAATGGCGTGGGGTCCAGGAGCTAATTTTCCACACACTGCTGGTGGGCCATATCCTCCCCAACCCAATAAGCAAGCTCGAACGCCTGTTTTCCTACCAGTCCCTCTCAAAATGGTGACAGGAAGTGAGACTGCATGATTTCCTGTTGGCATTTGGAGAGGGACCGCAAGAGAAAAGAGGTATTTGGGGGTTCAGGGTTGATTTAGGGTGTAAGCTGTGGGTATTTTTGCCTGTCTTCACACCTCTGAGGGAGGGCTTTCTGCGTGGGTTTTGGGATAAACGTTGCCTGAAAATTGTGCTGATTTTTTTTATTAAATTGGGGTGTGAGGGCTTTGGGTAACAGGTGGGGGGTTTCTGAAGTTGCAAAAACAAAGCCAAGGAAGCACAACAGGGCTCACAGACCACATTATGCTCACTCTTGGTTTAAACTAAAACCTGAGGTAGGTTCACCATTCCCTTGACATGAAAGGTACAAGACGCCATAGCAGACTAGCTAGCTTTGGCAGGGCTTTCAGTAGTTCCCAGATGAGTCTTCTGGTAATATCACCAAGACACTGATGGCAGTTTAATGTCAGAGGAGACAGTGACGGTCTTACACCCCAATGAAAGTTCTGTTACTGGCAGAGACAGCTCTGGTTCTCCATCCCTTAACTTGAGGCAGAAGATTCTCAACAACAGGAAAAAAATATGAGTCTATTGCTACTCCACTGCCACCTGACATTTTAATTCCCTGACACTGCCCATCATGGGAACCTCAGATTCTGTGTATGGGAACTAAAATAACACTTGCTAGAAGCATCACTAAGAGTGACTTTTTCCCAGCTGCTGATTTGGCTTCCATCAGCTTCAAGACAAATTGAGTGGACACACCCATTATTTTATCAGAAGGACCCTTCTGGTTTGGAAAAACACTATTTCAGGCCCCAAAAGGTGCAAAGGGAACAGCACTAAAAATGGGCAATTCTGCTGACAGTTGGGAGCATGGCCATTTCCACACTAGACTGTTATAGTGCTATTATTCCACTTTCAACATCCTATGGAATCCTAAACTGCAAACCCCAGGATTCCATAGGATATTGAAAGTGGAATAATAGCACTATAACAGTCTAGTGCGGAAATGGCTGCCTCTGATGGTTGATTTTAAGCTAATCCCTCTTCTGATAATGAAGGCCCTTTGGATATTCCATGGGAGATATGACAGGCACACTAGAAGCAAGTAGGATACACATAGCCTGCAGGTTCCATAATCCCCATCTGGGTTTTAAGTCAGCTACAAAACAGAAACCTGTAATATGTGCAATAGAACTGCACCCAAGAGCTGAGACTGTTTTTCTAAAATACTTTCCAACCAAATAAGTACAATTTGCTCATCTCTTCAGTGATAAGGAGGAATGTTTTTTTCCTACCCTGCAAATCAAGAACTATTTCCTTGCAGAATGGAAGAATCTATGCTCATGTATTCTCTGGCCTTATCTTTGGACTAGTGAGAGGTGTTTTTCATAATAATGTGCAAAGGACATTCTGTCAACTGCAGAGATCTGGATTTCATTCTGCATTGTGGTCTACAGCTTAGCAGTACTGTCTGCCAAAGAAAATGTAGTCAAAGAAGAATTTATTGATAAATTGCCCCGCTCTTGGATTGCATGCTTGTAAAGACTTTGTTATAACTAAGGGCTCTGCAGCACACACACACAATAGACATGTGTGTTTGTTTGCATGTATGTGTTTCTGTTGGCCTTCTCTTCAGAGTTTATTTATCTGAAGTACTGTAAGCTACAGAGTCCAAACTTCCTTACTTCTATTTAGAGGATGTGGTGGATAGAGCTGGTCACCAGCCAATAAACTTCTGAAAAAATATTAATACATACAGCTTGTTATTGTTGTTGTTGTTGTTGTTGTGTGTGCCTTCAACTTGTTTCAAACTTATGACAACCTTAAGATAGGGTTTTCTTTGCAAGATTTGTGCTGAGGGTGTTGAAGCTGAGAGAGTGTGACTTGCTCAAAGTTTCTGTGGCCAAGTAGGAATTCAAACCCTGGTCTGCTAGAGTCCTAATACAACATTCAAACCATTGCACCATGCTGAATTGTTATAAAACTTAGTAGACTATTAACATAAATAGAATTAGCTGGTGTAACCAATCACTTCCAGGGAGTAAAATTCACCTCAGTGGAGAAAGCTTCTTCAGAACTTGCTCTTGTCATATATATTGGTCTATCAGCCAATATATATATGCAAGATACAGCTTTCAGCATGTAGTGCCAAGTACTAGTTTTCAAATGTCACTGAAAGCATCTCATCTATGTAGTTGGAGGACACACAGCTGGCTGATTTTTGTGTTTTTTATGTAATTATCACAACCCCATATGGCTGATAAAAAGGCATGGGCAATCCAATCTTATGAATGTTCATCCAATGCACATCCCACTGGATACCAAAAAGTCTTGAAAGTAGACATAATATCACAGCCTTAGCCCTTTCCAAAATTATTGGGTCTTGTTCTGCTTAATTCTTTGACAACATTTTCAGTCTGTTCAGATTATCTGTGGCAGTGCAGACTCAGATACTGAAATCCAGAATCTGGGCTATTTTTTCTCATAGGTTCTGCTTATTACAGTTCTTTGTAGTGGCTCCCAGCAATGACACTACTTTCTCATGGTAGTGGGATTGCACGCTCCTGTGAGGTGAGAGGCTACATTGACAGTGATGCTGGTAGGGTCTCCCATATCACACAAGCTTTTGATGAGGAGCCAGACTAAGGCCCTTTCCACACGGGGGAAAAACACGGGGTAACACGGGGTAGGACAGAGGTCGTCCCCACCGTGGAGTGTGCTAGGGCGGTTAAAAAAGTGGAGGTTCTAAACCTCAAAGCGCCCTCGCGTGGTCTTTTTAAATGGTCTTTTTAAAACTCGCACGCGCTACCCCGTCGCAGCGCCCCATTAAGAACTGCAGGGACATGCTAGTGCGTCCCTGCAGAGCTGCCCGGGGGCGGACTTCCGGCTGGCGCACTGCCCCAATTGGCGGAGCACCGCTGGAAGCCACCGGCCACCATTTTGGGCGCTGCCAGCTGCTGCCCGCCGCCGCCACCCGCCGCCAACATTTAGAGCGGCGAACGCGTGCTGCTCCCTGCGGGGACGGAGCCTCCCGCTGCAAGGTAAGCTCCGTCCCTGCGTGTGCTGCCCCGTTTCACCGCCTCCCATGTGGAAAGGACCTAAGTGTGCCTTTTGCTGAGGAGCTGGACTAAATGGGCAACAGCAGTAGTGTGGGGTGACACTGGTGGAAGAGCTTTCAGAGACAAAGGCAGTGGCAACATAGCTAACCTTTGTTAGTTCTGTGCAGAAGGAAGCACGGTAACCCCTCTTTAAATGTTCTTTGTCCTGAAAACCCTATGAGATAGTGCTGGAAGATGAAACTTCCATGTCAGAAGGTGCTCAGTACAGCAGAGGACAACTATGAGTGGTGCTGTGGCTAACAATGCAACTGGACTCAAACTGAAAGAACGTTAAGCTGTTGACATGCTCAGAGGTGAAAATAAAACACGTATTAGGGGAAGCTAGACACAGTAAAAACAAGAAACAGAATGTATAAACATCGCAATACATTGCATTGGGGTGAGTGAGTTAAAATAGACAGGAATGGGACATTTTGTGTCAGATAATTACACAGTGTTTTAGTCAGGAAATTAAACTGGAAATGGGGTGGCATTAATAGTGAGGAAAGATGTAGCAAAAGCAGTCAAAGGATATAATGCAAAGTTTGACTGAATCACATCAGTAAGACTTCAAGGAAAACTGATCAATATAAATAGAATTCAAGTTTATGCTCCAGCTACAGAGGAAGAAGAAGAAATTGAAGGATTCTATGCTGTAGTCCAAGAGGAAATTGATCACACACCAAAATAGGACTTTTTGTTAAAGATAGGTGATTGGAATGCAAAAGTGGGTCACTGGGCTCTGGTCTACAACTCTCAGAAGCTCCCACTTCTCAGTATTCTGGATCTGGGTAACATCCTTCTGAGCTGTCCCACCTATCTGTATTCCATTGCATGCAGGACCACATAATATGCAATGACTCCATATGTAGCATAACACACTCTTACACAACTTGACATAATGTAATAAATGGAAGGAATCAAATTGCTACAATTTATAAATTTCACATTTTGGGGGGAAAAGTGTACAAGAGTTTTGACAATGAAACAAACTGATTGCTGTGTGTACTTATGACCCTCATCAACTCTCGATTTAAACTGTGAGGGTTGAATAGTGGTTCTGAACTACCAATTGTGATGAAAAATCAGCTGGGAAACTGGGTTTAGAGTGGCTTTCTGACTGAATGTCAACCCTAGTCCAAAACAGGCTATTCTACAGCCTTAATAACTGTGCAGCCAATAGAAGTTTTGGCAAGTTGTAAAAAGTTGTCAGCTATATTCAGGATGAAGGAACTGGCGAAACCTCCTCTGAATATTCCTTGCTTAAGAAAAGCCTATGAAATTCATGGAGTCTCTATAAGTCAACTGGCAACTTGAAAGCACACACACACAAAGGGCCATTTAGCTTCACTGGAAAGACAGTTACTTTGCATGGGAAAGGTTGCAACTTCAAACCCTGTTAAAAAGGAATTCCAATTTAAAGAAGGATCCTGTAACAGGTGATTACAAAGACATTTGCCCAAGACCCTGAAAAGTTGTGGCCAGTCAGGAGAGGCCATACTGAACTAGTTGGACAAATGGGCTTTGATTCAATTTTTAGTCCCAGCTAGTACGGACCTGCTGAAATCAACAGAACTTACATAATGTGTTGACTTACCAAGTGTCCTTTGATTTAATGAGTCTACTCTAATTGAGATTCAGCTGAATTTAAGCCATAGGTTTGTTAGCACCATGTACTGGCCTGGCTTTTGGTGAACCAAAGATATCATTTTGATATCATAATTCGGCCCTGCTCTGCCACCAGCTAAGTGTTTGTGAGGCTACCGAACAAGCGCGAAGCTAGGCATGGCTAATATTTGTTGCTCACACCAAACCAAGTCAGAAATAGCCAGATCTGCTTTAGGGGACCTCCCGAAACAAACACCCTCATTCGATAAGCAAAGAGACCATCTGCCCCGAGAGGGCACCCTGGCGAGCTACGTGCTTAACTGCTGAGCTAGCTGCATCTACATACCAGCCATACTATTGTCAATTCGGAACATAATTCAATCATGTAAATTCTGACGTTTCGGAGGCATTGTCTCCAACCCAAAACTTATTGTTTTCGCCCAAGACCAGACTAGCCTACGGTCGTTCTTTCCCTGATAAAAACCCCCAGTTCGGAGAGCTCTTTGGAACTCTTGCCGGATCACTCTGGACTTCTACTCTGCCTTCCTGCCTCTCAGTTCAGCAGATTCCCCTCGGCCACCATGCCAGGCTTCCTCTTCCACAATCGGCTTCCCCAGGACTGCAGGAAAGGTGGTGTATCACCCATTCCCTTTGAACTCTATTTTCCTTTTCTAGTTAGGAGTGTGTTTGTGTTTTCTTTAATAATTGTCTAATAAATCTTAATTGTTATTTGAACTGTTTGCCTACTCACTGACCTGACGCTGTATACATTGGGTAAAAGATCCCCGCTAAGTTACCCTGCCTCTTGTTCGTCAAGAGAGTGCTCCAGCTAATTTCCCCCATCTTTGCTTGTTGTTGTTGGTTGTTTGGGCACCCCTCCCAGGACCCCCAATTCACAGGGTAACAGGTTGATCTGGTATATCAAGCAACTGCCCTCTCTTCCACATTTTAATGCAGGATAGGGCAGGGGCAGTATTTTTAAAAATGTTGGTCTTTTCTCAGTTTCTAGTCCAAACTGAGAAGGGCTTGGAGTGGGGCAAAATGAGTTATTATTTCACAATTTTTCAGGCAGATTGTCTTAATTCATTTTCTTCCCATTTCAACAGACAACGTTAAACTGAGTCTGTCCAAATCTGAAACCAGACAAAACCAATTCCTGTCTTCTGACTCTTGAATTTGTATATGAAAATAAGAGTGCAGATAGGGGAATCATTGAAACAGTGTTCATAATAGGTAGTTTGTCATCATTTAATTCTTTGAATCACAAGTTGGAAGGGACCACTGAGGCCATCATGTGCAACCCTCTGTCATGAAGGAACAATAAGCACTCCTGAGAGATGACTATCCAATCTCTCTTTAAAGACCCTCAAAGAAGAAGAATCTATTACCGCCTGAAGCATTTCCTTCTACTGTCAAACAGTATATATTTTTCTGATATCTTGGAACCATTAGTTCATGTCTTAGTCCCTTATTGAATATATCCACCTGTGATGTGGTCTTCCTCTTGTCCTACTGCCTCCCACTTTACTAGAGTACATGATATGGCCTCAGTTTGTCATCCCAAATACCTCCTCAAAGCAAGATGCTGACTTTCCTTCCCCTTCATCTTTGTGTGATGAAGACACCAAAAGGCCTTGGAAGCTGATTTTATTAGTTTTGTGCCTTCTGTTTAGCCTAATAAAGGTATTTTCAGAATACATGTGGTCAACACAGAATCAAAAATTTTCTTGCCTCAGCAATCCTGGCCACATTGTTTTAAAAAGTATTTCATATATGCTTACATGTTGTTTAAAAAACTGCTCGGGGAACAGAAACCAGAAGAGGAAGTCATACAGTAGGTGTTAATCAATCAGAACATTCCAGAGCTAGTCTTCACAGTTCATTCTTGGAAAGGTAAAGTTACTTTCAGATTAAGCTACAGTTTTAAATATGTTGTGTCTAACTTCACCTCCACGTCTTTAGTGAAGAAACAGGAAAGCTAGTCAAAGAGATGGATCATTTAGGTGGGAAAAAAATGTAAAAATTTCTTTTTGAACTCTTTGGTTTGCATTCTCTATGTCTGGATGCTATTATATTTTCCATAAGTTCTTGCTTCCATTCAATTCTGCAGAGAGGATGTGGGAACTTTCCAGTAAAATGGACATTTTTATACATATTGTTTATGTTCTTTTTGCTGATAGCCAGCAATGGTCATGAAGCAAAATGCAGATCCTTTATCGATTTTCCAATGTGTGAAATGGGAAAACAAAAACAGCCAAACCAGTGAAGACCGTTGATCACTACTAAAGAAGAATGTTTATTACAAAAGCAGAGGATATAAAATTGTAGCTGGAATTCATTGGCAATGTGAGCCACTCACAGGGGCAACAGTTTTGCCATAGAATAGCCATGATGGTGCAGACTTGCGTGTTATAATCAGGTTTGTTTATTAAAGCATTTATCTATTGTCTCTCAATCCACTAGGAACGCTGAAGTGATGAAGAGTGAATTTAAACACTAAATTACAAATAAAAATATTTTTAAAAATATTCAAACAACTCCTTGAAAAGAATTTAAGCATCACAAACAGTTAAAACAGTCATAGCAGCCACCTCTTTTAAAGACAGAAGGACATGCAAAGTAAGACATTCTTAGTGCCTGCCCCAAAATTCATAAGGGCTGATTTGACTTCCCTTGGGAGAGAGTTCCACAGTTAGGGTGCTACTACATAGAACGCCCTATCAGATATAGCCAGCAACGTAGCCCCATAGAGTGGTTGGACACACAACAGGGCCAAGGATCTCAAATTTGGGGCAGGATCACATGAGATGAGGCAGTCTTTCAGATATCTTGACCCAAGCCATTTAAGAGTTTTCAAGTCAAAGCCAGTGCCTTGAATTGAACTTGGAAACAAATTGGAAGCCAATACAATTCTTACAAGACTGCTGATATATGGCTTTTGAAGTGTGCACCCAACAACAGTCTAAAATGAGCTGGCAAATATGTAGCAGCACCAATACAGATGTAGCTTTGCTCCATTCTTTCAGAAATCACATTTCACACTAGCTTTAGTTTCTCAACCCTTCTCAAGGGCAGCCCCACAGAGAACGCATTATAGTAGTCCCCCTCCTTCCACTTGGCTGTGGCTATCAGACAGCAAATGACCTTCACCCATAGAAAAACAATTGGAGAGAAGGTCTGAGGATGAATGCAGGCAGAGGAAAGGGTTCACTAACTCCATTCCATCTGCCTGGGCTGGAATTTCAATTACCCACTCCTACTTTATGGTAATTAAGCATCAACTGTCTTCTGACATATGTCTCTGTGACATCTGCAATGCCTTGTAGAATAAAAGAGTGCAAGTAAGTTAAGTCTGGTAAGTGTCTGCTGGCTTATTTCCATCAGCATTTGCCTAAGTGCAAAGGGAAGTGCAAACTGACAGAGACAGTGAGCAGGCAACCTCCAGCAGAAAAAAGACACCAACCAGTCATAAATTCAGCATGGGCAATTCATGCTATCATCCAGCTGGCTGCTTCCATGTGCTTTTACATATGTCACAGTGTCTGTATTGCCTTGTGGAAAACCTAAAGGGACTCTGAGCAGCTGAGTCACTAATTGCTCTGCTATTGTCCATATGCTCACTGTGTGAAAATGTGCATATATTTTGTACTTACTTTTCCTTGATATATACATTTTTATAAATAACTTTTTAAAAGTATGCATTTATGTACACAGTTTTGGTTCAAGAACTGCATTGCCATATTCAGAGTAATCTCCTCTCTTAATGACGACCCCATTCCAATTCATTTATTAATCCAAGATTACTTTGCATAATAGATTTCATTCACTATCCAACTAAGGCCATTTCCACCCTACACTGTTATAGCACTATTATTCCACTTTCAACCTCCTAAAGAATCCTGGGCTTTGCAGTTTAGGGAGGGACATTTAGAATTCTTAGCCAGAGAGCTCTTTGGCCTCAGTAACCCACAAACCCCAGAATTCCACAGGATGTTGAAAGCAGAATAATAGCACTATAACAGTGTAGGGTGGAAATGGCCTAAGCTGAGTTCCATAAAGCTAATGGTGAACAATCACAAAACAAAGTGTACTAGGATCTTTTCACATTGCACACATATAGTGGTATGATTCCATTTTAACTCCCTTGGTTCCATCCTATGGAATCCTGGGATTTGCAGTTTAGGGAGAGGCATGTGGAATTACCAGTCAGAGAGCTCCAGTGCCTCACCAAACTACAAACCCCAGAATTTCATGGGATGCTGGCATAAGAGTTAAAATGGAATCAGAATACTAAAATTGTGTGAAAGGACCCTTGGTGAAGTGACTTTTGTCACGACAACAGAGGAAAGATAGTTACAACCATGGGTAGTGCTAATAGTAGCAACTCCGCTGAAATAATACTTTGACGGTGGTTGCTGCTGCTGTATTTATATTCCTTTTTCCCTTCAAGTGGTTTCCTAACCTTTTTTTTTACTGGAAAAGGTAAAGAAATATAAATATTTCTGTAGCTATAATTTGTTGCTGGGAACCCCCAAGACTTAACTCAGGATCTGAATATTTAAATTTAAATATTCAAATATTTATTTAAATGTCCAAACATTTATTTATTAAAGACTTCTGGAAACAAGGATTCAAATCTCTGCTCAGACACCGGGTGACATTTGGCAAGTCACATTCTTTCAGCCTCAGAGGAAGGCAAAGGAAAACCCCTCTGAACAAATCTTAGCAAAAAACTATGTGATAGGTTCATGTTAAGGTTGCCCTAAGCCAGAAGTGACTTGAAGGAACAAAACAACAAAGTGATGCTCATGGGGAGGGGGACTTCCTGGCTACTATGTCTCTCCCTTTGGAAAACTGACTTAACAGTGAACCTAAAGTGAACCTATCATGAGGGTTTTCTTGGCAAGATTTGTTGCCTTTGTCTTTCTCTGAGGCTGAAAGAATGTGACTTGCCTGAGGTCGTGCAGTGGGTTTCCATGGCCAAGTGGGGATTCAGACCCTGGTCTCCAGAGTCATAATTTGGGAATGTGCACAGGTCTGCTCCTGTGTCCCTTGCATTAGGGATGCGGCAGTGGCTATGTGTGGGTGCCCAAACTACTCCCTTGTTTGCAAACAAGGAAAGAGTTCTGGTGTGCACATAGACCTGCTGCTGTATTCCTCAATGCCCATCATCCCCTGCTGCTGCTGCATCCCTGAGAAAAGGACACAGTGGCAGGTGAATGCGCACACCCAAACTGCTCCCTCATTTGCAAACAAGAGAACAGTTTCAGCACCCACAAACATACATACTGCCACAACCCTATTGCTGCCGTTGCTATTGGTGTCCAGCAGCAGGGCTTCATGGACCCCCTGTGAGGACTCTGCAGACTTCCAGGATCCCCAGACCCAAGGTTAAGAACTGTCATCTTACATGATACTCCTCCTGCTTTCCATTTTATTGTCCCAACAATCCTCTGACTAAGGTTAGGCTGAGAGTCATCAGTGCGAAAATGCAAATCTGATTCAATGTCAGGAAATGATTCGGATTTTTTCTGGATTTCAGATAACGCCTTCTCCCACCACATGGCAGCCCATTATCCCAGGATTATATGCAGAATGATGCAAAATAAACCGAAGTGAATTCACTCCCACGTGCAGAACATTCAGGGCTGCAATGGAGTAACCCATGCTAATTCCCCTGTGCGGAAAAGGCCAAAGTCATATAGAGAGTTTGATGGTGAAACAGGGAACTAGAACCTGGATTTCTCAAGTTTTAGTCCAACGCTCTTAAGTGCTATGCCACATTGACTCAGGGAAAGGACCTCAAATGCATGTTCTTCCTCAGTCCTCTCAGTGTCTTTAAGAAGTTCTATATTATTGACATTGTTAAAGGACTCTGGAGAAGATTCTACAGAGGAAAAATTCTGCTTGTAACAATGCTCTTTCAGATTCTGTTTATGAAAGTTTGCCATATACAAAGGATATTTATGGTAGTGGTCAAATGTGTTTTAACATTTGGAAATTCTCAAATATAGTTTATTAGGGGCTGAACTGCATAATAAACATGACAAAAAATTGGAGGACAGGGGATGCTAAAAATAACAACAGCCAAAACTATTTAAAGAGATGGGTTTGGGGTATTTTGTAAGGAGCCACGCAGATAATTGAATGACTTGAGGACTGACTTATGAGGAGAGATGAAAAGAATTAAATATGCTTACTTTGGCTCCTTGACAATTAAGCGAGAAATGTGGGCTAAACCTAAGAAGGTAGAGGAATTTATTTTAATAAGTTGAGCCAAAGGTTAGTGGGAAGAACTGAACAAAGGCAAACTTTCACTAAGGAGAGCTAGGAGGAATCATAGAAGACTCATAGATTTAACTGTATCTTTTTCAATGGCCATGGATTTGCACTTCTCGGTAAAATTAATCCAGAATGATACAGGTTTACAAGACAATCAGTATATGGCAACTGAAACCTTGTTTTCTCTTCAACTTGCCAAGTCTATACTATTTCATACCCATCAACTGTCCCAAATTGGCAGGGACTATCTTGATTCATCTTCTGTCATCACACTTTTTCAGCTGATTTCAAAATGTCTCAGTTTCCTTCTCCTCCTCTCACTTCCTCCTTTGTCCTCATCTTACTTCAATGGCTGAAAATTTATTTCAAAGTACAAAATTAACCTACAGAGTGAAGAGGAAAGGAGGGGAAAGGATTTTGCCTTTCCCAGTTGCTCATCAGAATGCAAACAGCCGCAGCCTCCCTAGCTTGTATGTTCATCTTTGTTAATAACTTTTACCACACTCTGATGTTGCTTAGCCATATTTGTCTCAGTTTTCATCTGTGAAAACTTTAGAGGATGTACAAGAAGAAACTGGTTTGCTACCCAAACCCCCTGCCATTTGACCTGCTCCAGACCTTGAACCTATCCCACTTCTTTTGAACCTATCCCTTGAAACTATCCCATGAAACTATCTCTTGAAACTATCCCAGTTCCTTTGAAAGGAGGTACAGCAGGGTATGTGGCTGGGATTTTAGCAGGAAGCTGATGCAGAGCCCTAGAGGGCCTTTCTGCACTACACTGTTATAATGCTGTTATTCCACTTTCAACATCCTATGGAATTCTGGGGTTTGTCGTTTCCTGGGGCCAAAAAACTCTCTGGCTGAGAATGCTAAATGCCTTTTCCTAAACTGCAAACCACGGGATTCCATAGGAGGCTGAAAGTGGAATAATAGCACTATAATAGTGCAGAAAGGCCTCTAGGTCTGAATCAAGAGCATGTTATAGATAAGGACTACATAAATATTTTTTTCTCCCTCTTCAAATATATGGTCAGTTTAAGTACACATGTTTAGCTTAACATCTGATCACTTAGATTTCCAGAACAGGAGAGGACCAAACAATTGCCAAAAATTAACTCCAGTAAGGCAAATCCAACTGTATAATAGATATCCACCCTCCAGTACACAGTGAATAAACACACATGAATAGTGTGTACAAGCCATAAAGAGTTCAAAATCCCTCAGCTATGACTACCAGGAGTTTTAGTCCCAAAAAGTAAATTTGCTGAGCAATGCTCAAAAGTAAGTCTGTGTTCAGTGAAGCTTACTACCAGATACATGTTCATATTATGACTGCAGTCATAATATTGTTTGTTATATAGGGAGAGGGGTAGTGCAGCCCACAGCCTGCATGCAATGCCCCAGGGCCTCCCAGAGGTCAAAAAAAAATTGAGTCTGTGCATCTAGGGCAGACCTGCACAACTTTGCAGTAGGTAAAGGCTGAAATTAAATAGGCTAAATTTCTTTGGGCCACAGATAGGTTTTTAGTGCCTCATTTTCCAAGTAAAGTTATAATAATGGTATGATAATGTTTTTTTTTATTTGCAAACTAGTTTAATCATTAATCAGATAGGTTACTTCCCCAGAGTAAACAGAACAGGAATATTGCATCATACTTTAAATCGCTAATAATAATTGGAGCCTGAGTTTAGACTCAGAATGTATTTTGGAGTACCAACTTGGTGCTGTTTTGTACTCATGTTTGTGTGTTTTTTAAAGTGTACTTATGGTCCTTGGGAGAGCAAAACAAAACCCACAACTGACCAATTGCCATTAATTTTGTATTGGGTACGTATAAATCTTAATTGAAGGGTATTATAGAGGAATGGTGGAAATACACACAGGCTTTTTAAAGTGTAAAATGCAATTTTATGCAAAGGATGGAATGAATCACTTACAGTATTTATTTATCAGAATGATTTTAAAAAAGCAAGTGCTGTAGCAAAATGTTTGTCTCCACATTTGGAGTAGCTAAAAAAGGACTTTAATATTTCTGCTTTGCTATTCTAGTGTGCACACATAAACATTGGAATATATGAAGTAAAACTTCAGAATGCAGAAAGCGTCTTTCTCCCAGGACTTGGGACACCAAGTGAAAGAAAGGAAAGGGCTCCTGCCTACCCTCCAGTATTTCCAATATTTCAGGGCACATGTGGCCAAAGTGGCAAAAGTCATTAGTGAGAAAAAACACACAAGCTAGGATTGGTAGCAGCAGTTCACTTTTGCCTGAGATGATGGTGGATTAATGAGGACAGTCGCTGACAAATCAGTACAGTTGGAGGGTGTGCTCCTGTCCCTTAATGTTTGTGTAGAAAAGGGAATTCTGGCACACATTGCTCACTTGACAAACAGTGACTGCTGAAATTCTCTCTTCTAGGCAAATATTAAAGGCACAAGACCAGCAGCCCTCCCCAAGACAGAAGTGCCACGAGTCTTTAGGTTTACAGAGAAGAGGGATGCCTCCTACAGTGTAAGTTAGTACCTATACAGAGTCACATTCCTTTTTTAATTTGGCAATGACCAACATTGACTAAGTCTCAGGACCTTCCCTGATCTGGACAGCCAGCATAAGTACCTAACAGTGGCACTTTAACTTCCAAATTGCATGCCCTTCTTCCAGTCCCTCACCTCTCTTACCAGAGAGCTGAGGAAGAACAAGCCAAAGACACGTGAGACCTGCAGTCACAACACTAGTGGGCAAGTCATAAAGCTGGGCTTCCTGCAAGGAGACAGTTGGGGAGCAGCCCTGCAGGAGGAGGCACGAGGACAGAGGAGCTCCGAGGGATGGGGATGTGGGGCAGGCCGCAGGAGACTCCTTCCACACCGCTTGGGCAGGTTCCTTCCACACCGCTGTCTAAGCCAGCTGACTTGCAGCCATTGGAGTGTGGAGGAGCACTGCTCCTCTCAGCCCCTAACTTGCCAGAGAGCCCCCCTGGAGAGGAGACGTTTGGTGCCTGAGATCTTTCCTGCCACCTCGCCCAGGTGGCCTAGAAAGCCTGGTCAGATAATGAGGCAGAGGCAGCTGCTGTTTGCTTCTGGCTCACACACTCCCAAAATTCCTTGCCGCCCCTCCATTGCACTTTCCAAACAGCGGATCGCCCAGCCCACCGTAAAGAAAAGGGAGAGGGAGGAGAATGGACCCCCGAACATGAGGAGGCAAAGGAGGCTTTGCTGGGGAGGGGACTGAGACTCCTCTGTCGCCTCCACCATCACCTTCTCCTTCTCCTCTTTCTTCCTTCTTCCTGCTCCCTTGCGGCTAAATCCTCAGGAGCGCTTTTTTGCACCACCACCCCAGTTTTGGCACACTGGCCAGCATACAGAGGGTGGCCTGGCACAACTCCTGAAAACATGCCACCGGAGGCACACGTTTATAACTTTTGTCATTTTAACTATAATTTAACATTGCTTGGCCACACGTGTTGCATTTTTCCTCTGTGAAAGATCAGAGGGTATGCTTGTGTTATTATGACACCACCCGTACACATTAAGTGTACTCAGAAGACAAGGCTGCCATAAGCAAGTTTCTTCTGATTCAACACTAGGGTTACATAACACTTAAACAGGGGGGAAATAGGGGAAATGTTTTCAAACAGTTGTAATGCCTTCAGCATTCTCCTTTGACACATCTATCCTTGTGTGTTGCTATTTTGCCAGACATGAATCAAATATCCCAGAGCTTTAAAAAAAAATGGGTGAAAATGAATTCATTGTTCACCACACATTTCATTTTTGATACCGTCACTGTTCTTTTTTCAATGTTTGTTTTTTGAAAAAGATAATGAAAACCTTCTGTTTGAAAGAAAAGCAGTAATTTCTGGGCAGAAGCAGGAAAGCTCCTAATATCCTGTCACAAGATTGTAACCTAACTTCCTTTCTGAAAGCATTTATATTTCTCTTCTTCTCTCCTAGGACATTTGCAAAGGCAATAGCAATACCACTGCAAAAAAGTTGTGCCTTCCCTATCCAGTTTTGCTGTTCTGTATATAAGGGATGGAAGATAATGTAGCAGGGGGATGTTGTTTATTCTTTTCCTGTTAGAAATGTTTCAGGCATTAAAATGATTTCTTAAATCTTGATCAGACTAAGGCCCTTCTCGCATGGTATTTGACATGCAAAAGGGCCCCTTGAGCATTGCGCGAATGTGAGGAGCAGTCCACACAACGCACTCACAATTGCATGATGCTCCAGGGGCTGGCAGGTGCTGACAGTGCACTTTTTCATTTTTGGCTGTGAGCGGCTGTGGTGCACGATTGCGCATTGCTCTGGGGCCCTGCGCTCACTTGCCGTGTGTGAGGAGCTCCGGAGCTGCGGCACTCGTGCTTCCTGCCCTGGTGCAGCATGGGAAACTCCCAGGCTGCACTGCTGAAGGAAGAGGAGGGGCTCTCACGTGAGCAGGCGGCAGCTGCAGAGCTGAAGGAACCGGGAAGTGAGAGCCTCTCTCTAGAGGCTGCTTGTGCGATCCCCGCACCCCAGCTCTGCGGAAAGGTGCGTTGCAGAAAGGGCCTAAGTATTTCTAAC
This sequence comes from Iguana delicatissima, assembly GCA_948472985.1. NCBI lineage: Eukaryota > Metazoa > Chordata > Lepidosauria > Squamata > Iguanidae > Iguana > Iguana delicatissima. Next base: position 999,711 of record CAOKZL010000174.1, read on the forward strand.
TCAAATTAAGAAGTGATTCTGCAGCAGTACAATATCAATACAAAGCCACCATAGTGTAGTGGTTTGAGCATTGGACTACAATTCTGGAGACCAGGATTTGATTCCCTGCTTAGCCATGAAAACCCATTGGGTGACCTTGGGTGCATCACACACTCTCAGCCCCAGAAAACCCTGTGATAGGTTTCCCTTATGGTTGCCATACATCAGAAACAACTTGGGCACACAACAACAACAACAACATTCCCTTCAAGTGGTCTGATCTGGAAGGGCGAGACCCCATTGCCCCTCTGTTGTCCCACTTTTCCAGCTGCTTTTAAAAGATCCCAGCTTCTCTGTCCTCCCACTTTCCCCCTTTTTACTCAGTTTACTTCAATGGCTGCAGATTGAGTTCAAAGTGCAAAAAGGAGAAGGGGAGAGGAGGGGCCAGAATCTTGCTCTTCCCTGTGGATTCAGGCAAAAGCAAACTGCTGCAGTCTCTCGTAGTTTGTGTGTTCTTCCTCATTAATAACTTTTGCCATCTTGACTGCACCCCAGTTTTACTTCGCCATAGGTATCCCTGTTTTCCTCTGAGGAATCTTGGAAGTTATTGAGCGTAGAAAAAGATCTACTGTTCCATTCTGCCCTCCACCTCTTAAAACAAAGTACATTAAAAGGTATTGTTGGACATTATCTGACACATTAATCTGAGAAGCTTCTCACTTTGGTCCTTTAAAAAGCACCAAGAATATCTAAGGAGTTTAAACCTCAAAAAGGAATCTTAAGACTTACAAAGCATTGGGACTTATAGGTCTGGACACAAAAAGCAAAGGAACTAGAAAAATTCTAAAATATGTATTTTGGGCAGTATGTTTACTATACTAAACTAAAACATCACAGATTAGTGAATAGATTTCAAGGTTGCATCACTTCACCTTGCTGCACAGACCAAAGGCTAATAGAAACCCACTAGCCCACATGGGAAGAAAATGCTTTGGATAGATTTGACCTTTTGTTCACTTAACATTTTATAGTTTGAAGCCTTTCATACATGATAGTTAATGGCACTTTAGAGTCCCTCCTGTGCTATTTTTAAGATGTGGGTGGGATGTGGAAAAGACATGAGACATATATTCTCAATACTCTGCATTTTATATTTGCAAAGAGGTTAACTAAGAGCCAATTTTAGCTCTACACAGGAAAACACCCTGATGGTATTTTCAGACATCACATGGATCTAGCAGGGGATGACTGGATTCTTTTCAAGCTGCATTTCCTCAGTGTCATCTGTACTCCAGTTTTTGTGGTCTTACATGGCTGCATACTTATTGCTTGAGTGTTGCCATGCTTGGATATTTCCGGTATATAATTTCATTCCCAGACAATCTCCTGTGGTGCAGCATGTATTACATTCAGTCAAGCATAGTGCACTGTCTCCTTAAATACAGTCCGGACTCCACCCTTCCTCTCTCCCCTTCAGCTAGGTGAAACCCTGCTGCAGACCTGTGTTAGAAGCCCTTCCAGCAAGCTTGATAGAATGCTTTTAATAAAACCAATTAAAATATTGGAGTGGAGCCTGAAATCTATAATTATGGTTCAACAGATAACATTCAAGTGAAGCAATGTTTCATTTATAACATTGAAGGATGAAAGTCAGACTAGAGTACAATAGCATGCTTTCTGCAGATCCGAGAAAGCAATGTCTGCTCTTTTCCTTAGGCTACAGAAATACCCAGATTCCCCCATGCCCTCCCAGCCACTAAATAGCCATGGGGAAATGCAAGTACAAGTTGAGCCTCCCTTATCAGAAATCCAAAACCTTCCAAAACCCAAAACTTTTTGCCACCAGCTGTCCACTTCTACCTTTGAGGTGGCAGCTGTGCTGCTCCCGTTCAAGGTAGAAGAGGGCTGCTGGTGGGTTTCTTGAACAGGGGCTGGAGAAAGATGTGAGAGACGCAAGGCTGTGAGAGATGCAAGGCCATCTATGCAAGGATGTGTGAAATGACTAAAGGTATGGGTTCCTGCCATTTCACAGATCCTCAGTCTCTCTCCAGCCTCAGACCTCACACATAAGTAGCAAATGAACAAGATGTGAGGCTGGAGAGAGACAGCAGGCTGAGAAAAACAACAGGGACACTTAGAAGGATTATTTATTGCCTGCCCTCTCCTCTGGCTGTGTTCTTCATCTTTACTTAGGCCATTTTTGCACTAGACTGTTATAGCACTATTATTCCACTGTCAACATCCTATGGAATACTGGAGTTTGCAGTTTAGGGAGGGGCCTTTGAGGCACCTTCCTAAACTGCAAACCCCAGGATTCCATAGGATGTTGACAGTGGAATAATAGCACTATAACAGTCTAGTGCGGAAATGGCTTTCGACAAAATGAGAATCCTGAGAGGTCAGGGAAGAGAAATCAGTGTTTAGTCTTGGGTCCCATCTCTAAGATACCTCATTATGTACGTGTATGTAAATACAGATATTCCAAAATCCAAAAAAGTTTCAAAACATGGAATACTTCTGATCTCAAGCATTTCAGATAAGGAAGGCTCAACCTGGTTTGAGAAGTAGCCTTGCACAGGGAGGAGAGGAGAGGAGAGGAGAGGAGAGGAGAGAAAACAAGTCCCACACAAGTATCTTTGCAGAACATCATTTTCTGAGAACACCATGTGGGATTGTGGGCCCAGTTTGCTCTAGAAAGCCCCTCTAGAATTTCAGAATCTACCTGACTACATGGCCAGTATTAATGCTAAAAACTGTGGTTTAAAAAAAAGTATTTTTCCAAGAGCTGCCTTGAATCAAATGTTTAGAGCAGTTTGAAAAGCAGCCAGTCTCATTTGAGAAAAGTGAGAAAGATAAAGAAGCAATGGCTGTATAAAGAAAGCACTAAAATAGTTTTACTGGGAGAGGTCTTATGGAAACTTCAATAAAGCTGAGAAAAAGTTACACACAGGAAGGATTAAAATCAGTGAGGGAAGTTCCAAGAACACCCGTTTAAGAAGGGTGAAGAGTGTAGAGAAAGCAGAGAGAAACTTTCAAAACTAATAAAACCACTGCTAACAGGACACCAATGGGCTGTCACAGAATCTTGCCAAACATACAACTCCAAGTAATCTCCAAACCAATTGCTTTCACATAGAAGTTGACTGAAAACTGACGCAATGTGTTCTTGTCTCTTTTACAAGCAGTATTAAGTCACTTGACAGTTTTGTAAGTAATAACAATAAGGAGTTCTTCTTAAGTCAGTGCAATGTGTTTTTCTTCTCCACAGGAACCCAGCAGTGCAACCTTATCTACTTCCTTCTGAGCACAAGCTACTAGCCTTGCACAGGTGTTCATGTGAAGAACATGAAAGATTAAATGGGTGGTAGGAATATGGATGTGCACACAAGCCCCTTCTCTAAACATTCATGCATACTCAGTAGCATCAGAGACCTTTGCACATTTAGTGTGGAAGTCTGTAGAGGGGTTTGTAACTGGGTTCAACTGAATGTCATTACAGAGCTCCCATGCTTGGTATTCATGCTCTTCTAATGAACAAAAAACAATTGCAAACCCCTCTGCAGATCTTTGAGCATCAGATCTCTATGCACGGATGTTTCTGATGCTGCTGGATGGATGGGGATGCTCAGGTAGTACGGCTTACATGCACAATCATGTGTACTATTTACTCTTCCGTAACTTCAGAAAAATGCATGAATATGTCGTGCCCTTCTCTGGGATAGCAGCAGTACAAGGGTGTTTGGGGAGGGGCTCAGCACATCCGCAGCAAGGTGGTGTTGCTCCAGCCATTCTCATTGAACACTCAGCCTGCCTAGATAAGGCAGGTGGCAAACACTGGTCACTTGCTGGAAGCAACATCTATCTCTCACTCTCTGGAAAAGACAACCAAGTCACCTCCGAGACTCTGCGCTGCTTTTTATACCCTTGGAACTGGATCCTGACTACTCTTTTGGTGCGTTCCTTGACTATCTTGGTTATCCCAGCTATTGACTTTGCTTCTTGACCTCTAGATATGGTTCTTGACCTTATGCACATGGCTCCTCTTCTTTCCCAGTGACTTGTGACAGCATGGGGATACTATTTATTGCACCATGTCTGAACACTTCCTCTGTTTTGATCGTGAGGGGACAGGGAACTGGTGAGACAAGAAAATCTGAGAGTGCAATTGTCTTGACTCCTTGTCTTGCAGGATTTTTTTGCTACCTCTTTGGCTACTTCTTTCTGATATCCTGGTCCTTGACAAACAAAAGGCATAAACAGACAATTCTAGTCATCCACATGCAATGGATCATCCAAGGGGCTTGAAGTCTTTCAGCCTGAAGGTTGTGGGATCATTGAACATACTTGAATCTTTTTAGCATGTTTTGATTGTTGAGGTTTGTCGGTGTTATGTGTGTCATTCACCTCCTTGTTGAGGACTAATTAACTATACCTAAGGACTCTATGGCCCTTTTCACATGGCATTTACCATGCGAAAGGGCCCCTCGAGCATCGCGCAACTGCGAGGAGCGGTCCACACGACACACTCACAATCGCACGATGCTCCAGGGCCTGGCAGGCACCAATCACACACTATTCTATTTTCAACCGAAAATGGTGTGTGATCACGCATCACTCCAGGGCCCTGTGCGCACTTGCCATGCGTGCAGAGCTCCAGAGCTGTGGTGCTTGCGCTACCTGCCCAACACAGCCTGGGAAAATCCCAGGCTGCACTGCGGAAGGAAGAGGAGGGGCTCTCACGTGAGTAGGCAGCAGCTGTGGAGCTGAAGGAACTGGGATGGGAGAGCCTCTCACTAGAGGCTGCTTGTGCAATCCCTGCACCCCAGCTCTGCAAAAAGATGAGTTGTGGAAAGGGCCCTATGACCATTTCTGCTCTACACTGTTATAGTGCTATTATAGTGTTATAGCGCTATAATTCCACTTTCAACATCCTGTGGAATTCTAGGGTTTGTAGTTTACTGAGGCCAAAGAGCTCTCTGGCTGAGATTTCTAGATGCCCCTCTCTACACTGCAAGTCCTAGGATTCCATAGGATACTAAAAGTGGAATAATAACACTATAACAGTGTAGTGCAGAAATGGCCTATCAATCCGGATTATCCTTTATTCCAGTTCTACTGCCACTTTAATATGAATAATTTAGTTTCCCAATTGCTCCATATCCCTCATCCCTCAATAGTTCAGTTAGGCATAGAAGAAAACAATCCAGAAGCTGAAATAATTAAAGAGATAGTAAATTTATTTAAAAATGTGTATAAGGTGTTAATGTAGATATCATATTTAGATGTCAAACATAATTTAAGTTTAATCATCTATTGTTTTTTGAAGGTTACTATTTCACTTTTGAAGGGATCATCCCTGTACCATAGGGAGCTTCTACAGTCACAAGAAGCTGACTGCAATAAATCACTAATTTCACTTCTTAATTGACCAATACTCAATTATCATGCAAAGCTTTACCTCAATTAATTCATTGGCTAGTTGTGAGAAGTTTGTTAAGTGTCTCTCTCATGTTAGAGTTTCTGAGAATGCAAAAGCCCAGCTTAGGGATTTTCCTGAACATTTGTACAGCTAAAACTGGAAATATGGACATGAGAAAACACTTAAACCCTGCCCCCAATGTGTCATGTTTTAAAATGACTGTACACCCACAGAGGATGACCAGGGAAAAGGCAGGACAATCACACGGTGATACCAGTTTCCCATAGATCAGAAGAAGTAGTATAGTCTAAAGACTTCTGAGTTGAGTCCAAAACCAAGAAGGAAGTTGCCAGAGAGATTTGTCCAAAATCAAGCCAAGGGTCAGGGTTATAGGAAGCCAAGGAAACCATACATCATCAGCAGAAGGCATTGGATCTATTATCTGCAGCACCAGAATGGCCTTGGCTAATTTATAGCCAGCAGTAAATTAGGACAGATGGCCTCAGAAACCAGCATAGTTTACTTAAAGCAGAGGAGAGGAATTCTAGTGTCTCTTATTCTGGAACATCAACTGTTAGCATATGATAAGGTGCAGAGACTCCATTTCCTTCTTCAGATCTGCAGCTGCTGCCTATGATGAATTAGGCCCTCTTTCTGTCACAACAATGTTGACAGCCTCCTCTGGCTCTGGTGGGTGTTCACTTACTTTCATTCCCCTTCTTCATTCGAGGAAGACTCCTCCAGGTAAGGCATGGTCCCCAAGCTTGTGGAAGTCAGTTAGACCTTTGCATATCAAACACAAAGGTCTGAAGCCTTCTCTGAAAATGGTTACAAAGCTCTTGTGAGGAGGAACCCAAGCTTCTCAGGCTTCACCGTTATCTTACTAGCAGAGCACAGCATCTTGCAAGAGAAACATACTCTGACTTGCCACACACTTTTGGAGGATTTCTTTTAACACTTTTATAGAGTCTTAAGGCTACCTAGAATGACCCTCCTTCAAAGTCCACTTCATTTTCCCCTTAAATGTATAATTTCCCACAATTGTAGCATTTGCCATAACAAATCTAGAGACACAGCTTCTACATTACACATTAATTAACATGTTGTTGTGCCATGAGGGCATAGAGCGCTTCCCAAAGGCTGACCCTCCTTGGGCATTAGTTCTCACAAGATTACAACATACAACATGCAACATACAATTATCAGTATAACCCACATGTTAGTATTATTTATTCTTCGGGATCTGGCTGTACGCTGGGCTAATTCTCTGGTCAGTAGCAGTAAAGCCTAGTCCCCTCTTCTTCGTTCCTCTCCAGTTGCAGGTCTGACCGAATGTAGAATTACAGGCTTCCAGGTGTGGTAATAGTAGAGTCAGCCTGAATCTTGTTCTACCCCTTCACTTTTATACATTCTTGTGAGTGCATCTCTCTACTTTCTTCTGTGGTATCTTCTTCATAAGAGTTCCTTAGTAACAACACTAGTATTAGCAACATTAAAGATCATGGTTAGAAAAATATTACAGACTTGGCTGTGCTTGTAAAAGTAAGGATATGAAAGTCAGAAAAGTAATAAAAAGTAATAAAGTAATAAAAACTATGATTTAATTATCACAAACTGTTAAACTACGGCAGGAGTCTCAGATTCAAAATCAAATCAGCATGGCTGAATTTTTTTTAGATTATGTCCATGTGTCATAACTCACACTCCACAACCTTCTCTCTGAGACAGTCAATAGTTTTATTTGTAGGAATACAAGCAAAACAATACACTTCCACCAAAGTTGCGGAGACTAAAGCATACATGGAGCTTACTTCTTTTTATATGTAACAATTCCAAACTTTAAGCGGCAAAGCTATGATTCAGTGGATACCATAATCCCTGCGTCACACTCAGACAGTTGTCAGATTCATGCCTGTTTCCCACTTCTCTCCATCCTTGACCAGTTTGACCCAAGCACATATTTCCCACTCCTTATCTTTACAGACATCAGGTTCCCAAAACACAGAGCTCTTCTGACTATGCTTGCATTTTTCCCATCTTTGTTCTTTGTCCCCCCACACTAGATATATTGTAGAAACAGGCACTAAAGCAATTAGCTATTGATACCTTGTAACAAATCCAGGCAAGCCCCAGTACAGATCTATTGTTGCAATAATCAATTAACACTGGATACTATGTAGCAGTTACAGCCAAGCTTAATGGAGCTTTACAGCATCTACTTCTTTAATGGTTAAAATGCATTATTTCAATGTACATCCTGCAGATATAACTCATTCCCATGGCAAGAGCTACAGATCCTGACACCATGGTTGTATTGTAGGTTTCCACAATTTGGTGTTCGTTGATGGGTGTAGCACTCTCCAAATGACTGCAGACGTAAACAAACAGCAGTGGCGTAGCTTGGCACGAGCAGAGTAGGGGTGGGCAGGGGTAGAGGCATGGGGACGGAGTGACATCACATGCGGGAGCGGTGATGGCATGCAGGGGGGCAGGCAAGGAGTGGCAGCACCCCCAAAAAAGTGCTGCCCTTGCCCCCATCCCTAAGGCACTGACAGACAGTTCCAAATATTACGAGCTCTGCATGAAACATCACTATGCCATTTTGATACTACCTATGGCTAACAATGTGTCACAAGACATGGAAATATGTGTGCACGTATGTGTGTTTGCATAGAATCATAGAATTATAGAAATGTAGAGTTGGAAGAGACCACAAGGGCCATCCAGTCCAACCCCCTGCCATGCAGGAAAACCCTCAAAGCACTCCCGACAAGTGACCATCCAGCCTCCGCTTAAAAACCTCCAAAGAAGGAGACTCTACCACACTCCATGGCAGCACATTCCACTGCCGGACAGCCCTGACCGTCAGGAAATTCTTCCTGAGGTTCAGGTGGAATCTCCCCTCCTGCAGCTTGTATCCATTGCTCCTTGTCCTGGTCTCAAGAGCAGGAGAAAACAAGCCCACTCCCTCCTCGACATGACATCCCTTCAAATATTTAAACATGCCTATCATGTCCCCTCTCAACCTTCTCTTCTGCAGACTAAACATACCCAGCTCTCTAAGTCTGTCCTCATAGGGCATGGCTTCCAGGCCCCTCACCATTTTGGTTGCCCTCCTCTGGACCTGCTCCAGCTTATCCATATCCTTCTTGAATTGGGGTGCCCAGAACTGGATGCAGTATTCAAGATGAGGTCTAACCAAAGAAGAGTAGAGTGGTACCAGTACCTCCCTCGATCTAGACACCATACTCCTGTTGATGCAGCCGAGAATTGCATTGGCTTTCTTGGCTGCCGCATCACGCTGCTTACTCATGTTCAGCTTGTAGTCTATTAAGACTCCTAGATCCCTTTCACATGTACTGTTAGCCAGCCACGTGTCCCCCATCCTATATTTCTGCATACCATTTTTTCTGCCTAAGTGTGGGACCTTACATTTCTCTCTGTTGAAATTCATTTTGTTAGCCTTGGCCCAGCTCTCCAATCTGTCCAGGTCCTTTTGAATTTTGATCCTGTCCTCTGGCGTATTAGCAACCCCTCCCAATTTGGTGTCATCTGCAAATTTGATCAGCGTGCCCTCCATTCCTTCACCCAAGTCATTAATGAAGATATTGAACAGCACCGGGCCCAGGACAGAACCCTGTGGCACCCCGCTAGTCACTTCTCTCCAGGGTGAGAATCTACCATTGGTGAGCACCCTTTGGGTATGGTCAGTCAACCAGTTACAAATCCACCTGACAGTAGCCCTGTCCAGTCCATATCTTACTAGCTTCTTTGCAAGAATGTCGTGGGGAACTTTGTCAAAGGCCTTACTGAAATCAAGATATACTATGTCCACAGCATTCCCTTCATCTATCAAGCAAGTAACTCTATCATAAAAAGAGATAAGATTGGTCTGGCATGACTTATTTTTGAGAAATCCATGTTGACTTTTCGTAATTACGGCATTGTTTTCTAAGTGATTAGAAACTGACTGTTTGATGATCTGCTCCAGGATCTTTCCAGGTACTGATGTCAGGCTGACTGGGAGATAATTATTTGGGTCCTCTTTTTTTCCCTTCTTGAAGATGGGGACAACATTTGCCCTCCTCCAGTCTGCCAGAACTTCTCCTGTCCGCCAAGAGTTTTCAAAGATTATAGCAAGAGGTTCTGCAATGACCTCTGCTAGTTCTTTTAAAATCCTAGGATGCAGTTTCTTCTGGCCCTGGAGACTTGAATTCATCCAGAGTAGCCAGGTATTCCTGTACTACCTCTCTACCTATTCTGTGCTGCATTTCCCCCACTTCCTCACCTGCTCCCCAACTGCATTTGCACATAATATTTAGAAGAGAAGCTTTTTAAAAGAAGTGTTACCCAAGTTATGGAATCATCTTCTCAGAGAAGTCTTCCTCGTACCTGTTGTCTTTTTGGCAATAACCTTCTCTCCACTTGCAGCTCCTACGGCACCTCCAAAACCAGCTCTGGGAGACTGGGAAACCATCTAGAATTTGGTTTGGAGAGGCAAAGGGAAAAGAAGAAACTTCTGAAAGTTTTACTAGTGAAATATTGGATTAGCCCTTTATGTTTCATAATTATTCTGATTCATAATCTATGTATTTTAATTGCTTTTTGCCTTTTTCATATTCTATTTACTTTTATTTTTCATTATTTTCCTACTTATTTTTAATAGGTTTTTATGTAAACTCCAGAATCACTTACTGAGCTTCTGTGAAAAGCAACACAGAAAGAAAGGGAGAAAGCAGATTAGCTTTTCTCTGACATGTTAAAAGCGCATAGATCTATAAGCCTGGCCACCAAAATGCAGAGCATAAAAAAAGTGGACACTGTTGAAAGAAAAAAAATTGTCCCATTTTAGAAGAAGCTTTCAAGTGATTCATAAGGTTTTTGTTTATTTATACAAAGCTTACCTGAGCTGGTTGTTTCATTTCACATGTGTATAACGTAAGCTTTGAATAAAAAGTTTGCTGAAACATGTTGCAGTGCTCTTTTTTTGTTGTTGTGTAGGAACCTACCCCTATTTTTTCCATGCTATTTCTTTCTCTGACACCAAAGTATGGGTTAAAGAAATAAAGCCTAGGAACACATTAACTTCTTTAACTGATTGATACCTGTATAGTTTGGGTGGAGGGGCAGAGGCAGGAACTGCTGTGTTAATGATGTTGTTATAGCAAAAGGGACCCTTCTGTAAGGCAATGAACTAGACTGCAGCTATGCATCATGTTTTTTTGTGCATGCATGTTTTTGGCAGAGGGAAAAAAATGACTAAAGCTAGAACAGCAGCCAGAAAAAACAAAAGAGGAGCCAACTCAGCATATAAACTTCACTAATAGGTTATTTTAAGTGAGGTGATATCAGAATTCATCAGAATAGCTTAGCAAAACTTGATGCATTCTGCTTTGCAACTATGGACACAAGGTTATCGAAAGTGAGTATGTTGAAAGATTTGAGGTAGATAGGTTTACGGGTTTTTTTCTTTCATGGGTCCTATTCAGTGCAGAAACACTAGGACAAAAAATGAATTGTTCTTTCTTACAGAAATTTCTACAGGGCAGAAAACAAGCTTGCTCCCTCCCTTCAAATATTTAAACATAGCTATCACACCACCTCTTAACCTTCTCTTCTCCAGGGTAGACATATTCAGTTCCCCAAGCCACTCCTCATAGGCCATGGTTCCAGGCCTTTTGCCATTTTGGTCACCCTCCTCTGGACACATTCCAGTTTGTCAATATCCTTCCTGAACTGGGGTGCCCAGAAGTGGACACAGTATTCTTGGTGGGGTCTGACCAAAGCAGAATAGAGTGGTACTATTACTTCCCTTGACCTAGATACTATACTCCTACTGATGCAGCCTAGAATTGCATTAGCTTTTTTAGCTGCTACATCACACTGTTGATTCATGTTCAGCTTGTGGTCTACAGACTCTTAGATCCCTTTCACATGTACTGTGGTCAAGACAGGGGGTCACCCATCTTATATCTGTGCATTTCATTTTTTTTTCCTGCCCAAGTGAAGTATCTTACTTTTCTCCCTGTTGAAGTTCATTTTGTTAGTTTTAGCCCTGCTCTCTAATCTGTTAAGGTCATTTTGAATCCTGATCCTGTCCTCTGGGGTGTTAACTGTCCCTCCTAATTTGGTGTCATCTGCAAATTTCTCCCAGTGTTGTTGTGCTGTACTTGGGAACTTCACTTTTTTTTTAATACTGAAAATAATCTGTTAATGACCCTCTTCCCTTCTATGACTCAGTAGCCAGTTTGAGTGCAGATGTCTCATTCCACTTCATTGTGAGAGCAATCAGTTAGTGAGTGTGGTGTGGGAATGGTCTGATTGTCTCTTCTTTGGGGTTTCCCAAGGAAATCTTCAACAAGGAAATCTCAGACTACTTCCAGTGCTTGGGCAGGGAGAACAAAGTCTCCAAAGAAAATAGCTGTTTTCTGTGATCTACGCTCTTGAAACTCTTTTCAGATACTCCCCCTTTTATATGTGTATAAATGGTTTGCTGTCATAATGTAGTAATGCTGCTATCTTGACCTGTTAACAATTTAAAGTCCCTATTCAGATGCCCTTACTGCATGGCGGTGTTTTCCAAAGATTTCTCCACTGCTTTCCTGTAGTACCACACACCACAGTGTTGCCACCACAGCATTATTTTTTTAAAAAAAATTAAATTAATGGTGTAATAATGCTATGATGTTATGATATAATAGCAATATTGCAACTTAATGAATATAAATGAAAATCTGAAATAGGACAACACGAAACAACTGATTAGCATGATGAACACATTTGCACTTTTGTGTTTCACAGAAGAAAGATATCAAAAATGTTGGGAGATGGTGTGGTTTGCGAGATCTGAGCAGTGACAGGTGCACTGCAATGATGTTGTGGTGTAGTAGCATTGTTACAGCTTAATGAGTATGGGTGAAGCAGTTTTGAACAGGAAAGCCTGAAACAACTGACTTGTGTGATAAGCACTCTTCTTTTTCACAGAAGAAAGACATCAAAAACATGTGGATATGTGTGGTCTGTTTCTCTTCCTCTGCTAATGAGATCATGTCATCATATTATTACGGAGATGTGTATACACACACACACACACATACATAGATACATACAGATATTGAAGGAAACCAATCATGAAACACAAAGTGGGGCAAATGGAGTAGTGATAATGGCATTGGTGCAAATCATGCCATTACAGCAAAAATTGTGGGAAGGGTGTGGTACACAGTGTCAACAATCAGCTTTCATTGTGGATACAACTGAAGTGGTTTTTGACTGATATAACTTGGCACAACACCATGGTGTGATAAGGACCTGAGGGAAGACAAGAAGTCTTGAAGCTCAGCTTTCAGGCAACAGTTAATAACTGTGCCTGAATGGAATACAGCTGGAGCTGAGACTCTAGCAGACAACTATGCCACCAGCTGGATCAAGGCTCAAACAAGACACATATATTTCAGGGCATACACCCTGGAGAAAGCAAAATCATCACACTCATCTTATGTTGTTTTCTCCTGCAATGTTATGTGGAAATAATTAAATATTAACATATTTTCAAAGAACTTGAGAAATTCAGCGTTTCCTGCTAAAAAAGGGGCTGGTGGCTTCACAAAAGACAGAGACATTCTGGATCCCAAGAGGAGTTACTTTATTGCTGGTAACAGAGTTTAAGTTTTATTATCCTTTGTCTCAAGAGGGGAGGGGCCTCTGCCTACATTGAGATCCCTCTAAACCAACCGAACAACAAGAGAAATAACATCTGATACAAAATACAGGCCTGTGATTCCAAAACCATCAGCATTTTTAACTTCTCCTGTCTGAATTTTTAAAACATCTCTTGCCTGATGAAGATACTAGTAGAGCTTCAAAAGTTTGCATGCTGTGCTTTGCATAGACTGCACAGTTAGCACATTTAAGTAGTCTTCTTATCTTCAGTGGAATTCTTACAATAAAGCCTTGGTTTATTTTTTTTCAGCCATTGCCTTCTTTACTCCATAATCAGAATTGCTAGTCACTGCACACATGCACTCTTCATCAAAGAACTCCAAGACAGCACCAACCTAATATGCAGGACTGACTGCCATCATCACTTGAAGCTTAAGCCTCAAAATTACACCAAGAAGTTGCCCAATATGAGGCCTTCAGCACATCATGCTCTGGCCAGTCACCTTAGGAATCCAAACAAGAGAGAATTACACTCATCCATGAATAAACCCATTTCTCTGGGTTTGAAAACTCTCTTTGCTTTTCTCTCCTCTGCCCAGCTACAGTGGGTTGTTTCTTCTCTGCTTTTCAAAGCAAACTGGATTGGAATGCACAGCCTATTTTTGGATTTCCATGGTCTCTTTCTCAAACACCTGGAGGAGGAAAGTGTCAAATGGGCCCATCTAGTTAATCCCATGACTGGAGGGAGTATTGCACTGACTGCTCCAGTCTGAAATGACTCTTAAAAAAAAAAAGAAAGAAAGAAAAAGGAAAAGGAAAAGGAAAAGAAAAGAAAAGAAAAGAAAAGAAAAGAAAAGAAAAGAAAAGAAAAGAAGGGGGAAAGCTCATTTCATTTTCATCTTGTTGCTGTTGGCAAGAGGTAAAACCCACTGCTAAAGAAGAATTTGTTCCCGATTGACTTCAAAACCAAATCGGTCTTGTTTGTTTTTTCAAGGGTTTTTTATATGGTGATGCAGAGTTGCTGTTGTTTTTCTGAAGACCTGAACTCAGAGAAATGCCGTTTGTTTTCTGTCTAGCCACAGCAGCCGCTTCTATCCAGTTACAAAAGCATCCTTCAGCACGCGACCTGATGCTTAAGAGCAAGCACTGTGACCTATATCCTTAACTCACTCATGTGAAGGACTCTTTTCAATGTGTTTCCAGTCTGATACTGTAATAGGCCCCCTGGTTATTTTCTACAAACATGTATGGTTTGGGGAGACAGGCAGCCAGAAACAGTAGAAAATGATCTGAGTGCAAAAAACGTACTGTTGTTTTCATGTGGTTTATTCAGAATCCATACCCATTTTCCAAGAGACTCTTATCTTCTTAATAACTTGTACAAGTTCATATTAGACTTTGGAATGTGCAAGACATGATTCTGGCCCAGTTCTCATTGCTGCACCTTGTAAAAGTTTCGGATTTGATAATGGATGACATATGACATTCATTTTCAAACCTGAATAGTTGTAGGAGCTCTCATTGGGTGTTTTACTTTCTAAACGCTGGCAACACTGTATTTTCATTTTTCTCACTCATGCATATCCCACATCTATATGCAATTGCAACAGATCTGCAGTACAATAATATGTATGTTCACTGAAAATAAACCTCATAAGATATTGCTGTGTATGTGTGTATAAACTATTATGGCCAAGATCCTATGTTGGGGTTGTACAGGGCAATTCTCTGTGTGTGCAATTTTGCACTGATAGTGCTACACAACATCTGTTTTGAGTAGCAATGCTATGCAACTGAATGCACAACCAATTTGCCTCTCAGCTGCATCTGATGGAAATCTCATGCATAATTCCACTACCACAATCTTGGATTAAATGCAGACATTCCACATTGGACAAAAATGACCAACCACTTCTTGTGCATGCTAAAGCTGGCTTCCGGCCAATCTATTGCTTATTACATTACACTGTTGATGATAATATTATTTTTATACATACAGCCACACACACATGCACACCCATATTATGTGCCTGTGTATGTATAGATATAATCATCATTATATTCAATGGGTGCATGTATGAGTGTATTGGGCTCTTTTAAAATACAATCAGTCCTCCACTTTTGCAGATTTGATTATTCACAGATTATTTGCTATCAGCTCTGCTGTTGCCCTATGCCATTTTAATAGAGACTGCAAACCTTGTGAGACCGAAAAACTGTGAATGAAGCTAGTAAGTCCCTATTAAAAATAATGTGGGGCAGCAGTGGAAGTGGCAGTAAGCCCCACCAGCCACCTGCTTCTGCCTTATAAAGGAACCTTGATGCCTCAATATATGGTGATCATACTTTTTTTGTGGCTTGGGAGGGCCTAGAGTTATTCACGGTTTTTCCACTTTCACTGGGGTCCTCTGCCCCTAACCCTAGCAAATGTGGAGGGATGACTGTATATCTTACTTATGCTGACCTTGCATTAAAACTGTTCAAGGAACAAGTCAAACCTCCCTTACCCAAAATGGGCAGAAGTATTCTGTATTTTGGATTTTTTTAAAAAAATTGGAATATGAATATTTGCATATATATAATGAGATACCTTGGAGATTAGACCCAAGACTAAACACAAAACTCATTTATGCTTCATATACACCTTAAATTGTAAATTTAAATGGTTGTAAATCATATACCATTGTATATTGTTGTTGTATAATGTTGTATAATTGTTGTAAATTATATACGTTGTTTCGATGCAGGGTCTGCTCTTTCATCAGTTTTTCTCCTCTTGCCTTCTTCCTTTAGGGAGCATGAAGGAATTACAGAGGCTTGCTTGGGCCCATGTGCTCATACTGCTTGCCAAGTGTCCTGGTCAGCTTGGTGCCTTTTCTCTCTCTCTCAGGTTGCTTGGGACTACTTGCACATGGTCCCAAGCAAGCCTCTGTAATTCCTTCATGTCCCCTACAGGAAAGACTGGGTTACACTTTTCAAAAGTTTTGGTTTTTGGAAGATTTCAGATTTCTGGATAAGGGAGGCTCAACCTGTACCTTACAACAATAATTAAAGCATGAAGCATAAACACCACTGTATAAATAGATGCAGGCAGTAGAAACAAGTAGTTGAAAACAAACCACAACTTTCAACATAATGAATAAATAAAACCTTTAGCTTATTTACAGATTTTATGTCCAGGTGAGTGAAAGGATTTTTCCTGCTCTGTAAATGTCATTGAAATAGTGTCAAGTGAGCCTCTTTTAGGAAGGGAAGATGGTGATTCACAAAGTGTTCTCTTCACTCAGATAGCACAGAGACCTGGTAGAGGGGAACCCGGTGACACGATTCTAAAAAAAGATTAAAATATTCAAAACAGTTTACACTAAAAACAGATACAACAGAATACATTCTTCAAATAATAAAACAATAAAATCCACTAAAACAATTACAAATTAAAAACAGAAGCAACTGAAACACTGTCAGGAAAATAATGAGAGAAATGCTTGGGCACACAAATAGGCTTTCAGTTGATGATTGAAACAGCCTGACTGATAACCTACCTCAGCGCAATGGGGAGCTCAAACCTATGGCAACTCTATGTCCTCGAAGTCATCAACTGTTTTGATCAGGTCTGGCAAACTCAGGGTAGCAGTGGCTTCCTTGACTGAATCAATTCAACTTGTAGTACAGATTTCCTCTTTTCCTTCTGCTTTCCAACTTACCAAGCATTATTGTCTTTTCCAGTGAGTCATGTTGGGTCTTTCCACACTACACTGTTATAGCGCATTATTCCACCTTCAACATCCTATGGAATCCTCAGGTCTGCAGGTTAGGGAGCAGCATTTAGAATTCTCAGCCAGAGAGCTCTTAGGCCTCAGAAGAAAGGAAGAGATATGGCACAAAATATTCAATATTAAAATAGAATAATAGAATCATAGAGTTGAAAGGGGACTCATTGGCCATAGAGTCCAATCCCATACTTAGTGCAGGATATCCAGTTAAAGCATCCCAGCAGGTACCTGACCAGCCTTTTTTGAAGACACCCAGAGAAGTAAATGCCACTTCCTCTCTAGGCAATTGGTTCCACTGCTGAACCACTTTTACTGTCAAGAAGTTCCATTCGATGTTCAATCAAAATCTACCTTCCTATAACTTAAAACCTTTAGGCCTCGTTCTACCCTCTGGTGCAACAGAGAACAGGCCTACCCCCTCCTGTCTGTGACAACCCTTAAAGAGTGCCATCATGTTGCCTCTCAGCCTTCTCTTCACCAAGCTGAACAAGTCCAGCCCCTTCAACCTTTTCTCATATGTTTTGTTTCCCATACTTCTTATCATCCTTTTTGCCCTTTCATGAACTTGTTCCAATTGTCTATATCTTTCTTAAAATGAGGCAATCAAAACTGAATACAGTACTTCAGATGAAGTCTTACCAGTGAAGAATGCAGGGGGGTTATTTCTTTCCTCAGTTTGGAAACTATGCTTTCTATTAATGTTGGCTAAGATAGGCTATTTCTGTACTACATTGTTATAGTGCTATTATGACACTTTCAACATCCTATGGAATCCTGGAGTTTGAAGTTTTGGAAGGGCATTTAGAATTCTCAGCCAGAGAGTTCTTTGGCTTCCGTAAACAAGAAACCTGAGGATTCCACAGGATGTTGAAAGTGCAATAATAGCACTATAACAGTGTAGTGCAGAAATGGCCATAGTTTCTACCTTCTTTGCTGCATCATCATACAGTTGGCTTATGTTCAACTTATCCTTAACAATAATTGCAAAGTCCTTTTCACATGTAGTGCTACTGAGCCAAGTATCTCCAATCCTATACCTGTGCACTTGGTTTTTGTGCTCTAAATGTAGAATTTTGCATTTGTCTCTACTGAATTTCATTTTACTGATTTCTGCCCAATTTTCTAGTTTATCTAGGTTCTTTTGAACGCTGTTCCAAAGTGTTAGCCACCACTCTCAGTTTTGTATCATCTGCAAACTTGATGAGGATTCCCTCTGCCCCATCATCTAAATCACTGATAAAAATTTTGAAGAGTAATGCCCCTAGGGCAGAATCCTGAGGCACTCCACTCGAGACTTCCTTTCAGCCTGAAATGGAGCCATTGATGATAACTCCCTGAGCATGATTTTCCAAGCAATTATGGAGGCATATGACAAGAATTCTCAATCTAATCCGCATTTAATCAGTTTGTAAATCAAAATATTAGCAGGGATCCTTGCAAAATGCTTTGCTGAAATCCATATAAATGGCATCTACAGCTTCCCCACCATCTACTAAATTAGTGACCTGATTGAAAAAAGATATAAGATTAGTTTGGCAGGATCAGTTCAGGATGAACCCAATCCTGTCTCCTTCTGATCACTGCATTACCATCAAGATACTTGCAGGCAGACTCCTGTATAATCTGTTCTAATACTTTTCCTTGTATTGAGATCAGGCTGACTGGTCTTTCTGTGTCTTATAAAGGTACCTGTACTAAATTAATCAAACATTTCTTTCTTTATTGCCACATTGCTTTACAACATCCTAGGAGAATCAAAGCTGTGCTTCAAACATGAAACAAGATACAGTTTTTCCTCTGTTTATTTTTTCAAGGAGTGCTTGCTTTTGGAGGTGACCAAGGGCAAAGCTTTCCCCTCCCTTTCTGGAAGCATCTAAAAGAAAAGTGAAGATGCACAGGAGTCAACAAGTGAGAGTGCCAAGCCACTGTACAAAGACTGCCAAGCCAAGTAGCAAAATTCAGCCGTCTGTGATCATGGATCCTATTGACCAACAATGAAATGGTGGAAATCAAAACTATTAACATGCACTGTAAACTTATTTACAAGAGCCTGTAATTCCTACTCTGGCAAAACTCTTCTTGTCGTGTCTGAGATGAAGTTTGGCTACTTTGTGCTCATGCCAGGTTTTCCTTTTTAAAAGCTGTACTGATATTATTTTTCCTAGCAAAGCAGTTCATGAATAACAAAGAGCAAGAATATGGGAAACTGAAAACCACGGACCTCAACGTTCCCTCACACAGTTCTTGAGAGAAAATATTGGGCCCTAGGAGAACTAATAATAAATACTACTTCTACCATTATTACAATTTTACATGCTCTTTTATTGGTGTTTAATTTTTAGTATTCTTCACTGAAGAAACAACAACAGCAACAGATTAGTGCTCACGCAACACTATAGGGTAACTTCCACAGAGCTCTAAAATGAAATGTTTTTGGACTATAGCTTCCAGAATATTTAAATCACTATTGTCATTGGCCATGCTGATGCGGGGACTTGCAGAGTTGTAGGCCAAAGCTCTAACCAATCCTGCGCAAGCAGCATTTACTGTATTATATATTGAATAGTTCCCTGACCTATCTGCTCTTGTCAGTCCTGAGTAGAAAGTGAAGAATGGAAATTGCTAGAGAAAGGAAAGACAGACGCATGAGGAAGCATAAACATTGGGCAAACAGCAAATGGGAGAAAGGGCGAGCCAGAAGGATCCGCAGAAATTATCTCAATAACTGACCTTGAAGAAACGTTTTTCGTTTTATACTAAAATCCTGGGTGAAGGTAGATTTGCCCCATTGCCTGAAAAATTATGTGCCTAGTTCGGTCAGTTTTATCTGAGGCTAATCTTAATTAAGTTCTACTCCTTCCACCTCGCTATCCAATCAATCTGTTATGTTTAGTTTTTTAATTGAACTGAATTTATTTTGCTTTAGATTTTTCCCAGTGAGTTGTAGAAATGAATAAAAGAATCTATCAATAAATCAATCAATCTTGAGTTTATGTAAAGTCTGGTGTGTGTTGGTGTACTCACATATACAACAAGGAGACTGAAGGAATATGCAGCTTCTGAGCTGAGGAGAACATTCTGTATCTCTCCTATTTGATAAAAGGGGAAATCCCCATAAAAGCCCCATTCATCTTAATTCCTTTGTCAATTCTGGCCAGATATTGCCTAAAACCAAAATGTTAGCACCTGTCTGATCTCCAATGATCAAATGTAAATCCTGTAAGAATAAGCTCTATTTCAGTTCAAAAAGACTATCTACTAATGGATATTACCAGTGGCAATCAAATAAATTAATAAGTTTTAAGTACCAACCATCCCAGCGGTTCTTACCACCATTATTACCATAATAAATTTGACAATTTTTAAAATTGAAATTTTTCCAGAAAGAAAAATATTTTCCTCCTGACTACCTTGAATCTCTGGACATGGTTTAAAATTTCAGTTTTTGAGTAATAAATGTGTGTGGAATAGAAGTTCAAGAGTACGGCAGGAGTAATTTTAGTCATTTTAAGCAAACATTTACAGAAAATTCATGTTTTGCCATCACATCATCTTGTCAAATTCTCTTTATAACAGTGACTATTGCTGCCCACTAATAATAGGTCAACTGTAGTTGTGGAGATGAGAAAATTCCTGAAGGAGTGGTACTGGGAAGCAATAAAAACTTTGTTAGAAATATCTCAACTAACAATGGAAGAGATAGAAAGGAAATTGACATATTTGAAGTGCCACCACTTTGAACATGCTAATAAAATTGGGAAGTGGCTTTCACATAGACTGAAGAAGAAAAGGGAGAAGAATATAATTACAGAAATAAAAGAGGGGAAAGATACAATTACAGATCAAGAAAAAATTATGAAGATATTTGTAAAATACTATGAAAATTTATTTACAGGTAAAGAGGTGACTAATCAACAATATAATAGAATAGAGAGATACCTAAAGAAGCAAAAAATAAAGAAGATCTCAGAGGAACATCATAAATATTTGAATTCTTCAGTCACCATGTCTGAAGTGATAGAAGCATTTAAAGAATTAAAAGAGGGGAAATCCCCAGGACCGGATGGATTTACGGCAACATATTATAAAAAATTACAAGAAGAATTGACGACACCATATTATCAAATGATAAAGACATTATTAATAGAAGGTAGACCAAAATCATGGGGTGACTCAAATATTATTTTAATTCCCAAAGAAGGAAAAGACATTAAAGATGTGAGAAACTATAGACCGATATCACTTTTAGATATTGATTATAAAATATTTACAGCAATATTAAATAGAAGATTAAAAGGAATACTCCAAGATTATATTCACGAAGATCAAACTGGTTTCTTACCGGGTAGAAATCTCAAACAAAATATAAGAACAGTTTTAAATTGTATAGACTATTATGATAAAAACCCCGGAAAAAAATTTGCAATGGCTTTTCTCGACGCAGAGAAGGCTTTTGATAACATTTCTTGGGAATTTATGAAAAAGAGTCTTGAAGAGTATGGTTTGGAGTAAAATTTAAAGAATGGATAGAGGTAATATATCAAGATCAAAGGGCCAATTTGGTGATTAATGGAGAAAGATCTAGAGTGATTAAGATTTCAAAGGGGGTGAGACAAGGATGTCCACTCTCACCGCTTTTGTTTATTCTGACATTGGAGATTATGAGTAATAAAATTAGAGGATCAAGTCAGATAAGAGGGGTAAGAATAAAGAAGAATGAATATAAAATAAGATCTTTCGCGGACGACATGGTGGTATTTTTAGAAGATCCAAAAGAAACAATGACCAATTTGCTAAAAGAATTGAAAGAATATGGAATGGTGGCGGGTCTTAAGATAAACAAGAATAAATCATCATTAATAACAATGAATATGACCAAAAAAGAAAAAGACGAGTTGAAAGAAATCTCGGGATTTAATATTGAGAAAAAGGTTAGGTATTTGGGCATTTATATTACAAAGAAAAATTCGGAACTTTATGAAAATAATCATCAAAAAACTTGGAATCAAATCAAATCAGACATGCAGAAATGGAATAAATTGGATCTCTCATTATTAGGACGGATAAATACTATAAAGATGACGGTGCTCCCAAAGATTTTGTTTCTGTTCCAAAATCTCCCAATAAGTAATAATAAAAAAACATTTACAAGTTGGAATAAAGAAATATCTAAATTTATATGGGCAGGGAAGAAACCAAGAATAAAAATGAAGGTATTACAAGATAGGAAAGAGAGAGGAGGATTCGGACTACCACATTTAGAAATATACTATCAAACATGCTGTCTAGAATGGATAAAAGAATGGATACAATTGGAAAATGATAAATTATTGGAATTAGAAGGATTTAACGTAAATTTTGGATGGCACGGATATTTATGTTATAACAAGGCGGAGATAGATAGGGAATTCAGAGATCACTACATTACATACTACATACAGAGCCTTGATGAGATTGTGGCAGACGATCAACAAGAAATTTTACAATAAATTACCAATTTGGACATCACCCCAAGAAGCATTTAGAATAACAGGACCAAGACAAGGTGGAATACTAAGATATACGGATAGAATAAGATGGGAAGGAAGAATACCGGAAATGAAGAGTAGAGAAGAATTTAAAGAGCAGAATATAGAATTAGATTGGTTCCCTTATCGGCAAATAAAAGAAAGGTATAAAATGGATTTGAAAAATAGAGGATGGGAAAGGGAAAAGAATAAATTGGATGAAATCTTAATGAAAAAGGAGAAAAAAACAGTTTCAAAAATTTATAAAATTTTATTGGAAAGAGAATTGGAGCAGGAACAGATTAAGGATTATATGATAAAATGGGCGCAAAACCTCGGTCGAAATATAGAATTGGAAAAATGGGGAAAAGTATGGAAGGAAGATATACAGAGTTTGGCATTAAGAGAAAACCTTTACAAATCAATGCATAGATGGTGTATGACCCCCCAGAAACTAAAGAAAATAACAGGGAAAGGAAGTGGGCAATGCTGGAAGTGTGGAAAAACAATGGGAACCTACTTTCATACATGGTGGCTATGCCCTATAGCAAAAAAATATTGGAAAAAAATTCATGATAGTTTAACCAAGTTGCTGGAAATGAATTTTGAGATGAAACCGGAGATATACTTATTAAATATGATTGAAGAGAAGAGTGAAACGAAGAAGAAAAAGAAAGTATTGTTAAATTTAATAACAGCAGCGAGGTTGAACTATGCGAAATATTGGAAAGAAGAAAAAGAGCCCCCTCAAGAAGAATGGAAATTAAAAGTGATGGACATCATGGAAATGGAAAAACTATCCAATAGTTTAAAAGGTAATTCAATTCAACAATTCGAAAGGCAGTGGCAAGGTATTATTAGATGGGTGAAAGAGAAATGAGAAGAGAGGTAAAGAATACAATAAAGGAATTGTAGGGTAACAGCTAAGTTAAGGTGGAAATTCAGAGAGAGAGAGGAAAATATTATTAATTGAAGTAGAGACAACAACAACAAAAAAGACTTCATATGAAGGAGGTTTAGTTTAAGAAAGAGAATAAAGAGTTTGGAATGGAGAAAACGTGGAAGAAGGAGTGGAAAGGGTAGGGAGAGAGAAGGGGGAGGATTGGGAGGGGAAAGATGGTGTTTATTAAGGTAAGGGAGGAGGGTGGGAAAGGGAGGGAAGGGAAGGCAGGGAGGGAGAGGAAAAGGGGGATTGGAACATATAAATTAATATGTACATTTGTTAACAAAGCGGGAAAGGAATTAATGGAGAATTAATGTAAGATTGTTGTATAATATAGAAATAATGTTAGAGCACTTGTATTGTGTAAAAACTCCCTCAAATAAAAAATAATAATAATAATAAAAAAACTTTGTTGGATTAGACTTAGGCCCTTTCCTCACGGGGGGGGCGAAACAGGGCCTCGCACACAGGGGCAGAGCTTACCCGCGAGCTGGTTGCTCTGTCCCTGCGGAGAGCGCGGACCTGCCATTCTAAATGCCGCCAAATTTTGGCAGCGCTCGGCGGCGCTCGGCGGTGCCCAAAATGGCGGCCGGCGGCTTCCGGCAGCGCTCCGCCAATCAGGACAGCATGCCAACTGGAAGCCCACCCCCGGGCAGATCTGCAGGGACGCGCTACCGAGTCTCTGCAGTTCTTCACTGGGGGCTGCCACAGGGCAGCACAGGTGAGTTTTATAAAAACCACTTGCGAAGGTGGTTTTTATAAAACTCGCAGCGCCACCCCCGGGGCTGCGCTAGAGCAGTTTGAGGTCTAGAGCCTCACTTTTTTAAACTGCTCTAGCGCACCCCGCGGTGAAGAAGACCTCCAAGAGAGGTCGCCCTAGCGTGGGCAATATGCCCGTGTGGAAATGGCCTTAGCTACATTTTCCCTCTAGTATGAGTTCTGAAAAATATTTTCTAAATAGCCAGTGTTTGTATATATTGACCTATGATGAAGTTACCAGTACTTCAAATATGGGTTTGGACACAAACTCTCACTTTTACATTTAAAGCATTATTATGTTATCCACTTGCCACAGTATTTTGAATTTCTATGTGAAAGCTAGACAGTAAAGGAAGCTGGTAAGAAGAAAACTAACACATTTAAAAAATGAGTCTAGAGAAGAGTACTACACCTACCATGGACTAAAAAGACAACTATATGGGTCTTATTGCAAATCAAATCTGAACTGTTGCTAGAAGTTATGATTATTAAGCTAAGGCTGTCATAGTTGAGAGATATCATGAGACAACACGACTCATAGGAAAAGATAATAATGCTTGGTAAAGTGGAAGGCAGCATGAAAACAGGGACACCACATTACTGCTGGATTGGTTCAAGCAAGCAAGCCACAGCTCTGACTTTGCAAGACCTCAGCAGGGCTATTGATGACCAAGGCTCTTAGATGTCTCTCATTCAAAAGGCTGCTATATTTGAAGTTGATTTGACAGCAAATAACAATGTGATCCACCTGAAGAGTTGTTAGGTTTCAGATAATATTGGTCTAGCTCCAAGGTGAGACCATTTAAAGCAGAGTTTTCCAAATGGTGTGCCACAACACATTAGTGTGTCGCCTGAAGTGTGTAGGTGTGTTATCTACAATCTTGGAAATATATGATATTAATTATAAATCATATATTTTAAATATATATATATATTTCATTATCATATATTATATTCATTATTCATTATATTGATATATTATATATATAATATATTACATTCATTATCATATATTATATGATATATATATGATATATTATCATATATCATATATCATATTATCGTATATATTATCATATATTTTTAAAAATATATGAAATGTTTTCATGAGATATGTTGTGTTCCCACACATTTTGCTATCACAATTTATGTATGTGTCTGTATCTCTTATAAGAGGTTAGTTTAACCTCTAGTTTGCTAGTAAAACTGAATTACTGTGTCACAAAATGATGCATGTCTAAAAACAAAAAAGTCTGAAAAGCTCTGATCTAAAGGATTTATCGATAGTAATCTTGGCCATTTCTACACAATACTATTATAGTACTATTATTCTGCTTTCAACCTCCTATGGAATCCTGGGGTTTGCAGTTTAGGGAGGGGCATTTAGAATTCTCAGCCAGAGAGCTCTTTGGCCTCAGTAAACTACAAACCCCAGAATTCCACAGGATATTGACAGTGGAATAATAGCACTGTAACAGTGTAGTGCTGAAATGGCATTTGTTATTGCTACTGCTGTTGATATGGGCCTTCAAGTCAACCAAAACTGCTGATCCCATCACAGGGTTTTCTTGGCAAGATTTGTGTTATCACCGTGAACCGGCCTGGCCTTGGTACCCTTTAGATATCATTTTGATATCATAATTCGGCCCTGCTCTGCAACCAGCCAAGTGTTTGTGAGGCCACCAAACAAGCGCGAAGCTAGGCATGGCTATTAGTCACATTTGTTTACCAAGGCAAGCCAGATACTGCCAGATCTGTTTTCGGGGACCTCCCGAAACAAACACCTTCATTACAGATGCGTACTAAAACAAAGAGACCTCTGCCCCGAAAGGGCACCCTGGCGAGCTAAGTGCTTAACTGCCGAGCTAGCCGCATCTACACACTGGCCATACTATTGTCAATTTGGTCTATAACTCAATCATGTAAATTCTGACCTTTTGGAGACATTGTCTCCAGTCCAAAACTCATTGTTTTCGCTCCAGACCAGACTAGCCCACGGTCATTCCTTCCCCTATAAAAATGCCCAGTTCCAAGAGCTCTTCAGATCTCTCGCTGGAATGCCCGGACTCGCGTTCGGACTGCTTTCCTGCCTTGCTGGCTCTTCGTTCTGCAACCTCCCCTCGGCCACCGCGCCGAGCCCTCCTGCCCTCCATTGGACCCTTCAGGACTGCGAGACTGGTGACGTAACACCCATTCCCCCAAGGCTCTATTTCCTATTTCTAGTTAGCCAGCGTGTTTGTGTTTTCTTAATAATTGCTTAATAAATATTATTGCTAGTTTGAACTATTTTGCCTGCTCACTGACCCGACGCTGTACACATAGGGTAAAAGATCCCCGCTACGTTACCCTGCCTCTTGTTAGCCAAGAGAGTGCTCCAGCTAATTTCCCCATCTTGTTATATTTGTTTTGGTTATTCGGGCGTCCCTCCTGTTCATTGCAGGTCTCTGCATCGTTATTGAAAACTAGTGTACATAGCCAGCATTGCCTGGAGTTTTATTTTCTCTTACGTGATACTTGTTAGAAAGATTTGAAATTCTGCATCTCTAATTCCCCAAACTGTTATGCCCAGTACCTGTAACTTTTCCTCATATTCCCCAATCCAATCTATATTCAGAGTTATTAACATACAGAGGTTGGGTTCCTGAGGGCATGCACTGCCCTCCTCCTTGCTTCTAGGCCTCATCTCCATAGCAACCAGCCAGGCCCAAGAGCTCTCTGGCTGAGAATTCTAAAGGTTCCTCCCTAAACTGCAAACCTCAAGATTCCATAGAATCTTCACAGCCAGCCAATCATATGAGGTTTTTGCCTCACACAGCCAATCATACGAGGTCTTCGTCTGGCTGACACAAACAAACAAACATTGATTTTTATATATTAGTAGATTAAGGCTCACTGTGTTCATCTGGCTTAGACCTGAGAAGGGGTGGATGTCACTGCAGTTTCAACATGCATGACATAACTCATGTTGTGTGTGTGTGTGTGTGTGTATATATATATATACTTCAGTTATCGTTAACTCAAACCTGGGGTAGGTATGTTCCTAGTATTGTGTTTCCTCAACCTGAAACCATGGTGCAGTTACAACATTCCAGAACTCTCACTGCTGCTACTACTGTCTCCATTATCAGTGCGAAAATCCCAGTGATAAAAGTGTGTTAGAAGTATAATCCTGCTGGGAATCATGGTGCCCCTCTCCCTGTATGCCATGTTTCCCAACAAAATAAATGAGATTTTGGTGGTGCCAGCAATGGAAACTTTGATGATGGTAAGAACCCAGGGAAGAATTGCACAAAAGGCTGGAGGCACACATATGGCCAGCAGGCTATGTGTTACTCACCCCTGATACATTATAATGTATGCAAATATGAAACCCACGGGCAATTTTTGTTCATGACATCCTATTGTGGCTGGAATCAATCTGAGTGAAGAAGTTGTTAGGAGAAAAACGCATACCCCATTCTCTACCCTTTCTTTCTTTCTTTCAAATGTTCTAGTCCAAGCCACCTTTCTGTTGCAGGGTTCAAAGTGAACATTTTTGGAACCTCATGGAGGGAAATGCAGCTGGGGTGGGAAATCTGGAGCAGATAAATATCAAGAAGGAAGGAGTTAAGTACACAGTCCCATCCTCCTGCCACTTCTCCATTCCTCAACGAGTTTTCTGTAGAAAGAAGCTATTGGAATTTAGTTATATTTATTTGCTTACTTTCCAGATATTTGCCAATGTGCTTGTTTTGCATTGTTAATGCAAATGTAAAAAATGTGGGAATAATAGCACACTTAGAAGAAGAAACTTCTCAGATGATCAAGGCCAGCCCAAGATATTTTGCCATATGAGGTAAAGAGCAAGTTGGTGATCCCTCTCTTCTTCTATGTATGGAAGCTATCTGGAATGGTAGTGCAACCTTGCCAGGAAAAAAAAGGTTAGTTTAGTTAGGGAACCTAGGACAAGTTCTGTGTCAGAAGATTCAACTGTGAAGTTCTATATCCTCCAACTATTCTGGTGTGATAGCAGCAACCCTGACTAATCCCCTGTTGTCCCACTTTTTTAGTTGCTTTTAAAATGTCCCACTTTCTTTCTCTGTCTCCCGCTTTACTCCCTTCATAGGCCATTTCCGCACTAGACGGTTATAGCGTGATTATTCCACTTTCAACATCCTATGGATCCTGGGGTTTGCAGTTTAGGGAAAGGTCTCAGAGGCCCTTCCCTAAACTGCAAACCCCAGGATTCCATAGGATGTTGAAAGTGGAATAATAGCGCTATAACAGTCTAGTGCAGAAATGGTCTGAGTTCAACGTGCACAAGGAGGTTGCAATCCATTAACTTAGGGAGTGGGGAAGGGGGTAGCTGAATCTTGCCCTTCCCAGCAGGCGCAGGCAGAAGCAAACTGTTACAAACTGCCTTTCCTAGCTTGCATGTTCTTCCTTTTGCCATCTTGACCACACTCTGATGTGGCATAGCCACATGTGTCTAGCTTTTCATCTATGAAATGTGTATGGGGGGTTATGAAGCACAGGATGAACAACTGGGAAGCTAATCATTCCCTTCTCCCCCGCTCTTGCAGTGTTTGCTGCCTGATTGCATCACTCTGTCTACTAGTAGGGCTGGCCATGGAGAAGGTTTCAAGATTGTTTTATCCTTCTTGTTTCAGAGACACCTCACCTCTTCCATTCTTTTCTCAGGATCTTTGTTCTTCCAGTGAGCAGAATGAAAAACGACCATTCCTGAACTTTAGATGAGAAATGAATGTTTGGCCCCATGCCACTTTAGGTTTGGCACAGGAAGTATGGCTTCATAGCTGGCAGGAGCACCTTCTATATAAAAATAACAATTGAAGATTAAATGGGAGATCATTTGCAAACTTAAAAGGTTGAAAATGGGGGCTGGTCCATTAAAAAAAACCAAAACACCTTTCTCTCATGCACACAAGCTCACAATATGTATAGGAAGAGTTAGGCTGCACTCACTGGAACCTACAAAAAATATACTTAAAAGTCAAAGTCTTCTGTTACAAGCATTTTATATTGTATCTCATAAATGTATGTTAATGTGTGTTAATTTACAATTAATAAAGAATAATTTTAAAACTGTCAGGAGTGCTTTGATGTGTGTTCCTGCATGGCAGGAGGTAGGACTCGATGGACCCTGTGGTCTCTTCGAACTCTGTGATTCTATGATTCTAAAAAAACAAAACAAAACAAAATAAAAAGTCAAAGCCAAATGACTCCACAATGCTGAAATCTAGGCAAGGTGGGGGAAGGGAGCAGCCAAATATGTCCAAAAGATTTGTTTCAGATTGACTCACAATTTGGAGCAAAACTAACCTCATTTGTTTTAACTGCTAGTCTTCTCCTCCAGCTGTACAGACAGAGCCAGCATGAGGAACAGGGAGAGTCATAGTAGCCTGGTATTTAATGGAAAACAAAATTGTGGCTAGCTGGAGAACCCAGATATGGGTTAGGCTCCCTATATCCCAGATTTATAGCCTAGCTGTGCCAACTCACATAATTTAGATTGTTCCAACCAACAACTATGAGAGAAGTTTTTTTTTTAAATGAGTTTGCGTGAGGATGGAAGAATGGAGCTCAGCTGAGAAAATGGAGAACAGATATCATGTATGAACAAGCATACGTGTTTTCCACACCACTGTGCAGAGTTCTGATTTTTTTAAAAATATTATTATTATTGTGAAATTATTCCACTCTAACACAGAAGGGTTTCATTTAAACAGTCACTGGTGTGGGGGAAAATTGATGTACATTACAGAAGTCTGTTCAAACACAAAAATGCTTTGGCAATTTTAAAATCCCAAATGTATGGCAATTTCAGACTACTATGCATTCCAGTTGCATGAAATAGCTTGAAGTGTGTGAGAGTGGGGGAGAGAACAAACTTAATTTGAAGTCACCCAAATACTCCACACACTCAAGTTTTACTTTTACATTTACCTGTGTACAGTTCACAGCATTTAAAGTCATCGTGTGATGAAACCCTGCTATGACTTCTTAGACATTGGTTTGTCCCTGAATGCCCGACTTTAAAACAATACAGAGAAGCGAAATAGGAATGTATTCATTTATCCTACCTACACACTATTCTACAGCTTGGAAAAGTTACTTTTTTTGGAGCACAGCATAGAAGCCAGCATGGTCCCACTGGTCAGATGAGCTAGGGGACTTGGGAACATGTAGTCTTCAAAAGTAACACTTTTAAGAGCTCTATTCACAGTAACTTGCCCTTTCCCTCCATCATCAGCATGCTGCGAAAAGACAGATTGGCAGGAGATCCTGTTATCGTATATGGAAAGGATCTGCCCTGAAGTCTTTTATCAAAATGAGCTCTGAAATGCATGTAGTAATTAACACTCATCATCATCATCATCATCATCATCATCATCATCATCATCATCATCATCATCATTATCTTAATAATTATTTATAATAAATATATCCAGTATTTGTTGCTGTGTTCCTTCAGATCATTTCCAACTTATGGTGACCCTAAATCGAACCTATCACAGGCTATTCTTCACAGAATAGGCAAAGGCAAAGAGAGTGTGACTTGCCCAAAGTCACCTAATAGGTTTCCACAGCTGACCAGGGATCTGAACCCTGGTCTCCAGACATGCAGTCTAATGCTCAAAGCACTACACCACGCTGCATCTCAAACAATAGCACTTTTAACGTGTATGTGTGTGTGTAATTATTATATTAATAATACAGTTACCGATGCCTGCACAAAGTACCTTTCCTCCAGTGCTAATAGCTGCTGCCTGCCCTCATAGATTTAGGATTAGAAAATAAAAATAACAAGCTAGGTCACAACTTCCAGGGAGGAGGAAGAAAAAGCTATCTGATTTCAAGCATAGCTCCATGTCTGTTAACGCCCAAGTGTAGTACCCTAAGAGAGGATTTTAATCTCTCCCTACTCTCCCATGCTGATGTACTCACAACCTTCAGTGCACACACCAGTCCTCTTCCCCTGCAATGACATGAAAACAGGTATATGTCATTTAATAAAGAAGCTATGTTCCTGGGCATTAGGCCAAATTAAGAGGGAAAGAATAGGGATAGCTTCCTTCCTCACCAAAACGTTTCAGCAAACATGTTTCATGTTTCAGCAAACATTTTATTCAAACTTAACAATATGTGCATGTGAAAAGAAACAATCAGGTCAGGTAAGAACTGCACAAGTAAATGAAAACATTTTGAACCTTCTAAAGACCAGTTAGAAGCTTATTCCAAAATGTATCCAGGGATGACATTTTCTTTCAACAGTCTCCACCTTTCTTGTGATTTCTACGTTGGTGGCCACACTTATAGACCTTATTGGAAGGAGATCATGTGCCAAGTCTATTTGCTTTCTCCACTTTTTCTCTCTGTTTTGCTGTTCAGGTATGCTCAGGAAGGGATTATGAAAGCAACTGCTGTTTACCTGATCTGTTGTATACAGGCATATGGCTACAGTAGCATCTGCTAGAGTACAATCCCTCTCTTTCTCAGATCAGGCTTTGTTTATTGCATAGTTTAGTACAGACATGTTGTTGTAATCTGACACCTAAATGGTGTGTTTCCCCAGCCATCCTTCACCATTCTCCAAATGCTTGCAGCTAGAGGATGAGGAAGAAAGGTGGGTGTAAAAAGCCTCTGTAAAGAGAAGCTTCTTTGGCAGAAGTTTCATTAACTGAAGCATGGCTGTAGGCATGCATGCCAGTCTTTACGTAGCTAGATTTTTGGGTTTCCTATTCCCTGGCATGCTATCAACTAGGTTTTTTGGACTGCAGATTCTAGGTCTTCAAAACCAATTGTACATAACACTGAGAGACTTCAGCTGATGTCAGGTTTGGAATACTTAAAAGGTAGATAGTGACTTTCTGTTACTGTGGTTTATAGTCCAAACCCAAGGCTTACTAAAATTAATTTAATATCTAAAGATTGGCCATTCCAAACTGCTCCCCTCCATGTGCTTGCGAGGCCCCTGGACAAGCACGCACACGGACACGGCTGAACAGGCTGAAATATACAAGACAAATCCAGGCAGGCCAGTAATTTTCTGGCATGCAGCTTCAGGAGACCTCCAGGCAAGTACACCTTGAAACTACATTAAGTATGCATGAAGCATACAAAAGATTCTCTGCCCCGAACAGGCAGCTTAACGAGATTAGCGCTTCCGAATAGCCAACTGTCAAGCACTCCCTATTTGCATACTGTCTGCGCTATTGGCAGCGCCGTCAAAATCCAATCATTCTAAATACGAGCTTTCGGAGGCTTTGTCTCCAACCCGAAACCCATTGTTTTCCCCAGGAACGGACTACCCTACAGGCACATTTTCCCCTATAAGAACTCCTGGTTTTGAGCGCTTCTTTGGATCGCTCCTGGCTTCCATCCCGCATTGCTGCCACTCCGTTTGCCGAGCCTTCCCCTCAGCTTCCATGTGCTGAGAATCTCCGCTCCAGCTGACTTTCTTCCGACTACCCGGGCTACAGGATTAGGTGTAGTGTTTCTTCTGAAAAATCCCTCTCAAAATCCTCTATCAAACCTTCTCCCTTTACTTTCTTAGGTCTGTGTGAGTGAGTACGTAAGTGCACAGTGACTGTCTTTAAAATAAAGAAAACAATTATAATTTACTTCTGCTTGGTTTGTGACTCGGCCTGAGCCCGTAAACATTGGGTTCAAGATCTTGCTACGTTGCCCTGCCTCTTGCATTGCTTTAGCTTGTGCTCTAGCTAATTCTCATTCCCCAATATTTGGAGCACATTGAGGTGTCCCCCACGGGACCCCCAGAAATCAGGGTAACATTTCTCCCTCACTATAAAAGATACATTGAGGTCAGCTTTTTAGACTCAGGTTGCTAATACACAAATATACACACAATGCTATCTCTTCCCTTGGAGAAACTGATCTAATGAGATAAGCACATCAGTGTGGACTGAATGTTTCTCTTTTAAGAAAACATTGGTCGAAAGTGCCAAAATTAGCTGACAGTGAATAGATTTTTTTTCTAACTGATGCATTCCTTTCAGCATGGCTGGGCAACTTGCAGCTCTCCAGATGTTGGACTAAACTCCCAGAAGGCCTATCCAGTATAGCCAAGGGTGCAGGATGATGAGATCCGCAGCCCAATTTTATTTATTTGTTCAATGTATACCCTGCCTTTCTCCAGGGATGAGACCCAAGGTAGCTTACAAAATTTTAAGTAAAAATTCATCTAAAAACTTACTTTATACATTTTTAAAAAAAATAATTTTAAAAAACTATTTTAAAAGAAGAATATGGTTAAGATAGTTTAAAATACATTTAAAACATAATATAAAGGACAGAGGAATAAAAACAAAGAACCCCACTTTTAAACACCACACTACCATATGATTAAAAGTCAAAGCCCTGCCTAAATAAAATGGTCTTAGCCTGCTGGTGGAAAGTCCAAGATTTGGAAAAGAAACATGTTGTCCAGCCCAGCTTTAAAATATGAATCCCAAGGCTAACCCAAGTTATTTTGCTGCCTGTGGTGGACACAATCATGGTGTGCCTTTTCACATGCAAAAGGCAACTCAACTTGCAGTGGAACTGTTCCTCAGCACTGATAAAGGAACAGTGGCTGCTTCTATCCCAAAACAAGAAGCTATCTTGGGCAAGGATGTGGGTTCTAGTCAGGTTACGTGCCATGTAACTTTATCCTTTAATACAGTGATTCCCAACCAGGAGTATGCAAGAGAACATTTAGGGGTACATGAAAAAGATTGAGTAATGGTGGAAAAAGGCACATACATCAACCGTAAAAGAAGATACAAGTCACAGACTCACATCTACACATGCACAGCAGCAGTGGCAGAGCCTGGAGTGTGGGGAGCTGGGGTGGGAGGGAGAAGAGCCACACTGCGAGAGGCATGGCCACCATGCATGAGGGCGTGCCTGCAGTGCGTGGGGGCATGGCTGCAGTGTGTGAGGGCGTGATCAGGGCGTGCGGGGGCGTGGCTGCAGGCCGGGATGCCCCAAAAACATTGCCGCCCAGGGAGAACCACTGCCCACCCACCCCCATTTCTACGTGGCTGCACAGCAGGATGGAGGAGTGGAGAATCGACCACCTCTTTTTGCTTGGTCTTTCTTTCTTTCCTCCCTTCCCTTCCCTTCCCTTCCCCTCCCCTCCCCACCTTCTTCTTGTCTTCCCTCCCTTCCTGTTTCTGCTCCCTTCTTCCTCCTTTCCCAAAGTGAGGTGGAGAGGAAAAGGGAGGTGTTGTTTACTCGTCAGGCCCCCATGGCAGGCAAATGTGGGGGAAGGACAGGCCTGGGCTGCTAATCTCAGCTGGGCTCCCTCTTTCTCCGCCCT
Organism: Iguana delicatissima; assembly: GCA_948472985.1. Taxonomy (NCBI): domain Eukaryota; kingdom Metazoa; phylum Chordata; class Lepidosauria; order Squamata; family Iguanidae; genus Iguana; species Iguana delicatissima. The sequence continues at coordinate 1,034,077 of CAOKZL010000174.1, forward strand.
GCCAACTGGCCAGCCAGCTCTGAGCCAACCTCCATCTCCTCCTTTTCCTCCTCCCCTCCCTGAGCTCTCTCTCTCTCTCTCTCTCTTCTCTCTCCTTTCCGCTACACTCCTTCCAGTTCCCCCACTTGCCTCTCATTGGCTTTCCAACTATGCAGCAGTACAGCCCTGCCCAGGCAACTCTCCTCTCACTGTCTTCCCCCATCCTCTCTTATTTCTTATCAGTTAATCTTAAAGGTGCTCCTAGATTTATTTTTTTCACCCTCTAATTTTCCTTTGTAGTAGTGGTAGTAGTAGTAGTAACAACAACAACAACAACAACAACAATAATAATACCACCACCACCACCTCTGGATTAATATGCCTGAAAGCTCATGCTAAAATATAGATCAGTTGATTTTAAAAGCGCTGCTAGATTTATTTTTTCACCCACCCAATAACAACAAGAACAAGAACTACAACATATGATTTTGAAATAACAGCAACTAATTTGAAAAACAGCAACTATCTTAATTATGAACATGTGGCTAATATGAGGGGTACTGTTTATGGAAATGGGCGGAAAATGTGAGTGGAAAATGGTTCAGAGCCACTGTTCTAATACTAGGCTGCTACCCCATCAGAATTTGCCTCCTGAGGTAACTACTTCAGTCTTTTTAATGATAACATCAACCCTATTAAAGTCTCTTAACCTCATAGCTGACATTATGGCTCTTCTGGCTGCTGACTGCTCCAAGGAAAGAGAGGACTTCAATCAACCTTGCTCGCCCTCTGTTCAGCTTCTATACATCCCGTACATGGCAACAGGCTTCCTCAAATTGGGTTCTTTTGTACAGTGCAGCTTTCCAGTCAAGGCTGCCATGGTTACAAGCTGACTTCACTGGCTAGGAATTACACTACTGTATAGTCTCTTGAGTCTTACAGGCATTCAAGGGCAATTGCTTTGGAAGACTGAGCTACTGCATTTAGGGGGGTTGTTTTTTTTTAAGGGGGGAATTGCTCTTCCAGTTGTACTTTGGCAAAAGCTGCAGTTTCTTATTGCAGGAAGCCAGATGTTTTCATGGAGAGAAAACTGCTGCTTCTTTAAGGCACTGCTCAAAGTACCACAGCACCAGTAGGCCCAGACCCAGAAATTCAGAGGGGTAGGAAGGTGGGTGGGCTTCGAATGGAGAAGCATTGCAGAGGAGAAATGGGGGTACTGAAAATCTGACAAAGTCACACTCTTTCAACAAGGGGAAGTAGACCCTGGATTCAATTCAACCCACTGCCTGTAGGGCAACTAGTGCTGTGTTTGAGATTACTTTTAAATACAGAAGCTAACCAGAAGAGTTCTGCTTCATTTTCCTCTATTACCTTGCAGAACTCAAACAGCCTGCCAAATTAATTGGCTATAATTAATCGGGAGATAATTGCAGTGTAATTTGTTTGAGTTCATCACCTTTTCCAGGGCTTGAAATCAAACCCTTATAAGCTAAGCACAAACTTGTGTATAAGTGCCTTCTGGCTCAACTAGTAAGAGACTAGAAGAAAGAGTCTGAAGAATCCTGTCTGCTTTAATTACATCATGCTGCAGAAATTTGACTCAGGTTGAGTTCCATCAGACCTCAATGAGTTTTACTTCTCTTCCCAAGGGGAGAGTATATTTGAATTGCCGCAGACGCTAGTCATACATTCTAGCAGCTCTGAGCTGACTATGTGTCCTATGGCTCCTTGATTGAGATGACCCAGATTATGTTTTACAAAGCAATTGAAAATGAGGTAAAATGTGGCAGTGATTGACATTGCTCAGAAAGATGAGATGTGAACAACCTTTTCCTTCTCTGCAAAACCTACATGTAGTTCTGGTCAAACTCTTATACTGAACTGCTTAGAATGGAAAAGGTAGTATAGTAGGCTGCCAAGTAAACAAAACAAAAACCCTCACAGCAGGCAGTACTACCCACACACCAGATCAACAGAAGCACTTGAGACCAAAGCATTCCTCATGCACACTGCTGTATAAGGCACACTACTGTGAAAAGTTTGAGATGAATCATAAACTCTATGGAAGTAGTACTTGCCTGATCTCTTTTACACTAAGCCCTGGTGGTGCAGTGGTTAAATGCCAGTACTGCAACCACAAGGTTGTGAGTTCGTGCCTCCCAGGCTCCAAGGTTGACTCAACCTTCCATCCTTTCGTAGGTCGGTAAAATGAGTACCCAGCTTGTTGGGGGCAATTAGCTAAAAATACATTGTAAACCGCTTAGATAACACTTAGTTGATAGGCAGTATAGAAATAAATGCTATTGCTATTGCTACACTTTATACTTATAGTAATTTAATAACACTATGGAAATCCTATGGGGTTTGTAGTTTTGTGAGGCACTAGAGCTCTTTAGCAGAGAATTTTGAATTCCCCTCCCTAAACTATAAATTCCAGGATTCCATAGAATAGATCCACAGATGTTAAAGTGGTATGAAAGTGCTATAAATGTGTAGTATAAGAAAGTCTCCTCTTCCCAGTCAAAATATTGGCCAGCATTGGAAAAATGGGCTGTATTTAAGCTAAAGGAGTTGAATTTAGATTCTGTTGAAATCAATAGTACAAATTAGTCACTATGATTTAACTTCCCATACATTTCAACAGGAAGTAAACTCAGCTAATTTAGTCTGGATACAACCCAGTTTTCTCAGTGTATTTCCACTGAAATAAGTGGGATTCTGGTAACTAACTAGATTATGTCCACTGTTCATCTCTGATTCACAGCATTTGAGTTGGATCCAGGCTGAGTCATAGTTAGACCCATTGAAATTAGTGGAACTAAATGGAATCAAAATTTGATGGGCTTAGACAGACATAAGTCAGTAAAATTGACTTGAATGGCTCTATTCTAAGTATGTCAACATCTGGATCCAACTCTTTCTGAACTAAATTTGTGTGACAGAGAAATCCTAGACCCCTGCACGTGTTCTCCTGTTCCACAGGATACTTCTATGAGACACTTTCTTTCAGAGAATACTAAAAGAAGAGGAGAATGATTTGGAAAGCACAATTTTAGTGTAAGCCTCCTTTTTCCAAATGCAACACAGTGGGCATCTGGGTGTTGGTACCCCACACCTTAATGTCCTTCCAATCAGATCATGCTAGTAAAGAATACCGTTGGAAAGATTTTTTCACCAATTTCCCTCTTCTAAACACACATGCACACAATTTCTCTGTCTTTCTCACACACACTTTCTCTCACTGGGACCATCATTTAGTGCTGTATTGCTAACATTTAAGGTGTAGCTGCTGATCATGACAATCTACATTACCGTCCTCCCAAGAGAAGTCCAAAAATGTATCAACAAGCAAATTCTAAAAATATTTGTCTCTATCAGATGAAGCTATGGTTAATGGGCCCTTTTTTAAACAGTGGTTATATGCTATGTTTGTCTGGCTGGAAATAATGACAGGATTCACACTATAAGATTGTATTTGATTGTTCAAGAACAAGTCATTTCTAAAAATACGGATTATAAGAGGTAGTACATTGCTGTTTAGAAAATCCATTTCCTCACAGCTATTGTGAGAATTTCAACTAAGCTCAATATCCTAACAGCACTAGATTCCATGGAATCTTGGAAGCTAAGCAGGGTTAGTCCTACTTAAGTCTTGGAGGGGAGACTGTTAATGAATACCAGGTGCTGTAGAAACTATATTTTAGAGGAAAGAACTGACAAAACCACCTCTGGGGATTCCTTGCCTAAGAAATTCATGGGGTTGCCATAAGTCAACACACAAGTTGACACATGCAGAGGACAGGGAAACATAAACAAAGCAGTAGAAGATCCCAGCCAATTCCCCACCACCACCACCAAAAAATTGGTATTTATGACTCTATGAGGCTTCATTCCACTACATCACTGTGGTTATTGCTTATCCCTCAGTCAGTGAGGAGTTGCCACAATTTATTCTCAGGAAGACTTCCTTTCCACTATTCTTCAGAACTCCTAGATGCTTCTGTAACCATAGCACTCTTAATTTATTTTTTTTAAAGAAAAGTTTAAAAGGCCAAAGAAATCAAGATAGGTATGTAGGCTTGGAAAATAAAGACAGAATAAGTAATAATAGGAACAGACCAGTTAACAACATAATATTTGGTGCCTGGTGATAGTGTGGAAAAGTTACCTTTAAAACAATAAATTACAGAATCCCTCAGCCATTATGGTCACTGGGATCCTGGGACCTGTACTCCAAAAAAGAATTTATCTATTTATTTTTTGAGCTCTGCTTTGAGTGCTAGTGTACTTTTACTACAAGTAATTTGAGTCATTCTAATGAAATATTTACTACTGTTTCATCATCATTTTACTGTTTTCTTAACTTAATGTTACTGTACTCATACTATTTAGCAGTGCAATATTGTAAGGCATTTGGGAATTTTTGAAATAAAGTGTCATAGAGATGTCTTAATTACTAAATTAATAGTATAATTGAAAGGATTTGTCTGCCAGTTATCCAAAGCCTGATCAGAGAGACACAAAACTTGATGTCTTATTTATCAGGACCCTAATAAAAACTGTAGTAAGATTATGGACCCAATCCAGGATTTTAGTGTTGTTATTGTTAACTTTAGAATGCTTGTTTATGAACTGATTTTGACCATAGGATGACATCATGAACAGTTTTGTACAAGATCAGTTTAGTTATTAAATCAGCTTATTTGGAAAATCACTGCGTTTAGTCCAGGTTGTGCGGAAACTGATGCAAATCCCTTTTTGCAGATTGTAAGTGCTACCACTCAATCTTCTGTTTCATTCAAAATGATAGCTTGGATTCCTTGATGCATAGTATGGAGAAGACCAACAACCTTTCTTAATTTTTAAGGCTTTAACAGTTAACATCCATTTCCAGCTCTAGGGTTCAACTTGGACAGGCCAGGAAGCAAGGCCTCTGTAGTCCCCATTGTCCTAAGCAGATGTTTTCTATTAGAGAACAAAGACAGAGGAAACTAACAGCATTGTCCCCTTGGCCACACACCAAGCCAGTCAAGAATCTCCCTCATGGATAATCAGTTTAGATTTGCTTTTAATAAGAAGGATATTTCAAGGTTTAGGAAAGCACAGCCCTTCACCCTTCATACTATGGAACAATTTGTGTCAACACACACATACACACAGTGAGCCAAAAAAATCGATCTCAGCTGATACCAATTAGAATTTCATATACAGTGCCAGTGACAGGTGAGATACATAAATGAGAATGCACACACACAGTGGTCCCACCTCTTGTGCTAAGAATCTAATGGGCAAAGCGTATAGCTAGCAGCTATGTCCTTCCCCCTGCTTTACTCTACAGCAGTGGTTCTCAACCTGTGGGCCCCCGGATGTTTTTGGACTTCAGCTCCCAGAAGCCCTGAGCATTGACCATAGTGGCTGGGGCTTCTGGGAGCTGAAGTCCACGAACATCTGGGGACCCACAGGTTGAGAATCACTGCTCTACAGTAAGCACAGCAAGTTTAATCTAAGCTGGAGGCTTACAGTGTGCCCAGAAGGATCAGGGTCCCTTGCCACAGCAGAAGGCAGATGGGAGGGGTAGCTGTTAGCTACATCCTTTAAGGTAGCATGTGCTCTGGTCTTAAGAAGACCAGAACCAGTGGTGGGGAAAAACAGAGAATAGAGATCACTTTGGCAATGTCAGAACCAAGTGATGAGTTGTTAAAGGCTGAGCCTACACTAGTGTCCCCTTGCTAATGCTTTTTCAGTCCACTGGCTGGTGTCAGAGGCCAGACCGACCTCCAATGGCAGTAAGTTGACTACCCTGCTGTTGCTGATTCCTTCCCAGAGATCCTCTTCCTCTGCTTCCTTTTCCATCGCTTCGCCGCTGCCAAGTCCCTCTCTTATTTCCCCTCCCCCCGCACTGCTCTACCAGAGCTGCTGCCAGCAGTTCTGCCTTCTTGGTCATTCTCCGTTCTCTTTCCTTCTTCTCTTCTTGGTCCCTATTCACAAACACCTTCTGTGCAACTTCCAACAATTCCTGCAAATTCTTCCCTGCGAAACCTTCCAGCTTCTGTAACTTCCTCCTGATGTCAGGGTAGCTCTGAGTCACAAACGCCTGATTAACCATCTTCATACACTCTGGGGCTTCAGGATCAAAGGGGGTATATTGGCTATAGGCATCCAAGAGGCGTTCTAGAAACGCGCCGGGAGTCTCAGTGGCTTCCTGCATAACCTCGGTCACCTTTGTCATGTTGGTGGGTTTCTTCATTCCTACTCTCATAGCCTCCAAAAGCAGGGTTTGGTATTGTAGTAATCGTTCCATCCCTGCCTGCCCATTAGGATCCCAACGAGGATCTTCTAAGGGTACCCTCTCCCTCAACCAGACCTGGGGGTTGGGGTGTCCTTGCAGGGTCCTTTCCTGGGTTAGCTGCTCCATCTGTTGGATGATCCAAAGCATTATCCTTGCTTAACAAAGAACAGCGGGAACTAAGGAATGCTGTATTGGAAAATCGGGCAGGCGTTGACTATCTCTTCCTTCTCCATCATGTAGGATGTGAAAAGCATCAGAAATTGTGCTGTTTCAACTTGTCTGATAACAGCAACGCGATAGGAGCACAAATTAACAAACTGCACGAAGTAGTAAAGGATATAAATGAAGGGGATGATAGCTGGTGGAAGTGGCTCACATCTTGGTTACCAAACCTGAATTGGCTAAAAGCATTGTTTGTAATTTTGTTGCCAGTAGAGCTAATATTCCTGTTTCTGTGTATGTGCTTTCCTTGTTTTATACAATGTATAAGTAATATGCTTCAAATTACTTCCAGTAAGACAGCAGCTCTGTACGCTTTGATGGCTCAGCCTGACGCTGTTTTATGATATAACATCACGAAATGCTATAATTGTTTAGAAATTATGCATTTAAGGGGGGAAATGATATAGGTATGAATTAGAAATAATAAAGTAGAAATAAAGTAGAAGCTGGGGGCTTAGGTCAGAGGAACAGAGAAAGATTTAAGAAGGGTAAAAAGGTCACGAGAGCCAATGTATCACGTAGCTAGGATGTTGATCACGTAGCCAGGGTGTTGTTTATTGACTGGCTGTGGTAATTGCAGATTGTAGATAAGCACTTTCCGGGGTCTAAGTGCAGGGGTAATTAGCTAGTAACAGCATGTGGTATTTGTGACCCCGGGGGGCGGACCGAGACATGCCTGCGATCTTTGCCTGTGATCTTTGTGTATGCTGTGAACTTTGTCTACAAAAGAGCTGTGAAACTTGAATTCAGGGCTTTTGGTCTTTTGGAGACATCCAGCCAAAAGCCCGTGCATAATAAATTACTCTTTTTCTTGCTCTGTGTTCTCTGTGTTCTCTGGGCTCCTGCAACACTGCCAGTGGGATGGTGAATCCACTCCTAGTTTTAGTCCACACTTCACTTTAAAGAAGCAGTCTAAGGTGCTAAACATGATACCAAAAATGTATTAAGCAACCTGGCTAGCTCCTTTAAACCTCAAGATGGCATTCTTTTAGTGACATATTCAGCTGTATAGCCCAACATACTCCTGCATATACATTTTTATGGTCAGTGCAGACAGTAGGATTCAGCAGCTTCATCCATGTTGGACTTCTGAACCCTTACTTTAACTGTCCTGGTGGCAGGGCACTTTCCTTTGGCCATTTGGTGGCAGAGAGATAGTAAGAGGCAGCCAGACAGCTGTCTTCCCAGTTCCCTAGAAGGCCTCTGGGTTATCTAAGAGAATGCTTTTGTTGCTCTGCCTGGCTGCCCTTACCACTGAATAGGTGTGGAGAGTGCCCCAGCACCAAAGAGAATGAGGAAGGAGAAAGGTTACATCTGGTAGAGCTTTATACTCGAGCATATAATTCAGGAGCAAGGCCTCATTGCAAAGGTAGAATGAAATTAATGCCACACTAACATGAACATTACCAGTTGCCATCGCTGACCTTCCCCTCACTACTTCAGTCAATCCAAGCAGCCAGCTGGCAACGGAAAAAGAGCTCTTGTTGGCAGGAGAAGGGGAAACGAGCTTCTTGTGGTTGCTGATCCATAGGCTACTGAGACCAGGCAATCATGTTCTTCCAGGAAGGAAGAGAGGTCAGTTTCTCAGGGGCTGTTGATCCTCTTGCTGCTAGCAGTGGCCAGATTGCCCTTCCCTTTGCCTCTAAGGGAAAGGCTTATGAATAATCTTATCAAACAACTTCATTTTAGGAGTTTCTCTGTATGCTCTACAAAGAGTCTTGAGGAAATTTTCTTTTTCATTTTGGTTATCAACAGTTCTTCCTTTACCATGATTCTCAAAAATGACAGAGAATTCCTATGAAACACTGAGAGAGACTGCAGTCTGAAGAAGAAGCAATCAATCGGATGAAATATGTCGGGGTAGACAAATTTGGCTAACCAGATGTTTTATAGACTTCAGCTCCCATAATCCATCACCATTGTTTATGCTGGTTACAATGCATGGGAGGTCTAGGTGAGCAACACCTGGAAGGCCGCAGTTGCCCACCACTAGAATGTAAACAGGATCAAGAAAGAGAGAAGTCTGTTTCTATTCTGTATAATGCGGTTGGATTCTTTGGGAATAAAAAATGAATTGGCAGACACTCATCATACAACGAACTAAAATTATACACCATGCAGTGCAACATATAGCTATCCTTTCATCACAGTACTAATTTTGAATTCATGACTTTATGTATCCAGTAAGCAGGAGGTGAGACGGTATTTCCTATAGTCATACATTTTAAAGGAGGAAATGGGTGCTGCCTCAATTAAAAAGCCTACTGCTTCCACCACAGACAGATGTAGTACCATCTAGTTTATTTGTGTCATTCCTCTCTCACTTTTCATAGTCCATACGATCCCAATTTTTGATCAGCAGTCACCCTACTGCTCTGATGTATTACGTGGCAAGAACACTCCACCCTGTGTGTGTTGCAACTTTCATTCTAACTAATCTGAGTTCCATTTGTACGTTTGGATGCATTCTTTCAAATTTTTTTGCCAGATGGCTCAAACAGCTGGATCTTAGGCAAATAAACTGTCTAATTATTAACAAATTTACAAGAAATGCTATGCTTCTCAAAGATGAGTATTCCCCAGGGGATACTGTAGATGAAATAAGTATTGAATAAAGTAGATAAGATCAATATAATACACATACATTTATCAGCTATAACATATGATCAATAAGTTCAAACCATTACACCACAATATGTTCAAACCACTACATCACACTGAGTCTCACTATACACAGTATGTAATTGGAAATTAATATATTTTTGAGTTTGCGGTACATTCCACAAAGAAAAAAATAGGTATCTGGGAACATGCACACATTTGAAAGATGTATAAAGGAAACTGCATACCCTCTAAAATGCACCCAACCACACTTTTATCAATGTGGCAGGGGTGCAAACCTTTGTTGATATGGAAAATGTATATATACATGTGTACATTTGAAAAATGTGCATAGAAATGCAAACCAGTTTTTGAGAGGGGAAAAAAAACAGTCATAGAGAAAGAATTCAGTGTTGGGTAAAACAAAAACCTCAATGCAATTGTGTTTGACAAATTTGTCCATGCTTATTGCTGAGCATAAAAAATGAAATTAACTTTTAACCTGGATCAGTTTTTATGCTTTTCTGATACAGTATAACTGGAAAAACATCTTTTCAAAACATCTGGTAAGTTTTATCAAAAACAGCAACCAGGAGATTGGATGGTGCATATGTGAGGTTTGCTGCCTGTTTTGTGCGTGCTACAAAAGTTGGCCATAACTTGATCCAGTGGTAGCTTTGTAGAACAAGCCAATTGGAGCTTCATTGAAACAAACAAGAAATCAGCTTCAGAGTTTGAAAACTGATGGTAACATAATGGAAAGGAAATAGAAACAGAAGTTGTTACTTCTAACAATATATTTAGCAGGTATCCTGCAGTTATCTTGTGTAGTAGGCACGTTTCATTTATTTATTTTGTGTCCTGTCCTATCTGATACACCCAGAATAAGGAAATTGTAGATTCCATATCACCCTGACCACCTGTCCTACTGGCTGTGGCTAATGACAGCTGGAATTCAACATCTGCAGGGCCATAAATTGCCCATCCCTGCTGGAAAGATTTCTTGTTAATTGCTACTGACTTTGACTAAAGGCAATCCTATAAATGAGAAAACCCCCAGGTCACCTGAGCACTGCCCTGCTCAGGCCTTCAAATTTAGGGCTATGGCTTCCTCGATTGAGACTTTCCACCTGTAATGCAGTCTTCCTTTTTTCTTACTGCCTTCTAGTGAGTCCTGTGTTTTTGTGATATGTCCAAAATATGACAGTGCCAGTTTAGTCATCTTGGCTTCTAGGGAGGCTTGAGGCTTGATTTGCTCTTAGGCTCATTTATTTTTTAGCAGTTCATGATATCTACAGAACTCTCCTCCAGCAACAAATTTCAAGTGAGTTGATTTTTTTCCCTATCAACTTTCTTCACCATGCAGCTTTCACAACAATGCATAGAAGTCTGAAATACAATTACATAGATAATCCTGATTTTAGTATCCAATGATACATCTTTACACTTCAGGGTCTTGTCTAGTTCTTTTACAGCTGCCCTTCTACAGCTTAGTTTTTTGGTTTCTTGATTGCACTTTCCATATTGATTAATGACTGAGCCAAAGTCTGGCAAATCTTTTAACTATTTGAATGTCCTCATCATCTACTTTAAAGTTACATAAATCATCTGTGGTCATTATTTTTGTTTTCTTAACATTCAGCTGTAAACCATCACCTTTTGCTTTTTCTGCCTTGACTTTCTTCAATAGTCATTCCAAGTCTATTTCTGCTATTTTCTGCTAGTGGTATATAATATTTTAATATTTGCTCTATTTGGCTCACTTCAGTTTTATGCTTCCTGTCTTCCACTTACAGCTTTCAGTATCAAATGCAAAGCTTTCATTGTTACCTGAAATTTTTGTACATTATTTAACTTTCAAATACAAACCACCACTATCAGATTTAGAAAAAAATCCCCACGGTACATACTCCATCCTGCTCTGTGTTTACCCAAGAGAATAACTTCTCTCACACCCATTCACATGTGGCTCAAACCATCAAAGTTTCCAGCCTTGCAAAATCCCATCCCTTGTCTTGCTGGTATGAAATCACCTCTGTCCACCCTTTGCATGCCACCAAAAATTTAGTGCCGCTTGATAGCCTTTTCTCTATTGCCAGCATGCTGTAAATCAGAGGTGGAAATATTTTAAACTAAAGTCCCACAATCCTTACAACTGGCTATGGTGGCCAGGGTTTCCAGGTAGTGAATTCCCAAACCTCTGAAGAGCCAAACCTTCCCCGCTCCTGCTGTAAACAGATTTCTGTACAAGCACATCAGGCTGACATATCATAGAGCAGTGACCCTTCCTTAATCCTTTGAATTTGTGGATTACCTTGATCTTGGACTGAGCGCTCATCTTTGAAAGCTGGAATGTTTCCAGAAGGATAAGGGGACCAAATGTGATGCTGGAGGAGGTAGAGCTGGCATGCAAAGAATGAATAAACCATCAGATAATCTGCCTGCTATTTGGTATCATTTTAGCACATTCCAGGCAAGCCAGTAGGCCTTTTAGGTTATTCATCTCAGTGAAACCCCCACTCTCTTACCAACCCTCAAGGAGAATATAAACAAAAATTTATTTGGGCAGAAAATACTTATGAAAAAATAGTTCAGCTGTGACTCATCCAGCTTTCATAACTACAGCTATCACCCTTTCCATGCTGTTGTGCTCTCTTGCTGCTTATGAATCACATGTCAGACTTCCAACCTTAAGCATTTTTTTGCTGAAATGCCAAGAACACACACACACACATACACACACTTAACAGGCACTTCCATCTGAGACCACTGGTGACTACAAGACAGAAAGCTAATCAATTTTCTCTTTGGCCTGCAAATGTAAAAATGTTATGACTTGACAACAGAGAAATCCAGCTGAGTGGCTTTATTTGGCCATCTGGAAGAACAATGATCCACCAGGAATGTGGGAAGACATCAGAAAGGAAGTGGATGTACAAGTGTGGAATAATGAAACATGCATTGTAGTAGAGAGCCCTATTTATTGTAGGGGATCCTTCTGTATAAACCTAGCTGTACTTTAAGGATGAAGATTTCTCCTGGGTTTACTGCAGCAGTAGGGAAAGTCTGACCTTTCAGATGTTCTCAGACAGCAGTTCCCATCAGCTGTGGCCAGCATAGCCAATGGTGAGTTACAGTTCAACTATGACTGACATTCTGTTCAGCAATCATGATGTCTGAAGTTTTATTACTTATTCCATTGCAATGTACTCTTACAGGCATTGTGCCATTGCAGTGATCAGAAGTCCACTCACAAAATCTGCTGGTAAACCACACAGCTGTCTGTTGCAGCATGCCTAGCAATAGGAAGAGGGCTGGACATATCATCTCCGTCTGTCTGTCTGTCTGTCTGTCTCTCTGACACACACACACACACACACACACACACACACACACACACACTGCTCTCCAGCAACTCAGAAATGGCGGTGCTGAGGAAGGGGTGGATTGGGAGACATAGCTATGAGATATAGCTGTATCTCCATAGTCACATTTCTTCATCTTGACCAATATCTGAACAGCTACATGTTCCCTATCACTGTTTTATTTGAATGACCTGACATTTGAGGAAGCCCCAACAGCGCCAGTGATATGTCTTACTTTGCCTGTCTCTTTCATACAGCGCATACTAAGTTAGGAGGAGGAAAAGTGTGACACCCCCACAGCTAACTTATCAGGGACTCAAGGCTTCCCTTGTACCCAAAAAAGTTCTGACAAAAAACATTTTTGGATTTTTTAAAAATGCGCCCAATATCCTGTAGGTTAACTTCTTGTTTCCCCAGTTGCCCACACCTGTTTTGTGGAATTATACTGTGGCATGAAGGAAAGGAAAAAAGAGGGAAGGCACTGGAAACAAACAGGACCAAAGACAGAAACATATTTTTCAAAGCACTGGTATTTGTTTTAGAATCATTGAATCACAGAGCTGGAATAGACCACAAAGGCCATTGAGTCTAAGCCCCTGTCAGCATTCCTGACAAGCAGAAAGAAGGAGATTATGATCAAAAAGAATGAAGTGCTTTAATATGATTTGGATGATCTGTTGTGAAACTGCATCCAAATTTGTGTCCCTATTGTCCCTGTCATTTAAGTGATTATAAAGGCTAAATAATCCAAAGATGTCTGCTTTCTCTCCCATTTTCACAACTGCATATTATCAGTTTTCCAACTGCATTTTTTTCCTCCAACTGGTCATTTTGTTTTCAACTATATGTTTAAAAAATCCATAACTCTAGATTCTAATCTAGCCTGGTTATTAGACTGATATAGCTGCAAAGTCATGCTAAAGACTGTAGGGAATATTTCAGCTTTTCCTATACCTCCAAAATGTGCATTAAACGTTAGGGGTACACCAGTTTAGGAGATTTCTTCTTTTGCCTCCTCGGCTATTTCAGTTTTTAGGCATCCATGAAACCAGGGTTAGCACTACCATTATATAGAGAGACAATTGCCTTAGGAAGCATGCTAAAAGCTGGCAGCAGAAAGTGGATGTCACAGCTGTGCCATTTGGTTTGCCTTGTGCTACCCTAAGCTAGTTTTCCAAGTGCAACGAGGGATATAATCTCAACACCAATATTAAAGACGATATCATATACCAGTCCCATCAACTTTTATTCATGGAATGGAAAAGCCACCATCTTGTTTTTCACCTCAGGAAATGAGATAGATGTCTTGATCCAGTCGTGAATGTATATTACAGCTTTTCATTGCCATGTGAAGTAGTGAAAATTTGTGTGAAAATCTATCTGCTTGTTCAAAGCTCAAAGTGTTCTATTTGCCTTGCTTTCATTCACATGAATAAAAACTCCAGTTACATCCTAAGTTATATTTGTCCATTTGTTTTTCTGTTATAGCCATAATGAAACTGTACTTATCTGCAGAGATGGGACTTTGAGGGACTAAAACTTCCAGAATCTCTCTGCCAGCATAGCCTCTGATAATAGCCCCCCAAAAGTAACCCTTCCAAGCTCTGCTTACATGTTTGTTTCAGGATCAAAGGAATGGAGACGGCTTGGTACAGTTTACAGTATGAAAACAAAAATTCCACTGGCTGTTGTACATGCATATTTTGACCACAGCTATGGAGTTGGCTTAGCATAAATGGGTTAAAATATGAAAATACAGATGAGTTTTTACATAAAAAGTAATCTGCTGGGAGACTGGAAATGTTCTGGCATGGAAATATTGCAATAATGAAGATGTGGTAAGAATTCATATTCCTTGTTCATATAAGTGTGACTTAGAAACACATCTGCCAAAATTATAATGGATTTCAGAATGGCCACCAGGATTTCAAATCAGGTTTCAGAAATGATAGAACCACCAAAATTCTACTTCATTTCCTACATTTCTTCCCCTCCCCCTGAAATGTTGTTACTAAGTGTTCTTTCTTTTTTCTCTTGGCTAGCAGAGAGAAAAGACATCTTTTATTCTGTAAGATGCCTTGAGTTCCATTTTTGGAACAAAGGAAGGATATAAATAAAGAGATTGGTTGATTGATGTATGTACTTCTCCTTTGACATGTACATCAGACTAGGGTAAATGTGTTAATGGAGTGGCAGAACTGCTTGATTACTCTCCAAGAAGTAAATGTGTAGATATCTTTATTTTCTTCTTACTAATTCATATTCTGAGCACCTCTATTACTAATTTTCTTCCCAAACTTAGTAGTACTTTTCCAAGATTCCCACACCAACTTCATTTTTTGGTCAAAACCCTGCTGGTGTCATATGCATGGTTGTTGTGGAAGGAGATATCTGTTGGAAAATAGAGCGTTCTCTCTTCCCTGCCCCTTTGGCTAGGATAGCCTCGCAAGATAGCAAGCTAGTGGCTGGGGGGTTGTACAAGGATGGTCGTCTGCATCAGTGACCTCACTCTGCCTAAAACCATCTTTGTCGTTATCATCCTAAGTCATTATAACTGCATCACTCCTCTGTTTTTAAAGCAGAGACTGCATTCAGCTTGTTTCTTCATCAGGTTATTCCCAATATTTACTTTACATCAGTCGCTTGGTACCCACAAACTATGATTATTGAGCTGCAATGAGATTTTCTCCAGGGAGAGAGAGAAAGAGAGAGAGAGAAAGAAAGAAAGAAAGAAATCTAATGGAATATACTTTTTTTTTTCTCTACAGAAACAGAGGCCCTCAGTTTCCAGGTTTGTTTTAGTAGACTCCAGTTCATGAAAGAAATAAGAAAGAACACCTAAATTCCCTTTCAAGAAATGTTCATCTTGTTCATATCAGTGAAAACAAAGTTTATGAGTACTCACTGTTTCTCAGCATGTGGCTCTTGCAATAACACAATAAATGCTTCATTCCACATCACACTTATGGCTACCAACACTTAATATAGAAGTGGCATTAATCCCCAGCCACTCGGGTAGGGCTTTTCGTCTGGCAACTGCCTGATCTCATTACTGGAAGGCCTTCTGAAATGCAGCATGTAGCATGCTAGTCATAAAACAGGAGTCCTCTGGTTTCTCTTTTAAGCACACAAAAATTATTAGCCCCAATTCTTTCCTGGCTAGCACTGTGAATACTCTCCTCACATCTGTTTTCCTGCCACCTTTCTTTGAATTTGATTTGAATAAGGCCTCTAGTTTAACAGGTCACAGACAGACAGGCTGGGCCTTACTGTGAAACCTCCATTTCCTGCAGGGTCTGCTAGGACCATGGATGTATACAATTTTGCAATCAACCATTTCAGTTTTATTAGCTGTGCAAGGACATATAACCAGAGAAGTATTAACGTTTTGTTTTTTGCAAAGTGCAAGAAAATGAAAGTCTGACAAAAACATCACCATCATTATCACACTCTTCATCACACCATTATATAGTGCCTTTCTTCTCATGAGCTCAAGGAAGCAAACATTGTTCTTCTCCCCATTTTTGTTTTCACAACAGCCATGAGTTAATTTAGGCTGAGAGGTAGGGAGTGGTCAAAGGTTCATGGTCCAGAAGGTGGAAGAGGCCACAAGGGGATCAAATATTCTAGATCTGATCCTGACCAACAGGGATGACCTTGTTAATGAGGTAGAAGTAGTTGGATCTTTAGGGGGGAGTGACCATGCCCTATTGGAATTTGGCATTCAGTGGGAAGGAGAAGATAAGGGTAGCCAAACACTCACCTTAGATTTTAAAAAAGCAGACTTCTGTAAACTTAGGGAGCTGCTGGCTGGAATTCCGTGGTCAAGAATAGTGAAAGGGAAAGGAGTTCAGGAGGCATGGGAGTTCCTTAAAAAGGAGATATTGAAGGCACAGTCTAAAACTGTGCCAATAAGGAGGAAAAATGGAAGGCATCTGAAGAAACCAGAATGGTTGACTAAAGAACTCTCAGCTGAGCTAAGTGTTAAGAGAAACATGTATAGGAAATGGAAGAAGGGGGAAACCACCAAAGAAGAATTTAAGCAAGTAGCCTGGAGATGTAGGGAGGAGGTCAGAAAGGCCAAAGTACAGAACGAACTTAGGCTGGCCAGAGACATTAAAAACAATAAAAAGGGCTTTTTTAAATACGTCCGCAGCAAAAGGAAAAAGAAGGAGACAATAGGGTCGCTGCGCAGAGAAGTTGGTGAATTACTCACAGGGGGAAGAGAAAACGCAGAATTACTTAACACGTTCTTTGCCTCAGTTTTTTCCCAAAAGGATACAAGCACTCAACCTGGCGGTTGGGGAGCAGGTGAGGAAGCAGGCGAAATGAGGCACATAATAGGTAGAGAGGTGGTACAAGAATACCTGGCCACACTGGATGAATTCAAGTCTCCAGGGCCAGATGAATTGCATCCTAGGATATTAAAAGAGCTGGCAGAGGTCATTTTGGAACCGCTTGCTATAATCTTTGAGAAATCTTGGAGGACAGGAGAAGTTCCAGCAGACTGGAAGAGAGCAAATGTTGTCCCCATCTTCAAGAAGGGAAAAAGAGGACCCAAATAATTATCGCCCAGTCAGCCTGACATCAGTACCTGGAAAGATCCTGGAGCAGATCATTAAGCAGTCAGTTTCTAATCACTTGGAAAGCAAGGCGGTAATCATGAGAAGTCAACATGGATTTCTCAAAAATAAGTCATGCCAGACTAATCTTTTCTCTTTTTATGATAGAGTTACTAGCTTGATAGATGAAGGGAATGCTGTGGATGTAGCATATCTCGATTTCAGTAAGGCCTTTGACAAAGTACCCCATGACATTCTTGCAAAGAAACTAGTAAAATGCGTGCTGGACAGGGCTACTGTTAGTTGGATTTGTAATTGGTTGACCGACCGAACCCAAAGAGTGATCACGAATGGCTGCTTTTCAACCTGGAGAGAAGTGACTAGGGGGGTGCCACAGGGTTCTGTCCTGGGCCCAGTGCTGTTCAATATTTTTATCAACGACTTGGATGAAGGAATAGAGGGCATGCTCATCAAATTTGCAGATGACACCAAATTGGGAGGGGTTGCTAATACGCCAGAGGACAGGATCAAAATTCAAAATGACCTGGATAGATTGGAGAGCTGGGCCAAGGCTAACAAAATGAAATTCAACAGAGAGAAGTGTAAGGTCCTACACTTAGGTAGAAAAAATGGAATACAGAAATATAGGATGGGGGACATGTGGCTGGATAGCAGTACCTGTGAAAGGGATCTAGGAGTCTTCATAGACCACAAGCTGAACATGAGTCAGCAGTGTGATGCGGCAGCCAAGAAAGCCAATGCAATTCTCGGCTGCATCAACAGGAGTATCGAGGGAGGTACTGGTACCACTCTACTCTTCTTTGGTTAGACCTCATCTTGAATACTGTGTCCAGTTCTGGGCACCCCAATTCAAGAAGGACATGGTCAAGCTGGAGCAAGTCCAGAGGAGGGCGACCAAAATGGTGAGAGGCCTGGAAGCCATGCCCTATGAGGAAGAGAGCTGGGGATGATTAGTCTGCAGAAGAGAAGGTTAAGAGAGGACATGATAGCCATGTTTAAATATTTGAAGGGATGCCATGTAGAGGAAGGAGAAGGCTTGTTTTCTGCTGCTCCAGAGACCAGGACAAGGAGCAATGGATTCAAGCTGCAGGAAAGGAGATTCCACCTGAACCTCAGGAAGAATTTCCTGACGGTCAGGGCTGTCTGACAGTGGAACATGCTGCCTCGGAGTGTAGTGGAGTCTCCTTCCTTGGAGGTTTTTAAGCAGAGGCTAGATGGCCACCTAGCACGGGAGTGCTTTGAGGGTGTTCCTGCATGGCAGGGGGTTGGACTGGATGGCCCGTGTGGTCTCTTCCAACTCTACATTTCTATGATTCTATGATTCTATGGTGTGGAGCCTACAATACCGTGCAAAGTTATCCAGTGAACATCATAGCCAACTGGTAGTTTGAACCCATGTCTAACCAGACCCAGTCCAGCCCTCTAACAATTGCAAAGTGAATTTGTACCTATATGCCTAGGAACTGAGATATAGTACCACTTGTGCTCAAAATGAGTAGCAAAGATTTCTATCTCTAATATTCAACATGAACCTGGACGTTCCCTCAGTAGACCATGAGGTAGGTTACTTTAATATTTCCTAGCTCTATAAGGTATATAAGCTCAACATTTTTGAATCTCATGGGTCTTTACTGGGTCACATTGGTTTTTTAGAGTGTCTTTTAAGTTACAAAGTTATTTTCTTCTGTATACCTAGGAAGTTTTCCAAGTAGGTAGAAACCATTACCTTTTGTGGTGGTGAGGCCCTGTTACACTTCTAAAGTGATAGTGATGCAAACGCCCTTGTTCATTTTATATTCTTTAGTAGACAGGAAAAGATTTAAGGTTGCAGGATTTTAGCCAGGAAGAGAAAGGCATGATCAAAAGGCACTTTTCACACATATTCATACACTCTAACTGTCCTGATTTGATTCATTCCCACTTCCTACTTCCTCAGTTTCTTTTAACCTGACATAGTTTTTTCTCTCCTTCTAGCTAAAAGTTAAAAAAAAAAGCAATCCCACGTCTTTAGCATAGTTTTTTACTTTTTTTTTGAAGTTTTTACCTTTTTTTGACTAACTACTCCAGAGGTCATCAGCTGTCATGCTGACCATGCTGACTGAGGCATTCTAAACTGCAACGGCCCTGATTTGGCAGGGACAATCTTGATTATTCCTCAGTTGTCCTACTTTTTCAACTGCATTTAAAATATCTCAGTATTTCTCTCTCCTCCTCCCTCTATTCCCCTTTATCTTAAGCTTACTTCAATAGCTGCAAACTAAGTTCAAAATGCAAAGGTAGTTTGTATTCAGTTAACTCATCAAGGAGAGGAGACGACAGAATCTTGCCCTTCCCAGTAGCCGCTGGCAAAAGCAAACTGCTACAGCCTCTCCTAGCTTGTCTCTTCCTTATCATTAATAAGTTATGCTATCTTCACTATGCTGCTTGGCTGCACGTATCTCAGCTGTCATCTGTGAAATGCTGGAGCATATACATATGTGGGGACCCTGAGGTCCTCCAGCAGTACCCATGCTTCCATGAAAAGGTGGGGAATTATAGCTCAAAAGGGGTTACCTCATGGGTTGGGGTTACCTTATGGGATTTTTTCACCTTTGTACACCAATACTAACTGTAGGACACCAGCTGGAAATCAAAAAGATTATCTTTATTGGGGGAAATTCACATGCACTCAAACAATCAAACAGTGTCACAAACCACACAAGGCTACCAAAAGTAGGGAATCTGGGGTGAAGTGGGCAATAGTTACCATTCCTGAAGCAGCAGAGGATTGAAGCTAGATGTCTCAGACTGTGGAAGCCTGAGAGCAGTACCATGAACTGGAATCTGGGGATTCTTAGGCAGGTTAATATGCCAACATGTGGCCTAAGTGCTAGCAACAAGCCATGGGATGAGTCAGGATTTAAATACCCTTTTTCTGCCCTGAGGGCAGTGTGTTAATGCTCTCTGGAAGAGTCAACAAAGGGGTCTGGAAGGCTCTGATTGTGTTTGTGGCAGGTGACAGAATATTGAGGGAAGCCATGATTGACTTTTAATGACTGGAAAGGTGAGAGAAGAAAGGACAGTTTCTGTGGGAGAAGGTAACAGGTTGTTCACCCTTTTGTTGCTCTTTCTAGCAACTTCACTCACTACTGTTCCCTAGGCTTGGGTACTTGAGAGGATAATCTAAAACTCATCAATTTGAGCTCTCTAATTGATCCTTCTGAACATATGACATGGCCATGCTAGAGTCCCTTGTCCTAGCTCCAGCAAGCTTCCAGTCAGAGCCTTACTTTCCACACAGCTTTCAACCATAAGTGCAAGATTTATATTTATTTCATGCCAATTAAACAGTATTTAAAGCCAATCAAACTGTATCACAGATTGGAGTGTACAGCACAGTAATACATATTCAGTTGCATTCTTGCTTCAGATCTGGCCTCCACACTATCTGGAATGTTATTAAATGAGCTGAATTTTTAGTACTTACAACCTTTTAATGAGGCCATTTGTTCAGGGAGAAGCCCTTTCTATCTAGCCACTTCTGGTGTGCTGCTGTCTTGTGCCAGTTTTTGGGAAATGCCCTTTTATGGATTACAGTTCCTAGAATCGTACCCTCCAACATTTCACAGAAGAAAATCAGGATGTGTGTGGTGAGCAACATCAGTGTATGGTCAAAAGGAACTGGCCAGGCAACAAGAGAGCAAACGTTCTGAAGGAGGAAGAAGACACAAAACTACTATGTTGAGCAGAAAAACTGTGGAATTCATGAACTGAGGTTAGGAAACCCTGAAGAAAGAAAAATAGAAAAAAATCAACAAATATAATATTCTCTGTGTGTGCATGCATGTGTGAGCACAGCATGATTAACAATAAAAATATTACTGTGTAATACACTAGTGTATATACCTGGTGTTGCTTGGGATTTTATTTTCTCATAGGTAATACTTGTTAGAAAGATTTGAGATCCTGTGTCTCTAATTCCCCAAACTGTCTTGCCTAGTATCTGTAACTTTTCCCCATATTCCCCAATCCAATCTGTATTTTGAGTTATTAACATACAGAGGTAGGGGAAATACACTGCCCTCTTCCTTGCTGCTAGGCCTCATCTCCATAGCAACCAGCCTATTCAGAACTCTCTGGCTGAGAGTTCTATAGGCCCCTCTCTAAACTGCAAACCCCAGGATTCCATAGAATCTTCTTAGACAGTCAATCATACGAGGCCTTTGCCTGACAAAGCCAATCATATGAAGTCTTTGCCTAATACAGGCAAACAAATTTTGGCTTTTATATATTAGATTATCCTAAAATAAAATTGCCTTTATCAGACCTGCTCAAAATTACATTAACCCATCTCCTGTGCCCAATCCACATTACTGATTAGGTCAAATTCCAGCTTTCTCATAAGAGATATACGTGGGGAGGATCAGTGTGTCTTTGAGAAAGGGACATTGATGCATCACTTGGTGCATAGTTTGGTATGCGTGTGTGCGTGTTGTAATTCAAAGGGGATCTCCTCAAGGAAAGTCTCCTTAGTTGGCAAGGTTCTTCCGTTCTTGTGGTTTTTGCTTACCTCAAGAATCAGCCTGGAGACGCACTGTCTAGGATGTTCTATTCTGAAACCAGGAGAGGCTGCAGCAGGTAGTTTTGCCTAAGCCTACTGGGAAGGACAAGACTCCACTCCCGCTAGACCTTCAGTTAGACTTAAGTCTCAAGATGGAGACTGCATGCTGGAAGAATCAGCATTGGATGTGAGAAATCAGATTACACCTTGAAGGATATAGTAGGATCAATGGCCTATTGATATGTGTTAACCCTATTGAAATTTTTGCTCTGATTTAGGTGAATTGTAATTGTGATGGTGCTGTGATGTTAATGCAGTATAATTGTAATTACAGTTCTTGTGTTTTATGGACCATTTTGAGAACAATGCATTATGAAAAATACAGAATCCATATAAAGGGCTTATGAAGGTCTGAAATGGAGGAAGAGGTATAACATGTGAGCAGGAGAAGGGAACTCTTGCAAAATACAGTCACTGGAGTATGGCTATTTACTAGGTTCTGCAGAAACCAAAAATGCAACACACAAATGTCTTAATGTTTTGGAAATCCACTGTTCCTTATGAGGCAGCTATAGGAGGAGGAAGATTAGAGGATTACTGTCCCCCGACCAAAATATTCTGCTCCTTCAAATGAAATTTTCCTTCAGTTTCCAAATTTCTAGCTCTGCAGAGAGTGAAACATTGAAAATTGTTATACCTAGATCTTTTATATGTTCTGCATTCACATTTCCTTGGTAAATATGCCTGCCTCTATCTTTTTTGGGGGGAGGGTACCTAAATTGTATTATTAAAGGCTCGATTGAAATTTTAAGTTACTGCAATGCTAAAAATGTAGGGCTGAATGAAAATGTAATTTATGGGACTGAATTCTTATCTGATGAGAACTGCCCTCAGCCCTTCCCAGCTATGCTACACTGCAGTTCTGAATAAATACAAAACATTGTATTGATACAAGCATTTATCAATGATTCCTAGATGGCTGAGGCATTGACCATTAAATTATATCCTGTAAATGTATCAATTCTGTTTAAAAGGTTTTCACCCTCCAATGTGAGGAAGGAGTTGCTCCAATGCAATTCAATCAGCTACAGTGAAGAAAAACCTCCTTTTGTAAGACTGTTTACAAGAAAGAACAGCTGGCAAAAATTAGGTCAAGAAACCTCCCTTTCTCTCTTGGCCCTGGGAAATGCGGGAAACCAAGGTGCTGGTCTCAAAGTAGTGAAAAGAAAATACTTTTCACCTACCACCCATATGGTATGAGGTAAGAATGCAAGATAAAGTCGTCTCACCTGCTTTTAAAAAATGGCCACAGGTCTATAATAAAAATGCATGTTAGGTCAAACAGAGCGCAAATAAAGCATCTTTGCTTTGACAGTTGTCAAGATTTTACAACACAAACAGATCTCCAGTTCTGAACATACCCACTGATAAAGGAGTGGAATTCAGATACAGATGTAGAACACAACACCCTGACAGACCTAACATCCACTATATTAATGGAATCCTGAGATGTCTGTAAAAAGAAAGAGACAGAGAGAGAGTGAAACCTTCTAGTTTTCGTAATTACAGATCTGAAAAAGTCGTTGTTTTTACTAAAACTAATTATTATATTGGTTTCCTTTTATGATAAAAAGATTAATGTTGTTGTTAACTGCCATCAAGTCAACTTTGATTTATGGCAGCCCTGTGGATGAGAGACCCCTGAGCCACTTTATCATCAACTACTCTGCTCAGGTCTTGCAAACTCAGGGCCTTGATTGAACCTATCAATCTGTAATTTGATCTTACTCTTTTCCTACTGCCTTGTACCATACCAAGCATTATTGTCTTTCTAGCGAGTTATGTCTTCTCATGATACAGCCAAAGTATAACAGCCTCAGTTTTAGTCATCTTAGCTTCTAGAGACTGTTGCTCTAGGATACATTCCTTTGTCTTCTTCGTAGTCCAGGGTAGTTGTAGAACCCTTTTCCAGCACCACATTTCAAAGGAATAATTTGTGCATATCACAAAAGCTGCACATAAACTGTGACATAAGATGGCCAAGTGAATCCACGTTGTGGTTGCAGTATGCACACTGACACATTTATTTTTCCACGTGTTTGTACAGGTTTGGGGATTTTGCGTATTTATTTTTAATTTGTACCATACTGTCTACATATCTTTCTTCAAAGCAGTGCTATTATTCAGGGAACAGGGAATTTTTCAAGCCAACTATAAGAAAATATGCTCCATTTACCAACTAACTGATGTGTTGAGATGATATTTGGAGACCCTTCTCTAAGTGCCACCACTGTCTGAGTGAGACGAGGGTAAATGAGGTGTTCTCTGTGAAAATGCATTGCTTATGATATTTTCTCCTATGAGAGTTTTGCTTTTAGGTACTAGGCAAAATCTTTATTTTTCCTAGGTATATAACAGTCTGAAACATTTGATATTTCATGCTGCTGTTTTATTCCATTTTTCCCTGTGTTTTTAATGATTTTGCTGTTTCTGTTCTGTGAACTACTTTGACAATATTTATTCAAGTGTTATTGTTGTTGAGTAAATGTGCCTTCAAATCATTTCTGACTTATGGTGATGCTAAATTGAATCTATCATGGGGTTTTCTTGGCAAAATTTATTCAGAAGGGGTTTGCCACTGCATCCTTCTGAGGCTGAGAGGATGTGACTTGCCCAAGATCACCCATTGGGTTTCCATAGCTGAGCAGGAATTCAAACCCTCATCTCCAGAGTCACAGTCCAGCATTCAAACCATTACACCATGCTGGTTCTATAATAATAAAATAGAAAGTCTGTATATGTGTGTGTGTGTGTGTGTGTATGTGTCTGTCTGTGCCAGCCATAGCTCACTGAGAAATCATGCCAGATGCCTCAAAACCTGACAAAATGTTGTTGGATTTTGTCCAAGTTGCAGTTCCAAGTTTCAAATCATCATCATCATCATCATCATCATCATCATTATTACTACTACTATTATTATTATTTCTTACCTGCCTCTCCCCCTCTCTCCATGTATCAAGCTGGGGACAACAATATATATCAATTAAAAACAGAATATCAATGAAAAACAATAGTTAAAAATGCATAATATCATCTTAAAAGAACAAATAATACAAATATCTAAAAACAATCAATACATATCTAAAATACATTGTTAAAATTCACAATTTAAAATCGTCTGGATAGGCCTGCTGGAAGGGAATGGTCCTTAATGATGTTTTAAATTCAGAGAGTGTATTCAGCTGTCAAATCTCTTTGGGCAGGTCATTCTACTTCTAGGGATGGCTAGATTCAAGTCCCAAATCAAGGCGGAGGTCTAGAAGAAACAGTGGTGTCATCCTCTCTCATTATCCCTCTCACATTCTCACTGCATCATTTCCATGACTCTTCCTTTCTCATACTCCTTCATCTAGTCACCATCCATATGCAAATTCACTCTCAATCTGTGTCTGTCTCTCAATTTTCATACACCTCCTTCAGCTTTAGTTGTCACTGGGACACTGCACCTGATAGCTCAGAAAGGAGAAACAAGGAAACAGGAGACCTCATGGATACAGACCTAGGCAGCTCCAGATATTACCCATCTAGAACAGCGCTACTCAAAGTCATGGTTTCTGGACTGGTGCTGGTCCATGAGTTATGGACTGCTGGTCTCCATAGCAACCGGCCTATTCAAGACAAACACAGTAGACTGAGGCCCAAGAGCTTTCTGGCTAAGAATTGTAAAGTCCCCTCCCTAAACTGCAAACCCCAGGATTCCATAGAATCTTCTTAGGCAGCCAATCATATGAGGTCTTTGCCTGACACAGACAAACAAAATTTGACTTTTATATATTAGATTATTCTGTTAACTAAAACTAAGGCCATCTCCAAACAGCATTGCAGTCACACTTTGGGGATGCAATGGCAATGGTCTGCGGGTCATTCTTTTTCACGTTGTTGTCACAGTCCTGCTGCCAACCCATCCCCAGCAATCACAATCACAGGATATTTGCTTAATGGAAAAAAAAATCCATTAAGCACCCGTGATCCTGTGACACTCCCGTCACCCCACGGCCATGAGGAAGGGGCAGAAGCATGATCACGCGTTTCCTTCCTTAGCACAGCGTAGGAAAGAGGCTGGCTGCACTGCAGAAGGCAGGCATGTGTTGCTTGTGCTCCCTTTCACAGGGAGCTGGCCAGTTGTAGAGGAGGGCATTCCCATTGCACTCCCATCCCTGCAAAGGCTCCGCTGGGATTGCGACAGAACATTTGGCAGGAACCAGTAAGGTGTGGAAGTGGCCTAAAGCAGTGGTTCTCAACCTGTGGGTCCCCAGATGTTTTTGGGCTTCAGCTCCCAGAAGCCCTGAGTATTGACCATAGTGGCTGGGGCTTCTGGGAGCTGAAGTCCACAAACATCTGGGGACCCACAGGTTGAGAACCATTGACCTAAAGATATGTGCCTACTCTGTGGGAGACCTTTAAGAGCCACTTCAGAGACACATTTGTGACCTTCCTAATCAGTGCTGTTGTTTACTGCTTGAGGTGGCAGTCACACTTCCAGAGGACTTCAAACTGAAGCTTTCTTGGGATTGCAGGCGAGGGGGACTGGGATTTTTCCAGCCCTGCTAGCTAGAGGGCTAAAGGATTCAATCCAAGGCCTTCTGCATGCAAAACATATGTTCCAAAGCCTGGAAACATTCTCTTTTTTTGGTTTTCAACTCCCTTATAACCCTAAAAGTTAACTTTCAACCTGGATGACTCCATATCTTGCTGTGCAGACCTGAGCCAGTGACAAAATTCTGCAGTTTTTAAGTAGATGAGCCATTTCAGAAATAAATTGTTGTGGAAATCTTAACTGAATCCACTTTGCTGAGCAGAGTATTTGTTGCATTCCAGACATATCCGTGGGACCTGATCCATAAAGTGTGTTTACTTGTCTCCTACAAGTCAGCAATTTGATGGCTGGGAGCCTCAATGGTGTAAGTTACTTAGTTGCCTGACTGTGGTATAATGAAAGCTCTGTAACAAAAACTGGGGAGGACCATTAACTGTGATTTGCCAGATCCTGTGGAAAAGAGTTGATTTATTTTTTGAAGTGGTGTTCCCACATGCATAAACAGGAAAGAAAAAAAACCTCTCCTTGGTAAACTATACAAGTTTCCTCTGTTTGATCTGTTAATTTGTTTACAATACTTTAGAAAGTGTTCTAAAATATTTGTATCTAATAACTTGAAATAACTTGGATCAATTTATGCTTTTAATAAGTACTCATGAACATTTTTGTATCCAGCTTTGCCTCCTGGCAGCACACAGTCTGCCAGAATGATGGACCATGAGTGACGTGGATTAGAGTTTGGGAACACACACACACACACACACACACACACCAATTAGCGTGGCACCTAGGAAGATATAGTCCAGGAAATAGTTATATAGTATGAATATAGTTATATTCAAGCATTGCTATGGAGCTACCCTCCCTCCTTATAGTCCTGTTCATATTTGCCTTCTCGTCTACTTGCTCCAATTGTCTGGATGCCATTGCTGAGCAGACACTATCAGAATAAAATGTTGGAAGGTATATTTTCATCATAGCTTTTTCAAAGCATAACTGGTTTGTGGTTCTATATATATATATATATATTTGAAAGCTGCTCTACAGTCACAGTTACAGTAGCACCTGTGCTTCTGGTTGTAAGTTTAAAACAACCCAAATCCCAGTTGTTTGTTGGTTGTAAATGTAGCATTTTAAAGAGGTTTATATAAAACATTTAACACCTTCCATCAGGTTTTTTTTTGTCTCTTATTTAAATCTGGCGGTTGTAGGCCAGTCGATGCCATCTAGTGGCCCTAACCAGCAATTAAAGGCTGTTCATATTGGGACTGTGAAGCCTCCCTGAATGAACTCTGTTTATATTTGTGTGGAAGTTGAAAAAGGTTGTTTTGCTTAGCAGGAAATTTAGAAAACATAGACATTTAGACTGTATATAGAGAAGGGGGATAGCTCATCAAAGCTGACATATTTCTAAAAGCACTGCTGTCCATGGAGTCATTTTTAGTGGCTCCCAACAGTAAACCCCAAATTCCAACCCCAACCTCCAAACCAACTCCCTTTAAAAAAAAAGAAAAAAGGTTTCTTACTTACTGGGTAAGGAAAGAAAACATTGTATTAGGCAAAGCCTCAAAGGCCAGAGAGTCTTGATTATAATCAGCATATTCACAGTCATTTGACTGCAAGCTAACCAATATTGCCACTGGCAGGACATCATGTTTTTGCCAGTGTCCCTCATAAATGGAAAAAGAAGTAGTAGTTAATTTCTTCACCTTATATAAGATGCATACTTCTTCTTTTTTTTTTACCTAGCAGTCTCCGGATGAACAAACATCCCTTTCCTCAAGGACTTCCACAAGACAACAAGAACAGAACTGCTTATTATAGTCATACAAGCAGTTCACCAAGTGTAGTGGGTAGTCAAGCACCTTTCTTCCCTCTTTCTATCAGACACTCCAGGCCCTTTCCCTTCTACCCCTCACTTCCTTGGGAAGCATGTCCTGGGGTTAGTTAGCATCCACGTCTGCACATTGAGCACTACCTTTTACACATGTGGTTAGGCAATTGCTTGTTAAATTTTATACAGAGGGTAGAACAGACTATGGCTTTAGACTACAACTTTCAGAATCTCCCAGTCAATGTGAACTACTTTTGAAAGCTAAAGAGCAGAGAGCACATAGATGATGGGCAAAATGGGGAAGCAAGGGATCTTTTCCTTCTGCTAGAGTTGGTAGATTCACATTTGAAATTCTCCCAGGGAATTTGAACATTTTCAGTCTGAAGGACAAAATCTTATTCCGTACTAAATAATTCCATGGAATAGATTCAGAAGATGCTGCACAAAACCCTAACCCAAACCAAAAAAGAGCTAGGTATGAAACGACACCATTCACTTTATATTGGATGGAAAAATGGCAATAATAATAATAAGTACAAAATGCACAAAAGAACGATACCTATGTCTTGTTCCCCATGTGACCAAGAAGAGTGTGGCCTCTACCTGCATTGAGATCCTTGTATTCCCATTGAACTACAACAGAAAAAACACCTGATCCAAAATATAGGCCTGTGACTTTAACACCATCACTGTTCTTTTCCTGTATGATTTTTTGACATCTTTTGCTTGATGAAGAAGCCATATCAAGCTTACATGATATGTTTTATACGTTGTGGCTGGCCAATAAAGTTTTGTTTTGCTGTGCGTCCAATATGGCTACCCCCAAATAAAATAACAATTTATAACTGTTTTTCAATTTAATCCCATTGAGAGCAGCAAAATTTACTCCCAGGTAAATGTGCATAAAGTTGCAGACACACTGAGCCACTATTTAACAGCTACATCCCTTGTCCCATTTATAAAACAAGTCGTGCTACCTTATATCACAGATTAAAAATCAGGGCTAGGTAATACCTTTATTGAGCCACTTAAAAATATCATTAAACTGTATCACCAGAATCCTATACAACCATTGTGTACTACATAGCACTATTCATGACACTGCAATGTTCTGAATTCTGGCATGATCCCCCCACCCACTTACTAGTAAGCAGTCACTGGGATCAACAGGAGTCTATTTTCCTATTGATCAAGAAGCAGCTGCCTGACGTTCCCACCCCTTCTCATGAGAGATCTCCAGCCCAACAGACAAAAAAGGACCCCTGTTATTACTCCTGCAAGAGAGGATGGGAACATCATGCAGCTGCTTCCCAATGGACAGGGTAATCAACCCTGTTGATCACAGCAGCTGCTTACCAGTAAGTGGGGTTTAAGAGATTGCATAGGGATTGTGAATATGTAGCAGTTGTGAATGCATAACTTGTAGGTTATGTTTTTGCAATTGTCCAATAAGTTTTCGATCATTATTTTTCCCAAACTCTTTATGAGACTAGATGTTACAAAATTTGGGGACAGGAAACAGGAAATTCCAACATCAGCTGCCTTCCTCTGTCTCTATAAACAAAGAACTGCCAGTTGCTCAGAAAACTATCTGTTGCCTTTAGTCAAAGCAGATGGTTCCTCTTTTGGCTTGAAACAGAAGCAACACAATAATCCATTCTCACACCAGCAACATTAGATTTTATTGCCTTACAAAATTATTGTGAGGATTATTGAAATAATGCATACAAGACACTTTGTGTGTTGGAAAGAGAGCTTTTGTCAAGAGCAAGGGAAGGTATCACGAGCAGGGGAAGGTTACTTTTTATAAAGTACAGCTCCCAGGATCTTCCAGCCAGTATGGCCAGGTTCTTCTTTCACCATAGAACCCAGATGTGTGTCCCCTAACTTGAGTCTATGTGTATGTACAACCCCACCACCACCACAGGCACAATGTTTTTCAGAACTGTTTGCCAAAACTATCACCAAATGGCCTCATAAGTAAAGAGAGGAACACACACAAACTGCTTTCAATAACACTGAATAAACACAGAACTTTACAAGATCATCCATCCAGTCTCATTTCTGATTGAAATGGCCCTTCAAAGAAAAATAAACTTTCTCCTCAAACTGCAAATTCCTTTCCTGAAGAACATGATTAGGCATCAGATGCATATTGCTTTAACGTGTGCTCAGTCTATTAAAACAAATTGCACTATGTTAGTATAACTAAGACTTATTCATTCACAAATAATGATGCAGGAGTGAGAAATATCCCCAGGGACTGAGAGAAAGAATTAGTCCATTATAAGTCCAGACGCTGACTTATTTAAAATTGATTTATTTTGTTAATATTGAAAAATGTGTCCCAGGAGAAGATAAAATAAACGGATCAATGCTGATTTCACATTCTGGATATTTCCTTAGAAAGATTAGTCATATTTCCATGTTCCTGAGCATGAGACAGTGTACTCTTGTCCCTTATCAGAAAAACACCCTTAAGAAAGTTTTGAAATTAAATTCTGTAGTACTGAAATATTGGGATCCAGATTCTTTGATTTTGTGATGAGAAATCTGTTGAAGGCACTTCTGATTCTTCTGGACTATTGTTGTCATCATCCCTGACCACTGGCATGCTGGTGAGGTCAAACAGCAATATCAGGAAGGCCACAGCTTTGAACAAAAAAATTGCACAAGGCCTGGAGAAAGGGAGGATAGATGTGGCTGCCTAAAAACTGCCTTTTAGCCTTTCTTGTGTTATTTGTATTGGGTGTGAATGCTGTTATTAGGAGACAGATCACAGAAGAAGGAATCCAGGTTGCAGTAGCTAAAACGTAGCCTAGATGCCAGTCAAAGGCCCTTTCCACACAGGCATATTGCCCACGCTAGGGCGACCTCTCCAGGAGGTCTTCTTCACCGCGGGGTGCGCTAGTGCAGTTGGAAAAGGTGAGGCTCTACACCTCAAACCGCTCTAGTACAGCCGCGGGGGTGGCGCTGCGAGTTTTATAAAAACCACCTTCCCAAGTGGTTTTTATGAAACTCGCCCACGCTGCTCCGTGGCAGCCCCCGGTGAAGAACTGCAGAGACGCGGTAGCGCGTCCCTGTAGATCTGCCCGGGGGCAGGCTTCTGGCTGGTGCACTGCCCTGATTGGCGGAGTGCCACCGGAAGCCGCCGGCTGCCATTTTGGGTGCCGCCAAATGCCGAGCGCCGCCGAAATTCGGCGGCGTATAGAGCAGTGAAACCGCGCTCCCTGCAGGGACAGAGCAACCCGCTACCAGGTAAGCTCCACCCCTGCGTGCTCCGCCCCGTTTTGGCCCCCCCGGTGAGGAAAGGGCCAAAGTTTCCTGTGCATATTACAGACTAAATTAAACACATAGGCTAAGATCCTGCATCAGAGGCATAGCCACAGTATTTTAGCTATGCTCTATTTCCTGATTGCACCCTGGAAATCTACCTTAAAAGCCAGTCAACCATCCTGACAAATGAAGTTCTCTAGTGATAGTGAACAGAGTACTGCAGGATGATGTGAGCAGCCCCTCTCCTGCCAGAAAGGGTTCTATTGTAAGTCTTCATTGCACTGTCTCTTGCAGGCAAGAGGTGGCTGGTCACTTCTGGCAGGAACCACTGAGCCATTAATTTTACAGGGCTGTTGTGAAAATAAAGTGAGGAGGAGGAGGAGAACAATTACTGATTCTTGGGAATGTGTACAATAAGGATCCAAGCTCTCCCCTCCCCAGTAATCTGATCATAAGAAGAGTCCTGTTGCATCAGACCAAAAGTTCATCCAGTCCAGCATCTCACTTCCACATTGGTCAATCAAATGGTCATGGGAAGTCCAAAAGCAGGTGTGAGGGCAATAGCCATCTTGCATTAATGCTCCATGTAGGCTTGTAGTCTGTGGCACAGTGCCTGTGAACCTGGATGCAGTGTGTAGGTATCATTATATTTGAAAAAGTGATTTTTATTCGACTATAATTCCCCAGACCCCTCAACTAGTATGGTCAGAGTATCCTGAGAGCCCACAAAAGTGATATCTGGCAATCTGTTGATGAATTACAATGGTGCGAGTCAGACTCACAGTAAGAAATAAGAAAGAGTCTCCAAACAAGTAAGAAACCTCCTAAAAGCAGGGGAAGGGGGACAAAAGAAAGGAAAAAGAAGAAACTCCAGACAATTTTTTTTTAGCAAAGTATAAATGAAAAAATATGTAATACTGTAAAGAACCAAAGAAACAAACAAATCACACCAGCAATATAGCAGATGTATGTATGTGCCTTCAAGTCACCTGTTGACTGTGGTGACCCCATGAGTTTCACAGGCCATTTCTGCACTACACTCCTATAGTGCTATTATTTCACTTTCAACATCCTATGGAATCCTGGGGTTTGCAGTTTAGGGAGGGGCCGCCAGGATTCCATAGGATATTGAAAGTGGAATAATTGTGCTATAAGAGTATAGTGCGGAAATGGCCACAGGGTTTTCTTAGGCAAAGAATACGCAGATGTGGTTTTGCCAGTTCCTTCCTCTGTAATATAGTCTACAGTGATGAAGTACATAACAGCTTTAAATGCAGTGCTATAGAGACAAAGGCTATGTTTATATGTTGATGCTTCAAATACTAGTAAATAGTCCTAAATCTGCAGAATAGATTTCACAACTGGGCTTAAAACCAGACTATTATGAAAGTCCATTCAAATCTATATAAGGCTGTATGTACAAGATCAAGAAAAGTGGAATCTTAATAGATGGAAATACTATATAGCAGATTATTTGTTGTTTGATTATGTATTGGAGAAGAGAAGGTTATATCTAGGTCATCTGAGAGAAGAGAACTGGTCCAGGAGGTGGGAGAAATTGATTGAGTTTGTAAAGGAGAGAGGGGACTATGAGGATGTGGGTGATAGAGTTAAAATGATATACCACATAAAGAGAAAAAGAAAATATTTATGTTATACAGTTCCAGGGTTGGATGGGAGAGGGGGAAGGGATGAAATACACATGTAGTATGTAATTTCAATGTATAATCAATAATTCAAAATTTTAAAAAAGGCTGTATGTGCAAGCAAAATAGAAGTCTCCTGATAGGAGCTAGAAGGACTGACTAAGATTACTATTCCTAAAATTGTGAAGTCATTTCAAATAATCTTCATCGGTGAAATGTACTATATTTGCTGGCATATAAGACTCACTTTTCCCCCTGAAAAATACTGTTTGAAAATGAGATGCATCTTATGCACAGGTGCATCTTATACACCGGCAAATACAGTAAATAGAGTTTCCAAATGAAGTCACAGACAGTTTCCCATAGTCACAGACAAAATATATCTATCTCCAATCATTCTAATTTATATGAGAATTAACTATGGCTGTGAGTCCACATTGGATGTGTAGCTACAATGTCACGGCTATGATCTGCCTCCCGATCTGATCCCCCAAGCCCTCCTTAAAATCTACGAAGTTATGTCAAAGGATGGAGGTCTGCAAAGCTAGTGACTTGAGCACTGAAGGACGATGTATCCAGTCACCTCCTGCTGACGAATGGTGGCATGATGAGCAGAAGGAGGAACTCCTCTGGGATCCTGACACGATTGTTCATCACACTGTGGCTCCCCGGTGGGAGAGGGCTAGACATGTCATTATTCAGAATCCCACTCATCAGCACCACAAAACTCTGCCCTTGATACGACTGCCTAGATTTTAAGGTGGGTTTAGAGGCATTTGTGGTCATGGCGATGGTCCCATGATCAACATTGCTTCTGCATAACAAGAAGCAGGCCATTATTTACAAAGAATCAAAAGGACGAAAGACAAACCTAGGGCCTTTTTGCACTACACTGTTATAGTGCTGTTACTCCACTTTCAACCTCCTATGGAATCCTGAGATTTGCAGTTTAGGGAGGCGCATTTAGAACTCTCCACCAGAGAGCTCTTTGGCCTTGTCAAACTACAATCCCCAGGATTCCACAGGATGTTGAAAGTGGAATAATAGCACTATTACAGAGTAGTGCCGAAAGGCCCCTAAACTTAAGTGTGCAAACTTACCATTTCAAAAACATTTGTACTTCCTTTAGACTCTGCTGATAAATTTGTTTTAAGTTTTTCTTTCCTTTCTTCTCCTTTTTTCTCCTCCTTTTGATTTTTTTTTTGGGGGGGCATGTAAGTCATACTTATACCATCACAATTCCCTTCTTGGTCATAGCAGAGGTCAACATTCTCTTCAGCCATGCAACAAACAAAATCTATCCCCACCACCACCACCACACACAACCACCTTGTAAGCCATGCAGCCTCTACACCAACATGGCCATTTCCATGTTGTCAGAGAGTGAGAGGCCAGCGACAACATGTCCATCTAAATTCCTGTAGATGGACTGACTGCAAAGATATCATCTGCAGAGGCAATCTAAGGATCCTGGAAATCCCTGTGGATGCCTGCCACAGTGCATCCAGCTGAAGTGAAACATCTAGAGGAATTATTGCTACCCCCACCCCCACAATGGAGAAATAGGCATGCTGCAGGGGCTGCGCTGCTTTACAGTGTGGGCTTGTGGGCAGTAGCATTGGGAGATGTAACTGTGTGATATTCATGTATCTCTTGTACAGGATTTCAGCTGATATTTTTCAAGCTCTGATTTTGTGGTAGTATGCTTTATAAATGAATATTGTATGTAGAAATACTTCCTTATAAAAATATTTTCTGCAAATGCTCTGTTAACATGCTGCATTTATAAGATGATCATATAATGGTTTCGACATGGCAAGCTGTTGCTCTTGTTGTTGTGTGCCTTCAAGTTGTTTCTGACTAATCCTGTATATTCTACCATGAGTATTCTGTTTATGGACATAAAGTTGTAATGTATTTTTAACAACCCTCCCCATACCTTTACCTCTTGCTTTTCCTTATTCAAAATTGCTATTAGTTTGATTTTCTTCCTTTTTACAAACCTTTATAAGTAGATAGTCTTGCTTATCTCCATAACTGAGATATGTGGGGCTAAAAATGCAAAATTATGAACTTTATAAGTATTTACAAGTTTTTGATCAGTCTCAAGAAATGCTTAGCCCAAAGCTTCACCCAGCTTTCAACTGAAGGAGAATGAGAATGTTTTTTTATCAAAGCAATAACAAGGAGCCTGGGAAAGTTCATAACTTGCTGGCTGAGGGTTGTTGGGAGATGTAGTCCAAAAAGTAACTTTTCTGGGCTCTTAGGAAATTATTGTTTCAGTTTCGATTTCTGTTAAGACTACATGACTCTGGTAAACTGAAGCCCTGGTAAACTGAGATAGGTGGGATGTGTATATACAGGTAAAATAACAGAAGTATTTTTGGAACTGCAATCTTAGAATTAAAACAAAGACCCGGCTATTACTCACCATATTATTGGCACCCTGCAATGAAAGAGAATGGGAAGAAACTTAATTAGTAGATTTTAGTAGCAATAGTACCTGGTTTTGCATGTGTTAAAGCAGAGCAGCTCTTATAGTGTTTATTTGAGAGGTTTCAAGCATTTAGCTGCTGCTAAAGCTGGACATATAGACTAAGATCCTATAGCAACACATAGCTTTACATGTGCCATTCCATGTTGTCCCACTGTCCACCCCTGGGAGGTCTCCATTTTTTCCCACCTACCTCTGGGGAGTGGAGAGATGGTTCAGGCCATAGAGAAACAGCTGTCCTCAGCTCAGTCAAGGGAATGAGAGTGTGTTCTCAAATGGAATACAAGCCGTCTTTTCCTTCTCCTGGGAGCACAGAGCAGCCAGATCACTTGCTCCTTCCCTTCCTTCCCCATCTGTGTGACACTGTAGGTTTATTTCCAGTCTCTTAGTGGACTTCCACCTTTGCAAAACTGGAAATTTCCTCCCAGTGTTTTACTAGGGTTCTTGCCAGCCTCCCAAAGCTGATTCCCACGCTTGGAACGACTGGCAATCTCCCCAGCTCTTTCGGGTATGCTGCCACCCCCCCCCCCGAATTATGAATTACTTAGACAGAACAGGAGAGACTCTGCCTAATCTCTAAGCGTAAGGATCTTCCACCTCCCCCTTCCCATGAGTGAGAGGTCCTATGTAGCGTGTGCCAACCCTGGCGTGGAAATGGAGAGAACGGAGGTTTATAAAAGTGTTTTAATCAAGGCATGCAAATAAACAATATCACACTTGGGAGACCCCCTCTCCCAGGTACACTTAGTTACAAGAATTTACAAAACAGATATAACAGCACAGATACATTCTTTGATCAGCCAATCAGACCTTTTCTGTGTTGTAGTTTTCGGTGCACAGAGGTAGTCAGGGAGCTTATGAACTTAAGACCCAGAAAAATCCTGGAATACACTATGGATCCTGTGGCGAACCCTAGTAGTACCAATGTCACACAGCAGGATGCTACAGAAGATAGCTTATCTGCTCAACCAGCTACCCGTAGTGATAGTAATCTAGCTCAGCAAGGGGCTGCTATGCCAGTAACAGCCCTTGGTGACCATATGGATTCTCCTGCTGCTTTCTGGGAATCAATAAAGCTCCTGCATGAATCAATAAGGCTCCTACATGACAAGTTGCCCCCTGAGCAAATTGCGAGATTCCTAGATAAATCGATGGACATGATGCAAGCTTCCACTGCAAACCAGACAGCTGCTCAGCGGAACCCAGAGCCACGACTTGCTCTTAACCGCATCAGACAGCTGCCAACTTACAGAGACTCAGATGATTTTGAGGCTTTTCTCATCTCATTTAAACGTGCAGCAGATGATTTTGGGATCCCTGAGGAGAATTATATGAGTGAACTTCGGCTTAATCTCTCAGGGACGTTACTGAAAGTGGCAAGCGACTTGCCAGCTGCGGACCGAAATGATTTCACCAAGTTTGTGGCCCTAGCCCGGAAGAGGCTTGGACTCACACCAGATAAATCTAGATCCCGATTTCGTGCCATTAGGAAAAAACTGGGTGAGACTTACAATGAAATGGCTTGTTCACTTGAGCGGGCACTGGACTCTTGGATGCAAGCAGCTAAAGCATCCACTAGAGAAGAGGTTTTATTTCAGTTTTTATTGGAGCAATTCTTGGAGCACATACCTCCACAGACTGCATCCTTCGTGTTGCAACGTGAGCCAAAGACGCTTGAGGAGGCCACCAAGGCAGCAGATTGCTTCGTTGCCTCCAGGGGTGAAGAGGCAT
This sequence comes from Iguana delicatissima, assembly GCA_948472985.1. Taxonomy (NCBI): domain Eukaryota; kingdom Metazoa; phylum Chordata; class Lepidosauria; order Squamata; family Iguanidae; genus Iguana; species Iguana delicatissima. The sequence goes on from CAOKZL010000174.1 coordinate 1,071,234, forward strand.
TCCAGCCTACTGTGGTAATGCCTCCTACAGACAAGCAGAAATACCAACAAGCACGCAAAGATCTCCAGAAGCACAACACTTCTACTCCTAGGTCATCACTAAATGACACTACCTTGAAGCCTCAGCTGCACAGCTCCACCACACCGTCACAGCCTCGCTCCGGGCAGCAGTCTGTGGCAGGTGCTCAGGGTCAGCCAGGGAAAAAGGCTAGCCCTAAATGCTTTCTCTGTGGAGAGCTGGGACATTTTAAAGCCAACTGTAAGCAGAAGCCTAAGTTGGCCCAGTTAGTTGTTGCTTCAGCTTCCAGGGACACTCCCGCTGATCATTCAGTTGCTCCTGATCCGGACATGATCCCTATTCACAGAAGGCACACACTGTGGGTAGGAGGCAGGAAAGTTGTTGCTTACAGAGACACTGGAGCACAAGTTTCTGCTATTCATCGTTCATATCTGGATCTTGGTCTTGTTGATGACCACATCAAGATCACCATCAGAGGCTTTAGAGCTCCTCCGGCTCAACTGTCAACAGCACGCGTTCCTGTTCAGTACAAAGGCTGGGAAGGAGTTTGGACTTTTGCTGTTTATGATGACTACGAATGTCCTGCTCTGTTGGGTGATGATCTCGTCTTCCATGCTAGTCAGGCCCGGAAAGAGTCTGGACAGCATGCAAAGACGGCAAGCAGCCTGAGCAGAGGTCAGTCTTCAGTGCAACTTGAGGACTAGCCTGAACTTAGACTGCAGTCACTGTCTCCTGCTACACCAGAAGGAGTCCTGTCTGAAGAGGTGGTGGAACCTAGGGCAGACTCCCACCACAGCATCGTAGGCCCAGAGTTCGGGACCATCCTTGCTGATACCGCGGATGTTAGAGCAGCTGCTGGCGGAAGTCCAGGAAGAGCTTCTCCATGTCAAGGGCTAGTCAGCATGGTTTCAAGTTGGTCCCTGTGGTCACTCCTGACTCAGTGCTGCCCAGGAGGGCGGAAGAGTCTCCGGTGGGCACCGAGCAGAGTCAGGTGCTGGACAGTTGTCTGAGATGCACGAGGCTGGTGCAGAGGAGGAGAATCGAACAACGCTGACTCCAAAGCCAGCAAAGGATTCAACAGCAGCGGAAACTCCAGAGAACACTCCAGCCAAGGGAGCAGAACCTGGAGAAGCTGCAATGCAACGAGAATCTGAGGCGACTCTGCCACTCCAGGTGGAACAGCTGGTTCCTGTTCAGCGACAGCAGTTCCAGGAAAACCAGGAAGCAGACCAGAGCCTTCAGGCTGCTTGGACCAGAGCGAAGGAAGAGGTGAAGTCTCCTCCAGCGATGAAGGGGCCCAGGTTTGTAATCGTTGAGGGCCTATTATATCGTGAGTCTGGCCCGAGAGGTAACAAGGGGGGCGTACACACTCAGAGACAGTTGCTGGTGCCTTCTAAGTATAGCGCCAAACTCTTGAGTCTGGCTCATGATCATCCTAGCGGACATGCTGGGGTGAACCGAACCAAGGACAGATTGGGAAAGTCCTTCTACTGGGAGGGGATGGGCAAGGATGTGACTGATTATGTCGATCCGGTGAAGTTTGCCAGAGAGTAGGGAAATCCCAGGATCAAGCCAAGGCCCCTCTCCAACCACTTCCTATCATTGATGTTCCATTCCAGAGAGTGGCTGTGGACATCATGGGACCTTTCCCTAGGAAGACTGCTAGGGGAAAGCGATATGTGCTCACCTTTGTGACTTCTGCACTCGTTGGCCAGAAGCCATTCCACTGGGTGGGATCTCAGCTAAAGCAGTAGCCCAAGCTTTGACAGACATCTTTGCTAGATTAGGTTGGCCTGCAGAGATTTTAACAGATGCAGCTTCCAATTTCAACTCCAAAGTCATGCAGCGCCTATTAGAGGCACATGGAGTAGCCATCTGACATCAGTGCCTTACCATCACCAAACTAATGGGTTGGTGGAACGTTTTAATGCAACTTTGGGGGCCATGATGTAAGTTTGTGAATGAACATTCCAATGACTGGGACTTGGCGCTACAGCAGTTCTTGTTTGCTTACAGATCTGTTCCACACCCAAGCCTGGGTTATTCACCCTTTGAGCTGGTCTATGGCCATGATGTGAAAGGGCCATTGCAGCTGGTTCAAAGTCAGTGGGAGGGAGCTATCCCTTCTTCAGAGACTAATGTGGTTGATTTTGTGACTAACTTGCAGAATACTTCAGGGAAGCATGGGCAGATGCTCATGAGAATCTGCAACAGGCACAAGAGAAGCAGAAGACCTGGTATGATCAGTATGCCAGAGAACGTTGCTTTGAGAAAGGAGACCAAGTGATGGTTCTGAAGGCTCTCCAGTCTAACAAGATGGAAACTTCTTGGGAAGGTCCTGCCACAGTGCAAGAACGCATTGGGACAGTGAACTATCTCATACAGTTTCCAGACTCGAGGGTTAAGCCAAAAGTGTATCATGTGAATTCACTGAAACCCTTCTATGAGAGGCCCAGTCACCTTCTCACACTTTCAGTCCAGGAAGATGAGGAGGAGGAAGAGTGGCCTGAAGGTGCTTTCTATGATCGGGAGGGTGGTAGCTTGGAAGATGTGAAACCCTCCCCGAGACTCAATGCGAAACAACGCAAGCAGTTCTTTCACTTGACGGGTAAGTTCACCACCCTGTTTTCACCTATCCCAGGTCGCACCACATATCCTCAACATGTGGTAGCTGCAGATGACAGCAGGTCATCAGCAACAGCCATGACGGGTGTCACCAAAAGGGAAAGAGGTGATAGAGAGGGAGGTGAAAGAGATGTTGGACATGGGGATCATTCGCCCATCACGCAGTCCATGGGCATCCCCAGTTGTCCTAGTGCCCAAAAAGGGGGGACGGACATTCGTTTTTGTGTGGATTATAGAAAACTGAACTCAGTGACACACCCTGAACATTATCCAATGCCCAGAGTAGATGAACTGTTGGAGAAATTGGGGCATGCTAAGTACCTATCCAGCCTCGATTTGACTAAGGGCTATTGGCAAATCGCCCTAGCAGAAGAATCTAAGCATCGAACAGCATTCATCACTCTCATGGGCCTGTTTGAGTTCAGTGTCCTTCCCTTTGGGCTACGGAACGCACCTGCAACTTTCCAGAGGCTGGTGGACTGTTTGCTAAGAGGGTGCGGGGACTTTGCTGTTGCTTATTTAGATGACATTGCAATCTTCTCAGACTCCTGGGAAGACCACTTGAAACACTTGGAGATTGTCTTCCAATGCATTAGTGATGCTGGACTGACAGTCAAAGCAAAGAAGTGCCAGTTTGCACTGGACAGAGTGACCTACGTTGGCCATGAAGTGGGACAGGGGACTATCACTCCACTGCAAGTCAAAGTGGAAGCTATTAATAGCTGGCCAATTCCTCATTCCAGGAAGCAGGTGCAGTCCTTCCTTGGCCTGGCTCAGTACTACCGGAGATTCGTGCCCAACTATAGCCAAATGGCAGCACCTCTAACAGACCTGACAGGTTCCAAAAAGCCTAAAGTAGTGAAATGAACAGCAGAGTGTCAAGAAGCCTTTGCAGCCTTGAAACAGGCCTTGATGGCAGATCCTGTGCTCAGGGCACCAGACTTTGACAAGCCGTTCGTAGTGGCTACAGATGCTTCTGACAGAGGCATTGGAGCAGTATTACTACAGAAGGGTCCGGATGACACCTTGCATCCCATCTTGTTCCTCAGCAAGAAGCTTTCTGCAAGGGAGTCCAATTGGTCCATACCAGAGAAGGAATGCTATGCTATTGTATATGCGTTAGAGAAGCTGAGACCATATGTCTGGGGACGTCGCTTCACCCTCCAGACTGATCATGCTGCCCTCTGATGGCTACATACAGTCCGGGGAACTAACAAGAAGTTACTACAATGGAGCCTGTCCCTACAAGACTTTGACTTCGACATTCAGCACGTGGCTGGAAGTTCTAATGTGGTTGCAGATTCCTTGTCATGCAGAGGACTGGAGGGAGGTTAAGAGGGCTGAGTTTTACATGTCTGCATTGATAATATGGCTAACCTGTACTGTTGTGTGTGTTTGCATTTATTCTTTGACTTTTCCTTTCTTGGGTCCCAGGATGAAATCTCAGCCGGTGTGGTTCCAGCCTTCAGCTGTTCCCAGACCGTCTGAGATTTGGGGGGCATGTGATAATGGGGCTTCCCATTATCTAGGCTTATCAAAGGGAGACACTTCTCTCTTCAGGTAAACCAAGGGTTAATGAGATGTTAGGATTACATCAAGGGTCACAGGGTGAGAGTTGACCAACCAAAAGGAAAGGGTCAGCATCACAGGTCACAAGGTGAGAATTGACCAACCAAAAGGAAAGAGGCGGGCATCTTGGAGATGCTTCCAGATCCTTCCAAGGAGGAAAATAAAACTTCTGAGAGGCCATGTGGCCAGAGACACAGAGAGAGAGAAAGAGAGAGGGGAGAGCTGGCCCAGTTGAGCTGGCATGCCTGCCGTGTCTCCTGGACCCCCTCTCTTCTCCTTTAGACCATCTACGCCTGTAACCTAATTGTGAGTAACTAGAAATAAGTAGTTAGTCGCGTTAGGAATGTTGTTATTTTGGGAATTGGCTGATCTTAAGAATGTATCTGTGCTGTTATATCTGTTTTGTAAATTCTTGTAACTAAGTGTACCTGGGAGAGGGGGTCTCCCAAGTGTGATATTGTTTATTTGCATGCCTTGATTAAAACACTTTTATAAACCTCCGTTCTCTCCATTTCCACGCCAGGGTTGGCACACGCTACATAGGACCTCTCACTCAGGGGAAGGGGGAGGTGGAAGATCCTTACGTTTAGAGATTAGGCAGAGTCCCTCCTGTTCTGTCTAAGTAATTCATAATTCAGGGGGGTGGTGGCAGCATACCTGAAAGAGTTGGGGAGATTGCCAGTCGTTCCAAGCGTGGGAATCAGCTTTGGGAGGCTGGCAAGAATCCTAGTAAAACACTGGGAGGAAATTTCCAGTTTTGCAAAGGTGGAAGTCCACTAAGAGACTGGAAATAAACCTACAGTGTCACATGGTGGCAGCGGTTTTCGGACGGAGAGTGGGGTTTTTAGGGTGCAGAGTTGAGGCTTTGTCTTCACTCCCCTGTGTCTGTGGCGAGGAATTAAGCTCAGGAGAAGGGGGGGTGGATGTGTGAGCGAGGGAGCCTTCTTAAACAGCCTGTGGTTTAAAAGGGACGTTTTTTTTTTCCCCTCTCCTTCGGGTCCTCTCTGAGGCTTGAAAAGGGAGGGGGAGTTGGAGGCTGGGGGGGCGGAGTCGCCTACCTGTTCAGTGAGAGTGTGGTCTCTGCCTGTTTTCCCTTCCACTCCTTCAAGCAGGAGGAGGGAGGGGCTTTTTCTGGTGAGGAGTTGCTTCCTATGGTCAAACAGAAACTCTCTTTAGGAAAGGAGTGATTTTCTGGGGGTTTTTTAAAAAGCTTTCAGTGAAGAGCTGCTGGCTCTGTCATTCAAAGCTGTTGGGGAAAGAAGTTTTTTTTTGGATTTTTAAAGCTGCTAAACTCTGGCATTGGGTCTGAGTCAGAGCAGGCATTTTTTTTAAGTCCCCTGCAGCAGTGGAGCTGGAAAAATCTGCATACTAATTGCAGGTACTTAACTCAGACAGAGTTGGCTTTTGTTTCCCTCAGGAGGGAGGAGGGGGCAAAGAGCAGGGAAAGGAGAGAAGGCTTTGGGATTTTTTTCTACTTTTCTTGGTTTTTAGGATTTCTCCCTCTTTTCTGTGGCTTTTGGGGCTTCTAGCACTGTATATTCTTTGATCAGCCAATTCCCAAAATAACAACATTCCTAACGCGACTAACTACTTATTTCTAGTTACTCACAATTAGGTTACAGGCGTAGATGGTCTAAAGGAGAAGAGAGGGGGTCCAGGAGACACGGCAGGCATGCCAGCTCAACTGGGCCAGCTCTCCCCTCTCTCTTTCTCTCTCTCTGTGTCTCTCTGGCCACATGGCCTCTCAGAAGTTTTATTTTCCTCCTTGGAAGGATCTGGAAGCATCTCCAAGATGCCCGCCTCTTTCCTTTTGGTTGGTCAATTCTCACCTTGTGACCTGTGATGCTGACCCTTTCCTTCTGGTTGGTCAACTCTCACCCTGTGACCCTTGATGTAATCCTAACATCTCATTAACCCTTGGTTTACCTGAAGAGAGAAGTGTCTCCCTTTGATAAGCCTAGATAATGGGAAGCCCCATTATCACAATCTGTAAGAAGCAGCAGCAGGGATCCCTCTTGGGGCTTGACATCTGCCAGACACTGAGGTTTTCCAACAGAACACAAGGGCAGGCAAATAGCACTCTGTGCTTCATCCAGAAGGGGATTGCATATGTGTACTTCTTTCTGTGTATGTCACTGACAGGCCAGTGTTGTCTCTCTGCACTCTGAGAGAAACCAAGGACTGTAAGATCCATAGGCATATGTCTTGTTGTCTTTTGTTAAGTTCTTGGTAGTCATTGATTTGATGGAATGACTCACTGAAGCCAAGAAGTAGTCCCACAGAATAAGTAAATGACTTTGGTAGTCCTTAATGAAATAAATACTACTCTCCTTGCTAATTTTTACAAGGAGCAGTCATTCCTTGTACCCCATTATCCCCAAGTTCTGGTGAGCACCTCAGAGTAATTATGTCAAATAGCTATTCCAGGAATTAGCCAGGGTTTCAACAGATCTGCCAGCTTTGAAAATACAAAATACTGGACTTGAACAAATAAGGACAGAGTTCCATACTGAATTATCAGTCCTCATGCCATCTGCACAGACTGATGGAACTAGATAGTGTTAAACCCCAGATTACTGTGTGTGCTCGCAGTGACAGTTCTTTGCTCTCATTTTTTTTTTAAAGCCACAATCCTGGATTAGGGATGTGTCAAAAACTCCTGCACAGGCAGAACTAAAACACATCTCCTGCTCACCCCCTCAACCTATCTTTTAAGCTGCTGCAGCCATCCCAACATAGTTATTTTCTGGCTGGTGGGTGGCATAGAAGTACAAAACTGCGTTTCTACAGCTTAGAGGTGGGCAAAGTGCAGGCTGCATACCGTCCTTCAGGGCCACCAAGGGGTCATTTTTTAAAAAAAATTTTGCTCCAGTGTGGAGGGCATTTCCACCATGTTTAGATTCACCCTGGGCCTTGTTGCTGTGTGCCTTCAAGCTGGTTGAGAGTATGTGACACACCCAAGGTCACCCCATGGATTTCCATTGCTGAGAGGAGAATCAAACTCTGGCCCCCAGGGTCATAGTCTAGTACTCTGACTACTACACCACGCTGGCTCTCCCCTGGGCCTTCAGGGGCAAAAAAACATTTATTTGCAAAATGTTTCTAAAAAAAAAAGTTTTTACCCTGAAATGTTCCAAATTTCCACTAGGGGGCATGATGTGCATTTTCACGACATTTTGTGGGCCCTGGGCCAGTTTATCTCTAGGAGACGCCCTTTTTGACACCCAAAATGGTGAAAATCTTCCCATACTGCCTAGAGGTATTCCAGGGCAAAACATGTTTTTGCTGTTGTTGTTGTTATTTTTTGGTGGGACAACATGTATGGCCCTCCAAGAATTTCTACGGGACTAATGTGTTCCCCTAACCTTCCACAGTTGCCCACTTCTGCTGTAGCTGGAGGCACAGCAACAGGCATCCTCCAGGACCTCCTTGGTGTCTTCTGGAGTAGTGGTCACCAAATAGCGGTCCGCGGACCACTGATAGTCCACAAGAAAATTTTGGTGGTCTGTGGAGAAATTTGGACATTATTTGATTCCTGACTTCTGGTTTGGATATGACAGCTGGAGACATGGTCCTTGGCGTTCTCCGCCGAAGAACGCAATTGCTGCAGGTTGCTGATACTAGGTATCAGCTTGCCAAGTACCCCAGAACTAAAGGGGCCTTGCCAGAGGTGGATTTGCAACCAGGAACCAAGACAGAACCTGTACAGTGAACCAGGAGGAGGTAACCAAAGGGTATCCCAAGAGGCTGTCATTGCCATTTTTTCATCTCACCTACAGCAGTTTGGAGGACATGAGAGGGATTACCTCTCTCTCCATACACCTGGCTGCTGAATTTCTTCTGCCCAATATAGATATATACACACACACACACACATACATACTATTGCTTATTTTTTCATTACGTGATAGAGCTGGAGGACCTGTGTTGGGGATACGGCAATAAGACCTTCTAGTTCGGACTTTGAATTAACTTTCTACAGAGGACATCCGTGCGTCCAGGAAGATTTCCTCCCCTTCCCTCACACTTCTTTGGAACGGTCTGTTTGTTGCTCTAAGAAGAAGAAGCCTAGCACAAGGTATTTAACAACTATCATACAACACATAAACTAAACTCAACCTTGCTACTTTCCCTACCAGACTGAAGTTTTTTGTTTTGTTATGTTTTTTGTTTTTGTTTCTGCACCTAATTCCAGGCATTTCCCTCTTTGTTTGCTAAGATGCAGCTCAAGACAATCCTTCATTTCTTTTTTCTTTCTCCTCTAAACTCAAAATGAATTAACAGCCCAGAAGTACTTAGTTTAAATTTTCAGTGACATCCATTTTGCAAAACTGATTCCCCCCCCCTTTTTTTTAATTTTGGAGACCCCACATGTGTGAAAATTGACAACATGAAGGACTCTTCCAATCTATGTAGATCTGACTGCTTGAGACACTGTGTTTTGTTGATTTATACTCCGCTCTCCTCGTCCTTTCCAACTTGAGCGTGATTCTCCTGTCATCTTCACCCAGATTTGTTGGAGGGTATTGTGTGTGAGCTCTATGACTGCAACTGTTACTGCTCTAACTGAGGTCCTTTCCACATGGGCATATTGCCCACGCTAGGGCAATCTCTCCAGGAGGTCTTCTTCACCGCAGGGTGTGCTAGAGCAGTTTGAAAAAGTGAGGCTCTACACCTCAAACTGCTCTAGCACAGCTGTGGGGGTGGCGCTGCGAGTTTTATAAAAACCACCTTTGCAAGTGGTTTTTATGAAACTCACCCGCGCTGCTCTGTGGCAGCCCCCGGTGAAGAACTGCAGAGATGCGGTAGTGCGTCCCTGCAGATCTGCCCGGGGCGGGCTTCCGGCTGGTGCGCTGCCCTGATTGGCGGAGCGCCACCGGAAGCCGCCAGCCGCCATTTTGGGCACCGCCGAGTGCCGCCGAACGCCACCGAGCACCGCCGAAATTTGGAGGCATTTAGAGCAGCAAATCCACGCTCCCCGCAGGGATGGAGCAACCCACTACGAGGTAAGCTCCGCCCCTGTGTGCGCCACCCCGTTTCGGGCCCCCCCATGAGGAAAGGGCCTTAGACCCATACTGTTAGACATTTGATGGCTGTATCTGTTTACTCTCCAAAACCAAAACCAACTGCAACACAAACAAAAAAGAACAACTTAGTGAGAAGAAGTGAGAGGAACTGTGAGAAAGCTTTCCAAACTTTTCATGTTGGTCACACACTTTTTAGACATGCATCTTTTCACGACACAGTAATTTTACTAGCAATTTTCCTATGCGAACCGGAGGTGGGGGTTTGTCTTCTGTAAGAACGAACTAAAGTACCTTTGCTGATATGTAGCAACGAGGTTTTTTTTAAAAAAAAAATTGACCAATCAGAGGCAGCGGTGTGCAGCAAGGGCGGGAGTGGGAGGAGGATGGGAGTTTCACAAGAATTGACACAGAAGCAGCAAACGATTTTCACTGCATTACTTCAACAGAAATGAGGGCGTGCAGTTAACAATCTGGTAAAATCGGAGTAAGTCGAGTTAAAAAGCACTGCTTACAACACGCGGTGAAACACTCCTCCATTCTGGTGCAGAAATGGCCTCCATTTTTACATTACACTGGTTTCACAACGATGTGAACCACTTTAAGAGCTAAACACATGCAGAACGAACTACAACAGAATGACATCAAACTGGTTTGACATGCGGATGTATTCGAGACACAGTGATACCACAGCAATGTATCTCCCTTGTGCGGAAAGGGCCACTGTTCCCTAGGGAAACGAATTTTGAAACTTATTACCTTTCTAAGAGAATGGAATTTCAATGTGTGTGTGCAAGGAAAATTTGTGTTGATGTGTGTTGGGCATGTGTGTTGTATTGTGTTTTTCTTTCTTTCTTTCTTTCTTTCTTTCTTTCTTTCTTTCTTTCTTTCTTTCTTATTTCAGGGCTTTCATCTTATACCTGCTGGAATTACTGGCCTTTGAGTGCTGGACAGTACAAGATGAGGTTCCAAGAAACAGTTATGTTCTGACTCCTTGACTTTCGGAGTAAAGACATGTGGTGAGATTCTCATTCAAACTGGTTTTGCACTGACGCCCTGCTGGAACATGGAGTTCAGAGTATATGTATCGTACGGTTTGGGATATATGTGTGTTAGCATGCAAATCCTTGGAAATCCATTATTCTATCCATTATATTTGTTTCAAAGTTTAGCACCATAAAACTGACTGCTATAGTACAATAAACTAATAGAAAGCCTCAAAACAAAACCTTTTAAAAATGAGTAGCACATTTTAAAGCCTTCCCACTTTAATCACTTGAGTATTGTAGCTTTGGTTCAGCCATGCAAGTAACAGCTTTCTGTCTTCCTCCATGTCAAATTTCAACAAAAACTTAATAGATATTAGCAATCAAATAGTCAACATAGCAATATTTCCAAATCAGACTTAGGCCTTTTCCACATCGGATAAATAAAATGAGGTAGTGCAAGCTCTGACGGACATCGCCCACACCTTCGAGTGTGCTAGCTTGTACATAATTGGCAAACTCCACACCTTAATCCACCCGGTTAAGTCGCCAACAGTCAGCGTGCAGGCTTTTTAAAAAACGGAGAAAAGGTGGTTTTTTTCCAAGAAACGTGCTGATTCATGCATGATATAATCGGAGGGCGGGGTGTGGGTGTGGACAGCTTCAGCGGTTGGTCCGCCCCACAGAGAGCAGGATGGTCTCAAAAGCGGCTTTCTGCAGCTAGAAAAGGGGAAAAGCTTTCTGGCATGTGCTATTGATCTGAAGAATGGAGTTTTTCCTTGATTTTAAGATTACCGTATGTGGGCATTGGGCTTCTGCCACCACGTCCTGCGCATCTGCTCCCAGACTCACCATCTTCTCAGGCGTGGGACGTGCCACGAGGAGCCTCCAAGCAGCGGCACATAAAAGCTTAAGTCCTCCTCAGCATTACCAATAGAGGCTAATCGCCGGCGCCTCCTTGCGCGGTCTGTAGCCCATAGATGTCCCAGTTCAGCCAGCACAAGTCCAAGAAGCCAGAATACAGCTAAAATGGACCGTTCAACTTCAGGAAACACCTCTTCCTCCATCGCTCACAGGGAAAGATAAAAGCAGAAAACGGGCGTGGAAACCCACCAGAGATAGGGAGCAAAAATGCACTCCACCCAGCTATGGCACGGAAAACCATTCCCCCGAGATAGGGCACGAAAATAAAAAATCACAGTTTATTTCAAGGCTAGCAGGAGGAATGGGAGGAGGGAGTCATTGTGGGAGGAACTGCGGGGCATGACATGAGCACCCACATCATGACGCATGGGGCCATTTTTTTAAAAAAAGAGCTGCCAATCACATCCGCTGTGCGAATTCCATGGAACGTGTGGAAATGCAATAGACCGTTGTACAATATGTCTGCGGTAGCACGGACAAAAAGAAAAAACCACCCGGAAATGTCGCAGCGCGAATTTCACGGAACGTGTGGAAAGGGCCTTAGTCTCTTCAAACTGCTCAGACTTCTTATCTTCTTTGAATCTTACATATAAGTATATGAGAGCCATTGTAAATTAACACCTTTGTCCTATAATTGTTGTAATAGCTTTATCTTGTAATCTTGATCTTCTCTCTCCAATAAGTCATTATATCAACCATTTGTAATTGGTTCTCATTTCTTTTCTACAGAAGGCCTCTTGTGGAGAGATCCACCTCAGAGTTTTCGGACATATTCTCAATTTATACTTATTCCAAATCTTCAAGAAGGTAGGTCTAATACAATGATTATTAAAAGCAATATTAACTTTAAATTTTCCACACAATAAATCCAAGTACTATCTAAATCTTAAATCATGACTTTCATAGTTCAAAATTTCAACATAATCCATTTTTAATCTATGGCCTACAGGAAGCAGTGAAATAAATTTTCATATTTGGTAAATCAAGGCTTCCTTGGTCCTTGAAGTCTTGCATAACTTTCTACCTCACTCTGAGTTTTTTACCTCCCCAGACCAGTCTTGACAAGTCCTTTTGCCATTGTTTAAATGGCTTTTATTTAGTTAAAATTGGCATTGTTTGGAAAAGAACAGCCATCCTTGAGAGAACATTAATCTTTATTGGCAATATTCTTCCTAAAAGAGATAAATTCAATTTTTGCCATTTATCCAATTTTCTCTTAGTTGCTTTCCATGTCTTCACATAATTATGCTTATAAACTGACATATATATATATTTACACACACACATATAGTATGTATGTGTGTTTGTGTGTATAAAATAAAATCCCAGGCAATGTCAGGTATATACGCTCGTGTGTGTGTGTGTGTGTATACACACAAACACACACGCACACATACTAGCGTATAAACCTGACATTGCCTGGGATTTTATTTTCTCACAGGTAATACTTGAAGATTTGAAATCCTGTGTGTCTAATTCCCCAAACTGTCTTGTCCAGTATCTGTAACTTTTCCCCATATTCCCCTATCCAATCTGTATTCAGAGTTATTAATATACAGAGGTTGGGTTCCTGAAGGAATGCACTGCTCTCCTCCTTGCTGCTAGGCCTCATCTCCATAGCTACTGGCCTATTCAAGACAGACACAGATGACTGAGGCCCAAGAGCATTCTGGCTGAGAATTCTAAAGGTCCCTCCCTAAACTGCAGGCCCCAGGATTCCATAGACTCTTCTTAGGCAGCCAATCGTATGAGATCTTTGCTTGATACAGCCAATCGTATGAAGTCTTTGCCTGACACAGACAAACAAACTTTGACTTTTATATATTAGATAAATGGAAAGAGCCTCCCCATCCCAAATAGTCAAAGATGTAATCTGAAAACCAAACAACTCTTTTAAAGAGCCAATTTACATACACAAATATTAAAAGCAGAGCTCTTCTTACCGTCTTACGTGTAAATAGATATGTATATTCTTACTCCTAAGAACAAGCATGGAGCCTTCTCCTGACTCAATGTTGTTCATCTGCAAAATAACTTCTGACCCTGTTGTTGTACGTGCTCTAGCTGCACTGGAACAGTGCCTGGAAAAATATTTTTCATCATGCTGGTAGTGAACATTTCACAACCCCAGCAGCAGCAAAGGGCCTAAAAAATCTATAAATGTCATGCTACAGGGGATGTGAGCCTTCTTGGGAATAGCAGCAACTACTATAGCTACTGGGTACATTTTTCCACCTGATCAACCACTAAAGAATGCTTTGCTTCCCCATACTAGTCCCGGCTTTGAGTTGCCATTACCTGGTTGTCTGGGTTTTGCTCAAATTCTGGGCCTATTTAGCTAGACTGACCTCCTGCCCATTTGTATAATCATCTGACCCAACAGCATTTCCACCTGCCTCCCAATCCTTGCCTACTGCATTTTGTAACATCCCAAGCATCCACTCCATCCCCTGGCCTCTGGTTTGGGCACTGAAATCTTAGAATGAAAAGTTGCTAGCCACTTTAGCTTTGTTTTTTCCAATTCCTCCAGGTGACTGAATATAGAAACTCCATGGAATTTGTTTCTGCACTATAAACTGGTGGTCCAGAGTATATCTACTGAAGAGGGACTCAGGCTCTGTTCTTCCCCCAAAGTACAATAATTGCTCTTGGGAAATGGAGAGACAATAGTAGATTCAGTTGCATGGTTGATGGCACAAGTGCCCCTTCCATTGGTGGCTGTTGGCTCAGAGGTCAGTGGGGCAATGGATCCACTCTGGGTTTTAGTCTGAACTTTATAGGAGCAATTCATGGCGCAAAATCTGTTTGGGGGAATAGGGTGCATCACCTGTGATAATTCCTCTAAAGTTTGAACACAGTAAAATGAGACTACCCACATAAAATGTAGAGGTTTCTGCACGCAGTTCCCTAGAACCAATTCAGTGTCCCACTGACATCAGATCCATCAGCTGCCACTACCTCCTCTTCATATGCATCTCCAAACCCCAGACTGAAAACTGCAAGCATCCACCCCTTGTTTCTGTCACTAGTATGGCTTTTTAATGTTTCAAATGTTCTGTTTCCATAGGAGTTTGTGCACATAGATGTCTCATCAAAGGGGGTTTTTCACCCTTCTTTTCTTATTATCAAAGTAATATTTTCCTGTGTACCCAGAAAGCTGCATGAGTATGCAGGAACTGCTACAATTGTGTGGTGGCAGCCTAATTTCATTAGGTCACCACATTTGCTGTGCATGCCAAAAAAGAAATTCCTTCCAGCTAACAACTTCTCAAATTCTCTTCACAGGTCTGTGTCCTTTCCCTGCCACAGACATCCTGTGTGACTTTATGAAAACCACTCAGCATTTCCATACTTCATTTCCCCTAACATGTAAAAAAACAACAACCTTGTTTCAGTTTTTGGTTAGGGACCTACATTATACTGCTCGGCATAATGCATTGTGCTTTTTGTAGCTACATGGCATTACATAACAAGCATCACTTGATCATTTTGGCCAGACCTTGGAAACACTGCGTGTCATTCTGTTTAGTACTTACAATGTTGAAAGCCAGTCTTATGACATCATAAATATTGAAATTCACTTTTCTGGTTGTTGCATTTGCAAAATCCATCTTTGAAGCTGGGGAACCACATCAAGATAGGAATTTCCAAAGTATAGGAGAATAAAGCCTCCAGCCCTGTCCCAGCAGTGAGGCACTTTGCAACAGGCAGTTGTAACACTCCCCACTGCCTTGGAAATCCCTATGTTGGTGTACCTGCCTGGCTTCTTAAACGGATTTGGGGGGAGGTGTCAAGCCCTGTTTTCCAGAGCTGTCATCCAATGCTCAAAACACTACACCACGCTGGCTCTATCATTTCTCTGTTATTTAATAGGCCTGGCTCTCCCATATTCACATATTACACACCTGCCCATCTACCATCTGAAGGGCTGCATACTGCCCCATCAACTGGCTAAGGCTCCTGCTGCAATGACATCTATCAGTGCCTGTCTGCTGTGGAGCAGGAACATCTGGAGTGACCTGCCAGACCCAGTGCCTTGCTCTCAGGAGTCCTTCCCCAGATTAAAGTATCATAGGTAAGGCAGTTGCAGCATTCTCCATGGGCACCTTGTGTACAACACCACACTTTTAGGAAAGATCCTTCAGAATACAGTATTGAAAGTAATATGCCCCCACTACAGCCTTGCCCACCAAGCAAAATGGTGTCAGGAGGAGGATATGGTGATGCATATTGCACCAATGCTCTTGATTTTATTTGCATCTTGGATTTTTCCTCCAAGAGCATACAACAGCGTGCATGAAGCTACCTGGTCTTGCTCTGTTTCAGAGATGGAGCTATATTAAGCATTTTGGAAGCTTTTCTAAACTTTTCTATATGGGATGAACTATAAGAGAGGAACATTTTCTTAGGGACTGCAGTTATGTGCTCCGGAGCTGAAGCTGCCACATAGCCATAACCCTAGAAGCCCCTTCATTTGCTCCACACTTAAGGGGTAGTTTGTTTACCAAGAGCACTGCATAAATACCAAGCCATTAACTCAGCAGATTCAGGAGGTTTTGCCACAGTGTACTAGGGCCAAAGTTATCCAGCCTGCTGACAACTGAGCAGCAGTTTAGAACCTAGGCTTCAACCTTGGTCTGACACCCAATTCACAACCATACTTGCTCTCTCTGTATTAATTAATCTTTGTGACATGTAGAGAATAATCTGGAGAATCTAATGAAGAAGCCATCAATTCAACAAGGTGTGGTTCTGAAGATTATCATACAGTCAGATCTGGCAATCATAACAAAACCAGTTCTTACCTGCAATGCTACACTTCCTTGAAATACTAGCATTACTGTAAGAAATGTAGTAAATAATGAAAGTCGTCTCCTCCTTAAATGCTCCTTTTATAAAATAATTCAGCTTGAGAGGTCTTCCTATTGCAGCCTGTCCTTTCAGACTGTCATATGCCCCCACCCACGTAGAGAACTATTGACATGTGAATGCTGTGCTTGGGTTAGGCAGAATGATGGTATTTGTAATTGCCTCTTTGCATAACTTTTTAAGCTGGTATGTAAATGCTGGGGCTTGGAGAAAATGGAGAGGAAGAAGGCTTGGGATACAAAATGGATCATTTAAGAGCCACAGGATTTTTGGAAGGACTTAAACACTTTATAACGTTATAAAAGACTTTATAACACTTAAATCCTGTAGACTTGCTCAGCTCCATGTATTGTGTGTCTCTTTTGCACAGCAGACAACCAGCTCTGGTTTTATAACTAATGACTATGAGGGGAGTGAGTATATTGTTAGAGGTAACAAGCTGTTGATCATGTGACACAGACGCAGAAGCCAAAATGTATCCACGTCCAGTGGGATTGTCTCTTTAAAGAAGTATATTTCTTCTTCACTGCTTTTAAGTAGCGTCCTCACAATGCTTGGTTAAGTAATGATTCATGTTGAACTTGAAAACCCAGGTGAGAAGTCACTTGCTTTGTCATAGATGACATTTTCCACTTGTACAAAGGTGGCATATGGCTGTGTCTCATTCTCCTACAAAACAAAGGCACAGCTCTTGAAAAAGATAGGTAGCTCATCTTCCAAATAAAGTTGTGAAATATTTTAAAAAGCAAAAGAAGCACCTGCAAACCCATTTGTTATTTTTTCATTGTGTGGTACACGTGAGGAAAGTCTTGTGACTTGCTCTGCTATAAATTAACCTTGATGCTACAGTGTGGTTACATTGCAAAATACACAGACCCTTTCAAATTAAAATATTCAGTACAACTGGCATTTAAGCCTTTTAAATAATACAACTTTTTCTAGACTATTCTCTCTCTATACAAGCAGATAGCTAATTTCAATTAAGAAGTGTTTGTGGTTTTTTAAAAAAAAAAGGAAATAAATTTAAAGATGGTTATAACACTTTTTCAGTGTTGCCATATTAAATAGTAACTGAGATAACACCTATTTGAATCATACATATCACTTCAAACTTTGGAAAAGAAAACCAAAAGAATTCTTGTCTCCTAGCTGGCAGTCACAAATTCATCCCTTTGTTCCTAATTTAATGACTCTTTCAAGGGGCCTCAAAGAATCATTGAAATAACTAGTGTTCCTCTATGTACTGCTTCCAGTGAATTAAATGACATGTTCTGCTCTGCAGGTTATTTTTAAAAATGATTACTCCATTGGACCAAATGGGAACTTCCCAGTGTAAATAGCAGATATTAGTATAGAAACAGGGGCTACCAAGCTCATGCACTGTATTCCCCCCCTTTTTTTTTTTGTATTGCCAAAACTGCACAATTGGGGATTTTCTCTCTCATTTTGGCTGGGGAGCCACCATTTCCTGCATTGCTGTCTTCCAGAATCACAGCTTCCTGTGCTGTTGCAATTCCAGCATTATGACATCACATTTAACATTCTAGCATTGCAACACTTTGGTGTATCACTTTTCCATGACCCTTTTCTCCTGTCTGCCAGCTCTTTGCCGTTTTGTTCCTCTGGCATATATCTACCAGGAATGGAGTGAAAGCAAGGTGGTTCAGCTGCACCAGAATATCCTCTTTGTTCAGACACTGGAAGTGCAACGAGCAAACCCCACTTGGGGGTAGGGAGGGGAAAGGGGAGAACAACACCCATTGACACCATATGACTGCTGCAATATTGAAACTGCAGTGGAATGACACCATTGCACCTATACATAACAGTGGAAATGCAGTATTATTAGAGCCATTCATAGATATTTCCCTGGAATGAAAAGAGGAGACCCAATAATGATGGGAATGCAGTTCAACAATGAGAGAGTGATGATATTGTGTGATAAGAAGAGATCAAAAACAGAACTAAATCAGTGCAATCATGCAAACCAGCATGTGATAAAGCCCTAGGATCATGGTGGGAG
Source organism: Iguana delicatissima (assembly GCA_948472985.1). Classification (NCBI taxonomy): domain Eukaryota; kingdom Metazoa; phylum Chordata; class Lepidosauria; order Squamata; family Iguanidae; genus Iguana; species Iguana delicatissima. Next base: position 1,089,272 of record CAOKZL010000174.1, read on the forward strand.
AAAGGGTTAAATTCTCTGGGCCACAATCTAAAATCCTGCCTCTCTTTTTGTACTTAAAAAAAATCTGACATCCAAGGCCAAATCTAGAATTGGGAAAGTTACCATTGTGGACCACAACACCCAGAATCTTCCAGCTAGAGGGTTCTAGCAGTTATATTTTAAAAGTAACTTTTCCAAGCTGCTGCTATATGGCACTTAATTTTCCGTGATGGAACTGCTGCTTGTGGATCATGAGAGAATGCTGCTGATGTGCTTTCGATGCCAAGAGGTAACATGAAGTATGGTATAAACTTGAAATTTGGCCAAATGGGTGACGCTATAATCAGAAAATCTTTCCAAATTGATCCAGAGAGCTTTTAAAATTTGAAGGTCTCCTATGTACAATGTGAGCACAAAGAAAGCCGTCATTATTTGCTTGAGAAAAAAACTTGCTCAGTATTACTTTTTCATTAACATTTGATTGAATGTTTATCATTTATTTTAGATTGTAACATTTAAGGTATGCACAACACTCTTTTGCTTCCCATCAGTGGCAACTGGTGGCTTCCTTATCAGTGGAGCAGTGCATCTGTTCAGGATTTTAGTCTGAACTTTTAAGGAGCTATCCAAGATATTTTGGGGATAGGATTCAGTACTCTGGGTAGCTCCTTTAAATTTTTGGACTAAAGCTCAGTGGATTTACCATTCCACTGACTCCACCAGAGTCCACTGCCCTTCTCACCTCTTTTCTTATTCCTCATATAGAAGATATTGATTTGTTGGCAGGAAACAAATATTAATAAATTCTAAAATCTATCTATCTATTTATTGAATTTAAATACTGCTTTTCTCCCAAGATAGGATTCCAATAGCCAGGGCCACTTTATCCATTAGGCACTTTAGACACAGTGCCTAGGGCCTATGAAAATTTTAGGGACTATGAAAACATCCCTACTGGTACATCGAGGCAGGGAGTCAAATACAAGAGTGCCTGCAGCCTACGAAAACTTTAATGTGACTCTGCCAGTAGTGGTAATGATATTATAACACCTGGGCTCTGCAGGGGACTAGGGAAATCTATTGTGAATCTCTCCTGTGAAGAAGAGGAAGTAGAGAAAGACACTAGATAATCAATTTATCTTATGGTAAGCTCAAAATACAGAGCCAGTTTGGTGTAATGGTTTGAGCATTGGGCTAAAACCCTGGAGACCAGGGTTCGATTCCCCTCGCAGCTATGGAAATCCTCTGGGTGACCTTGGGCATGTCACCCACTCCCAGCTGCAGAAAACTCCATGATAGTGTTATTTAGAATCATCATAAATTGGAAATGACTTGGAGGCACAAAACAATAAGACTCAAAATAGCTGAACATGGAGGGACGACAATCCCCCCACAGTTCAAGTCATTTGCAGGAAACATTTAGTTTGCACTGATTACTAAATCTAAGCCATTTGTGCTTTTTAGCTTGTGATGGTGACCAAAAGCAGGACAGGTGGGGGGGGGAGCAACTTAGAAGTGGATGCAGTTTAAAAAAGCAAAAAATCATTCTGTGCAGTTTTACAAATGCTAAAAATATATCTTTGTATTTTTAGGGAAAAGCAGAACTGAAAGAACAGATGTGCAGAGAATGGGGAAAAAATGCTGTCAAGGTAAAGCTGATATTAATGAAGTATATATAAGGATTTTGCTTCATAAGTATGAAGGTATCAGGAATTTCCTTTCCTGTGTAAATGGCCACAACTAGTCTTACCATCTGGCTGATCTCCTATTGAGGTGGCAGTTTCCAGTGGTGATGCCTAAAGGTTCTGTGTGGTGATTGAAAAATTCAAGAAACAACTGTCTCAGGAAAGGGCTCGGCAAAGGGCACAACTGGGGAAAGACTGCAGTGCACAGAATCCACCAGCCACCATGGGGATTCTGAGAATCACAGTCAAGAAAAGTAATATTTCCAAGCTCTAAGAGAGTATACCATGTAACCTGTTCTAGACTGAGCCTCCCAAAGTTGCCCCCCTCAAGATGTGTTGAGTGACATCCCATCATCACCAGCCAGTGGGCCTGGGGACTATGCTGGCAGAGGATGATGGGAGCTAGAGTCAAGCATATGGTGAATATGTCAGGTTGGAGACATCTGATCTGGAAAGTAGATGCAGCTTCCTTTCTTGTATGAAAGCATTTTTTTTTTATTAGAGTTGCAGAAGTGCAAACCACAAAGCTGGATGCAGCTCACTAACCACATGTTTGCTTTTTATTACCCTTGTGGGTTTGTTTGTTTTTAATGCTGACTCTCATGTTTTTAACAGAGCTGGCTTTTAAAAGTCATTCATTCCTGTTACTCACTGTACCATATGAAAAAGTTAATATATTCCTGTTACTTGTTATGTTTGAAAAGTATCATTTTGTGCAATGTGCTTTGTTGCTTAACTTTTTTTTTTTTTTTAAAAAAAGCAGGCTTGATAAAAGAATGGCATGAAATTTGAAAAATTCCACTAATTTTTCTAAAATCTTTTGAAAAGTAACTAGAAAAAATAATTATATTTCCCAAATGTAAATTCAATTCTTGATCATTATGTTAATTTTGAAATGTAACATTATTACATCCCACTCATCCACTTTTTTTTAATGGATCAATCTACATAGATTGAAACTTGAAACAATTTGTTATTTCTAAGCTCTGTTTAACTTTCTACTTCATTGTCTTTATGTTTAGGATTTTAATTGTGTTAATATTGTGGTTTTGGATACTGTTAGCCACTTCGGGCACTGTTTTTATATTGGAAAAATACATATGACTTCCCGTGCGTGCGTGTGTGTGTGTGTGTGTGTACACTGGATTTTTTAGAAGAATAAAAACAAGAAAAAGAAAAAAGAAAAAAAGAAAGGGAGAATACACAAGATAAGGATATGACTTAAAGCATAACTGAAGTTGATTATATTTTTAAAAACACATTTTTTTGAAGTTGACATTCAAGAAAATACACATTGATGCCAACTTCTCTTCATAAAAAGGTTAATAAATATATGGCCAACCAGCAAAGATCTCATAAATCTTCACATTTGCAAAATATTGCAAAACAAAATTGCAAACTAGCAGGTGATATTTCAAGCTCCTGACAGGCCTCTATGCCTGTCTAGTGCCCTGTATGATTTGGTGGGCCTCAGGTTTGTGCATGAATGCTGTTGTGCATGGGAGCCAATACGAAAGGTGCTCACATGCTTAATGGGCTCAATACTGTAGGTGGATCCTAGGTCCTGGGGCCACTTCTGATGTCAATAAACAAGTAGCATCAGAATAACCATGTGATGATGACAACTATGAGTCCATAGCTTATTATCACATGACATCTCCTATAATAAATACAGTCTGCAATTTTCTTCTGTGTGGACATTCCACACTGCATTGCACTGCCTTGCAACAGGAACCATGTAAGCAACTCCAGCATAGCAGCCTGTACCTGTCCACTACACTATTGTAAGTATTATATTATTTCCTTGATCTTACCTGGAAACTCAGTCTTCTTGAAATTGTTTCTGAGCTTTTCAGTTCATTGACATCTGTTTTTCTGTTATAAGAAGGAAAATACAATTAGACCGCATGTTCCAGATAGATGCCATAGAAAATGGGTTGGGATCAATATGTCAAATATAAGATGCAGTCAGATGTGTAGCTATGTGGAGGGGATGAAAAGAGGGCATTGCCTCCCAAATAAAAATTCTTCCCTGCCCCCCATGAAACTTTCCTTTAGTTTCCAAATTTCTAATATTGCAGTAACTTAAAACATCAGATAAACATTTAGAAATACACTTTAGGTATCCAAAGGAGAGAGGCAGGCAAAGTTACCAAGGGAATACTAGCACAACAAATATAACAGTTCTAGGCATTGATGATCTTTAGTGTCTCACTCTGCAACGCTCAAAATTTTGGAACTGAAGGAAAATTTCATTTCATTGGGGGAAGAATTCTCATTTGGAGGGTCAATGCCTTCATTTTGCCACCACGACCCCATAGCTACACCCCTGAGAGTAGCATAATTTTCAATCTAATGTGCTATTATACCAAATTACCAGTGGACTTTTTCCCCTCTTACAGTCTGGTCTTAATATGATAAAATCAACATGTGGCAAAGTTAATTTTGTGGACTATCACTTCCCAAATCCCCAAGCCAGCATGGCCAGTAGCTTTGCTAAGTTCTAGGTAAGACATACAAGTTTGATGGCTAGTATTAGGGGTCAATTCATCTCTTTCACCTGGGTTACAGGGCCTGACCTCAGTACCACTATTACCACTGGTGTGAAATTAATATTCTTAATTTGTTTGGAAACATACGATCCCCTTACATTTTACTATGTTGCTTAAATAAGGCACTGTTGTGTTGCTATTATTAAACTGAATTTACGGCGATGGTGGTATTACCCCAAAACGTGAGGTCCACCCATGGGGGTCCACCCACGATGCCAGTACCTCCACTTGAAAGTGGGGAATTAAGCTCAAATTAATTAATTAATTAGTTAAATTAAATTAAGCTCAAACTTAGGAGGCCTCAAAACAGAAGGCTTATATATCCAAAAACTACCATGCGGGCATTGATGTAAATGGCTCTTCCAGTCGAGTGGATAATGGGAGTTGCAACACAGACAGTGGGGTCCAGATGGAGTTAATGGTCTTAGTGTTTAGGTGAAAAAGAGGTAATGGCTGTCATAATAGCTCTGCATTGCGGAGAGGACAATGCTGGGAAATGTCCAAGTGTGAAGGAACAGGGTTGGCTGGAACACCTCTGAGCATGCAACAGTCAAAGGGAATTTCCATGATTTTCATTGCTTTCGTGGGAAATTCCCTTTGACCGTTGCATGCTCAGAGGTGTTCCAGCTTCATCTTAAGCTTGTTATCTCCAGAGCTGCTTGATAATCTGCCTGACAATGACTTCAGCTACATGATTTAAGTTTGATTATTTGTTTGTGGTTTAAATATTTATATTTCAGCCTCTTATCTCAAGATCTCAGGGCTGCATACGATAAAACCAAACTGACTAATTTAAAACAGTGTTAGCAATACAACATTTTTAAAAGGCTAAAAACATTTTAAAAAGACAGATGAAAAGTGGGTAAAATAAATTTAGAATAATTTAAACCATACACATGTTAAGATTATAGTAATGCCATTTCTGCACTACACTGTTATAGTACTATTATTCCACTTTCAACATCCTGTGGAATTCTGGGGTTTGTAGTTTACTGAGGCCAACTCTCTGGCTGAGAATTCTAAATGGCCCTCCCTAAACTGCAAACCCCAGGATTCCATAGGAGGTTGAAAGTGGAATAATAGCACTATGTCAGTGTAGTACAGAAATAACCATGCATACCTTCCACTGAAGAACCTCCACAGGTAGATGAAAAATAGAGGTATGAAGATTCCCAAGAGACAAATGAGGCTGGTATAAAGAATTCTCATTGTAGCATTATTCCTTCTTGCAGTGTTTGTGCCTGAAGATTTCAAAGTTTCAAAAATACCAGTTAACAATTATTATAACTTTAGGCTTAAGCGAGTACACATCCAGCTTCTGGGTTAGGGATGGGTAAAGCACAGCCTACGGGCACAAGAGGCTCCTCATTCCCAGGAGAGGCCTTTTTCTGGAAGAGAAAATGAACTGGGAAGTGACTTTGCATTACATCCTGTTGTTTAAAAAGGCCTTTTCTGGGCCTAGGCTCAAAACATGGTGGCCATTTCCACACGAGACTGTTACAGCGCTATGATGTCCTATGGAATCCTGGGGTTTGCCAGCTGGCCCTTCCTGAAACTGCAAACCCCAGGATTCCATAGGATGTTGAAAGTGGAATCATAGTGCTATAACAGTCTCGTGCGGAAATGGCCACGTGAGAGTGCCCCCATGCCCCCTAGAGGGCATTTAGGAACAAATAATAATTTTTTTGTTTATTTGCATTTATTTACTCTTTTTTTTTTTTGTGGAGCAAGTGCAGTGGAGGATGTGGCCCTCCAAGCTCTCCTGGGAGTGGGGGGAGCTAATGCAGTCCCCTAGCCCTCCATAGTTCCTCACCCCTGTTCTAAGTACTTCTAACCAGACATGCATAGGATTGCACAATTAACAAATAAAATTGGTGAATCAGTTTAAAAGAAAAAGACTGATTAGGTTACAGTTTGTGCATGGTCCTATCAGGTTCCTTATCTGTGAGAAAAATATGACACTTAGGGGCTTTCTTTCCAATTTGTATCCAAAGCTGTGTGGAAAAGTTCTTTTTCAGACTACAGCTCCCCAAGACAGGATAGCCAAAGTTATTGGTTTTATTTTGTGTTTATTTGCTGTACATTGCCTCAGTAGCCCTGGTAGGCTGAGGGACTATAATTAACTGTTTAGACAATTAAATAAAAATACCCAGAACCTGCATTGGAAATGGCAACCCCAACAATTAATGTTTTGGAAATACATTATTTTTAAAAAGATTAACTATCCTAGTAATGTTGTTACAAAAAGGAACACATTTGTTATGTACTGGATACCCACACTTCATAAAACTGATGCTGAGGTAGACAGAAGTTTATTTTTTATGGAAAGCATGAGCAACACAGCACACTTCCACAGAAGATACCGAAACGGTAGATTATATACAGCATGTAGCTTATATAGGATATCAATACATATTTAAGTGTGTAAAGCATTCATTGGTCAAAGCCAAAAATCCTATCATGTGTCTGTCCCCTCTTTTCTTTCCCAGGCCTGCAGTTGCCATCTCCACCTAAGGTAATGCCCCAGCATATTTCACTCTGATTATCTTCAAACAGCTCTTTTCTTAAATATCTTTACTTTCGGTTTCCCCCAGTATTCCCTAGCCGGAAATGCACTATAATGACAGGTGGCCTTTGAATTACAGTAAAGTAGCAATTAGCAGTACTCAAGCATGGGTACGAAGTAACCTCTTTGTTCAGTGGTAAGTACAAGGCTAACCACAAAGTAGCATTTAACAAAGAATACATATTCAACAAGTTAGTATTTTAGTGGCAGGGAGCTTAGCTTAGTTTAGTGACCTGACAACATTACAGATAAGATTATTATTTGTAACACACTACATTGAAGCTCTGCTTTCATGACAGAAAGTCTTATTTTTATACGGTCTGCTTGTTTAGTTTGAAACAATTGGATATCTTTAGCAGAATAATCTGAACTAAATGTGCCTTGGTAGCAAACCATTCAAACATCTTAGCATAAACCAACCCTTTCATTTAAATTCTATTAAGGGCTGTTTCCAGCAGAATATTTCCCTTTGTGGCAATGTTATAGAAGTGATTTTCCTGGAGAAATAGAGGTGCAGAAGATTAGAAAACCTCCCTCAGCCAAAACTGACAGCAACTCCATATCCTCCTTGAGGATCCTTTTAGAAAATCAATATGATTACCCAACACTGTCCTAAAATTTTCCATGTCGATTTCTTTCATAGAAATAATTCCAAAGAACTGTCTTCAGATGAAAGCATTACATACAAACTGGCTCTTTGCCAGAATAACAAATGGCAATCACTCTTTGGAGGAAGATTTCCTTCTCTTTTAAAAATTAAAAAAAATAATACTTGTAGGCCAAATATAAAATGGCCAGCCGCAAAGCCACAATCTATGGAAGATATTCACTGCAGGATGAATTGATCTATCTTTGAATGAAGGCATACTGGCCTAAACTTACTCAAGTTCTAATTAGAGCAGATCCATTGAATCCATGGAGCTTACAAGGGTGTTAATATACCAAATTCTTATTGATCCAATAGGTTTCCTTTAGTTCAGACTAACAACTGGATTTAGGCCACTAGTTTTTCTTCCATTTTATTTCTCTCATACCAGAACCTACTACAGGTTGGCTTTGAGATAAAAAGTGCTCAGGGTGATATACAGAAAATCATAAGAACAGGAACCAAACTCAATTAAACGTTCAACTTAGAAAAATGATACAGACAGAGAAAAATAAGGCCTAGATCTAACTGCTAGTCCCAGCTAGAGGAGATCCACAGAATCAATGGGATTTCTGGAAGTGCTGGTTTATCGTTTCAACAGTTCATTCAGTGAGTCCATGTTGGTTGGGACTGGCAGCTTGGTTGAAGCCTTAATATAGAAGCAACATCTCAAACTTGAAAAACTTCCTTTTTTGAACTACAGCTCCCAGAGTCTCTCAGCCAGTGTTCTATTGGTTAGAAGATTCTGGGAGCCTAGGTTGGGGGGGAATCATTTTTCCAGGTTCTGGTAACAATAAAAAATCAACCCAGCTTCAGTATTGCTTAACAAATGCCAGAGGGAAAAAGAGATGTTTCCAGTTATCTGTGGAAGGTATGCAAGAAGGGGTCACCTTCTGATCGCTTAGAACAGAGGTTCTCAACCTGTGGGTCCCCAGATGTTTTTGGACTTCAGCTCCCAGAAGCCCTGAGCATTGACCATAGTGGCTGGGGCTTCTGGGAGCTGAAGTCCAAAAACATCTGGGGACCCACAGCTTGAGAACCACTGGCTTAGAAGAACATGGCAGGGGGTGGACACTATGGCTGAATAGACGGGGAAAAACATCCAAGTAGTATTACCTAATGATAGACTTAAAACATGGGACTCTTTCCAGGCAGGATGGGAGACAATACAAGCTATTTCACTCTTGCTGGTATTGATGATACTGTAGACACTGGTGATTGTTTCTGTGCCATTAGGTAAGAGTTCAGTCACAGTTTCATTATCTCCTGCTAGGAGCCATGCGATCTGTGCAGCTGGCTTCCCTGCAACTGCCTTGCACACAGGATTGCCATAGATGTTCTGAGTCAAAGACACCTCGGGAGGCACTAAAAAGAAAAGTCAGTGGAGAAAGAGTCAGATTTATACAGCATGATGGGATGTCCCCTAGGAAGGTGGATATAAAGGCATAATACTCACACATTCCACTATGTCCCTGTTGTATGAAAATATATTTTGAGGAAATCAATAGGGTTTGGAACAGATGTACATTTAAAAAGACCTGTTAACATTGCTGTACTTGTCCACCTAAACCAGGCCTGCACAACATACGGGATCGGGCCACATGTGGCCTGCCAAAGTATTTCGTGTGGCTCGCATCACTCACGAGCATGAAGGCCAAAAAAGGTTGCAGCAATTAGGTTGTTGATGGTTTTGAATGAACCTAGCCAGTTCCCTCCTCCTTCCCTCCAGGGGGCAGCAGAGAGCTGAGCTGATGCTACCTTTTCCTCTTGCGCAAGATGGCAGCTGTTGCTTCTTCTCCTACTGTTTCCCTTGGATGGGTGGTGAGGGCGGAAGTGCCCAAGAAAAGGAGAAGACCACCTGAGGCTGGAGGGGACAAGAAAGGAGGTGATCTCCTCCTCTCTGAGCAAGCCAACATGGACTGTTACATGGCGAAGTGAGACCCTCTGGGGGAAGCAGCTCATTACAGGTCAGTGTCCTCATTCACCTCCATCCCTCTTAAACTGCACTGGAAAAAATTAAACTGCATTTAAAAATTGCATTTTAAAATGTAATTTAGGTCTATTCTGGTGTGCACCCTCATAAATTCCACCCCTCCCCCACCATCTGGAATTCCCCTTGTTTATCCTCCAGATCTATTTTCTTTCCTCTTCCTCATAAATAATACTTTTTTTCTGCCACCCCAAATTGTTCCCTTCTCCTTTGATCTTTTGCAAATCTTTTGAATATTACACACTGCTACATTTCTTAAGGCATAGCTCTCTTGTCTTTCCAATAATCCTATTTACTGGTTTTGTGTAATCACAGCTTGCCACATCTGCATTATCTCATTCATCCTAACAAAAGGTCAAGAGAGGATAAGACAGTGGCCATTTCTGCTCTATACTGTTACAGTGCTCTTATTCCACTTTCATGCTATGGAATCCTGGGGTTTGCAGTTTAGGGAGGGGTCTTTAGAATTCTCAGCCAGAGAGCTCTTTAGCCTCAGGAAACAACAAACCCCAGAATTCCATGGGATGTTGAAAGTGGAATAATAGCACTATAACAGTGTAGTGTGGAAAAGCCCTAGGACATGGAGGAAGCTTCAAACTGCAGGAAAAACTTCTCTAATTTCCCTTTTTTATAATATGGGTTATTTTATTTGCAAAATAGTTTAATCATTAATTATACTATAATTTATTTTGCAAATAAAAAAAAATTATTATACCATTGTTATAACTATACTTGGAAAGTGAGGCACTAAAAACCTATCTGTGGCCCAAAGAAGCTCAGCCTATTTAATTTTGGCCCTCACCTACTGCCAAGTTGTGCAAGTCTGACCTAAACATTAGGAACAACTTCCTGATGGTAAGAGCAACAATTTGACAGTGGACTATGCTGCCTCAGAGTGTGGTAGAGTCTCCTTCTTTGGGGGCTTTTAAACAGAGGCCCTTTTCTCACAGCATTTGCCATGCGAAAGGGCCCCTCGAGCGTCATATGAATGTGAGGAGTGGTTCACACAATGCACTCACAATCACGCGATGCTCCAGGGGCTGGCAGGCACCAACCTGCACTTTTTCATTTTCAGCTGTGAGCTGAAAATGGTGCGTGATCGTGCATCGCTCCGGGGCCTCATGTGCACTTGCCGTGCATGCAGAGCTCCAGAGCCGCAGCGCTCATGCTTCCTGCCCCAGCGCAGCCTGGGAAACTCCCAGGCTGCACTGCAGAAGGAAGAGGTGGGGCTCTCGCGCAAGCAGGCAGCAGCTGCAGAGTTGAGGGAACCGGGAAGTGAGAGCCTTTTGCTAGAGGCTGCTCGTGCGATCCCCACACCCCAGCTCCGCGAAAAGGTGTGTTGCAGAAAGGGCCTGAGACTGGCTTGCCATCTGTCAGGAATGCTTTCACCATTTCTGCACAACAACACTCTCCCACATCATACTATCACAATTCCAGCAGTGCCTTAGCTGAGAAGAGAGTGCAATGGGAATGGCTCCTTGTGAAAGGGAGCACGAGCAACACATGTCTGCTTTCCGCTGTCCAGTTGGGCTCTTTCCCATAGTGCCCTGGGGAAGGAAGTGCCTCCATTGTGCTTCCTGCCCATTCATATGGCTGGAAAGGACAGGAACATCATGCGATCTCAGGCACTTAATGGACTTTTTCCATTAAGCGAATCTCCCATGATCGCAATGTGTGGCGATATGATGGCTGCAGGACCACAATGATATCATGCAAAAGTACAATCTGCAGACCGCTGCCATTGCATCCCCAATGAGGGACTGCAACGCCATGCGGAAATGGCCTTTGATTGTGTATTCCTGCGTGATGGAGGGGGGTTGGACTCAATGGCCCTTCTGGTCTCTTCCAGCTCTATGTTTCTATGATTTTATGAAGTTTTAAAAATCAGTGAGCATGCTGTCTGTGAGATTCCAGGAGTTTATAGTCCAAAAAGGGTAACTTTTTCAAGCTCTGGCCTACACGAATATGTTAATTCAGAATGTTGCTGTCACTGCACAACCACAACTGTTACTTCAGCAAACCCCCTTCCCCACCCATTCTAGATGGATTATGGTACTACTGGTCCAACCTTCCTAAACGATACTTGGGAATGCTGGAAATCAGAAGAAAATGCAGCACTTGACATATTGCATGTTAACAGTCACCTAACTGTTCACTGCTTCTTACTGTTACTAAAGTCCAGGAAGCAACTTGCTAGGTTACTAACACATTACCACTACTGTTATCTTTTGTTGTTGAAATACACAGGAAATTGCTGTCTACTACCTATGGTTGAATGGCTTGGAGATCTCTCAACCACAGGGTCACCATAGGTTGAGATCAACCTGACAGCAGTTAACAACAACAAACCTACCTCTTCTGAGTAGACTACCCTGCTTATACAACCCCACCTTCACTCATTTGCAGAGGACATCACAGCAGACCACAGAGCTATCATGTACACTGCACACATATGCTTTGGCTGGGCATGCAAAAGGAATCCCTCCCCTTCTCCTGCCCCCAAACAATCTAAAATTCATGTCTGAGTGAGCTTCAGGTGACTAAAGAAGCACTCTCTTCCCCTCTAAATTCTTTCACAGTTCACACCAGTTCACCAGCCCAAGTGTATACCCTGTCCCTCTGTCTGGAACAGCCAGTTTGGCAAGGCAGCTCTCCCCCACAATACACCTGCATACTGATTCTCACTTTCTCTTTCTAGCAGCATCAGCCATCTCTTTTATTTGGAAGGAAGGAGGCAGAAAAGATAGGCTAACTTTTTAAGATTTTTTTTTTAAAGATTGCCACTAGCCTGAGTCTCTAGTCTAGCTCATGGTTTCAGTGAGTCTCTTTCGCCCACCCTGTTGCTGGCTCCTTGGCTTCTCACTAGATACCCAACACCCCACAAAGAATGGTCACATTGAGAGTAACATTTTAACCCTTCCTCCTGCCCCTCCTATTTCTCAGACTGAGTCAGAATATATCCAGTAACAACTAACAGGGAGAAAAATGGTTACGTCACACTGAAAAGTTGTGAATTACAGCCCTGGCAATTACAAGGCAAAAGCATAACAATTTTTCAGCTCATTATGCTGAAAGTATACAGAATCATAGACACAATAGAATCACAGGCATTTTCCACAACTTACCTTCTCACGTCATCCTCCAATTGTGATCCTGGCAGCACCTCTGCTGGGAAGGGAACACAATGGGGACACTCCCTTCCACACCAGACCGGCTCCCTGTGGAAGGGAGCGGGATGGACACACTTCTTCCTTCCGCAGCGCAGCCAGACACTTTCCCCTACTGTGCTGGGGCAGGAAGCACCTCCATCACACTTCCAGGCCTTTCACAGGGCAGGTAAGTGCAGGACAGTTGTATGATCAGGGGTCATTGACCGGGAAAACCCATCAATGATTTACTCTGCGATCTCGCTGGTTGACAATGGGAGAAGGACAGGACCACGATGACATCTTGCAGAAGCATCATCGTGGTCCTGCTCCTTTCCCATCCCCATGCCGGCACAAGACCCTCCTGTGAAAAGGGCCATAGAGTTGGAAGTGATCTCATAGACCATCAAGTCCAGCCTCCTACTCACTGCAGGATATCCAGCTAACATGTCCCTAGCAGATAGTTGTCCAGCCTCTTTTTGAAGACATCCAGAGAAGGAAATGCCACCACTTTTCTAGGCAATTAGTTACATCTCTGAGCTTCTCTTACTGTCAAGAAGTTCCTTCTAATGTTCAGCTGAAGTCTATCCTCCTGTAACTTCAAACCATTAGACCTGGTCTTACCCTCTGGCGCAGCTGAGATCAAAGCTGCATTCTCCTGTCTGTGACAGCCCTTGAAGTATTTAAAAAGTGCAGTCATGCCACTCCTCAGTCTTCTCTTCACCAAGCTGAACATGCTCAGCTCCTTCAACCTTTCCTTATATGTTTTGTTCTCCATACCTCTTGTTATCCTTGGTACTCTTCTATGAACCCACTCCAAGTTGTTTATATCCTTCTTAAAATGACGTGCCCAGAACTGAATGCAGTGCTCCAGATGAGGCCTAACCCGCACAGAATATAGTGGGACTATTACTTCCCTCAGCTTGGAAACAATGCTTATATCAGTGCAGACTAATATAGCATTCAACTTCTTTGCCACATCATCACGCTGCTGGCTCATATTCAACTTGTGATAAACAATAATTCCAAAGCCTTTTTTGCATGTAGTACTGTTGAGCCATGTATCGTCCATCCTATACCTGTGCATTTGGTTTTTGTGGCCTAAACGTAGAATTTTGCATTTGTCTCTACTGAATTTCATTTTATTAATTTCTGCCCAATTTTCTACTTAATCGTGTTCCTTTTGAATTCTGTACCTATCTTCCAGTGTGTTAGCCACTCCTTCCAGTACCAAACCTGATAAAGATCCCCTCCACTCTGTCATCTAAGGTCATTGATCCAAATTTTGAAGAGTAATGGTCCAAGGAAAGAACCCCAAGGCACTTCATTGGAGAGCTCCTTCCACTTTGAAGCACAGCCACTGATGATTATTCTTTGAGCAGTTTTCCAAACCAAGTATGGCTCTATTTGAGTGTTTCCATCTATTTCTTTTTAATCAGTTTCCTCATCAAAATATGGGGTAACTTAGCAAATGCTTTGCTGAAACCTAGATAAATGACATCCATAGCATTCCCACCATCTACTAAACTAGAGTAATGCTTAAAGTAAGCATTATTTTGGGAAGATTTGTTCTTGACAAACCCATGCTGGCTCCTACTGATTATTGCATTGTCATCAGGATACCTGCAGACAGACTATTGTATAATCTGTTCTAATAATTTTTCCTCATATTGAAGTCAGGCTGATCAGTCTGTAATTTTCTAGATCATCTTTTTTGCCATTTTTGAAAAGAGGGACAATGTTTGCTTGTCTCCAGTCCTCAGAGACTTCATCTGTTCTTCAAGATTTTCAGAAATGATGGAAAGTGGTTCTGTGACTACATCATATAGTTACTAAACTGATTTATTATAAAAAGTATTGTCATTCCTTTTATTGATAGGTTATCTGAGTAACAGTACTGGATAGTCTTTCTTCAGCATGACACCTAATCCCTATATAAAGGAAATACGTGTTTTCTGTATTGCAGAATAGAGATATTTTTTAAAATTAACAAGGGACCCAATTTGTTCCTTCTTCTCCTTCACTGGTCACATTGGCAAACAGCACTCCTACATGATCCCTAACAGTCCAGTGTTCTTAAAATCCTCATGGATTCCATCAGTGTTCCAAATTATATTCTGAAAATCCAGGATGCTAAAAAGATTCTGTGTTGTGTGGACCACATGCACTAGATCCTGTCTGATTTTTAAAACTGAGCAGGGTCAGCTCTGATTAGTTTTTATGTGCTCATGTCCTGCTTGTGAATTTCTCAGAGGCACTTGGATGACTGTTATGTGAATACTGGACTCAATGACTCTATGGTCTAATCCAAGAGAATTCTTTCTACAGTCTTAGGATCTGTGTGTGTGTGTGTGTGTGTGTGTGTACCCCCCCCCCCCCTATATAAATCTTTGCTGGTGATTACTATGCAAAATATTTATCTGGCTTCCACTAAAATCTTCTCTGTTGCTGGTTTATTGCTATACAAAAAATACTTTTTACAAATGTTTTATTACTGAAGATTGCTCCAGGAGGCTTCCAGTATCTGGAATGAATGTAAAAAAAATTGTTGTAGCAGCCGTAACTGCAGGCAGATATGGAACAGAAAAAGGAGTTTCTTACCTAAAACTGTTAGAGAATATTGACGGGTGAAAGTTCCATTAGCATATGCAATAGAACACTTGTATATTCCTTCACTGGAAATTTGTGGTGACCTTATCTGAAGAGAAGGCAGCTGATCTGGTCTATTTAGCCAATTTATATTCTCACTGCAGTTTTTGTCGGTCAAATTTCTCCCACTTGAGTATGATAAATAGCAATCTGTTCCATTATATAAGTATACATTCCATACTATTAACTCGTATCCGGGTTGAGGACAATCCAATACAACTGCAGTACCAACTACTGCAGACTTCCTCCATTGATCTGGAAGGACAGAGAAAGAAATACCATTAGTGTAAGGTCACCATATTCCACGTCTCCAAATCTGGATATGTAATTTGCATATTATAATGATACAAATTCAGTACATTCACTTCTGCAGTTTTTGTTCCACTGTGTTTTAACCTTCATATCATTTTTACATTTTACAGCTTTTATATTTTTATAGTCCTCTCCCCACATATGCTAGTTTGACTTATGTGAATTTGATTATTTGTGAGGTGCACACTTGCCTCCCTTCTTGCTTTCTCCCTCTCCCATTCCGTGGCCTTTTGCCCAGGTGCAGGAAGGGGGAAAGGTCAGTGGGCCCACAAGACTTAACTGTCCCACCTGTCACTGTGTGGGTGTGCGAAAAGATGGCAGTGTGTGCAGCAACAGGCAGGAGAATGGAGGGGGAAAGATTTTCTCTCCTTCCAGTATTGTGCCTGTTGGCTGTGCAGGCATGCAGAAAGAAGGGCAGGCGCATAAGTGGCAGGTGGGAGAGTGTGGGGAAGATCTTTGCTCCCCTGCACTCTCCTGCTCATTGCCTGTGTGGCAAAAAGGAAGCACAGGTGAGCAGCGGGCAGGAGAGTGCAGGGGAAAGACCTTCCTTCTCCTTCAGTCTCCTGTTTGTTGCCTTCGCAGGAGTGCAAAAACAAGGCAGGGCACGGGGGCAACAGGCAGGAGACTGGAGTGGGGAAGGTTTTTCTCCCTGCATTCTTCTGCCTTTTCCCTGGGCCTGCTACAGCAGAAAGAACGAGGGAGGGGGAAGTGCTCACTGGAGGTGGGAGGAGTTATTCATGATTTTTTTACTTTCACAAGGGTTCTGTGCCCCTAACCCTCACAAATGTAGAGGGCCTACTTTGCATGTATTAAAACTGTTCGCGGGGAATCAGTACAGTGTAGTATTTAAAATCTTGGGATTGGAATAGGGAGACCAGGTTCAAATCTCTGCTTGCTCAAGGAATTTACCATGTGACCCTGGGCTGCCATTTTGTTGTTCTTATGTTGCCTTCAAGTTTGTTTCTGACTTATTTCTACTCTAAGGCAAACCTATTTGCGAGGTTTTCTTGACGAGGTTTATTCAGAGGGATATGCCTTTGCCTTCTTCTGAGGCTGAGAGAATGTGACTTCCTCAAAGTCACCTAGAAGGCTCCCATGGCTGAATGGAATTCAAACCCTGGTCCCTGAGAGACCTAGTCCAGTGCTCAGACCACTACACCATGTTGGCTCTCTGGCAAAATGTACCTGAATTCACACGGTTGCCGTGGCTGAGCAAGGATTTACCCAGGATATACCCATTCAGCCATATGAGTGGCTAAGAAGCTGACACACATGGCTTTATACTCCAGAAGCTTATCACTGTTGTCTTCCTCTTGCCTCTGTCACTTGAAGCAGCTGTCTCACACTCTCTAAAAAAGAAGCCATCTAACTTGTGCTTGGATCAAACGGCAATACTGGCTACATCTTCTGCTTTATCACATCTGAGAGAAACAGTCTAGATGAAGGAGTAAAGGGCAAGATGGTATGCTATGCACAGCTCTGCTTGCCAATACCTTGCCATTGTTCTCCAGCACACAGCATCTGCTGACTGAGGCAGGCACATCACTCTGACAAAAGGTGGGACTGGCCCTGCTTCCAAAAGCAGAAATACAGCAGGCTTTCTGAGGCTGAGCTCAGATAATGGGCAGCGTCACATAAAATTGAAAAGAATGATCCTTGCAAATTCGTATTAGCTTTGTTGTTATGAATCAATGGTACAACATGTGATTTAGAACCTGTGATTATACATTGGATGTGCCATGTATTGTTTTGTTTTAAATTCAGTTTATATATGGTAACCTAGGACCCGTTAATATAGGCTACTAGCGTATTTACCTGGCATTGCCTGGCATTTTATTTTCTTGTGGGTAATACTTGTTAGAAAGATTTGAAATCCTGTGTCTCTAATTCCCCAAACTGTCCTGCCTAGTACCTGTAATTTCCCCCCATATTCCCCAATCCAATCTGTATTCAGAGTTATTAACATACAGAGGTTGGGTTCCTGAGGGAATACACTGCCCTCCTCCTTGCTGCTAGGCCTCATCTCCATAGCAACCAGCCTATTCAGGAGATCCTCAGTTGACTGAGGCCGAAGAGCTCTCACTGAGAATTCTAAAGGACCCTACCTAAACTGAAAACCCCAGGATTCCATAGAATCTTCTTAGGCAGCCAATCATATGAGGTCTTCACCTGACACAGACAAACAGACAAGCTTTGACTTTTACATATTAGATCGTCTGTCTTCTGGAAAAATACCGTTTGAGCCATTAGGTCCTATAAAGGAAAAAATGGACTCATGTAAAATAGCATTTTTATATGTTCTGAAGTATTATATCCTATACATATGAACAGATATATACAGAATATAATATGTATATCCACCATAAATGTATTCATTCATACGAATGTACATACATACAGATATCCAGCATTACCTTCTTCTACCTGAGAGGCAGCCTTCGTCAACATCATTGCTCTGACTGAAATGTTGATGTGATGCTCTACAGAGCTATTTTGATTGGTCTCTCGTGCTAGAGATGACTCTAAGAAGAGTGATAATGAGAAATCATAAAAACAGGACCACTACATATACCCATTTTACCTCTTTTTCCCCAGCATAATGGTCGTATCAAATGCTGCAAGAACTAAAATGGGCAGGTACATTTTAAACTGATTGTAATTCAAAGTATTAATTAACTACAGGCAGTTTTGTGTTCTTGGGTGGGGGGACTCTATCACTTTAGGGTGGGACATCCCCACTGCTTGAACCACAATCTGATCCTGTAATTAACTGTGGATACTTGTCTACAACAGAAGAGCCAGATTCTGGAACAGCTTTGACTCTCATTCACGGATTGTTCTTGGGAAATGTGCATATTGTGTACATACACACACACATCTAGGCTACAATTTCCAAATGGCTCTGTCTTTGGCCTTTCACTGCCATGGTTCCTTCATATGGAAACCTGAGGTTTATAGTTTGATGAGGCACTAGAGCTCTCTAGCTGAGATTTCTAAATGCCTGTCTCCAAACTGCAAATCTCAGAATTCCATGGAACGCTGGCAGTTAAAGTAGAATAATAGTGCTATGGTTCTGTAGTATAAATGGGCCCGAGATTATGTCATTAGGTATGATGCAGTAAGCATAAACCACAGTTGCATAAAGTATGCTGTTCAAATGAAAAGCACCAAGTCTGACAAATGAGGAAAATATAGTTACATATATTTTTCAAGTCAGTGCTTTTGCTGTGAGAGTCCTGCCCCTTGGCTTGAGGGCTGGTAAAGAGAGCCCAGGCCCTGAGACCTGGAAACCTGAGGCTTATGCTAGTATAAAACTCTCTAGATGAAATTAGGGCCCTTTCCGCACTGGGGTATTAAAACGGTGCAGAGCAACCTCCGACGGAGGTCTTCTGCACCGTGGAGTGGATTGAGGTGGACTATTTTTCGTAGTTCCGCACCTCAATCCGCTCCGAAGCGACCGGAACTGGTGGCACAGTGTGTTTTTTAAAAATCTCTTTTCAGAGGTTTTTAAAAAGCATGGAGCACGCAGCCCCGTGCAGCTCCATCGCCACGCTCCAGTGCAGATTTGCAGGTGCGCACTAGTGCGTGCCTGCAGATCTGCCGGGGGCGGGCTTTAGGCTGGCGAGCTTCTCCGGTTGGTGGAGAGCCTCTGCCAGCTGGAAGCCGCCATTTTGGATGCCAAGGCCGGCATTTTGGACGCTGGAGGACTGCGAAACAGCGATATCGCGCTGCTCCACATGGCGATGGACTTACCCGGTGCCGGTAAGTTCCGTTTTAGAGCGTTTTCCCCCATTTCCCCCTCCCCCTAGGTCTGTCATCATTTCTTGGCCTAACTTACCCCATAGGGTCATTGTGAGGATAAAATTTGGAGGGAGGAGGATGTCTGCTGTCCAGAGTCCTTTGGGAGATGTTTAGGATATAAATATAATAAATAAATAAGAAATGAAATTAATGAAAGCTGAACCAATATCTCTAAAAATACCATGAGGGATATGCTATGTGCTATGAGCAAACACATATAATGCAAACCCAGCAGCCCTTTGTTGGTTTTTTGAAAAAGATCTACCAATGAGTCATTCAGAGCAGAGAAACAGTGGTATGTTTGTTGAAGTGGGCAGTGGAGTGTTGTTCAGAGCAAATATGCATCTGAAACTCTCAGAGTTAGGAAAGTTCTTTGAAGGAAGAAATGGTGGGTGAGGAGGCAGACACCCTCATTGCCTCTTAAACCACTCGCCCCCTCACAGATTGATTTTTCATGCCGAAAGAAGAAGAAAGAAAGAAAGAAAGAAAGAAAGAAAGAAAGAAAGAACCATTTGAGTATCATTAAGCATGTGATATTTTTAAGAAGTTAAGCTGACATATGGAAGGATAAAATCAGTGCTGACATTTATATGGGAAAGAAAGAAGAGGTGCTCCTGCTCCCAGGAATGTTGGTTGATCCAAATGACGTATATGGGTTTTAGTTCACTTACTGCTATAACCACCAAGTTATTTTTGGACCGCAGAGACTTATGAATGTTTGAATATTCAATATTGCAGCTCATCTTCACACTGTGCATAGTATTTTTCAGCAGTTTTCCACTGGTCCACCAGTTCTACACAGATTAGAACACCATAGGAAAAATCATCACCACCTCCACCACTACCACCTCTTCTACGAAAAAGTAACATAGCATCCTCCTCCTCACTAAGGATGACACAGTAATATTTTTGAGGGAATTGTGGAATAAACCAAAAATACATAACAAAAAATGCAGCTTAGATTAAAAATGTAGAAACAGAAGTCAAATCAGGATGGAAGATATTATGACAGAAAAAAAACTGCTGAGCAAGCAAAAAAGAAAGAAAAAGAAAGAAGAAAACTTGAGGATTGAGCAGTCCCTGGAAGAAATGAAGCTCATGGGTTCTGGTTGAAAAATCAAACCAGCTTTCATCCAAGGCTAGCACAACAGTTCAACATCCTACACAAAACAACTTTTACAGAAGACTGGGTGACAATAGAAAGAATAGTATTAATTATTGTTACCATACTCCAAACACCCCTATCCTGTGGGACGTGTTATTTTTATAACTGGCATAGTTATTGCAGAGAAGCATGCTGACCTGAAGGCGTGTTGCCAGGTCAAGATGACCTAAGACGTATTAAGGTGGTAAATTCAGAGAGGATTAGGTGGGAAAACCCGATGCTAATAGGCTTATGCTAATCCTTTCAACACTCCAGGCTCTTTGCATTTCCAAATACAATGAGAGACAAACTGCCTAGATTGGTGAGCAATCAGAGACCATCCTTTGACCCTGCCCTATAGAGATTTTCCCTATACCTGACCAAACATTAAAAGATTTTCATGACTCCCATCAATGTTTTGTCACTCTGGAGTTAAGCAATAAGCCCATTTTGGACTTTCTTGTCAACCTTGTGAGAAAACCATTGCAGCTTTGTCATTGAACCTCTTTAAGTTTGGAAATAGAGTATAAAAACCCTAGCTTCAACCCCAGCCATTTGTAGTATGATGGGCATATTATCCTGCACGTGGTACCCCAGACTGCAATTCCTTCGTGTTATCTTCAGATCCTTTCTGAGCCACTCTGCTGTGACCCCTTCTTCAGGACTGGTAACTATCACCCTTTTCCACCCAATCTCTCTCTAGCCAACCATTCTTGCTTTACTTTCCAATAGCCTTGTATGGGTCTTAAGAGTGATTTCCTGTGCATTTGTCAATCCAAATAAAATGCTTTGCTTAACTTTAAACTGGAGTCCTCTCTATAGTTTGGTATACATAAGTGAAAAGATCCTACCATTACCCTCCTCTTGCAGGCTTCCTTTGAGCTATAATTCCCCCAAATTCTAAAGAGACAGTGGCACTGCGAATAAGCTCCAACGTCCCCCACCTTTTAGGGTAACATTATGAAAGATTGGAGGAAAAGAGCTAGTCTAGCAAATTACCACCCAGTGGATTGCATGGATTAACAAGTGGAAAGCATTTGGTTCTTTGCCCCACACAAGGATTGAAAAATGCCTTGAAATATTAGGAATCAGCAAAAATAATTAGAAAATTCAGCAACACCCTTTTAATAGCAAATGAAGAAGAACTTGGCAGAATTAATATTAGACATGAAATTTTTCACGGCCATGCCTTATCTCCTTTATTGTTTATTATTGCAGTAATACTACTTTCACTGATACTAAAGAAAACAAATTAGGATATGGAGTATCAAAGCAAGTTGGAAAAATATTCTATATATAGGCCTTAAAACTATATGAACAGTTACCATCAGAAATTTATTAAATTTGTGTGCCTTCAAGTCATTTGTGACTTAGGGTGACCATAAGGCAAACCTATCATGAGGTTTTCTGATGCTGAGAATGTGTGAGATGCACCCAAAGTCACCTTTTAAGTTTCCATGGCCAAGTGGGCAATCGAACCTCAGTTTCCAGGATTGCAGTCCAATATTCAAACCACTACTCCATGCTGGCTCTATTAATACTGTACAAAGATTTGCTCAAAACATCTCAAGTGGAATTTGAAACTGATAAATGTGCTTCATTATCAGCAAATGGGGAAAAAGTGCAGAATCGGAAAGGATAAAGCTTCATACATGGTAGAAATTACTGGCTTGTTTCTGGACTCAGTTCAGAGGGCAGTTGTGACCTATGAAGCTCTACACAGCTTGCGTCCAGACTGTCAGAAAGCCTATATGAGCATGTCTGAGTTTTGAAATCCTGAGTGGGGGCGAAATGGGAGATAGCCTTCTCAATGGCTGTTTCCAGAATATGGAATTCCCTCTTTCTCTGCTCACTTTACACATGTGTAAAAAGGCCTTTTTGTTTGCCCAGTCCTTGGACTATTCACTAGCTACTGCAACAGGTCATTTAACTGGAATGTGCTCTGTTTTTATTATTATATTTTGACTGCCTTTTAAACTGTTTTAACTGTTTAATTGTTTTTAACTTTTGTATTACCAAAAATTGTATTTTGTTTATAACTTATATTGTGAATCAGCTTGGGTCAGATTCTGAGAGAAAAGTGAGATATAAATGAATGAATACATACACACATACAAAATAAATTACAAATATTTGGGAATATTACAAGCTGATGATATTCAACAGTAGAGAGTAAAAGAAATTGCTAGTACTGAGCGTACAAAAATGTACATAAAGTCCAAAAATTAAAAATTCATTCCAGAAAAATAATTATGTCTATAAACCACTGGGCTATACCAGTTATTCAATACAGAACTGGAATTGTTTATTGGACTCAAGCACAAGACAGAAAAACAGAGAAAATTATGGCAGCAAAGCATATTTTACATCCTGTGTGATACTGGTCACCCATATATAGCATGTAATATTAGTGAAGCAAACTGTTGAAGAAGAGAAAAGATCTTTAAGTGAACGCATCAAAGAAAATGGGGAAATGTTAACAGATTTAAGCAGAGATAATGTTTTGAACATCAAAGGGAAAAAAAGATGAGTACTGAAAGAAAATCATGAAAATGTGCCTTGAAACTTGGCAAAACAAACCATTATATAGTTGATGTATTAAAAGCATTGAAAGAATAGTTAAAATTCAAACTGACAAGCAATTAGAATATAAGATGCTAGACATAACTAGTTGAGAAAGAGGAAGAAAGCTTGGATTATAAAAGTGGCAGTCTCATAGTACAGAAAAAATGAAGACAAACATGAGGAAACATTGAGACCCACAAAGTGAGATTCAGCATCTCTGGGGGAAAAACAATTGTGGTTCCAGTGGTGATTCCTGATCTAGAAGCAATTTCAAATGGACTGACAAAACATCTGAATGAAATTGCAATATACATAGGATTACAGTTACAAAAACTGACACTACTTGCAACATGCCATCTGATGATAATCTCATTGATTCTAAGATTCTTGGATAGAACTGAACCACTGATGGTCCAAAACTCCAGTCTATAACAGCTAGTATACTGTGAAACTGCCACAACAGCAACAACAGTGACAACAATGATGATGATGCCTATTTCTGTAAACCTTAAATAGTGTTTTGCCAACAACTTTCTCAAGTCTGAATATACAGCAGAAATCTAATTATGCCTACCACCAGCAAAGATGGCCCAAGAAGATATAAGAAGGAGACTTCATCTAGGAAAATTGGAGGTTATGCTGCTATTGTTTAATCAATGACAAGAAAGTTGGAAAATGTTCCATATCTTTTTCAGTATGAAATCCTGGGGTTCTTGAGAAGGGATCTGATTATTACCAGCTCTTTACTGAAGAAGAGAATACATGCGTACATAACTAGAGCCTGACAGTTCCTGACAGCAATCAGAGCTGGGCCAAGATATTTTGATGCCTGAGAAAAGGGACAAGATCCTCATTCTATGCATACATGCCAACTGGACTGAATGTTGCTTCAACACTGGTGAGAGGACAGCACCCCCACAGCACCTGAGGCCAGCAGACTGACTTATGGGTCTCAGAACAAGCTGCACATTATGAACAGCTCCGTCTTCCAACATCTTCCCTACTGCTTGTGACCTTGAGGCAACTGTCTCACTCTGATTCACAGTAGGACCAACTTTATCCTCAATTGTTCCAGCCTATAAAAGCTTGCTTCATCAAATAAGATGATCAGCAGTCCAGATCACATGTAGTGGCCTCCCAGAGTCCAACTAGTTGATTTATATGCCTAATAACTGAAACTGAGGTATGCAAAAGAAGAGGTAAGCACAGAATCAGATGTGACATACCAGACGTCTGTTAAAGGCCCTTTCCACACGGGGGGGGGGACACGGGGTAACACAGGGTAGGACGACCTCACCCGGAGGTCGTCCCCACCATGGAGTGCACTAGGGTGGCTAGAAAAGTAGAGGTTCTACACCTCAAACCGCCCTCGCGTGGCCGCGGGGGTGGTGCCGCGTGTTTTATAAAGACCACATTTCATGTGGTCTTTATGAAACACACGTGCACTAGCCCATTAGTTTTCCAAGCTCTGCCTAAAAGCTTAATAGAAACTATGCAGCATGTCTTTTGTACTTCATGTGAAAAGAGACAGAGATCTTCAGCTTTATTTCCATCCCTTCCTCTTGGCATTTACCAATTGCTGTGTTCTCTCTGTGCCCTGACCTCTTTACCATCAGGGTCTCTCAAAAATTTGACACAATTTTTTTAAAGTGAATATATCTGTACCTCTACATTCTGACATAGGTTCTGCTAAATAAATTCTGTTCTGCTGTGATGGGAACTTAGAGATAGACCAACTGCCAAAAGCTACATTTTTTTCCTTCAAAAATATTTAGTTTTCTGTATATATGCCACATATTATGGGACACATATGACAATATTAAGGCATGTCCCTAAATATTACAGGCAGATGGTAAAGTTCAGGTCCCTACCGTCTGTTCTCCATATCCTTTATGAGATATCCTTTCGTGCAGGCAAAATTGAAAGGCAGAGAAATTAGAAGAAAAGATCATACAATCCATGAAAAATTGGACTTACCCAATGTTGCCATGGCACCTATGCTAGTGAGCAGGATGTACATACAACACCACTTTGTAATATGATTAATGCCAAATTTTGCATCCATGCTTCAGACTGTCTTCTCACCACCCCATCCATTCTGCAGTACAGCTCGCCTCTGTTACCACAAACATCTCTGGGTACAAAGGCTTCATTCCAGTCAGCATCTCTTCCCACATCACTTGATTTCTGCAGCAACTCTGTATGTTTCTCACTGATTAGCTTCTTTGGGTTGGGCTGGTTCCTCCTTCTGCCTCACCACTGTTCAGGACTTCCTGCGTGTGCCCATAGTCAAAAGTGATCACTGAGGAAACAGATCAAGCTTCTTTTTTCATTGGTTCTCTGAATAAAACTGCTGTCTTTGCAAAGATAATTTTCTACAGGAGAACTCAAGAAAAAGTAAAAAATAGAACTGATCCATCTAAGCCCACACTCCTTAGCAAAGAGGCATTTGTTTCAAGGGAAACACATTTATGATAACCTCCACAGAAAAAGACTGCCAACCTTCACAGGAGAATATCAACCTTCACAGAAGAAATATCAACTTATCACACAAAAAAGCGATCTGTGGTATGATTCAACAGAATCCACTGAAGATACCGCTTCTACAGCATTTTCTCTTACTTGAAGAAAAAGCACATTTGGGTAGCATATTATTCAGTTTTGCCAGTGCTGTTCCTCATAGATGTGATCAACAGTACTAGTACTAAAAGTGGGGAGGGGACCTATATACATATGCAAATTGTTAAGTTAGTTCCATTCTGATTACTTGCAGTGGTTATTTAAAATTCAGAATTTGTTCACACAAAGGAAAACTCTGTTTTCGTTTCCATGAATTGACTCAAGATTAGGTAGCAACCACAGCTGTACATGTGTGTGTTTTAAGTAAAAGTACTGCATGTCTTCCCTCAGGTTTGACCCCCCCCTCATGTGCATCACCTCAGCTTTGTTCCCATGGAAGTCCCTCCTCTCATCCACAAGCCTCTGTAATCAAAGACATTATTTTCATGAACATCAGGGGCTGAATGCAAAAAGGAAAGTTTTGGTCTTCATAGCAGGCTTGAATTTCACCAGGTAGGTAGAGGGCCATCATTATTTTTTTTTATTCTTTTTTTATTTTTATAAACACAAACAATACAAAATCACTCAACAAAACAGAAAAACAAAAAAAACAGAAAAAAAATAACAAAAGATAAAAAAAAAGTACCCACTAACATTAACTTATTATTTACCCTTCACCTAACTACCAACACATAACAAATAATAACCCCAATGTGAGAGATAGTGATATTTTAAAAAATTTTGAACCCTTATTCCACCTTATTTCTCATGAATATCTACATAACTATAATATAATATAATATAATATAATATAATATAATATAATATAATTAATTTAAATTAAATTAAATAACATATTCTTAATAGTATAAATAAATCATCAATCAAAAAAAAAAAAAAGATGTCCTCAAACATATCACCCTCTCACCCTCCCCCATTAATAACATCCCACTGAAACTCCATATGCACATGCTTTCTTATCTGTAATTTCCTTCTAATTCTCACATATCCTTCAATATCTTGTAATAAAAATTTTATGAATTCTATCCATATATCAACATATAAACAACACACTTATTATTATTTGTAAAATTATATGTTAAATAGATAAATAAATTATACCCAAATCGTAAATTATCTTAATCTGATGCACCTTTTTTCCCCCCCCCCATTATATTCCCTATTAAACTAATAACTTTAAAAAACTTAAAAAAAACAAAAAAACAAAAACAGAGAAACATATCCTGAACACTAATTAATATGTTTTAAATGTTTCTTCATTTTTAAAAAAGGGGAAAATTTTACTCCTTTTTCCAGTACCATGAGGGGCAATTTCCACTCATCACTAATCTCTTTTTTCCCCTTATCTTCTAAGGACCCTATTATTATATCAGCTTCCACTATATCTAACAGTTTTAGCAACCAATCTTCAATTCTTGGAAACCCATTATGTTTCCAAACCTGTGCATAGCATAACCTCGCAGCGGTTATCATAAAAAAGTATTTTTTTTTTTGAGTTATTATATGAAAATTTTCTATCATATTAAGAAGATATTTTTTTGGAGATAGGCAAAATTTAATTTTAAATACATCTTGTACTTCGTTATGTACTTCCATAAAAAGTTTTTGTACTTCACAATGCCACCACATATGATATAATGTACCCTTCTTCCCACATTTCCAACAAAGATCACTTACATTTTTTTGCATCTTTGAAATTTAACCGGGGGTTATACCACCTATGAAGCATTTTAACAAGTTTTCTTTCAAGTTTATTGGTTTCAACAACCTCCAAGTATTTGTCCATGATCTTTCCCACTCTTCTAAGGTGATTCTTGGCTCATGTCTTGTGCCCTTTTTATCATTGTATCTTTAATGAATTCCGTCTCATATAATAATCTCAAAAGAATACTATATATTAAACTTACCTTATGTTTTAAATCAGGTTTTAAAATATTATCAAAATCTCTTTCTTGATTTCAAAGCCTTCAGCTATTCTATCCTTTTTATTTTTTTCCTTTAATTCAAAAAAATAATCAATGGTCTGCCAACCTTGGGAATATAGTTCTTCTTTTGATTTAAAAGTAATATTTTCACCTTACATTTAATAAATCTTTATATATAATCCAAGTATTTAATTTAGGGATCTCTTTTTTATAAAAAGCCTCGTGAGATGAAACCCAAAGTGGAATTTTTAAATATAAAATTCTTTTATATTTTAACCACACTGTAATTAAGGATCTTCTTAAAAGATGGGCTTTAAATTCTTTATCTATAGAGGCCTTGCCATACCATAGGTAGGCATGCCATCCAAAATAAAATTTCCCCCACCCTCCAAAGTTAATAATCTACTATTTCTTAAAGTAATCCACTCAGATATCCACTCTAAACAATTTGAGTAATAATATAATTTTAAATTTGGCAATCCTAATCCACCTCTCTCTTTACTATCTTCTAAAATCTTATTTTTTATCTTGGGCCGTTTTCCCTTCCATATAAATTGTCTAAGTTGTCGATCCCATTCCTGAAAGGTTTTTCATTAATATTATTGGAAGATTTTGGAAAAAAAAATTAAATTTTGGTAAAAAAGACATTTTAATCACAGCTATCCTACCCATTAAAGATAATTCCAAATTTTGCCATCTCTCAAGTTCCTTCTTAAGTTCATTCCAGATCCTTTTATAATTGTTCCCAAAATAGGTCTACATTATTTTTTGTAATAATTATTCCAAGGTATTTACCCGCTTAGCTAACGTAAATCCTGTTACTTTTTTAATTCCTGTTCTTCTTGAAAAGAAATTTCTATATTATTTTCATTTTTTGCGCATTTATTTTATAGCCTGATAATAAACCAAATTCCGTCAATTTTTTCCCTTTAGATTTCCACACTAACAATAGGATCTTCTAATATAATTACTAAGTCATTTGCATACGCACTGACTTTATATTTTTATTCTTAATTTTAACACCATAAAGTTGTTATTTTGTCTAAGCTTATTAATCAATACTTCTAAAACTAATATAAATAAAAGGGTCCAAAGGACATCCCTGCCCCCCCCCCTATTTATATTTATTCTGGGTAGTTTCTCCATTTACTATTATTTTAGTTTTTTGATTATTATAAATACCCATTACCCAATCTGTATATTGCCTACCAAGTTTAAAACCCTTTTAGAGTTTCTCCAGAAAAGCCCAATTAACCCTATCAAAAGCTTTTTCAGCATCAAGGAAACATAAAGCCATTTTCTTTTCGTTATGCTTATGAAAGTACTCAATTATATTCAAAACTGTCCAAATATTATTTTTTAACAAACTTCCTGGAAAAAAACCATTTTGATCTGGAGGGATTATTTTTGAAAATTTTTTTTATCCTTTCAGTTAACACAGTCGCAAATATTTTATAATCCACGTTTAAAAGGGATATAGGTCTATAGTTACCCAAATCTTTCAATCTTTCCCTCTTTATGAATCAATGTTATATTTGCTTCCCCCATGAGGGGGGTGTGGGTTTTACTCACTCTATTCACAATTTCATATAATGGACTTATTAATTGGTCCTGAAATGTTCTATAATACAACGCAGTAAGACCATCCGGTCCTGGTGCCTTACCTAATTTTTTTTAATTTTTCATATTTCCTCTTTTGTTATATAATTATTTAATTGTTGCCTTTGCTCATCAGTAATCTTAAATTCCCCCCTTCCCTTTTAAATATTTCTTTATCTTGTTTCTCTTATTTTGATCTGTTCCAGGGTCAGCATATAAATCTATAAAACCTCTCAAATGCTTTCTTAATGTCCTCTTGTTTAACCAATATTCTCTTATTCTCAACTATCTGGTATATCATTGTTTCTCCCTTTTTTTTTAATTTTGTAAGAGCCACTTGTTCACTTTATTTGCAAAAAAAAGATTTTTTTGCCTGTAAATTTAAAATTCCTTTCTATTTCATAGGTATCCTGTATTGATATTTGCTTTTGTAGTACTCTAATCTCATCTGCAATTTTAATATTACCTGGGGAACATTTTAAGATACTTTCTAATTTATGTATTTCCTCAGTCAATTTCTGCACCTTTTTCCTTTCCTCTTTTTTAAGCTTTATATCTTCTTGTATTAAAAATCCTCTAATTACCGCTTTCCCAGCCTCCCACACATTTCATTAGGGGGTCCCCTTCAAATTTTCTTCAAAATACTTCTCAATTACTTCCTTTTCCTTTTCTGATTACTTTTTCATCTTTCAATAAATTTTCATTTATTCTCCATCTATAATCTAACTTCCGGGCCTCCCAAATTTATTGTCAAAGGGGCATGGTCTATCTAATTTTGGACCTGTTTCCATCTTTTTTATTTGCTTAATAATCATTTTTGTTCCAAATCATGTCTATTCTAGACCCCGTCTTATATATTTCTGAAAAATAGGTGTATTCAATTTGATCCCCATAAAGGCTTCTCCATACATCAACTAACATTAGCTCCTCTATCATGTCAAAAAAAGTTTTAGGGGAAACTCCCCCCATTCTTCTTTTTCCTATTTAAAAAGACCTATCTAATTTAGGACTGGTAACTCTGTTCCCCGTCCCCCCTAATCATAACATTTTGGGACCCAACCTCCCTTATATTCCTTAATAATTTCATATAGAACTCATTTTTGTTTTCCAATGGGGGATAAATCCCCACCACCAGTAATTTCATACCCACCATGTTAATCTCTACTCCAACATATCTCCCATTTTCATCATTCATAATTTCCTTTGCCTCATATTTTAGATTCACATACAACACTCCCCCCCCCTTTTTTTTGTCCGCCTGAAAAAAATACCCTCCCCAAATTTTTTATTATTTAGCATTTGTTTTCCTTTTTTTGTTATATGGGTTTCTTGTATACAACAAATATCAGTTTTTTGTTTTTCTAAATAATGAAAAATTGCTTTCCTTATTATGGAATTTATCCCTCTAACATTCCAAGTTAAAAATTTAACCCTCATTTTGCTTTAATTTAACCCAAATTATATTCTATTTGCTATTTTTATTAAAACAATTCTTCTTCTCCCTCTTGATCCAACCCCTTTATCTTTGGGCACGTGTTCTTCTTCCTGCTCTTCTTCTTGTTCTAATATTTTGTAGGGATTCCACCCCTTTCTTAAATCGGTCTTCCTGTCCACATTCTCCTTTTTTTTCATACCCTTCCTCTCTTTATTTTTGGGTTCTTCCCTTGATTTCTTTTGTCATCTTCTTTCAATCTTTTCAGAAAACTTCAGCCTTAAATATAGAATTAATTACATGTTTCCTTTGATTATGCGTAAATATCACCCCTTCTATCTTCCCCCATCTATAAATAATGTCGTTTTCTTTAACTCCTGTATCAAAAAATTATAGTCTTTCCTCCTTTTCAGTACTTGTGATGGTACGTCTTTAAAGATCTTTAATTATTTCCTTCAACAACCAATTTATTTTGATAGCTTCGATGAATTATCAACTCCTTCACCCTTTCACGTACCAAATAAACCACAATGTCACGAAAAATTCCTTTTTTTGGGGAATTAGTGAATTAATTCTGAATATTTGATAATTTCAACGTCCATCTGTTCCATGGACCAATCAATAAACTTTGCTAGGGGTGGGGCAACTCTTTATAAAGATCTTCCTCTTCCAATTCTGTCAAACCTCTGATCTTAATGCACTTTCCCTATATTTATTTCCGCCAATGTATTCTGTCTTTCTACATGCTAAAATGCCTTCCAGATGTCCAGTTCTTTTTTTTAGATTCATTGTTTTCTCCTGTACCTCTTCCACACTTTTATTCACACTTCTCACATCTTTACTACCGTTTTCCCAAATTTTAAAAGTCAAATTTTCCAATTCCTTCTTCATTTCCTTTACTTTCCTTTTTTTGTTTAAGTTTCCCCATTCTTTCGCATATCAAATCGTATCTTCTTAACCTCTTCTAACAACAGTTGCTGTGGGTCCCTCTCCATTGAAGACCTTCTTTTAGAAAGCGTATGTATTTGAGCTGAACCACTTTCTTTTCCCCGCTGCCATCTTAGATTATACCAGACCTTTTCCCTTTAATATTCTAATCAAAGGAGAGCCACACAACTCCTATTTATATCTATTCTATTTTATACTTATTTATAAATATTTGTTTATTTGTTTTGTTTTATTTTATTTTATTTTTCCCCTCTCCTTCCTCCTTCCCCCACTCTTTCCTATCTTTCTTTCTTTCCTGTCCTTATTACTTCTATATCCCTAATTCTATGTCTATATCTATTTTAATTTAAATATTATTTATTTATTTATTACTTATTAATAAGTAGATATTATCAAAATTATATGTTCTATATTAAGTATAAATATTAAAAAGCTAAAATAGGGGAAATTTAAAATTTTAAATTTTACTAAGGCAATTTTAATGTAAACTATTTATTTTTAGCCTTAAAAATTAATTCAACTTACTACTTAATACCAAATGCTTTAAATGTTACAGCTATTTTATATTATTCTATTTTTATTTCTTTGTTGTTGTACAATTATTTATTAATATATCCCAAGTTAACTTAAACTCCTAAAAGGAAAAAGGGGAAAGAGAAAGGGGAAAAAAATTTGAAAACCTACTTCTTTTTTCCCCTAATGGGGCTAAACTCACGTTATGGCTCTATATTTTATAACTAATGCCCAAAAACTTCCTTCTATCCTGAACTTATTGAGTTAATTCAGAGATCCAACCAAGGACACCAAGAAGTATAAACACTGGCACCAAATAGTATAAACAAAAGGATTTACCCGACACTGTTATCTAATAACCTTGAACCTTATCTTCAACTTGTACAGCACAAAGTAAAACTATAAAATTCTTAACAAATCCAAAATTTTACTATATAAGCAAACTTGGACAGAAAAAAAAAACCACTATAGAAATCAAATCAAAAGATGGAGGTTATTAACCACCCACCTTAAAATACAGATTACATACAGCAAATTTTATCTACGTTCACAGTATTCTACTTTGTTCTTCAAAGCAAAAAGTAAAGTCCAATTTTTCCCAAAACTTCACCCCTTTTTCTTCCTTATTCCTCTAACCTTTTTTCTTTCAACTTTCGCCTTCCTTTCTTCCCCCCTTTTCCCCCTCTTTCATCCGCTTTCAACTGCTTTCGTCTCCTGTCATCTTCCACTTTTGTCCTTTTATCTTTCTGTCCCCATATCGTCTCTTCCAAGAAATAAACACTGTATTTGTCCTTTCTTTCCTTCTAATTTTGTTTTGTTTATTTTGTATTTTTTTTTTTTTCTTTCTTTTCTGAAAACACCAGGATTCAATACCTCTTGTCCAAAGACATGCAGGAAAAACCTTAGCGTCTTTGGACTTTATAACGAAGGCAGCAGAGCCAGTAAAGTCACTATGTATCCTCTAAAGCGACGAACAAAAAGCCAAGTAATACAGTTACAATTAACACATTCTTTTCCCGGAACTTCCGATGCAAAAAAAAAGAAAAAATTCTATTAAACAGTCACCAAAATTGTAGAATCCAAATCGCAAGAACTAAAATTTATAATTATAGATAATTATATGTCCTTTTAAAAACACAGTAAACAGGGTCCTTAAGTCCTTTAATACCATGAAGGGAAATAATAAATTTCATGTGGCCCCCTGTTCACTAATTGAAAATCATTTCACAATCATTTAGTGTCCATTGCTCACACGTACGAACCTTCTCTGTATCTATATATATCTTCTTTAAATTTTTATAGTTAAGTTAAGTTAAATTATATATTCAAAAGTGCTATTAAAGAGAAGGAGCTTCTTTTATGTTCGGAGTTTCAGTAGTGATGAAACTTACATGTTAAAATTTCCCCCCTAGTTGTTAAGCGTAAGTGGCGTAGCCATCACCGCGCCCGGTGGCTGCTCAGGACCCGGGGGCTCCACGCCCATCGGCTAACTTCACCCCTCTTTTCTGAATTTCGGGGGAACCGCTTGCTGAATCCAGTCCAAAAAAGAGCCCTGCCCAAAATTTCCCCCTTCCGAAGGAAAAAAGGGACCTCGTTCCACCATCAGAACAGGGAAGGAATAATCCCGAGTGCCAGTCGCCGATCTCGCAGCTGTGCGAGTGACAACCTAACGCTACGCCATCTTTTTTCCCTCCCCAGGGCCATCATTAAAAGCAGGCTTCTGGACTAGACAGAAATGAGTTAAGTTGTGGAAACGCAGAAATGCCAGGTAAGTGTCAGCATCCACTCTACAGAAGAAAACCACGGTGAAGTTGAGAGACATAGGCAAAGGTAGCAACAGCTGAATCACAGCTTGGTAATGGGCATGAAGGTCGTGGGAAACAAAGGCAAGAGGCATGCTTATTCCTATTCTGTGAGGAATTTTACAGTGGTGTGTTTCCGTGGGGGGAAGAACTTAGAAGATTATAAGAACTTCAGTACTGGCTACTGAAGAAGACGATAGTGTTGAAACATGGCTGGCCTTTGTTTTATGGAAGGCTTGTTTAGTTCCATGGTCATCAATCTTCCTCCAGTTAAAGTTCCATGCCCAGTGGATCCTCGCATCTATTGCTACTAAACTGCTTGGACTTTGTATTTTTTATATATGGACCATTGGTTGTTTGGTAGATTGATTGTAAACTTTCTAGTATTGTTTATTAGCTATTTGTTTGTTTCCTGACTCTTCTTGTTTGTGTGCTTTCAAGTAGCTTTGTGATTCAGGGCCTATATCCTGTTCTTTCTTTTGTTCTAGAAATGAGCGTGGCCAGGGCCACAGTCCCCTTTATCCCTCCTACCTCTTGACACACATACTCACACACTTTCACATCCTCCCCTCACTCATGCACAAAAGCTTTCCCTCTTCTCTCCACCCCCATCCATGCACAGCTGGAATATGTTTGCTCTTTCTCTCATGAATACACACCTACTCAACATGTCTGTTCCCCTACTGTACCACTCCCAAACACACACACATATACACGCAACCTTCTCCTTCACTTGCACAGGTGCATGCACATGCATGTGTGTATGCACACATTCACACAGTCTCAGTGGGTGAGGATAACCTCTTTACATCTCCTCCCTTTCTGCTGCCCAGCTGAACAGGTGGCACTAGGTGGCATGGAGAATAGCTGGACCAGTAACCGTAAGCACTCTAAAATACTAATTAATTAAGTTTTAGAATTGCCCCAGCTATGTGAATACACATTAATTGAAAATATTCTCTCTCCCTTCTCTCCCTCTGTCTCTGTCATACACACATGCATGTGTGCACATGTGTGTGCGGACACAGACACACAGGATCTCAAAATGGCAGATGTCGGCACATTGAAGAAGAATGGCAACCATCTGTCCTCAAGAACCACAAAAGCTGTCTATTGTTCATACAAAAGAAGCACAGGGTTTCACGAGTATTGTGAATTCAGCTTTGGCCAATCAGGATACAAATCATATCTGCTTGGTGAGGAGTTTTACCCTTAAAAAATATACTATAATTATTGCAAGTAATAGGAAATTATCACATTGTCAGCTATAGTTTGAAATTTGAATTTACAAAAGTCAGTGTAATGAGGCAAGCGCAGGTAAAAGAATGAGAAGTCTAATTGCTATGTAGTGTTTGCAAAAAAGGGGAAAAGAAGAAATGCCTACTGCATTACAAAATACATGCACATACACACCCCATTATATCCTAGCTTCATGCTGTTGCCTAGCATTTTTATAAATATACAGACCATACTTATTGCCTAGATGGAAGCTATCAGTGATGCCGATAGCATCATGCACTGAAAGATGCTCGGTGTAACCTTTATGCACTTGCTAAACAGTGACTGCTAATCTTTTTCTGCTTTGTGGCAGCTGTTTTCTGAACATCATTCATGCATAGGAGCTGACAGATACAGCTTGAATGTTACTATCTCCAGTCATGAGGAAGAAAGTGCCAGCTCTTAATGTGACCAAACTCCAGATCCTACCAGGCCTTGGCAAGATAGAAGACAGTAGGAAAAGAAATAGATCACATTGCAGGTGGATAGACTTAATCAAGGAAGCCATGGCGCTAAGTTTGCAGAACCTGAGCAAGACTGTGGATAACAGGGTAACTTAGAGTTCTCTTATTCATAGGGTACCCATAAACTGAAGTTGACTTGATGGCAGTGAACAACAAAATGAAGAATGTTTTGTGCAGAAAATGTGCCCGTACAATTCCTACTACTCTGGCCATTTCCGCACTAGACTGTTATAGCGCTATTATTCCACTTGTAACATCCTATGGAATCCTGGGGTTTGCAGTTTCAGCTGGCTGGCCCCTCCCGAAACTGCAAACCCCAGGATTCCATAGGATGTTGCAAGTGGAATAATAGCGCTACAACAGTCTAGTGCGGAAATGGCTATAGTCTAAGTCCTGGCCTGAAGGAGAAGCTTGTGTTCATAGCAGTTAGTTACCACAGCATTCTGCACAAAGCAGATATGGTTGAAAGGGCTGTCTGTATTGCTTATTCTGAGAAAAACCTACAGAACTGAAAACCTCAATAAATGCCTGACTCCTACAGAAGTGAAATTTTAACACAACTATATGTAGACTAATTTTTCTCCCTCTTGTCTGAATCTTGGTTTCATATTTGCAGTGTCATGCCTGTTATGACTTCAACTCCATAATTAGAAGATGACTGAGCAAAGTTATTAATGCCTAGAGTGGTTTACTGACAAAATTCCAATTTCCCATTTCTATCTGAATGTGTCAGCAAACAGAATTCCTGTTTTCAAAACACTGTTGCACATCTGCTCAACTTATTTGAGCTAGTTGACTGCTCCATTGTAGTGCCTAAATAGAAAGTCCATTTGAGGAATTTTTAGTTAGAAACTTGCTCTTTCTAGCGGACTTCAGAGCTAAAAGGAGGCAGCACAATTAGTCAGGGTGGTCAGAAGACAGACCTGTGTTAGAAAGTCTGTCAGATCTACCTCTTGGAAAAGTCACTTTTGGGGGTTACAACCCACAGCCTCCATCCCTGACAGCATCTCTAGCCAGTTGTCCAGTAGCTATGCTGGCAAAGGGATTCTGGAAACTGTAGGCCAAAAAGTAACTTTTCTAGGCTCTGGCTGGTCCAAGTTTGTCGCTGTCATCACATTTCAAACCTGTGACTCTTGCTTCAACTATATTCATCACGTCCAAAGAAAGTACCCCACTCCATTTGCACAAACTTACTAACTGAATGTAATTTTAAACACTGTACATGTAATTGAGGGCTAGTGCAGCACTGTGGTGTGAATGTTGGACTAGGATTCTGGGAGACCGAGTTCAAATCCCTGCTTGGCTGTGGAAACCCACTGCATGACCTTGGCCAAATCATACTCTCTCATCCTCAGAGGAGCCCCCTCTGAAAAAATCTTGCCAAGAAAACCCCATGATAGTTTCACTTTAGGGTTGCCACAAGTCAGAAATAACTTGAAGGTGCCCAACAAAACCAACAACGAGAACATGTAAATGCATTTTGCGTCCTGACTACTTATCAAAGCATCTCTTCTCTCTATTTCCCACTAATGTGGTTACTGCCGACACACAAGAACGGTGTGAAAAACCCCCCCACAATTTAGCAAAATACATAAACTGAACCCCCTGCCAAAAAGTTTTGTTTCCTTTCATATGCCTGTAATTGCATAGAAGAGAGGGGAGGGGGAAGAAGCTTGGAGAAAAAGCAAAATAAGCAAAAATGGCTCAAAAAGCAGTCTCTCTTGGGAAATGGAAGGAGTAAACAGGGCCAGCTAGCAATTGATCTGATCCACACCTTCAGGGGCTTGATTTACCACACACACACACACACACACAAGGTAAATCCCTGAGCTTGAATACGTTAATTTTTGGACACCAACTCCTAGAACGGGGATTCTGAGAATTTTAGTCCTAAAAACAAATTTCAAGCTATGAAAATAGTAATTTATTTCTAGATCTGCATGCCCATAACACATTGCTTTTTTTCTATCTCTATTACCACCTAGTGTTGAAAAACTGGTAGTAACTGTCCATTTGCTGCTGTTGGGTGGAAATTGTGCAGAACTCTAAGCCAGAGATTTCAAAACTTTTCATGTTGGTGACACACTTTTTTAGACATACATCATTTCGCAACACAGTAATTCAGTTTTACTAGCAAATTGGAGGTTAAAATTAACCCCTTATAAGAGATACAGACACATACTTAAATTGTAATAACAAAATGTATGGGGCACAACATATCTCACGAAAACCTTTCATGTATTTTTAAAAATATATGATTTATAAATAATAACATACATTTCCAAGATTGTAGGCAACACACCTACTTCAGGTGACACACGAACATGTCACGGCACACCATTTGGAAAGCCCTGCTCTAGGTGCTGCTGGAGTGCAACTCCATCTGGAATGGGGACAAATGCTGAGATTTGCAGTTCAACAACATCTGCTGAACTGAAGGATTCCCACCCCTGTGTTACTGTATATAAGTTCAATAGTATTACATGACGAATCCTGAAAACTACATACTAGCAGAACAATTTCATCAGAAGTAGAAAATGGCCCTGTTTACACATGTAATCTTGAAAATGTGGCAGTCTTACAGGCAAATAGTAAAAAGATTTATGTACAATTGCAGCATTTGGCCATGGCTTTCCAGAGCACTAATACCATGTATCCACATTTTTTCCCTCATTTGTAGGATCACCATCTACCAGGAATTAAACTTAACCACATTATTTACTAAAGGGAAATTATTCTTGTGTATATTTTGAACATATGGAAAGAGACATTCTGGGAGATTCACCTTATAATTCACCAGGTTCAACACAATTCTCACAAACACAGGAAATTCAGCAAACCTAACTTAAGTTGAATGAAAGGCAAGCATCAGTGGTAAAAAGTAGGTATGACTGAGTTTCATGCCTCCCTGGTAGACATACCTATTCACTGACCTTAGAAAATCCACTCTGGGCACACCCTTGAACAAATCATTTCTTTATTAAACTTTGTGTGTTCCAGGAAGACTAAAGAGAAACTGGAAAGAGGTCCTCCAGTTAGCTGTGGTGAACTCTTGTCTTGCTCAAAGTTAAAAAGCCCAAGACTAAAAGGACAATGGCCATAGGGCACAGCTTGCGCAACCATACTGATTTTAGACTTAGCGTCTTACCACAACACTCTTTTCTGCCACATTATTCTGTTTGAATCTGCTCTCGCCATTCTCATGAGGGTAGCGGATTGCTGATGCTCTCTATCACACCCTTACTACATTTGCTCTTTAATAGTGACATTGACATGATTTGTTCATCTGCGTTAAGGCTTACAGACCCCTATACCCTGCCCCTCTCTTCTATGATTGGTTCCTGTAGCTGTAATTGCACCATGACATCACAACACGATGAAGCTATAACACCATGACACTACAGCATTACAATGTTATGGTGTCACAGCACTATGATGCCACAACGGAATAAAGCACTATGAAATATTCACACTCAAACTGGTTACTGAATTGTTGCATGAAAGGGGCTCATTAACAGATTCAGCCCTGAACATCACTGGCTCTGAGTCTGTGCTCCCTGTCTTTCTTGACCTGCCTGCCCACTCCAACTCCCCAATTCCTTTTCATCCCTGCTAATTTGCTTTATTCCCAGCAAGGCTGCTCCTCTCTTGATATCCCCTCCTCCATTGTTCTTTCTCAGCTGCATACCCAGAACAGGGCCATTTCCACATGAAGCTGTTATAGTGCTACGATTCGACTTTCAACATCCTATGGAATCCTGGGGTTTGCAGTTTCAGGAGGGGCCGGCTGGCCCCTCCTGAAACTGCAAACCACAGGATTCCATAGGATGTTGAAAGCGGAATCATAGCGCTATAACAGCCTCGTGTGGAAATCCGTCAGGAATAGGCAGGCAAGTCAAGAAAGAAGGGAAGCATAGAGCGCAGAGTTCAGGGAGCAAGTTGGGGGGAAAAA
Organism: Iguana delicatissima; assembly: GCA_948472985.1. Lineage (NCBI taxonomy): Eukaryota > Metazoa > Chordata > Lepidosauria > Squamata > Iguanidae > Iguana > Iguana delicatissima. The sequence continues at coordinate 1,128,800 of CAOKZL010000174.1, forward strand.
ACTGAGAAAAAAAGCAGTGGAAGAGGGGGTGGTAGGAGGAGAGGAGCAATCTTGGCAAAGATGAAGCAAATTAGCAAGGATGAGAAGGAATCAGAGAATCAGAATATGCAGGCAAATCAAGAAGGAAGAGGAGTGTTTGGGGAGCAAGTTACACAAAAAACAGCTCAGAAATTGCAGCAGAGGAGGGGGCAGCAGGAAATGAGCAGCCTTGGCAGGGATGAAGTGAATTAGAGGACAAAATACTAACCACAGATGATTTGCATCATTTTAAAGTAAACAATGAAGTCACTGAATTACAATTGGCCTTCCACATTTGCTAGGGTTAGGGGCTTAGGACCTCTGCAAAAGTGGGAAAACTAAAGATATAAAACTCTGTGTGTCTGTGGGAAGGGGGCCAAGCCACAGCAGGGAAAGTGGACACCTAGGCTCTAAACTCCAGGGAAAGGAGAGGGAAAGGCGATGGGTTGCCATGGTAGCCATATACTTCCTTTCTCTTGCCCATTTTCTTCCTTGGGTGGGTCGGGGGGCATCAGGAGAGGGTCTGTGGTGCTGAGAAATCAAGCTGCAATCCATCCTTTGCCGGTCAGGCAGCAGCTGGTGGAGGAGATGGAGGCCCAGAGGTGAGTTTTTAAAGGGCTGTATCACCTGATCAAAGCTGCAATGAGGGAAGTTCGTTCCTCTGGAAAAGAAGTGCTTGAGGTGGAGGAACTCTAAAATAATCAAATCTGCAAAAGTTAAACCTGCAAATGTGGAGGGCCAACTGTAGTTAAAGATTTTCCACACCCTGGCTCAGTCTTTTATCAGAAGGGAGACTGCAGTCAAAAAATCAGAAGAAGATTAGGACTTAGAAGGGCAGCTATGAAGGAATTAGACAAGATTCTGAAGTGTAAAGATATATCATTGAATACTAAAGTTAGGATTGTCCGTGCCATTGCATTTCCAATTTCTATGTATGGCTGTGAAAGCCAGACAGTGAAGACAGCTGATGGGAAGAAAATCAACTCATTTGAAATGGGGTGCTGAAAAGATTTCTCCAGATACCATGGATTGCTAAAAAGACAAACAAATGGGTCCTAGAGCAAGTTAAGCCTGAACTCTCCCTAGAAGCCAAAATGACTAAATTAAGACTGTTGTACTTTGGAAATATCATGAGAAGATATGACTCACTAGAAAAAAACAATAATGCTTGTAGCTCTGTATCCCTGATTTCTGGGGGTCCAGTGAGCGACACCTAAATGCTCTCCAAATTATACAAGTTGGGGAAATTAGTCAAAGAGTACAAGTTAGCAATGTGAGAGGCAGGGTAACGTAGCGAGATCTTGAACCCAATGTCTACGGGGTCAGGCCGAGTCAAGGAGCAAACAGAAGTGAAATAATAATTGGTGTTTTATTAAAATACAGTCAAACACGTGTATGCAACACACTCACACAGATAACTATAGAAATAAAAGTTGGAGTGGGATAGAGGGATTTTAAGAGGAGGTTTGGTATGGGAAATACTGCACCTGTCCTGAAGCCCAGAAAATCTGAGGAAAAAGGTCCACTGAAGTAGAGTTCTCAGCACGGGGAGCTGAGGGGAAGGCTCGTCAAAGAAAGTGACAGCAAGGTGGGATGGAAGCCAAGAGCGATCCAAAGAAGTGCTCAAAGTCAGGGGTTCTTATAGGGCAAATTGTAGCCACAGGCTAGTCTGTTCATGGGGAAAACAATGAGTTTTGGGCTGGAGACAAAGACTCTGAAAGGTCAGAATTTAGCATGATTGAGTTAGGTCCGAATTGTCAATAAGGTAGCCAGTATGCAAACGCAGAGTGCTTGACAGTTGTGTATTCGGCTCGTCAAGCTGCCTGCTCGGGGCAGGGAGTCCTTTGCAAGTAGCTTGCATACATAATGAGGGTACTTGCCGAGAGGTCTCCTGAAGCGGCAGTTTGGCTATTTCTGGCCTGCCTGTATTGTTGTTGAATATTACGGCGATTGGCGACCGAGCCTGTTTGCGTGCTTGACCGGGGGCCTCGCAAGCACGTGGGAAGGAATGGGTAAGGAAGGCCAAATTATTGATATCAAAATATCTGGTGCCCCCCAAAGTCTGGCTAGAAACTGCGGTAACAGATCTCTCATTCATTGGGGCTTTACAGCAGTTGACAACAACAATCATTTAAACATGCAGTCTGATGTTTTAAGTGGTATTGCCAGCAAAAGCTGTTTCAAGTAACTGTTCCGCAGTTGCGATAGGGACATCAAAATGTGTACATTATGACTCTTATTTACGACTTCCTGTGTGGCTTTGGCAGGCTTCCTTTGTTTCAAAGTAAGGCTGAACTCTGGGACCTTTTCTCCTTCCTTGGAGTAATGTCCTTCTGACCAAGAAACTCATGACTGAACAAAATCTCATCTTCAAAACAAAAATTTCTTTCTTGCTGTGAGAAAGAACCAGCCCTCCAAACAGTTAGTAAGACTTGCTGAAACATATGCAACTGGAGAGAATTTCCCCAGAGTGTTAAGGGGTCCTTATCGCTCAGTGGTTCCAGATTATATGCTGTCCAACAACAGGTCACCGAGTTTAGTAGAACTGGCCCAGGAGTTAGACTTTGTCAGTTCAAAAAGTACAGTCAGCCCTCCACATTTGGAGGTTTCACTTTTGTGGATTTGATTATTGACAGATTATTAGCTGTCAGCCCTGCTGCCTCCTTATGCCTTTTTTAATAGGGACAGCAAGGCTCATAAGACTGAGAAACTGCGAATGAGGCTTGTTAAATCCCTATTAAAAATGGTATGGGGGAGCAGTGGAGGTGGCAGTAAGCCTCATCAGCCAGCCGCTTCTGCCTTGTGAAGGAACCCTGATGCCTCAGAGGAATCCATGGAGACTTGAATATGATAATCAAACTTTTTTGTGTGTTAAATATGGTTTGGGAGGACCTAGCATTATTCACATTTTTTTTCACTTTCATGGGGCTCCTGTGCCCCTAACCCTAGTAAATGTGGAGAGATGACTATATATAATTTTCTTTGTCTTGAAGCTCCCACTATTTAGCTTCAGTGAAAGTAAAAATGGGGTAATGATAGCTCATCCCGGTCCATCATCTCACCCCATCCCTTCATCTAGTGACAATAAAGATGAATAAACTCTGCCCATTTAGTTGTTTTCAAGCTTAGATCACTCGATGTTGCTAAACTACATTTCCCAGATCCCCTGACCATGCTTGGGAACTGAAGTCAAACAGCTAGGATACAAAGCTTGGGAACTTCTGATCAATGCCTTCTTGCTCCTTTTGAAGGATTTTACCAAAATGTTGACAGATATGAACTGTGCTTTGACAAGTCATAATAGGTACTGCCTCAGAGCTGATAGCTCTACTGATAGGCTGAGAGTAGCCAATCCTCAGTCTCTTCGCCAAGAGATACCTGGAAAGTCATTCAAACAAATCCTGAACCCATAACAATATTTATGATGCTTTGCATTATAAAGCCTCATACAGAAGCATCTACAAAAGAGGATCTGTAGAATACAGATCATCCACAAAAAAAAAATAGAGATCATAACTATATTCTAAGATATCAGTTCAAGTTTGAGACCACAGTGTTATAACAGGAGGGCACAAAATGTAGACTGGCAATTATACAGTAAGTTGTGTAAAAGTTTACTGCACAGTGTTGTGACTTTGCCCTGTGACTGTGTGATAAACCTAACATTAACAGACAAATCCAGTGGAGGATGGATCATTATAGTACTTGGCCAGCCTTTCCCAGTCTGGAGTCCTTCAGATGTTTAGGAATACAACTTCCATCATCCCCACTCTGTTCGGTAAAAACTCACAATTTTGTGATTTTATAGGTTTGTAGCTCATTTCTTACTCATTGATAGCTGTTCTGTCTTATCTCCAGTCTAGCACTGTTATGTAGCTTTGTTCTATAAGTAGCCTTTCCCATGGTGACTGGAAAAGAAAGGTCATTTCAGACTTTAGGGTCTTCATCTTCTAAATGGTCCATGGGAGTGATGGAGGTAGAGCAGTAAAAAGGTTGCCCTCTTAGAGATGCTTCTCCTGTGAGTAGCCCAAAGGCGTGCTACCCCTACATGTGACTATTCAGAACTAAGCTTAAGGGGTTTTAGTTCTTGAAGAGTTAACTCTAGCCGCCTTCCAGATGAGTTGAACTACAATTCCCATAATGCCCAGCGAGACGATGGAAGTTGCTATGCAACATATTTGGAGGAGGGATCAGATTAACGATACAGATCCGTAGAGCCCTCTAACTGAGAATTTGAAACACCCTCCCTAAACTACAAATCCCAGGAGCCTATAGTATATTGTCGCAGCAGTAATAGTGGAATCATAGCGCTTTAACTCTGTAGTGTGAAAAGTGCTCCGAGACTCCTCACACTCGGGTCAAGAAACAGTCACACAAAGACGTAAAACCGTATTCTCTCAAACTAAAGTCTGTTACGAGAATTGTTAAAATATTTTTAAACCGGCTTAGTCAATGCAACCGGGCAGTCACTGTCTGTGCATTTCCGGGAAGAGGACAAGCAGACAGAGGCGTGAGACCGAGCGCGGCTCCCGCTTCCTTCTCTAGCCCTGCGCTCCCTCGCGGAGGCCGGGGCCTCCCTTTGCCTTCCGGGTTAAGCCGCGCTCCGTCGCTCTGCCGCTGGAAACGCCGTGAGTTTTCCATACCGCTCCCCGGGGCCGCTGCGGCCTTGGCCGTTTCCGCACTCGGTTGTTATAGCGCTATTGTTCCACTTTCAACAGCCTATGGAATCCTGGGGTTTGCACCATAGGCTGTTGAAAGTGGAATAATAGCGTTATAACAGTCCAGCGCGGACATGGCCCTTGGGTACGCTGTTATTTGGAAAGAGGCGGCATGGGGTTAGCTGGAAACCCACTTCCGAGTCGCAGCGACCTTTGCCTTCTCCGTCTGCTTACAATGATCCTGGCTGCTTTGAAGAGCCATTGAAAATTAATAATCGTTCCCGAGTTCTCCGATTTATTGTTAATCGGTTTCTTAAAGCTCTCTCCTTCTGTTTCCTTCTGCTTCTCTTCTCCCTCTACTCGCCCTGTAAATTGCAATCTTACAGTAGATACACACTTCCCTAGGAGTCAGTTTCGCTGAACTCAATACAGCTTACTCCTGAGTAGGCATGCCAAAGATCGCACCGTGAATATGCTGCCTGGCACGCATACTAAAAATCTTGATTCGAAGTTTAGTTTTAAATGCAATGGGATATGCACTACTATAGCTTTAGCAATCCTCTGCGTGTGTTGTACTTAAGGAATTGCATTATCAGCAACAGTCTTTGTGAATTACAAATGTTAAAAATGTACTTTTTACTATCACAATTTTTGGCTTTTAATTTCCTGCTGACTTCACTGTTTGCAGTCCCACCTACTCCAACCAGGTCTACTATGATATATCTGGAATTCTAGATACATCTGATGGTGTGGGCTGAAATCACCAAACGCTCCTGTTGTAAGAAATGTGTTGGTGTTCAAGGTGTCAGTGGACACTTGCGTTATTTTTGTTGTAGCAGACAAATTGTAATAATGCCCATAACTTCTCTCGCTTCTTTCTCTTTAATCAGCACTTTGAACTTGAGAGCTCTAAGTGAAAAGACTGAATCTTTAAAATGAATTGGTCGATGAAGAAGTATGTAGTTTTTAGCAGTCCATGGGTGAAGATGTTCCAGTTATCAAATGGAAGGAAGATTTTAACAGTAAGCTGCTTGTTGAAGAGACATCTTGTGTCCAAAAGCAGAACTCCTATTAAATATGCTTCATTTTCAGAAGTTCAACAATTACAGGAAAAGCAATTCACTGGACTCACCTTCCCTCTCCAAGATCTTGCAAAATATCTGACCCCCAATGTGGACACATCATGCTTTCATACTTTCAGTCCTAATCAGGATGACATCAAGAAGGCAGAGATGTTTTTCACTCAGTCCCGACAACACATCATTGATTATTACTCTTCTGCTGTCCGGATGGATCATGTCCCACAATTGTCGCTCCCAGAGGTGAGGTTGATGAAGAGGTAGTTTCATTCTTAGAAGCAACTCTGTTGCCATTATGGTGCTTATCAGAAAGAGGGGCAAATGCAATTGAAATTGCCTTGTTTCAACTGTTGAGGGGAAGATGTATAGGGGAGGAGAAGTTAATATTAAAGGTATGAGCGGACAACTGTGTAACTCTGATTTTGGAATGTGGGCTTTAACGTAGTTGTCAAAAACAAGCTTTTGCTCTTCAAGATAGAGAACCAGAAACTGCACTGCCTTTGCTTAAAAAGACAAGACCTATGCCATTTCCACACTAGACTGTTATAGTGCTATTATTCCACTCTCACCATCCTATGGAATCCTGGAGTTTACAGTTTAAGGAGGGGCTTTTTGAGGCCCCTCCCTAAATGGCAAACCCCAGGATTCCATAGGATGTTGAAATTGGAATAATAGCACTATAACCGTCTGGTGCAGAAATGGCCATAGGCAATGCTATTTTAGAGAACTGTCCGGACAGCATACATAGACATCATAATGTCCTGAAGTTCTTGCAACAAAATCCAAAGAACAACTTCTAATTGAAGATACAAGCTGGGGTCTGAAGAACGGAGATGGACTCTGTCAGCTGTTCTTAAGATAAATGTAGCTGGAGTGGATCAAACTTTGAAACAAAGGGGGATTTGAGCAAGGCTTCCAGTTAGGTACTATCAGTGCTTCATTTCCAGCCCCAGGTCCCATCTTTCTATCACTACATACTTTTGCATTATTTATTTTTGCTGCAGTACATTCCTGTTGTTGTTATGTGCTTTCAAATCATATCCAACTTATGGTGACCCTATCATGGTAACCATTTTCTTGGCAAGATTTATTCAGAGAAGGGGATGGAAATGACTGAAGGGCAACATGGTTTCCCACTCTGTGTTAGTATATGACTTCTGCATATTCATTCTCCTAAGAGGCTGCAAAAATCTTTTCCATTAATAATGGAAGACTCCATAGAACTTCTGCAAGGTCCCAAACTCCAGAAGGAGCAAAGAGTCCCTTGTCTTTTGAACATGTCGTGGTGTGCTGTGAACATTGTGATGAATAGATAGGAATATCAGCAGGAATTCCACGCTCTCTGAGGTTATATATTATTGTGTGGGAAACTAGGCCCATTTTACAGCCATAAATTGGACTGTGACAACAGAGGTTACAGAAATGCTGCTTGTTTTAATGGCATGCTTTTTTCATTGGTTGAGAAAGGAAAAGCTGCAGTGATTGTAACTTCTTTTTCCAGGTTTGTTTTTTAGGAAGAAGTAATGTTGGAAAATCCTCCTTAATAAAAGCCTTATTTTCATTGGCCCCAGATGTTGAGGTCAGAGTTTCCAAAATTCCAGTAAGTGGCATCTGAAGATTTATTGTGTTCACTGTAGAAGTTAATGGTACCAAACTGAAAGCAAGATACCTCGGTTCTGTTTCATGTATTGTGAAATTGTTGCTGAGGGAAAGAAATCAGCCTGGTGGGAGACAGCTTGAAAGTTGTCATTGTTATTAATATTATCATAGTCATTCTTATGTTCATCAAGCATTGCAATTGTTATGTTCACCAAGCACATGATCACTGCTGGCATCCCCTATATGATCTGGGAGCTGTATGTTTGATAGTTCTGGTTTAATGGAATTATCCCTACAAAATTCATGAAGCTACATAAATGAGGTAGAGGAGAGATACATGTTTATTTAGTGGTTGGAGGTCATTCTAGTTCCCTGCACGCTTACGTAAAATTTCTGTACCAAAGATTTTCCTCACTGTGCAGCTGTGGTCACTGTTGGTTCTAATATATGAGATACTGCCCTCTTTTGCAGTGGAATTTTGGCTCTATCCACACATCATGCCAAATTTCCTTTGCAGCACTTAGGCATTAGATAATAAATACATAAAACAGCAAGCAAAATTGGGCCCTGTGCAAACCCAAGGCTATTTTTGCACACACACTTCAAGTTTTAGGTGCCAATGGGAAGTTAAATTAGAGAGGATTAAGGATGTGGGAGCACTTTATCTCTAGTCTTAACAGCAATGAAGAGATTTTTAAAAAATCACATTTTCACTGACATGATTAAATGTGCTGCTTGGCCTGGAGCACAAAAGGGCATTATCAATAGAGATTCATATTTAATCTATAATGTTTCCTGGACAGACCTCTTGTTAACAAATTATAAGATCTGAAAGGAAGGCTATCTGATGTAATGTCATGGTTAAGATGTTAAAGTTAATGCTTTAGATTTCTCCTGTATATTTTCATAAACTAAGATTAGTAAAATTATACAGTTAGTGCCACAACCACTTGAAACAAGAACTCCCAGAATCAGCTGTCAATAGAAACCTTCATTAAGTTGAGACGCCTGTTAAATAGAAAATAAATTTCAAGTGAGCTGATAAATCCTTTTAATTACTCATTGAAATAAGGCAAATATTCTTTTTTTTTCCTCCAGGGTCACACCAAAAAAATGAATTTCTTCAAAGTGGGAAAATTCTTTACCTTGGTAGATATGCCAGGCTATGGTTACAGAGCACCCAAAGACTTCGCAGAGATGGTGGAACCTTACTTAAATCAGCGTCCAAAGTAAGACTGGATGCAATAGTTCTAATGCAGTCTAAATATTTTCTACTGGATGATCTGGGTCTATTAAATAATATAATGCTAACCATCCTATTTTATAACAGAACATTAAAATGTTGTCTTCTGTAGGATTGTGTGCGGGGAACATGAAATAGATTCCTATCCGCTAGAGAAAGGCAGAATATAAAATAAATAAATGGCTGTTTTAAATGTGGACTGGAAAATATTTTTTAACAAACAATGTTGCACCACTCTTTATAAGGAATTTGACCCCCTAGGTATCTTTTTTTACTTTGGTTGTTTCATGTTATTTTCTTATTTGATATGTAGTAAGATTATTTTCATAATATGTATTATATGTAAATTCACTTCTTCATTTGGTATGATGATTTTTTACCCCTGAGCTTAGTTGGTGATTTGTCTTATCATGGTTCCAGATATTAAAAAGATCTTAGTACATGCCTAATATAAATAGTAGACTGATTGGCTATATACGCTTTGGACTAAACTCAAGATGACAAAATGAAAAATAGTTTCCTTATTTTGTGCTAACCATAGCTGTGTTCCTATTTTTCTCTAGTCTGAAACGGACATTCTTATTAGTGGATGCCCAAGTAGGAATTCAAGAAATGGACAATATTGCTGTAGAAATGTTGGAAGAATTTGGGATCCCTTATGTTGTGAGTTGTGGTTTTTATTTAAAAAATACAAAGTGGGTATGCAATATATTGAACTTGTTTGACATAAGGCATGTTGCAGAAATGAAAAAATGCAGATATAGTTAAGGCTGCATCCAGTTACAGAACTTTGATCCCACTTTAACTATCATGGCTATTTCAGACTACAAATCCTGGGAGTTCTAGGTTGGGGAGATATTTCTCTTACAGAGAATTCTTAATATGTCCTCAAACTATAAATCCCAGATTTCCATTGGATTGCAATTAAAATGGGGTCAAAATGCTTTAACTGTGTAGTGTGAAACTAAAAGCTTAATCAGACTTATACTTTTGCTCCATTATTTGCAGTAGAAAGATTAAGGATTTTGTGTCCACTTTTAGCTAATAGTGTTTTTATAATGTTATAAAAAATAGAAAGCAGTTTCAAATTGAAACCATTGAAGGGGTAAGATACTTTTTAAACTCCATAAATAAACAATAACAACACAGCCAAGTTTTTCAGGAATTATTGGCATGTTAAATGAGAACAATGCATGCTGAATAGGCAACTATATTAGTAAAGTTCTCACGTACCCAAGATATGCTGCTATTGATACCCATGGATTTTTGGTATATGGTACTAAATTTGAGTGTTTTTATTATTGCATTATGGTTAGAATCCTGGATTCCCTGATTTTCATCTAAGCTACTGCTTTGGCCATTATGTTTATAGAGATGAATTTGAAAATTTGATGATAAAATTATAAAGTATAACCTGCGGTTCTAAACAGTTTTAGCCCTGACATGCTCCCTATTGGTTCAACATAATATAAAGTAGTAATAAAATAATATAAAATATAAATGGAATTGTGAAGGCCGTTTTAGCAGAAAAAAATTCTCTCCTTTTGGAAAAAATATGTTTTCAAAAACCCAGAGAACCATTCTTTTAGCCAAGGACATCATTTTCTTCTAAATAAAGTTTTTCCCATGCTATACCCGGATTTGGTAGAAAACTAGGAATTTTGAAGTATTTTCTTCTAAAAGCGGGAAGCAATTTTCTGGTCATTTCTGGTTTTATTTGGAGTAGGGGTTCATTTCTGAAAGGAAAATAGCTCCCAGAGACCTGGAGCTGGGCCACCCCCTTTTATACATTAGCCTGAAAGGACACAAAAACTGCTGACAAGAAAGGAGTTCACTATTCATTTGTTACTGAATTTGAATACAGTACTTACATTATTGCAACTAATATATGTTACCTTTAGAAATAACATATCATTGTCTTGTGGGTTTGACACACTGGAAGAAAAGGTATGAATATTTTAATCAACACATATGCTGAATTGAATCCAGTGAAATTAGTCATGCTTTTTGTTTTTATTTGCCATCAAGTCAGCTTCAGCTTGAGAGCCAGTGTCATGTAGTGGTTTGAGCATTGGACTTCAATTTCCTGCTTGGACATGAAAACCTACTAAGTGACCTTGGGTGTGTTATAGACACTCTGCCCCAGAAAACCCAGTAGGGCCCTAGGGTCACCATAAGTTGGAAACAGTTTGAAGGCACACAACAACAACAGCTTCAATTTATGTCAACCCTATGGACAAGATTAAGAGGGGACATGATGGCCATGTTCAAATATTTGAAGGGATGTCATATCGAAGAGGGAACAGGCTTGTTTTCCACTGCTCCAGAAACTAGGACAAAGAACAATGGATTCAAGCTACAGGAAAAGAGATTCTACCCGAACCACAGAAGAACTTCCTGATGGTCAGAGCTGTCTGGCAGTGGAATATGCTGCCTCAGAGTGTGGTGGAGTCTCCTTCTTTGGAGGTTTTTAAACAGAGGCTGGATGGCCATCTGTTGGGAGTGCTTTGATGTGTATTCCCACATAGCAGGGGGTTGGACTGGATGGCCCCTGTGGTTTCTTCCAACTCTATGATTCTAAGAGATGTCCATGAGCCCTCATTGTCAACATTTTTGCCTGGCTCACGTGCGCTCAGCAAAATTGCTTTCTTTGTTGAATCAATTCATTTGTAAGATGGCCTTCTTCTTTTCCTACTGCCTTCTCGTTAACGAGTATTAGTCATGCCTTAGTCCAATAGCAGTGGTTCTCAACCTGTGGGTCCCCAGATGTTTTTGGACTTCAGCTCCCAGAAGCCCTGAGCATTGACCATAGTGGCTGGGGCTTCTGGGAGCTGAAGTCCACAAACATCTGGGGACCCACAGGTTGAGAACCACTGTCCTATAGAAATAAATGTTACTTCAGTAAATCATGATTAATTTGTGTCTAATTTCATTTGACTAATTTAGTCTGAATTGAACTCAACTGAGTTACTGGATCAGTGGTCAGGCTGATTTGGGTGGTTCTCTTCCTTTTGAAATGCTCCCATTTAGGCCTCTCATTTTTTCCCCCTTTTTTGAGGGAGGATATGAAGTATTGAATTTTATTTCATTCAAAAATATCTATAACTATAGAATTGAGAAATTTTAAAAGGAGAGAACTAGATTTGATTTCTTTTTTAAAAAAATGATGCAATTAAAAAGCTGAACTTCTTACAGTTTAGAAAGAATTCAAGGCTTCTCAGAAGTTTGCATTAAAATATTCTCTGTGTTATTTTTGCAGCTTGTTGTAACAAAAATTGATAAAGCATCAAAAGCAGTAATGGCAAAGAATGTACTACAGATTCAAGACTTTGTAAAGAAAAAAACACATGTATGCTTTCCTCAACTCTTTCCAGTCAGGTAAAATGTTATTAAAAGTGTCTATAATGTGAAAATAGAATAATTTTATTCACATTCATAAAATACTTCATTTTTGTTTTCACAGTTCTTTGTATTATTCTGGAATCCATGTACTGAGATGCTTTATAGCACATGTTACCGGATGTCTTCCTGTGTCAGCATAATGATACTTTGTGACCAGAATCATCATGGCTCATCTCTGAGTTACGTCTTCCTCCTTCACTAAAAGAGATTATATAATTTGGTGATCTGTTTAGTTTAAAAAAAAAAAAAAGGTTTGTAAATAATTTGGTTACCATAAATGTTATTTAAGTTTCTAATACAACTTCACCTTCAGTCTTACATTACAAAGTGTACATATTTTCTCACCTCTCAGTTGAAACATATTCATATGCTTCTTGCTCAGATTTTTAATAGAAAATAGAAAAACTTAAATAAAAGACTAGACCATGAATTATCCGTAACTGGTTTAACAGTGGCCACTCATGAACACAAAACTGAGGTGCACGTTCTACCCAGCATGTCTGAATAATTGTCCAAGCAGCCATGCAGTTTCAGCTCAATGCATGTTACATGGCCTGTGTTGCATTATATCCTTCAGCCTGTGTTTCTATTTGTGCCACACTGTTTCTGGTTGAAGAAGTACAAGCTATCACTGCTCGGTTCGCTTTCTCCTTAGTAGATTCAGCTGCAGAATTGAGACAGAAGACACGGAGGATTAAGCTGAAAACCTAGGTTTCTCTACAATAGGAAATGTACAATAAAATGCATCACATTCGAAATGCCCTGCTGTTACATCTTCATATAGTATTCTGAATCCATGGAAAGCTTGAGAAGTTCCTTTCAGAATTAGTTACAGTTATAGCAAAAGGTAGTAAGTTACCATTGTAATTACAATTTTTAAAAGTAGCCCTTTACTTTTTAATTTTTCAAGATTATTTTTAGTTACCTTTAAAAGCAAACAAATCTGAATGCTACAAGCCACTGGACTGAATACAGAATACACTTAAGTAGCCTAAGACAACATTAAAGATAAACACACAATGCATAGAATTAAAATATTTCCACATTATTGATATAAGAATTTATACCACTATTCCCAGACCTGCATTATTTGCAGCCCCATGTGTGTTACTCAAGGTAAATCATGCACAAAAAGAGTTGTGATCCATCATCGAATTACAATTGTAATGTAAGTTACAACATCATTACTAGGCTAAGGAATTAATTGTAAATAACTTGCTTATAACTACTTAATTGCATAATATGTGAAGACGTAATTCAAGGAGCACTTTTTAGATTTTCAAGAGTGGGACCATCTGTCTCTCTGGGGACCAATAGGGTGAAATTTGCTCCTTTCTGCTATAGTGAAGAATAGTAATATTTCTGAAAGCTACTTAAGAGTACAAATGTGTCTGTGCACTAATATGAGACTTGAGTGCAGTCCTAAAGCATACATTTTGGCTTTGTCGGGGCCAATTGGTAGCATCCCCAATTAACAATACTGTGCCAGACGCAGAAAAAAAATGCTATGTGTGGTTGGAGATAATAACAGAACCTACTTATTTATTTAGCATATTTATACCCTGTTCTTCAGCTAGGCTTACAGTCTGAATGAGACATGACACATAAGGAAAAGGGAATGGTAATGGGAGAGGGGATTAAGTCCAGGAGATGCTGGCTGCTCTTCTCTCCCTCACAGGCCAGAGCAATGGCAATTGGAATGAAGAGAGGGCATCTCACCAGGTGCTGGACCAGGTCCAATGGAGCTCTGCCTGGCTGCTCTTCTTTCCTTCAGAAGACAGAGCAATGACACATAAACTCAATGTATCTGGATGCTTGTAATACTTGTTCTATTTACTTAGCTTAGGGATTTCCTTAGAATCCCTTGAATTTGCATCTCAAGTAAAGAGCTATGCTATTCACAAGAACTCTACATTTACTCTTTAAGAAAAGAATACTTTTAATGAGCAAAGGAACCAAAGCAAACATTCGTAGCCATCTTTCTATCTTGACTCTTGCCTAATAAATTTCTTAGCAATTTATTTTACCCAGTTAAAGGAGTCTTGTCTTATGTTTCAAATTAAGTTATTGTGTGCCTTCAACTCATTTCCTACTTTTAGCAATCCTAAGGTGATCCTCTTGTAGGGTGTTCTGGGACTGAAAGTGTGTCATGTGCCCAAGTCCATCCAGTGGATTTCCATGGCTGAGTGAGGAATTGCACTCTGGTTTCCAGGGTTGTAGTCCAGTGATGAAACCACTACACCACACTTGCTCTCTTCAAATTAAGATTCAAGTGAAAGAAGTATGCAAAGGATCAGCAGTGCCCAGGGCAGTGCTCTTGGCCAGAGGTCCCAACTCAGCAGGATGAGCAGGAAGGCCTATCACATTTTCAAATAAGTGGCCCAATATGGCGAGGACAGTCCTGATTAATCCTCCATCCTCCCACTTTCTTCAGCTGTTTTTAAACTGCCCCAGTTTCTCTCTCCTACCACGTTTCCTCTTTGTTTTCAGCATACTTTCAACTGCTGAAAACTGAGTTCAAAGTACAAAAATTGTTTGCATTCTATTAGTTGGGGAAAAAGGAGGAGGCAAGGTAACGCTGCTGCCCTTCTTAATAATTTTTGCCATCTTGACTAGGCTCTGTTGTTTGCCCACTGATGTGCAAGTTCATCTCTGAAATGTTGAAGAGTATGTATATTAGGACAGAATACAGAGAAACTGAATGGTTTCCAACTGACAAGGGAATCAAGGAAGACTGCATTTTTTTCACCTTATCTGTTTACCTTGTACGCTGAACATATCATACATAAAGAAGGATTAGACTCGGAGGAAGGAAGTGTGAACGTTGGAGAAAGGAACATCAATGATGTAAGATACGCAGGTGACACCATGCTACTAGCAGAAAACAGCAAGGACTTGGAACAACTACTGAAGAAGGTCAAGGCAGAAAGTGAAAAGGCAGGTTTACACCTGAGCATTAAGGAAAGAAAAATAATGACCACAACAAGCCCAGTAAGGCGCTCTGGAGACAGCTGCTGCTCACCTAGCCTGTTGCAGGCAGGCATGCGTGGGTACAGTACAATTTATTAGGACATAATCCCATTCTTTCCCAGTGCAAGCGTTATTGCGATGTTTACTACAGATACACTACTGCAGGGCAACACTGGAACTGGCCATTTTCACGCTACACTGTTAGTGCTATTAATCCACTTTCAACCTCCTCTGGAATCCTGGGGTTTGGAGTTTAGGGAGGAGTATTTAGAATTCTCAGTAGAAGCGGCTCTTTGGCCTCGGTAAACTACAACCCCCAGAATTCCACAGGAGGTTGGAAGTGGAATAACAGCACAGCGTACTGTGGAAATGGCCTCTGTATTCCTTTCCTTACTGTACCATCCTTCAAATGCTGATGCCGTTAAAAAACAACAACACAACTTCCAGCCACCTGGAGAATAAGAAGGAAAAACAGAGGACGTGTAAAAAGGAGCTTCTTTGTCAAGGGCTTTGTTAACATAGGAACGTCTGTAGTAGGAACGCCACCGCAGCCTGTAACCCGGTCAGCTTCCTAGCAGGAGAAAACTGTGAGAGAGGCCCAGCGCCCGCTTTTCTCTTTCCAGTTCGAAAGAAGGACTGAGACGCCTCAGTAAGGGAAAGGGGGAACAAACCATGGCTTCGCTGCGTCGGAGGGAGCATGCTCAGAAGTGCTTCGCGAAACGACCAATAGCAGCGCTAAATGGCTGCTCGGCCGGAAGAGCCGGTCGGCAGAGGCGGTTTGAGATGGCGGACGAGGAAGAGGACCCTCCTGTGAGTAGAGATGGAGCGGGCGCCCGCTACGGAGGGTGGTCTGGGCCGGTGTCAGGGAGCGGCGTGGGCGAGCGACCCGGCTGGGTTGCTTTTTGCTCCCCGTCTGTCTGGTCGCCCAAGGGAGATCGGGGGAGGCGGTCGCTGCCTTTGGCGCTTTCCTAATTCGTGTACCGAAGGGGCAGAAAAGGAGTGAGATCTGGATATCGTGCTAATGCCTGTCAAGATTGAGGATGTAATCGTCTGCCCACGTAGGCTATGTGTAAAATAGTTGTACACGTCCCAGTAACTAAATCCAGTATTGGAATTTTTCTGAATCAAGTCCTGTTGAACTCAGTGGGGCTTACTTCTGCGTGATCGTATACAGAATTGGACCGTGAAGCTATGATCCTATGCGAATTTTCCTCGGGGGGGGGGCGCTGCCTAATTCGAGATTTATGTGGAGAGCCAGTGTGGTGTAGTAGTTCTGAGCCTTGGACTACAGCCCTGGAGACCGGGGTCTGATTCCCTGCTCAGCCACGGAAACCCATTGGGTGACACACTCTCAGCCCCAGAAAATCCTAGTGATAAATTTGCCTTAGGGTCACCATAACTCGAAACAATTCAGAAACACACAACAACAACAACAACAACAACAAGGGCTGTTTCCGCACTAGAGTGTTATAGTGCTATTATTTCACTTTCAACATCCTATAGAATCCTGGGGTTTGCAGTTTAGGGAGGGGCTTTTTGAGGCCCCTGCCTAAACTGCGAACCCCAGGGTTCCATAGGATGTTGAAAGTGGAATAATAGCGCTATAACACTCTAGTGTGGAAATGGCCAGGGAGTGTTCAGAATTTCTGTTTTATCATGCCACACTTTAAATGTGACATAGCTATCTTTAAAAAAAATCAAAGAATTGTGTTGGATCAAATCAAAGCCATATTTAATCCAACACTCTGTTCTGATAGAGGTCAACCAGATGCTTAAAGGAAGCCTGCAAACTGGACATGAGTGCATAGCACCCTCCTCCTTTTTTTCTCCAGCAACTGGCACTCCAGGACCTTCCAGTACTGGTGGTAACATGTTACCATCATGACTAGTAGTCACTGATAACATGGTTCCTCACAGAATTCTCTAATTCTGTTTTAAAGTTTCTGTAGTTGGCAGCTTTCCTTTATCTTGTCAGCGCAAATGTCATAGGTATGTGAAGCACTTCCTTTTGTCTGGTGTGAATATCCTGCCATTCAGCTTCATTAGATGAGTCTGGGTTTCATTGTGACAGGTGAAAAAGAAAAACTTTCCCTATTCAC
This sequence comes from Iguana delicatissima, assembly GCA_948472985.1. Classification (NCBI taxonomy): domain Eukaryota; kingdom Metazoa; phylum Chordata; class Lepidosauria; order Squamata; family Iguanidae; genus Iguana; species Iguana delicatissima. The sequence goes on from CAOKZL010000174.1 coordinate 1,145,868, forward strand.
TTTTTCCACACTATGCATATTTTTTTACATATTTCTGATGTCTCCTCTTCCCCCTCCTTTATTTAACCAAAAAGTGCTGCAATCTTTGCTCCTACAGGAGTGGCTTCAACCCATGTACATTTTAATGGTCATTTTCTGCACTTTTTTCTGTTTTTACAGTATCTCTTTTTTAAAGTATGATAAGGAGAATTGTACACAATTCCCAGTGCAATCTCACCATAAATTTGTATAGCACTATGATATTGACAATTGTAGCTTTGATTCTTTCTTAATGCTTTCTTCTTCATCCTTGTTTCTGTTTCCCTTTAGTTTGAAGAAGATACTGAAGAGGCTGGCGGAGGCCCAGACGGTGGACAGGGAAAAAGGAAGAGGCTGTTCTCTAAAGAATGTAAGTTGAGTAGTGCAGCGTATGTGAAACGTGGGAAGCTCCATGTTCCATCTGTAGTATCTATAGATAGCACTGGGTAAGGCTCCAGTCAGAACTCCTAGAGAAACACCGTTAGTCCATATAGACAATACTGAATATAGTTCAGTGATCTGACTTGGGGTAATGCAGCTTCCTGTGTTCTTTACTGCTGTGATGAAGTTTATTGTCTTCATTATCCACTTTTTAGACATTCCTTTCTTCTCCCTGTTACAAGATCAAAAGTAGGGTGACATCTGAAGAGGACTGTTCTGAAAACTTTATCATATCATACCATTCTATACCAATGGATAAATTGAAATAAAACATATAAGGCAGTGTCCAACTTGAGACTGAGGGCTGATCCATGTATGCCATTTGATACCACTTGATGACAGCAAAATACGTAATTTATATTGAAAAGTATTGCTTAAGATTATATGAGGGGTATAAGAGGTGTTTTATCTGTAATAATTACGTTCCTGTCCCACTGCATGATGCTGTAGTCATCTGCTGATGAACATGTATATGTGAAAGCCCCTGATAAGTTGTGTCCAGTTTCATTGAAGTTTCTATGGTCAAAACTATTTAAATTTCTGTACACTTATAGTTGGACAAAACAAATGGGAACAGAATGCTGAATTAGACCTTTCGTCTGATTCAGAATGGCTCTTCTTATATCTGAGATTCAAATTAAAATAATTGATAATAATAAAAAATAATAATTATAATTTAAAATTTTTTAATAATGAGCATTGTCCTTAATGGTGTACAAATAATCATCAACATGATAGCAGTTCATATTGGTTCAATTGAAGGGCCCTACAAAATCTAGGATATAGTTCCCAAGTCAGGATTATGCATATGGATGTTTCCTAAAATTAGCCTAAAAGTTTGCAGAGACATGTAGCCCATTGCTTGTTTGAACAGTTTAGAAAAATGTGTCTCCTCAGTTATACTTGAGAGATACTTTTAGTGAATAGCAAAAATGCTTCAGAGACTGCTTCCATTCTCATTCCACTGAAGATTATTTTTTGTTGTTGTTCCATAGTGAGATGTATGATGTATGGATTTGGAGACGACCAGAACCCTTACACAGAGTCAGTGGATATTCTTGAAGACTTAGTCATAGAATTCATCACAGAAATGGTAGGTCCTTTTGGTATGCTTGGATGGTGAGAGACTTAAATGCAGCAAGGTATGGGTTCTTTGTTTTTGCACTGTAGTTTTTATGCTACTTGGAGAACAGAAAGCAGAATTTTTAAGGAAGGAGCTATAGAAAACTATTGACTGTCCTGCTTTGTTCTTTGCAGCGGAGGCAAGCTAGAGGCATTCAGTCTCTGCCTAAAGCAGCAGGAAGCCTTAGGGCTTGTTATGTATTGGAAAACAAATAGTTCTTGAGTCTGCTTTCAAATACAGAAAACAATTTCAATCAATAGTCATTGGTTGTGATTCTGGAAGACCTTGGACCTGCAGCATTTGAGGCTAAGGCAGATGCTATTTTCCATATTAAGGTATACACCTTGAGAAATAAGGGTAATTTGTTTAATCTAAAAATGGGAATGGTTTATCGACAATTTGGTAGGACCAAATAAATGATTTTGCTCCAATTCAAATTGATTTTTTTTCCTTATAGACCCATAAGGCAATGTCTATTGGACGGCAAGGTCGAGTACAAGTCGAAGATATTGTATTCTTGATCCGTAAAGACCCACGGAAGTTTGCTCGTGTAAAAGACTTGCTAACAATGAATGAAGAACTAAAACGGGCCAGAAAGGCGTTTGATGAAGCCAACTATGGATCTTGAAGCCTCATGCAGAATGGTCTTTGTAGGAAGACAAATTTCAGTTGCCTGACTTGCTCTTTCCTACAAAGCCAGCACATATATTCATTTTGGATTATGATTTCTTAGTGTGGGTCTTGGAACTGGAGGTGTGCTCAGATGTAATTTGTTTCCTACTATTTATTACAGTTGAAATTTTCAGAAATAATTTTGGGCTTTTTTTAGTTTGTAATATATAGGAAGCCAGAACACCTAAGTAAGAACAAGACAGTAGTTCACTTCATTTGTTTATACAGTTAACAGAACATTTTATTCTGCAGAACAAAAATATATGAAGGACATGGTGAACATAGTGTTATAAACCAATTGCTTTAAAAATGTCATCAATATCATCTTTATTCTCGGTGCTTTCTTTCTGTATATGGGTGAAGTTTCTTTCTACCACAGAAGCAGCCAATTGAGCTTGTCCTTCACCAGTGTCATTAGAACTACTGGTGGCAGCGGTAGCAGTCCACAACTGAGATGAAGAATTAGACAACTGACCAAGGGAAAGGAATATTCCACCTTTGGAAAAGTAAGGAATGTCTGATGGTGGAGGTACAAAGGAAGACAATGTTCTTTTTGAAACACATCTTGACTTCCTTGAGTGTTTGGTCCACATTTGTAGATGGGAATGTGCTCTAAGCAGTTGGTTGGGTTTCCTTCTGCAGCTTGAGAGTTTGAGATATTTACAGAGGGTAGCTTTAACACAGCCAAGTTTTCTCTGCAGTCTGTAAAGGGGGGAAAAATGAAGCTTAGCAACTAAAAAGGCAAGAAAGAGGGATACATTATTACAGGAGTCTCTCAGAACTGAAGTCATTTGTTGATTAGAGCTCTTTTGCACAAGACAAGAGTTTCAGGGAGCCCGCAACAGTTGTCTCCATTATGTAGGATCTAACACAAACGAGACATGGCTTAGTACTATGTCATCAAGCATGGTGCAGTCCATGCGCTATTTTATGTGTAGAAACCATACAAAGGACAAATCTTCCTAGCTTCCACATGAACAATGAAAGCAAAACAGTGAAGAATTTTGCATGTAAAAAGTATCTATAATTTTTTAAATGCTGCACAAAAAGACAAAGAGGTCTTAGCCACAAATTCATACTGTTCAAGTTGCAACTAGGTCATGCTGCCATTGTGCCTGTAGTTGCTATGGTCAATCTGCTGATAAACCTTCCTGTGCTTAACTAGAATGGTCCTTAGAGAACATACTACACTGGAGCTGTACAGAAAGTTGTACCAGCTTTGTAGACTGTAACAGAATTTGCACTCTATTGGCATAATTTGTGATCCCATAATGAGGCAGCAAGTAGGATTTAAGGATACAAGTTGCACACTCAAATTATATACATATTCTAAAGGAATGGGGACAAGAGAAAGGAAGCACTGAAACAGCTGTACGCATCCACAAGACAGTGAGACAAAGTTGGTTTACTTGTGACGGGCTACTGTCTAAGTTACAGTTCCATTGCTGACAGGAGACTATCTTCTGCTCTATAGTTGCTGCTGCTGTTGTGTGTCTTCAAGTCTTCTGAGTTATGGCGACCCTATCACTGGGTTTCTGGAGTTAAGTGTGTATAATGTGCCCAAGTTATCCAGTGGATTTCTATGGCTGAGTGGGAAATCAAACTCTGGGTCTCTAGGGTTGCAGTCCAATGCTCAAACCACCAAGCCATGCTGGCTCTCATATAAGGTAGAATACTGTCTCTAAGGATCAACAAATCATTTTATTTACTACATGGATTGACACCTGGAATAATTATTTTAGATATGTCTGGATTGTATATAGCCCACAAGAAGCAGCAGGTATAGTTCACTTTCTCTCATACTTCTATCAGTGAAAAAAAAATAAGAGGAAGTTATGGCAGCAAATTCTGCAATTTAGTTGTATGTTATGGGGATCTATACAATGTCCTCAGTTCTATCTATTCACGTTCCGCATTTATCAATATTTGCCACCTTCTGAAACATTTTGTTGCTTGTGAAGGATATAAGAAAGCTTAGTGGTTAAGTGAAGAGCAAGGTAGGTTCCCTTATTACTGCTGCTCAAAAAAAATTCCCAATCCCATGTCCCAAGAAACTGAAGGGTATAAATAAGTAAGTAAGTAAGAAAGAAAGATTAAAATGGTTAAAGACCACAAATTATCAAATGAAGAGACCTAGACCTACCAGAGAATAATAGATGATGACAGTAACAGAAATACAAACCTGCAACCCTGTGCTTCCACATGTTGCAGATGCCTAGTTTTCAAAAGCTTCATTCCCAAGAAGAAAGCTTCGGGTCCAAGTTTATTGTTTTTGCACCAGAGAACTGTTGTTCTCAGTTTATCTGACAGCTCTTTGAAGGAGGCGGCTGCTTGAAATTTTGACACAAAAGATTCAAGATGCTGGGATCTCAGTGATTTAGGAGAAATAGACATGTGTCTACATTCTGACCAAGGAAATTCTCTGATTTTGATATTCTGAAATTAAAGTAAAGAAATTAATACCAAAAAGGTACTCAAAGTTAAAATTCATCAGCAAAGAAAAGGTTTGGGTTATTAAGGTTAATACATAGCATCTTTGACTAGAAGGAACCTGATTTGAAGCAGAGAAATCAAATAGGTCAATGTTCATGGTTTTAATTACTGGCTTGAAAATGTATTTAATTTGTCTTGCACTCTGGCCCTAAACATATCAGTAAGGATCCAAATAAATAGGTATTTTGCATACTCGCTATGGTTTTAGAAAGTTGTTCGTGGAACAGTGGTGACTTCTGATAACATCTCCCACCCCCAAAATATCCAAGATCAGGAGCTGGTGAGGTAGTGAAGACTCGCTACATATTCAAAATCCCACTAACTGCATGAACCCATCATAAGTAGTTCAGGAAGCTGCCCTATACAGAGTCCTAACTGAGAAGATACTAGATTTCTATCCCTTAAGGCAGAGCTTTCCAAACTTTTCATGTTGGTGACACACTTTTTTAGACATGCATCATTTCATGATGCAGTAATTTCAGTTTTACTAGCAAGCGGGAGGTTAAACTAACCTCTTATAAGAGATACAGACATACATAAATTGTAATAACAAAATATATGGGGACCCAACATATATCATGAAAACCTTTCAGATATTTTTTTAAAAACATGATTTATAAATATCATATATTTCCAGGATTGTAGGCGATGTATCTACACACTTCAGGCGACACACTAATATGTCACAGCACATTGTTTGGAAAGCCCTGCCTTAAGGGTAGAGGAAAGACTCACAGCAGCTATCCTAATACAGTCTATTGTAACTATTAATAAGGCAGTGTGGTGTAGTTGTGTGAGTTCTGGACTAGGACTCCAGGTGATGAGGGTTTGAACCCTCACCCATGGAACATCATGAGGTGGCCTTGGGCAAATCACTGTCTCTCAGCATCAAGGGAAGGCAATGGCAAATCCTGCCAAGAAAACTCTGTGATAGGTTCACCTTAGGGTTGCCACAAGCTGTAAATGACTTCAAGGCACAACAGCTAATAATAGTTCACCCGCCCCCTGGCCCCCCGCCAAGTCTCAGAGATCTTGAAAATTAACATTTTAATCAAAAAGGCTGGGAGATCAGTGACTAATCCTGGAACTTTCTCCACGGAGAGCATGTGACTGTTTACCTGGCATTCCCTGCAAACCGCTTCAGATCTAGCCACTGGAATCTCATTGTTTCCAGTACAATTGGCTTCCATAAAGTGTTCATAATCACTCTCTTAATTCTTGTCATCAATATAAGGAGCAGAGGGATGAAACTGCTTATGCATATAGGTATAAAACATGTGCCCCTCCAGAAGTCGCTTGCTTACAACTCCCATCATCTCTGATCAGAAGTCTCATGCTACTTCCTACTTATGATAGACAGAATTACCAACAGAACAATCCTTTGTACTGAAAGGAGAAAAACTATGGTACATCATCAACAACCTGGCTGTCTTCCTGAGAAGACAGCCTTCCTTATTTTCCATTAGTGCCACTTCCAAAATTAACAGCAGTGCGACAAAAATTAACTATGCTATTTGCAGGGCTAGTATAGTTACAGGCCCAATATCTGGGTGTGTAACCAAACTCACCCCAACATGGCTTGCAGAACACCATAGAGGCCCTCAGTGCACAAGTGTCATCTTTCCAATTGACTAGTTCTTTGCTGGTGATCTAGCATTTCCACTGTATCCTAAAGCCCTCAGCTGGCTTCAAGAGGAGTTCAGGATTGCTCCCTTACTATCTATAAAGTCACTAAATACTAAAACACAGAATTAACAATCTGACCAACTATACTCAGGAACATAAATCATGTCCTGCAGGTCCCATATATCGTCCCCTGCACTCTCATCCCCCTAATTTTTATTGCCAAAATGGAAAAATGCATACTGCTCCCCCATGAAACCTCTCAGGGCACTCTTTGCCATTTAAACATAATCCCCCCAGGGTTTTTTTTTATCTTAAAGGTAAAAAAGTGGTATGAAAATTAATCTCCACAAGACACAACGAAACAAAATGGAACAAACCTCCCGTGGGGCAGGATTAGAGTACTTGCATAAGGTCCTGACATCAAACTCCAACTCCTTTACAAGATCTAGAACAAAGGACACAGCTATTATTTAAAACTGGCTCGGCTGCAGCCCTATATACTTGAAAAAAAATGATTCTGGTATCAATCACATGCTTCATACCTTAAAAAGTATTCACAGCCAAGAAAAGTGTTTGAGAAATATGGTTGTGTCAGTAGATATCTAAGTATTCTAGCACAATATAGCTAGAAGTTATTTTTAAAGCAAATGCAACACTCCTGGAAGCAAACATATGGCATGCTGGAAACCATCTCTCCATTCCCCAAATTTTTCAGGGCAGCAGCTAAATACACCATTAAGGAAAAGATGAGGTTTATACAGATATAGGGTCATCCAGAAGTCATTCATCCTGGCTAAGAAAAAAAAGAAAAACAGTGCCATCACCAGCTGTCCTGAAGCTAACTCCAGCACACTCTGCCTCTCTGACTGTCCAGTAGTCATTCCCCAGGCTGAAGATCCCCACAGTTCTAAGATTTTGCTCCTGAATCTTATTTTCCTTTCCCATTCCCTCTCACCCAAATTAAAAGGCCTCTGCCTGTTTACCTTGGTTAGTTCTGTTCACCAGAACTGGTGTCCCAATATCAATGGTGTTCTGGGAATTCCTCATCTTCCTTTTTACTGTTGTAGGACCTGCTGCAGTCGCAAGCTGAGACTGAGATGTAGTCTTGCTTGCAGCAAATAGTCTTTTCATCCATCCACTTCCGGCCTTTTTTGTTACAAGTGCTCTAGGCAATTTCTTCGTAATCTCTGAATAAGGGATTCCCAGAAATTCATTTATTTCAGAAGGAAAAGCAAATCCCTTAATATAAGGCCTTGGTTGTATCTCTGAAACTTCTTCACGTAATTCAAACAGGATCTTATATAAAGAACTGAGCCTTTTTAATACACCTCTATAAAGAAGCCTAAGACAAAGGGAGAAGAAATATGAAACACTTGGGTGCTACACAACTGATGAATTTCTTAAATTCAGTTAACTCTTCCACTAAAACCTTTCAACACTTATTTTTGCTACTGATAGTTTGACCTCAACAATATGAATTTACCAGCTTTTCTCCTATATTAATCTTTGGCACTTAATGTATCAGAAGCTAGAAACTTCAAGAAGAAAAGACTTGGATGTGTGCTCCAAAAGCTCAGTTCCCTCTCTGTGGCATAAGAGAAAGAACACATCAGTCTGCAAATCTCAGAAATTATATCAACCTAGGCAAAAGAACCAGCAATTCTTTTACGTACAGTGAATGTGCTGTTCTTTACCATGACGGACCTTATCTGATGTTGTTAAGCTTATGTTGTTTATTCATGTAAATAGAAAATCTGTGCCCCTCCAGATGCTCCAGTTTATGATTCCCATCAGGCCATTTCTACCCTACACAGTTTTAGTGCTATTATCCCACTTTCAACATCCTGTAGAATTCTGAGGTTAGTAGTTTACTGAAGCCAAAGAGCTCTCTGGCTGAGAATTCTAAATGTCCTTCCCTAAATTGCAAACCCCAGGAATCCACAGGATGTTGAAAGTGGAATAATAGCACTACATCAGCATAGTGCAGAAATGGCCTTAGACTGTTTTAAAGAAGCACACATCTCTTACTATCTGAAACACAGATGCTAGTAAATTAACTGATAAAGACTGGGATTTTGGTAGGGTTGCTAGCTGGCAGGCCAGCAACCAAACATTTGCCAGTTTTTAAAACAGTGGTGAACACCAAAGCCTCTGCACACCTCTTTGTTCTCCAGTTCTTCTTTCAGTCTCTTTCATGCACATTCTCTTCAAAGAAATGGGCATTTGGCTTCCGTCACCAGTCAAACCACTAAGAGGTGCTGGTCAATTCCCTGGCCTCCATCCATGCAAGACACTATTACAGCAATGATGTAATCCACCTTTATCAACTTCCCTCTTTTTTCTAGCGTTATCAAACTATTTTATTCCTCTGCTTTTTATTTTCTTTCCACTTCCCCTCCCTGTTTATCTCTGTTTGCAAATCAAAGGGCAGATGGTATTATTCTCTTTACAAAACTGCCACAAGTACCAGGTATTATATTCTAAGAGCTATAAGCCTTAATTAAAATAAAATATAATAGCAAGACATAATCTGTAATTGCCTGAAGGTAGGCAGATGGGCAAAGTAAAGTATAAGTGGAAGGAAGCTATGGCAACTGCACTTCCTTCTTTATCAATGCTTGAGATTCTTGGCTCTGGCAGTGTTAGTTGTTTAGAATGAAGGGGGTTAGATCAGTTACAGGAAAAATCTGTTACATGCAAACATATTATGGCAATCATTATAACTAAAACATTGTTAGTTTAATTGAAATTGTATATATAGAATAGCATTTAACTCCTACCAATTCTAACATCTCAGCTAGAGTACCTGTTCATTGCTATCAGGTGAAATGCAACACCTCATGAGGAAATGAACTTCCACTTGTGCAAAGGGGCATTTCCTTTCCCTGCAATCTCTCATGGATTCCCCACCAAACAATCTGCTCCAACCCCAGGCCTGCTGAACAGCTTTTGAGGGCATGTAGGGGACTGCACAGGGGAAGGGAAAGTCACCCCTTTGCTATCCCACTCACAGAAACCATTTTGTCAGTGGAACAGGTTCAATGGATACTACCCGCTATTATTGAGAAACATATCAAGCTGATTCTCTACTGGAGAAATGCAAGAGTACAACTGGAAATAAGACAATCAGATTATTTAAAGACACACATACCATAGTCGACTCAGTAACCCTGACACCAGAGTATTCAGCAATATATACTCTTGCAAACACAGATGCTTAACAGACAAACTGAGGAAGTCAATTAAGGTTGGACAACAATTAACCAAAGAGGGGAAAAAAACAATTGTATTAGTGCATAACATTAATACATGTATCAACTGTATTAATAAATAGTGAAGTTCAGTGAGTGGAGACTTTAAGACAATCCTGAAGGAAAGATGTGATAACTGTACACTATTTCCACAGAATATAGAATCTTAAAATAAATAATATGTAGGCTAAACTGTGAAACCATAGAGGACTGCAAAAGTTAACACTAGACAAACGACAGAAAACAGGATGATTTCTTGAACAGTGTATAGGTTACAAGGTTGGACCGTGACTTGGGCGATGCTGGTTTTAGTCCCCACACACCTATGAAACCTCAATGGGCCTTTTACTCCTTTGCTTGCTCGCAGCCTGACCTACAGCACAAGAATGCTATTAAGGATAAAGTAAGGAGGAGAATAAGGCAAGGTTTTCCACTAATCCCTCTGCCTGCCACCAACTGCAAGGTTTCCCACTAACATGCTTTTGTAACATTCTCTGAGGCTCAAGTGAATAAAAAAACCAATATATTGAAGAGAAACTGAAACGTAACATTGAAGATTACTTATTTAAAATATCCAAATACTAACACTACTCACTACTCACACCTCTCTCTCTCTCTCTCCCCCCCCCAATTCCTATCGTAACTCTGGCCATAACTCAAACTCATCTGTCTCTGACCTTGATTCTCTCTTAACATCTCAAACTCTGAAACCGAACTTTTACAGAATCCTCATCCTAACGCTGATAGATCCAACTCACTCTGACATACATACCCACTTTTTAAAATCCCCTCAGACATCCAACCAATCACCACCCACTTTAAATATTCTGTGTTCTCACCCCTTCCAACAGATATTTTATTACATCTTCTGTATATTACATACTAATAAATAAACTGCTGAGAAGCCCATAAGGTCACAGATGAAAGCCATGTATGCTGGCTTGAACTTACTGGAAGATAGTTTCTAAACACAAACAGGCAATTTTTTTTCATATATATCTTTAAGAATGGACTTCCCCTGCCATTCTGCATCCCTAAATGAAAACTGTGCTAGTGTGGTGTAGCGGTTTGAATGTTGGACTATGACTCTGGAGACCAGTGTTCAAATCTTTGTCTACCCATGGAAACTCACTGAGTAGACTCTCTCAAGCCCCAGAGGAAAGCAAAGGCAAAACTCCTTTGAGCAAATCTTGTTAAGAAAACCCCATGATAAGTTTGCCTTAGAGTCACTGTAAGTCAGAAATGACTGGAAGGCATACAACAGCAAATGAGAACTGCATAAGTTTTCAAATTAATTTCCAATAAACTTGTCTTAAAAGGATACAGAAATGCTGTGCAACAGCATTCAAGCAAACGCAGCACAAGCTTGCAACCACCCAATATTTTTACCATCACCACCTCTATCACAGGCTGGCTGGGAACCAAGGATTCTGTTGGATTTTCAGATTTCTGATTCCTGTATAAAGTAACAAAAACTGTAAGAAGCAGAATCTGTGTTTGCATCTTCCAGAATTTAACAATGATATGCACAGAATCTATAACAACTAGTTGAGAAGCAGAATCCTTTGACATAAACTAAACAGAATAATAAACAGAATAATAATTCTGTTCTCTGTTAAGTTTTCCCAAATGTTTTGCTTTTGAGATTTTGTTTTAATCTTTTGTTCAAAAATGCTTAAAGTCTTCCAGCTTGGTACAAGGAGTTGGTGATATACTACGTTTGTTGCACAGAAGAAGGAACAAAAGGACAAGGCAGGAAGAAATGCTTTTGGTTTGGGCTGACTTCCATTAATGCAAGATTTGAATTATACTTTATTATATACTGAAGTGTTCAGCTGTAGTTTGAAAACTTCCTCTGTCTTACATCAAGAGCAGACAACAGCAGGAGAAGCAAGGGCCAATTTTTTGCCCCATGTGCTGGCCTTAGAGAGCCACCCTTGTGCATCGCTAAGAAACCACACGTAACGTTGAGACACTTTCCAGGAAGTCATCCTTTTGTGGAAAAATTGTTAGTGTTGTGAGCATGTAAGGCAATGTTTATTGGTGGTCTGGGGCTGTCAGTAGTGATTTTGAAAAAGTCACTCAAAACTGGGAGATCTTGCAGCTTTGGGGTTGTTCCTAGAGCCCTGGGTGTTGCAAAAATGCAGATGGGGGATTGTACATAACATGTTGGCCTCATTTTCTCCATCCATGTCTTACACAAACACATGTTGGTCCAACAGGAAACACCACTGACAAAAAATGAATTCCAATTGCTTTAGGTCCTATGAACTCCAGCAAAAATAAATTTAGCTAACAAACTCAGGAAAGTAAAAGATGTAAGATACAGACTCACAAAAATATGGTAGGATATGCTGATTTATGCTACTTACATGGGGCCTAGTTGAACAAGATCTTGAATTGGCTTTTCCAGACTCATTAGACTTAAACGCTTCAAGCACTGTTCAACCTGGAAGGGAGGGGGAACACATCAACAGATTAGCTGAGAAACAAAACTTCTCATCCAGATCCATTTCATTTCACTAAGTTGTAATCCATAATATGTATGGATGAAATGATGTGAGAGTAGCATCTTTCTATTCTACAGAAAGACAACTGCTCTAAGTCAAATGAACCAGTAAAAAATGCCCATCAATGTGAAGGCAACAGAGATGAACAGAGGACCCTTGGATATCACAGCATACCCTGTGAGATTCCTAAGAATGAAAGCTAAGAATCTCAGTAACACCAACAGAGAAAAGAGTCTGATCTCACTACTGCTCCATGGGCAGATATGGCATTCATTCATGTCTCAGGCTTTGTCCTCTTTGCATCCCACTGTAGTCTGTCCCACAGAACAGGGCTGAGGATCCTGTACCCATCCAAATGCTACTGGACTCCAATTCCTATCCACCCCTGTCAGTGTGATCAGGCATGGTGGGAACTATAGTTCACTAACTTCTAGAGCACCACAGGGCATTAAGGGAGCTGCTAAAAACCTTTTCTTTTCTGTACAGGTCAAGCCTTTCTTGATACTGGTTGCTTCATATTCCCCTTCACATTCCAATAAGACCAGGGCTGCTGTTGTTTTGGTCTTACACAAAGGTCACGGAACCCTTAAAACTAGCATTTATGTATATACAGAGTACACTATGTTACTCTCTTTAAATTTGTTCAACAAAGCTCTGTTAATTTTTTGTTCTGAAATCACTGAGGCTTGAATGAAAGCCTTCCACCAGATACAAAGTAGCCATTACAGCTAAAGCTCCTGGAGTTCTACAAATAGTCCTAACTACAGTCCCTAAATACTCTAAAGACACCAGATCCCATCTGATCTCAGAAGCTAAGCAGGGTCAGTCCTGATTAACACTTGGGTGGGAGACCACCAACAAATGCTGGGTGCTATAGGCTGTATTTCAGAGGCAGAAACTGGCAAAACAACCTCTGAATATTCCTTTTGCTTAAGAAAACCCTATGAAATACATGGGATCGCTGTAAGTCAGCAGTTAACCTGAAGGCACATGCACAAGCAATATGCTTCAAACACACTACCATTTGTGTCTAAAGCTATTAGGAACTTCAACTACAATCCTAAGCATATTTCTTCAATCACAGATTCTTAAAAAAAAATCAAAATCAGGCTTACTTCCAACTAAGTGGAAATAAATGCAGTCGTGACCTATAAAATCCTAAATGGCTTAGGTCCAGGCTATCAAACAGGAGCCATTCCATCAGACTAACTCAAGATATTGTACAAGCCTGCCTGAACCCTGAGATCTTCAGGAGAGATGATTCTTTCAACCCCACTGCCTTCACAGGTATGGTTGGTGGTTACCCAAGGCCGGGTCTTCTCAGTGGCTGGAACTCCCTCCTTGAGGAGGTCAGAATGGCTCCTTTCTTGCTGTCCTTGTGCTGGCAGATGAAGACTCTTTTATTCCCATAGGCTTTTAGATATGAAGATGTTTGAGGAAAAGACTTTTAAGAGGGTGCTGTTTTAAACTGTACTATTTTAATCACTTTTATTATTTTAAGTGTATATTTTAACATTGCTTTAATATTGTTAATAGTTTAACTATTTTTAACGTTTTTTGTAAGTTTTTATTAATATTCTCATTTCATTTGTAATCTACCTAGAATTGGAATCTTAGAAAAAGGCAGAATATAAATAAAAATAATGATGATGATAATGTATGTAGATTTCAGATGGCAAGATAACAAGCTGTTTGCACGTTCATTTCTACAGAATCATGAAAGTAAACAAATTTTTTACACACACTGAAATGAGGCTTGCATAATAAACATGCATACTTCTCTTGAACTGCAACATGTAAGTTAATGGAAAATTTCAGAAACACATCAAGAAAAATATTAGGCTGCAGTTTTCTTTTTCTGCAAACACAAACATTGGTTTACCAAATTCACACTTTTCAGATAAGACAATCAGCAATATCCAGAGGTTTTGCTCCATAAACTAAAGCAAGGTCAAGTTCTTAAATTAACAAGGATAAAATCAGATTTTGCCCAATGTTGAGTATCTATTTGTAATCTGCCATCACCATTTCACAAGTGGATGACTAGCTTCAAACAAATAAGACAATGTCCAAGTACATTTCCAGCCAATGCTTTCCTTCTGACCTGTTTGAGAGACTGATAGGGTTTATGACAACTCATCTGGTAGCGGAACCGATAGATGATGGCACGCAGGAGGCACTGTTCTGCAACCATTGCTTTATTTGTTAGAATGTTGTCAACAGCACAGCACTCCTTCCTCACAACAGCAAAGCATCTCACTGGAAAAGATATGGGGCATTAATTTGAAGTCGCAAGAATTTGTTTAACAAATCAATAAATAAGTGTGCTTTGAAGGTTTGATGAACCTGATGGGAGGAGGTCTTGACAACAGAGCCTCCTTGGCAACTGAGAGTGTTTAAGCTGACTGGCTGCTGAAACGGAACCTTGGACAACCCAGGGGAGGGGCTGGTGGAAAGAGAAAAATAATGGATTTTATCGGTCTGGTGTGTGTTTGAAGAGGAGTGTGATTTGTGGTGTGTTTGAGGGAGGTTGGAGATTTGAATAGCTCTGTGGAGGAGAGAACTGAGAGGAATTGGGTGTATGAAAGATAGTGAATGAACTGAATGAGAGAGAAAGAGAGAGAGAGAGGGAAGAATGGTGTGCTGTTTATAAACATTTAGATACAAAACACATTTAAAGCAACAGTGTTACAACAAATGTTTGAAGCTCTGTGTTCCTTAAAACAATGTCACAGAGTCTCGTTCTGAATTCTGGAATATACACGCTATCAATAATCTTGATCTTAGTGCCAACAGTACCACAGTCTTGGAAAACATAAATCACTGCTGATCCTTACATCTGGGAGAAGGGCAGATTTAGGGAAGGCAGTAAAGAGGGAGAGTCCTGAAAGGAAGAAGCCAAGGAGGGACAAGAGTGAGGAAGGGACTGCGTTCTCAAGAGAGGGAGAACTGAGGCAGACCTGTTTGTCCTGGTCCTGGCTTGATTCAGAGATCTCCCTGGCTGTTCAGACCTGGACACAAAGAGGTGTCAGGCTGGGCAGGCCTTGAGCGTGAGGCTTGGGTGTGCCTTTCACACTCGTGTTTCTGTGTTGTGATAGAAGGCCTTTATTAGATGTTTAAATAAGCCCACAACAGTCAACCAGCCAGCAAAAATGTATAATTATCCTGCTGGAGCCTAGCAAAAAAAGGAAGGAGAGCTACATTCCTCCTCCAACATCCCTCTGTATTTCTGGCATCTCACTTGCTTTCTGTACCAGGCAGAGAGACAAAACACTCCATCCCTTGTCTCCCTCTCAGGTTACTTACCTGCCTACAGTTTCTCCAGAAACAGCCTCCCTCAATGGAGTGCACTCCATATATGACAACAACTTCCATCACCCAATTCCTGACCACTGGCTGGAAGTGATGGACACTACAGTTTATAGCAACTGGATAGAACCATATTGGGGAAGACTACCTTCAATATAATGCTACTTTATGTTACTTTCAGAACTCTCAAGAAATGACTAGGAGAACTTCTAAAAGCTGAAATACATTTGAAAACCAGTACTGTTTTCTCATCACCTTCTCTAAACTGTAGTCTTCAGCATAAAATGCACTCAAAAAATATTCTTTAACCTTGGATGAAAAGGAAACTTTTGGGCTTCCTGACGTTATGAACTACAATTACCAGAAGCCTCAGCCAGCCAGCATAACCACTAGTAAGGGATTATGAGAATTGTAGTCCAAGCCACTAGCAAGGTGAAAGCTTCTCCACCCATAATCTATGTGTCCATAGCCTGTGTGCCTAACCAGCAGAATTATTAAAGAAGTTGTAGTTCAACATATCTGGAAGGTCAAAAGTTCTTCACTCCTGATTTAACCAGTTTTTAGGACTTAATGTGCAACACACCTGTTAAAACACACCAAAGGCTGTCAACATCCCATATTTAGGCTAGAAGGAGAATGATGGCATAGCCCACTTGGCTCTGGGCTAAGAGAAGCAGCCAAATATGGGTTAAGGACACTAGCCCACCCCAGCTCCACTCTTTCTTACCCTTCACCTATGGTCACTTCCACACTACATTGTTAAAGTGCTATTATTCCACTTTTAACATCCCACAGAATCCTGGGATTTGCAGTTTTGGGAGGGGTATTTAGAATATTCAGCCAGAGAGCTCTTAGGCCTCAGTAACCTATAAGTCCCAGAATTCCACAAGATGTTGGAAGTGGAATACTAGCAGTATAACCGCGTAGTGTAGAAATGGCCTATGCCTTCCAACATGCCTTTTGCAGAGGCTGTTCAGCTTTCAGGCCAAGACAGGCTTCCCATCCCTGCTACCTGCCTTTTTACATAAAAGATGCCATACTGAAAACAGTGAAATTTACTTCTGATCAAACATATATTATTACATTTATCGAGGAACACAAATCTAGTTAGACTGCACAGCCTGGAGACATCGTATTTGAAAGACTACCATCCCTGCAGGCACAGTCAAAAGGAAGCTTTCCCTAAACTTTGTTGCTTCGCGCTCTAAATCCCTGTACTCCCTGCAGTAGTCAACGAACATCCTAAAACACCCAGCTTCTCCCAATCCACGCGCCTGGCTCGCATTGTTGGTAGTCATAGCACTGAGGACAGACAACGCTCCCCGGCCGACTCTGCTTCGCTGACAGTGGTTCTCCCTTTACCTGAAGGACGGTGAGCCGGCACAGCGGCTGCCGCAGCGCACCCCGGCCACGGTACGCGCAACCGGTTCCACGCCGCTTCGCCTTCGCTGGGCGCCGCCATCTTCCCTGAGAGGCGAGTCTGGATTAAACCAAGTTAAAGGAAGAGAGGGAGGAGGATGCCCTAAGGACTCAACCAAATTTCCAAGAGCGCGGGGGGAGCCCACAGTTTAGGGGTCTTTCTTTTGCCCGACGCAGCTGCAGCTTGTTGTTGTTGTTAAGATTCGTTTCCTCTCATAAACAGGGAAATAACAGGCAAAGGGAGCCTTTCCTTGCTCCCTTTTCCTTTTTGATTTTTTTAATGTTAATTTTTATATAGCAAACATGCCAACAGTACTTTAACAAACTCCTTTTTTTCCTCATCAAATATATAGGGCTGCAGTTCTGTGGTATAACACGTGATCGAACCTTCATCTTGCCCTTCGGCGATGAAGAAAATCATGTTTTAAGCAGAACTTGTAAAAGTTAACTCCAGAATCCTCCAGCCAGCCCTTTGTCTTTGCCAGACTTGCAGAGTAATTTATAACGGAGTTGATTTTAATTGCAGTTACCCCTCCGCTTTTCGGGTTTAACTTCCATGGATTTTCACAGCTGTTTAAGAAAACAGATCTGTGATCACTTTTTGTGAAAAATGTTTAGTCAGCTATAAAAGAGGTTTTCTCTCAGAAACGCATTTTAAGGGCCTATTTATTATCTGGGTGATCTGTGACTGGGACCATTTCCACACGTGCCTGTTATAGTGCTATTATTCCACTTTCAATATCCTATGGAATCCGGGGTTTGCAGCTTAAGGAGGAGCCTCGCGGGAAATGGCTTGGATCTCTAGGCATGATTGTTATTTAAAAGTGTCTGTGCAAAGCCCGTACTGATTGGGGATTCTGGGAACTACAGTCATAAAGGTAACTGTTTAAAGTTCAAATGAGAAATATATACCCTATGTGACTTAATTTCCTTCAGATCAAAAAGCATTTAAACTGCATACTGTGCTGCGCATGCTTATTCAGGAGCAAGTCCTATTAAATTTATCAGAAGTATGGACAGGAGCAGACCCTCAATGTGCCTTGTTAATAGACCTTTTCAAACAAAAACGTTTTGTTTACAAATATGTAACACAATTGGAGGTAACGATATTTCTAAAAGCAGGAAGAAAATTAGCTAGTCCTGTTTCAGATTACAAAAGCAACAGTGTGAATGATTATAATTGTCCATATTACTTTTAGTCTTGTTAGACTGAAACTCAAGAAATTTAGAAACTTGGATCTAAGTGTTTCTCTATCTCTTCATGAATTATATTGCCAAGGCAGGAGGGAGTTTCCATTAAGGGTTGCTGCTTTCCCATGAGGTTTGTCAGGGAAAACATGATGGCAGCCACATTTAGAGCGATTAAAGAAGTAAAATCGTAACAGGATTAAGGATCCAATTGTTTTGGTATTGGATAAGAGCAATTATGATATAATACTCAATGATTAATGAGTAGGAGCAAATTGTATAGAAGTAGTTGTGAACTAGATATTTTCAGGATATGGGAGAGTTTCTTCCTCCTGGAAAAAAAAAGCTATAAATTGAATTGGATCTTTACATAAGCTTCTGTTGTCCAAATCACATTTGTAGGACTCTGACTCTGAAAACACTCAACACAATTGGAGTCCTGCCCACCCTGCAATTGTACCTAACAAGACCTTATTTGTTGCTAGTATGTACCTAGTCACATTTTACCTATACTCCACAAATGTTGAAACTAGAATACCTGTTCTTAAAGAATGAAAAATTTGTATGAAGAATTTTAAAAAAATCAGTTCAGGATGCCAGCATTGCAAACTTTCACTATACCTGTCAAGCAAAATTTAGCAGATACTGTTTTCACCATGAGCAGCCAAGGTCCAAGCAGTGGGGAGTCTCACCCTTCTCCCCTTCAGATTACAGACTACCAGTGCTGTTAGAAATGATCACAAAGTAGTACCAATGTCACATTCCCTACAATTTCATCTGAATCCGGCCCCTAACCTTCAGGAACAATTTTTCATGGAACAGACCATAAAGCTACTGACCCAGATTTGCTTGTACTGTAAAGGTGAAGTACAGTGAATGAAGTGTTCCCTGTGGATTTTTTGCAGTCTCACTAAGGACTAGTTGCATAATATGGTCATTATATCTGGGTCCTGCACTGAGAAAAAGGTGAATCATTAAAATAAGCAAATAACATTTCTGTTACTTAGAAGATGGGAGAGACAGATGCCAGTCCAGATCAATAGACTGTGAAATTCTTGAAATTACCTTTGGTTATTGCAAACTGACTTTAGATAAGACTGAGCAAATAGTTAGTTCCCCTTTAAGTAAAACTAATTGCATTAAAAAAAAACCCTACACCTGATGAAGCCATTTTATGAACAGATAAAAGGCTCTCAGGGTGGCATTTTGTTGTTGCTTAGTTGTGAAATGTTTAGTTAAGAGCAATACAATACAACCATGGTAGGAAAGAGAAAACCAGGCAATGCAATCATTTATACAAAGGACCTCGCAAAGGTCTCGCTGGCTGAATTTCTGAGATATTATGAGCAGCCCATAAGTGAGGAACAGGCATGGGCTATCTGTTACCAGTCTAGTTGTAAAATGAAACAGGTTTTGGCTCAAGGACTCGATTCTGTATTACGCACAATAATCTTAGATGTTGACAACCTCTATATCCATTCTGACGGTAGTGTGTCCTTCACTCTACAACATGACTTTGGTGAGAGTAAGTCTGGAAGTTTAACTTGTTTTGTCAGATTTGCAATATGTCTGTTCATGTTTTCTTAATCTGACAGTTCTTTCACATTCTGCCTCTTTCCTAATTGTTGTAATTCTTTCATATGTTATTTCTTATCTTAACTAAAGATTTAACTATTGTTGACCTCAGTTTTGAGTAAATTTCTGTACCAAATCCAAATAGTTGTACAGTCAGATTATTACTGTTCTTCTTAAAATTAAGGGAATAAATTCCTACACGGCACTGGAAACATCTCTTTCTGAGTCTATGACTAAGGATTACAAATAGCTCTCATTACAAAATATAAACATTGTGATACTATAGTATGGCCTAATTTGTTTCATCTTTGCTCTTTGCAAAACTAAGGAGTGTCAGAAAAGCCTGTTCACATTCATTTGAAAATGTGGTGAAACAGGTTAAAATAAAATTAATCTAACATAAAGAGTCATATGATGGCTTTTGTCTTGAGTGGAGTAATTCCTCCAGGATTGGTGGAACATGGTAATTGACTCCCATGCAAACCAGAGGTTGAAAGCATTATTTTTTGGACTACAGGTCCTAGAATTCCTCTGCGCTGGCTGGAGATTTATGAGAATTACAGCTTCAAAATTATCTTTCTCATATTCAAAGATAAACACGACAATTATTTTGTGCAAGTATGGGCTTTTTAAAATCAACACTTTTTTTTTTTTTTTTTCTTATTTATTTGTATCCTATCTTTCTTCCAGCATGAAATTCAAGACAGTGGTGTTTTTCTTATCTGAAGCTATGGTGAAAAACTTGTAGCTATTGAGTGAAAGAACACCAGGGAAAGTCTCTCCCCATCTTGAGGAAAAACGTCTGCTATGGTGCTGTCATTGATCTTTTTGAAATGAAGTCACATAGACTCACATGGGAACCCTGATAAGGCCGTGGGGCTTCTATAACCAATATACAGCAGCAGCACTGCTGAACTTCTTTTTCAATATGGGGAGGTCAAAAGGCAGTGTAGTATAGTGGTCTGAGTGTTGGACTGTGACTCTGGAGACCAGGGTTTGATTTTCCTCTCAGCCATGGCCACCCACTGAGTGACTTTGGGTGCATCACACAGCCCTAGAAAACTCCATGATAGGTTTGCCTTAGGGTGCCATAAGTAGGAAATTATGTAAAGGCACACAGCAACAACAGCAAGGATGGAAGGGGCAGAATATGGATTGTTTGTTTATTGGATTTATACCCCATCTTTCTCCTGGTATGGGTTCCCATTACTCCTCCACAATTAAAAAATACCAGGCAGATCCAAACCACGTGTATGTTACCCTTGGTGTAGAATTATTCTGTTTTTTGGGGGGAAAAAGTTTCATAGTGCCCATTCACATTCACTTCCTCAGAATATTGCACCATGATAACATACAGTTATACTAGTTCTGAACTTATGTGTTTTTAATCTATAAAATAGGCATTATATTCAAACGTATTCCCACCCTCATAATATGACAACAGTGTGTGGGCAATCAGCTGGTATAGGTATGCCAACATTAAGGTGGACAACAGAAGAGGGGAGTGTATCATTTGCTCTGGGAAGCGTATGGTCATCTCAAGACTGTAGGACTTTATAAATTATTTTAATGATTCTTTTGTTTCAGATAATGACAACAGTCTAGAACCAAAGGATGCCTTGGAAGATAAGGTAAAGCTTTTGCATTTAACGTGGCCTTCAACATTAACATCCGGTCTAGCCTAGTGAAACTACCCTAGCAACTTTAATTGGGTTGCTTATTAATGTCCTCTTTACACAGTCCCTGGAAGAAAATATTGGATTAAAATTAATAATTTGAAACAACCAGAGTAAAGACCTCTCTAGGTTGCAGAGAGAGGGAAGGAGTCACCTGTGTGCTTAAGTGAAGAGGGGCTGCATAAATAAATAGGCTTTACATAATGCTGTGTAAATGTAACCTGAGTGGTAAATAGAAGTTTTGGTAATGGGAATTGTGATATCCCTTGGTTTGCCCAATAGATATAAATGTGCTTTCTGTTGCCATCTCCCAACAGACTACTGATAAGTGCAAACTGGAAGCTTGTGGTCTCCTTCAGATCAGGGAAATATACTGCATGTTGGAAGTTACAGTATTTGTTGCTGTAGTTCTTTGGGTTCTTTTTAAGTATTTAAATTATGGGCTCCTTCAGATGGGCCAACAGTTCTGGTAA
Source organism: Iguana delicatissima (assembly GCA_948472985.1). Taxonomy (NCBI): domain Eukaryota; kingdom Metazoa; phylum Chordata; class Lepidosauria; order Squamata; family Iguanidae; genus Iguana; species Iguana delicatissima. The sequence goes on from CAOKZL010000174.1 coordinate 1,167,642, forward strand.
TTGTCAAGGTATTCTGTTTCTGGATTTTACACCTTGTAACAGTTGTTCCACTTTCTCCTCAAGTCATGCCGCAAATATATAGACATTGTTGTTCATAGAACTGTAGAATCATAGAGTTAGAAGAGACCACAAGGGCCATCAAGTCCAACCTTTTGCCATGCAGAAATACACCACCAAAGCATTCGTGATAAATGGCCATCCAACCTCTGTTTAAAAACTTCCAAAGAAGGAGCCTCCACCATACTCTGAGGGCAGTGCATTCCACTGTTGAATTGCTGTTACCATCAGGAAGTTCTTCCTAATGTTTGGATGAAATCTCTTTTCCTGAAGTTTGAAGTCATTGCTCTATGCCCTATTCTCTGAAGCAGCAGAAAACAGTCTTGCTCTGTCCCCCACAGGAAATCTCTTCAAATATTTAAACTTGGCTGTCGTGTTGCCTCTTAACCTTCTCTTCTCCAGCAAAAACAGTCTTCTGTTGTGATGTGCCTTCAAGTTGTTTCCAACTTATGGTGATCCTAAGGCAAAACCTATCATGGGGTTTTCTGGGCTGAGTTTGTGATGTGCCCAAGGTCACCCAGTGGGTTTCCCTGGTCAAACAGGGAATCAAATCTTGGTCTCCAGGGTCAGAGTCCAATGCTCAAACAACTGCACCATGGTGGGTCTTGTATACTTCAGTTTTAAAAGGCTCCAACAGTGAAATTCCCTTTTACAAATTGTTCTTAGCTTGCCCAAGCTCCTTTCCTCCTCATCCCCTGTCTAGCTGGAAGTTTTTTTTAGCAGCATTGGCACTGGGAGGATGGTGAACTGCTGGAGAAACACAGACTTTGTGTGTCAGATTGCAGCAGTGAAGAATGGGACTACTCAGGCCTATTCTGCTGTAACTGTGGGCTTGCCTGCAACAGGAAAGGTAAACAGCAGCTGTCTCCGCAATCCCTGATTGAGTATGCATGAACAGACTCAATCAGCCTCATAGTGATTGCCAATTATGTTCAAAAAGCAAAAATCTATACTTTTTTCCACTAGAATGAAAGTCATAGGAAAAAGTCATCTCTGGATGCATTTCTGAAGAAGCCCTTGTGTAGTCTCTAGAAGATTCAAAAATGTTTTTGCCTTTTTCAGTTTCGCAAGAGCAGTTTAAATCACCTTTATCAGCTAAACGACAATATCTAAATTGAAACATTCGGTACAAACCAGATTTAGCCCTGTAGCTTTAAAGTACATCTGAGTTTCCCTTCATATTAGAGACATTAATTGAAGCCAACCAACTATCCAAACCAACAATTTTTATATATATATATATATATATATATATATATAAAATTTCTGTTACATATAAATAAATATGACATGTGAGGTTTACATCAAAATGGAGAACTGAAATATCAAGTTCTGACTAATAAATGGCTATTATTTTTAGCAGCTAGGTACTATGGCTGTAGATCTCTAACTATATTTTATACAATAGAAATTTCTCTTTTGTTTGCCACAACATCTATTCGAGAAAGGGCTTTCTAAATCAGCAAACCGTTGGAAATGTAATCTGCTAATGCTTCTGTAGCACATAGTAGCTATATTTTGGGAGGAAGTGATCACACAAGTAGATTTGGTTTTGGAAACTTCCTTAATATGGAGAGATATTCTTTTGAATTATTTCATGTTTCTTGAAAATTAAAAAATGGCCAGTAGAAGTGCATGTTTTGCACCCTTTTGACTGCTAAAAGATTGATATTTCTTTACTGGAAAGATAATTTTTCTTTACTTGTGATCCAATGGATAGAAGATCTAACAATGCCTGCTACATTTGAAAGTATGTATAGACAAAATTTACCAATGGACTTATATTTGGACATTTGGTCAGCTTTTATAAAAAATTACAACTCATATGGTTATTTTTCCTCCTTTCACATCTTTATTTTTCTGCTTTTATTATACTGGAATATTTGAATGGAAATTTTAAAAATGCAAGGCTCATTTAACCTGTGTTTTTTTTTTCATTTGGCATGTGCATATTGTTAGTTTTGGATTAAAAGTCTGCAGAAAAATGTTGAACTGTTCCTCTTTTTTGTGTTGTAGGAAGTTATCCCTATTCTTTCCATATTTTTTCAGCTTCTGGCGCCAAATTTTCTATTAAAGAAGCAAGGGCCAGGAACACATCTAGTCTATTAACTGGGGTATATAGGCACCACAGTTTCATCCATATTTTTTTCCTCCTTGGTATATTAGTTAGTTGTGGTATGGGATGGGTTTCCTTACTTCCCTGTCATTGTCTTCATAAATTCAACACCTCTCTTCATGCTGCCCTCTACCCTAGTACTTACTCCAGTACTCATGCACTTTGTCTCACAGATTTACTTTTTAAAAATTTTTGTTCTAGTACTAGAATGTACAAGGGAAGAAAAGTCAGAGGAAAACCTCACACCCTCCATTTAATATGTTATCAGTGGGACTGGCCAGAAATATAGGAGGAACCGAGACAAGGGTTACAGACATGAAAATTTGTTGTTGTGTGACTTCAAGTCATTCCCGGCTTATGGAGATCCTAAGGCGAACCTATCACAAGTTTTCTGGGGCTGTGAGAGTATGACATGCCCAAGGTTACCCAGTGGTTTCCCATAGTTGAGCGGGGAATTGAATCCTTGTCCTCAGGGTTGTAGTCCAAGACGCAAATCACTACTCCGTGGTCCCTCATGAGAATTTACCCCACCTATATTGGACAGAATTTAAAGAAGAACAGCTGTGTTTAAAACATTATGGTTAGTTCCCAAAATTCATAACAGGTAGAGCTGAACAGAAGGTATATTGTGGGTATGTTTTTAAAAAACATACAACTCCCAGCAATTCTCATGGCATTTAGTCAGTCTGGATGAGCAATCTCCTTTTTTGTATTGATATGTAAGCCCCTCCGAGAGTCTGTTCTTGTTTAATTGTGAGATAAAGCATTTTAAATAAATAAAAATAATAATCATTTTGGGAATTCTGCATGAAATCGGTTGTCTGGGTAAGAAATTTGTCTATTGATTATTGGTAACCATATCCTGATACCAAGAGTTAAGGTGGCCTCCCTGGACTTCTTTTGTAGCTGACAGAACTGTTGGGAAAGCTCATTTATAAAGCTTTGGATTGGGGAATTGAGAGTCATATGGAGAGAGAGCTGAGTGAGTCCCTGGAGAAGCTGATATGTTTTATGCTCAAACTGAACTCAGAGACCACAAAAACAGCCATTGCTTTCCAGGATATAATCAAGGTGATGTTTTTCCTTCTATTGTTTTCCCACTTCTACAACTTCAGGTGTTGTTTAACATAGTGCTAAAACTTCTGTGCATTTTGAAGGTAAAATGGGAAAAATAGATGTATTAACATTTAAGATAGTTCAAAGTTTAAGAACTGAATCTTCACTGTGTAGTCTGATAAAAGGATGGAGAAGAACAGAAAGCTTATCTATTCAGGAGACCTTGATAGCATTACTGGTTTTTTATGAAGAATAAGACGCTGATTAGATGGTGAGAAAATCCCATTGCTTGGATTTAATCTTAGCACTGATAAAATTCATCACGAATTATTGTTGTACCTATATGATTGCTGAGGGCTACTGCCTTCAGTGATATTTCTTATTGGAATTTGCTTGTTAACAGTGTAAACACAAAAATGCCAGACTGTGCACTCCTATTCTACTTTGGTACACTGTGTTCAGAGAGACTTTCTCCCAACTTAGATGTGTATAGGATTTCAGCCAAAATAACCTTCTTGGACAATGCAGTCTAAGAACTAAACTAAGAAATCCTCAGTTTAACTTTGGTGCTAGCTACCTAGCATCATTAACTAACTAACTTAAAGGTATTTATACACCACATCCTGTTAAAATTTTAGGATAGGTAACAGTACAGTGCATTCTTTAAAAACTGTTGAATTCAAATAATCATAAAACAAATAGGATAACGAGCACAAGCAACATAAAACAGTCAAAGCTCATAAAAGGTAAAAGGATTGGGAAATAAAATTAGTAAAAACTGTCATCTGTGCCATACTAACGCTATAATAAATGGTTTCAGATATACTTTACTCACATCCTCAGTATGTGGTAGGGAACTAACGAATAAAGGGCACTGACATTTCTGTCACAATTGAAGACGTGAGGATGTGAGGCTCATGTGTACCTGGACTGGAAAGATTATGGCTGAAGTTATGCTATATATAGCTATGACTTCAAGGCATCATATTGCTGAACCTTGTACTTAATTCCAAGTCTGTTTCCAGGTGATTTGCAATCACATTGTGGTTCCTATCTCAGTTACGAGACTTTACAAAGGTCCCAATACTTTTGTTGTCATTTGCTACCATCCTCAGATTTCCCACTGCTTTTTCTGTCTTTTTTCTTTCCAGAGAAAATCTGTGAAGAATATGATGGAGCAATTGTACAATCTTTTAACTGGCAGCCATCTTTATAGAAGCACATTTTATCTCTGTGGATGGTAGTTTCCAGCTAGATGCATTGTTTTTCTTTCAGGCACATAACTGAACCTCTGGTATATACATCATTTTTTTTCTCTATATTGCAGAAAGCTAACTACTGAATTTGGAGACATACTTCACTTGTAGCTTTCATACCAATTCTGATAGACAGAAGACAAGATAGTGGAGCAAAGTTACATTGCTTATAATCTGTTGTGATCTCCCTCCATATGCACTAAGTCTATTGCCTTTGTGCCACCCCCCTTCCATGTTTACCATGGCCCTTCTCACACTATGCTATCACAATAATATGATTCCATTGTAACTGCCATGGCTGTATCCTATGGAATCCTGGGATTTCTGGCTTGGTGAGGCATTTTTGCTCTCTGGCAGAGAATTCTAAGTGCTTCTCCCTGAACACTAAATACCAAGATTCTATTGAATGGAACTGTGGTAGTTAAAGTAGAATCAAAGTGCTATAATTACATAGTATAAAAGAGGTCTATATCTTCTTTAGAACTTAGATAAATATGAAAGCCATTTTATAGTCCAATATAAATAATTAAGATATGAATCCAGAGATGATGGCTACTTTTCTATTTCAGATCTGTGAAGATCATTTTCTCAAACCTTCTGAAGCTGCTAGCCATTATACAGTAATCTGCAAATTGCTGTTTGCAGAGTACAGCGAACTTCAGAAACTCATGCTCACCATACAGAGTTGCAAAGAGGTATTTAGAATGAAGAGGAAAGCAATCTACAATCCTTTTGTTTCCTCAATCTGAAGCTTTTCATACCCCCACCTCCACCGTTAGAAACATGACTGTGCAGGAAGCTGAAGAGCAGATACTCTAACAGCTTTACAAAAAGCAAACAAAACTGACTAAGACATTTCTTCTGTTTCTTTCAGTGTTTGGGGGAAATGGATGTGGAAGACTACTCTACAAGGCAAAAGGCAAAAGACTGGGTATGAGTGACTCTGCCTTTCTGCTTTCAGACCTCATTTTTCCATGTAGAAAAGGTGATCTGAAGTGTGCACACTTTTGTGCTGAACAAAATTCAAAAATCAATTTGCCTCCTTACCACACACGTTAACCTAACTACAACAGATGCTGTTTTGTCCATTGATGTGCCCCACAGATTCCAAGTGAAAAAAAAAGGGCAACGCAATAGAAATTTCAGTCCGGTTCTATGAGTGTTGATTTAGAACAGAGATTGACCCTGACTGCAGCTCTCTAGTTGCTGTTGAACTGCAACTCCCATTAGTCCCAGCCAACATAGCCAGTAATGAGGGATTGCTGGAGTTACAGCTCCAAAATATCTTGAGGGAAGAAAAACAAGAAAATAGAAAGACGATAAAACTGGACCTAAACTTCCATGCCCATCAGTTAGTCTCAAAGATGCTAAGAGATCTTGTTGTATACTGATACAGATTATGTCTTTGAATTGCCTGTCAAATGCCACATGTGGAAATAGCACTATCTCTGTTTGTTAGTTATTATGGATTTGTTTTCTGTACAATTTCCATAAACAATTTTTAAAATGGAGGAGGGATTAATAAAAAAATGTCTCATGGACCAGAATTGCCCACTAAGTCCCAGTGAATTTAATGGGATTGACACTTAAATAAGTATGTATAGATTTGTAGCCTGTTTCCTTGGGATGAAAATGCACAGGATACATACAAATACTGCTACAGTAAAGAGACAGTACCACTTGTTTCAGATTGTCAGAGAACAATCCATGCGGCCACTTCAAGCTGGTCCAACCCCCTACTTCTAGCCAGAAAAGAGTGTTTCCCTCTTCGTTGTCTCTTTGCATCATCAAGTTTTAAAATGTTGCTGTGCTGTTTCTCTGCTCCTCATGTCTCAGCCAGACAGGTCATTTCAAATGCTGGAGAATGATCTTCAGGTGCCAGACAGCTATTTTCTGCCCCTAACTCCTATGAAGCATCGAGTGACCATGAAAGTCTAGCGATCAGCCTGACAAAGGCATGGTCAGTGCAATAAGTGAAGACTTCTAATACCTTTGCCAAACCTAGCATGTTGTGCAAATTTAATGGAGTTGTGTTATAATCAGTTTGAGCTTATGTTCAGTCTTTAAACTCATAACGCTCTCAGAAATGGAAAGGAAGGACATTGTTGCTTAGGATCAGATGCAGCCACAGTGTGGAGCTTATATCACTTCTCTCCCCTACCTCTTTTGCAGATCTCATACATTCTTCTTAGCTAAGCAATGTCTTAGCTCTCATTCTGACTACGTCTGTCAATACATCTTTTTTTAAAACAGACAAACAGGTTTTCAAATAAGCACAGTTGTAAAGCTTATATCGGTCCTAATGGGCATTTCACATAGGGTGTTTTCTTCCCACTCTTCTTTACCAGCCTTTAAGAATGCTTTTGTATTTATGAGTCCTTTAACATTATGCCATTATAGCTCTATGGTTCCACTTTAACTGCCATGGCTGCATCCTGTACAGTCTTGGAGCTTATAATCTGGTGAGGGACCAGAGCTCTCTGGTTGGGAATTCTAAACTCCCCCACTAAATTGCAAATCCCAGGATTCTATAGGATGCTGTCATGACTGTTAAAGTGGGATCATAGCACTATAAGTGTATAGTGTGAAAGGGCATTGTGTTGGTGCTGAACAGCCTGTGTATGTGTGTGTGTGCGCACATGTATCTTCAAGTCACTTGTTGACTTATGGAGACCCCATGAATTTCATAGGTTTTCTTAGGCAAAGGAATGCTCAGAGGTGGTTTTGCCAGGTCCTTCCTCTGAAATATAACCTACAGCACCTGGTATTCATTGTCAGCCTCTCATCTAAGTACTAACTAGGACTGACCCTACTTAGCTTCCAGGATCAGACAAGATCTGGTGCCTTTAGGGTATTTAGGCAATGTTGCATAGCCTCCCTGTTGTGAAATGCAAATGCTTTAAGACTTTCTCTGTAGCATTCATGTGCCATGTTAAATGCCAGATGACAATCTATGTGGGCTGAGATGTCATATTTAGTGTGTTATTCCCCTTTTCAGGCCGGCTTGTGGCAGGGTGTACTTGGTGACTTGCAAGAGGCGGTGAAACTGGATAAGGTGGTGGAGCAACTTCCACGTAAGCGCCTTCCTGAAGAAGGTACACATGTCTCATATAGCGCAGTGGTGGATGATATAAAAAATAAGCGCTATATGCTCCACAAAGTAAGTAAAGCTTTGCATCTCCAACCTTTAGTATTTGTTTATCAACAACTGCTTGAGAAAACTGTTTCTACTTTTAAACTAGCTTTCCAAACAAAGTGCCTGGGCCATGGACTGACAACCTTCAGTAGAATTCCAGCCTATTTCCATCTATTTTTTTCATTGTTTCTTGTGTGCATCAAGTTCTGAAACAGCCTATGCTGTGTTGGTACAGCTGTTTTCTAAATGAAAATGATGGTTTTGTAGTTACCCAGTATGACTCTTCAGTACACAAGGGGTGTGTCTACATAAACCTCATTTATTATGTTCAGGCTTAGCAGTTTCCTTACCACCTTGTAGCCTCCAGCTACATTTTTCTAGACATCTTCTGTTTGTTCTCCCGTCCTGATCTCCCCCCAAACAAACAACTCTAGATAGCAGCTTTTAGTTCATAGACCAAAGTAACAGGATAAGAACTGAGGTTGGAAATCTCAGGGTATTGGATAGCTATTTCTGAGCAGTGGTATAGATGATCTCATGAACAATGTATCTATGGCAGAAATAACATTTGATAGAGTTAGCAACCTTTGCATATCTATATTCACTAATTGCTGACTTGTGTGTTTGGAGATCTTCTATTTGTGTGCTTTATCGTACTTACTCTCTCACTTTCCTTCATTTTCCTCTATGAGCAAGTAAATTGTATGTAACACTACTTTATATGTTTTACAAAGAAGGCTATGTTTGTTTCTTTCTCTGCTTCATACTGTATATGTTTCAGTGGGCATGGAACTAGTTATTGCTCAGCTTCTGCCTTATCAATTTGATTACTCTGCTTGAGAGAGCCAGTACTATCTCTTGCATTTCCAGAGGCAACAGTTGCTAGATTTGATGACTGATTTATGCTTACAGTTAGTCACATGCTTCTGTTATATTTTGTAATTAATTAATTAACATCCCACCTTGTTAATCTTAGTCACTAGAGACCTGAGGTAACTGATGGTTGTCGTTAGGGTGGTAAATCCACTCTGGATATTAACCTGAATTCTAAAGGGTCTATCCAAGGTGCTGATGATATTTTTACCACCTCCCTGACACAGAAATAATTTTCTGTTCACTGCAAATCCCAAATTTCACTTGATAATCATTCTTAGGATTAATTAATATTGTAGCAAAAGGAACATTATAAAGGGACAGCATCTTGGATTGTAAATATTTAACAAAAACGATCAAAGCTTATTTGACCCTTATTAGTAGCCCTGTGCTGTGCTTATCTTGCTTCCAGCTGCAGTTGAAGACAAATCATTGCAGGCCAAAGAAGGGAGAGCAGAATCTCTACCACCATAGCATTATTATTGGTATGGATTTTCCTAAGTGAAACCATATAATTGCTGGTCATAATAATATGCCCTCTGGTTTCCCTCATTTGCTCTGTGTCTGTTGTGAAAGTTCAGGAACTTTACCAGTGCAGATGTGCCTTTTAAAAGACTCCTCCGTGTTTGCCTCTCACACACTGAGGAGGTAGGCAAGGCTATGTTATTTGTAGCCTGTGATCCTCCTCCATGGATTGATATGAGCCCCTCTCTCAAATGAAAGTGAAGTGGCCAGTAAACAATAGCTATAGTAATGCCTATAGTATATATTAAAATCATCTACTTCAACCTTTCCCACTGAATATAGGAGATAAAGGTTTCAGTTCTAGTGTAAAGTTCACACTGCTTTAGGAAGGTGTAGCAGCAAAATTAAGCATTGGTATCTTACACACCCAGTGCTATTCTCTAGATCTCAGTAATGCTCTAATTTAAACAAAACAAAACTGCAGGCATAGGGCTGTACTAAGGTTTTTGTAGGCCTAGGCATTCTTGTATTTGACTTTCCACCTTGCCTTGATGCACCGCTAGCAACGTTTGCATAAGCCCTAAAATATTCATAAGCCTTAGGCACTGTGCCTAAAGTGCCGAATGGAAAAGGCAGCCCTGCTCAGAAGGACTGGACTAAATTTTCATCCTTTATATCAGAGGTTTGCAAAATGTGGCCCCTCCAGGTCTCCTTGGGCTGCAGTACCCAGCAGACTTAATCAGTGGGGAGGAATACTGGGAATTGCAGTGCAATAACATACAGAAGGCCACTCATTCCCACACTGACTTCATACATCAGGGAAAGGATGTGATATATTCTCTTTACAACAACAGGGCCACCAGAAAGTCCACTTGAATGATAGGAAAAGCTTGCATTTCCAACTGACATGCATTAAAAAGTTTTTAGAAAATGAAGAACTAGATTCTTATCTTCATGCTGTCTACTCTCACTTTGTTTGGCAGGCATCAGCGCGCAAACTAAAAGAGAGACTCTATCAAGAGCCCAGCTTGCATGAACGGCTCATGATGGAAGTGAAAAATCCACCAAAACTTCGACCAGTCATTACAGAGAGAAGTAGTGATAACTGCAAAGGTACACCTACACTGCAGGCTCTGGGAGTGGTTCTCCCCCACAAGGTTCTACATGGGTGAGGCTGCATCTGCCTATTTTTAAAAATGGAAGGGACCAGTTACTCCTGTTTTCCTTTAAAAAGAAAAAAATCAGTTTCTGGTCTCAGATGGGCCTGCTCAGTAAAATATCTTTTCATGGCCAGTTGCATCTCTTAAAGGACGGAGGAGAGTCACAACTGGCTGTTTTTACAGCATTTTTTCAGCCAGGCAGCGGGGAGGTACTGTTTGGTGGACTGACTAAGCATCACCCCTTGCCTACCTTTGTCAGGCATCATGTTCACACCTTTTCACAACCCCTACAATAACTTCTGCTTTTCAATAACCAACTCACAACTTCAGCTACCAAGAATCAAAGCCCTCCTCACCCTTGTTCTGCTCAAAGGAAAGGAGAGGTGGATGGGTTGGATAGCTGCATGGCCATATATGGAAGTGGTCAATGGCTATACAGTTCCCCTCCACTTTCAGAGGGGTTAGCGGTGCAGGATCCCTTCAAAAATAGAAAAACTGTCAATATTATAAGCCCCCCCCCCAAAAAAACCATATTTAACACGCACATAAAAGTACCTGTACTGATAGAGTGGCTGGGCCTGGCCATGTGTGCATTCCCTCACTTATTTACTCACTCACACAGGCAGGAGGGGGAAGGGGATGGGATGGGGGAGCTGGAGGAGGTAGAAAGGGGACACCCAGCCCATCCACTTCCTCCTCCAGCCTGAGGAAGTAAGCAAACGTCTGCCCTCCCTGCTCTCATCCCGTTCCCCCTCCTGCCTGTGTGAGTGAGGGAATGAATGTGTGTGTGTGCTGACTCTCCTCCTGCTTGTGTGACTGAGCATGTCTGCATGTACACCCTCTTTCTGTCCCACCCCATTCCCCATAGTAATCTGTGTATAATCAAATCTGTGAATGCTTAACCCACAAATGTGGAGGGCTGAGTGTATACTGCTGCTGCTGATGACGGCCCAAACTGAAAGGAAGGGCCAAAGCGAGGATTAGGCAGGGACATCCTTTTTTCATCCTCTTTTTTTTTTCTGTCCGTGTTCTTCTTTCTTTTTTATGCGTTCTTTTCTCCCTCACAATAAAAGTCAAAAAACTCTCACTTTTGTAATTTCTGCTAGTCTACACCTCCAACCTTAAAGTTATTTAATTGGGTCTTAGATTTATTCCTGTATTGATAATGTAGATATCCATTAGCACACACACATTTTTTGTTGACGTATCCAGGGATCCAAATCTTTAAATGTTTAGCAGTGTTTCTGCATGCTTGCACCTGTACCTATAACTCTTCTCCTCAGTAATCTTGATGAAGATAACTGTTTCTCTGATGCTATTAGCAAAAGGGAAAGAGAAAAACCATCATAGAAGACATTTTATCTATTCAGCATAGGATTCTTTAAGAGGATCGTAGACAATGGAAGGAAAAAAAAAAGTTTAAACCAAATGTATAACATAACAGAAGTGGAACTGGGTAATACTTCTGCATGTTCCATCATCAGCTCTATAGAAATGCACAATACAGTTTCATACTTTTCCCTCATGTTGTGTTTAGCATTTATGTGTGCTTTCTCTTCAGAAAATTTTCAAACGTTTGTCTTGAGTTCTCCATGTGGCATCATCTTCTCTGACTTTTCAAATGCTAAAAAGCCTCGGCTAAGTTATATAACACCAGGCACAGAACTTAAGGTACCCTCATCTTTCTCTTTCTTTTCTTCAACTAATACAGTTTACTGTAGATTTTGTGAAGACAACGTTGAATAATCAGCACTCACCTATTTTACAACCAGATGAAACAGAGATAAAAATCCATTGAAAGAAAGAATCAATCTTAATTTGTTTTAGCAGGAGAAAAGGAACACATCCTGTAAAGGAGTTCTAATGACTCAGCCTATTTTTTTCCATAGTCTCAAGTACTCTTGAATTCTTATTTAATAGAAGCATAACCAATCCTTCTTTGTTTTTCCAGCAGCACTAAGGAAATGCCATGTATGTGTTCTTATCTTGTCAGGGAAACTGAGCAGCCTACATCCCTATTTAGATGTTGTTAAAAGTGACAAAACTCACTGCACGCACAAGGATGTGACCACAGTTAAAGTCCTGTCTCCTGACATTGCATTACTACACAGCTCCACCCTTCCCACCCACTTCTGGGGCATCCATGTGTACAGCACAAGTGCCAGCACCAGGGAAATGTTCAAGTCTATCCAGGGGCATCCATGCAGTTGAGAACTCAGCATAATTAAGGTTCTAAATTGCATGAAAGCCCCATGCATGAGTGAAACTATATTAATAATGATTTGTTTGTTTCGTTATTGAATTTATATCCTGCCTTTCTCCAAAATGGGAGAATAGAGATTATGTGTTGGTAATTCACCAGAAGAAAGGCTCAAACAGCTATTTCAGATACTTTCTTATAACAGCTTTCCCACAACCTGATGACTTAAAAAATGTTGTTGTACAGCTTCCACGATCCATAGATAGATAGAATGGTGGACTTTTTCCTCCCCTCCCCTCCCCTCCCCTCCCCTCCCCTCCCCTCCCCTCCCCTCCCCTCCCCTCTCAAAATATAATATTAACAGTGAGGGCCAATGGTGATGGGGAGGTGCTACAAATTATAGAGATCTAGCGGTCCCAAGGGGGGCTAAGGTCCAGAAGGGGGCCTGTGCCAAACTATGTTGCATATGGTTTTTTCCGCCACCTCATCTGACCATCTGCCTTCCATGTTTCTGGGAATGCTGCGGGTGTGCCTATTAGGAGGTCCCATGGGCAGCAGGTCTCTGGAGTTTCTTCCTGGCTTTCAGAAAGTTAGTGAGGGGAGCAGTAGAGGAGCTTCTTCCTCAAATCCCTCCCCTTTGGGCACAGGAAGGAACCTCTTTCCTGCTCAACTCAAAGCCACAACCCCCGGAGTCACTCAGCAGGCTGGCCAGCGTGCATTCATCCTCCAGTGGCTTCCAGTTATCACTCAGATCTGCTGTTGGTGAAGAGCTATAATGCAGATGAATGCCATTTGTATTGTTATAAAAAAAAGAAACAACACTGACATCACTGTGAAGGTCCTTCAGGTCAAACTGAAAATCTCCAAGTCAAATTGAAAATCTGGATGATGCCCTCCTAGATCATATCACTGAACTTTTTAAGAAGGAGAGTATGGTAGTAATAACAAACTTCAAATATCATAATATATGTTGGAAGTCAAACTCTGCCATGGATTTAAAAACTAATACATTCTTTATTTGCCTTGTTGACAATTTCATCTTCCGGAAGATAGAAGAAGCAACATGGGAATCTACTTTTCTGGACATGAACCTCACCAACAGAGAACTAGTGACAGAAGGAGTGGGAACTTTTGGAGGAAGTGATGACAGCCACTTGGGGGATGTCATACAAAGGGTAGGAAAAGCTGAGGGTAGTTAGGCTTGCATTCTGGACTTTAAGAGAGCTAATTTCAAAAAACGTAAGGAAATAATAGGAGAGATCCCTTGATCAGAAATACTGACTTTATGTTCACATAGATTTCATGGATGTCACTCAATGGTTCTATCTTAGCAAGTGGGCTGGGGGCTTGGTCCCCATTGGATGACAGTTAGGTTATCTGATTCCAGGATCTGTGCCTTATCCCAGGCCAACACTATGCAGCTGAAAATAAAGTTGTGGCCTTCTGTTCCCCAGTCACATCACATGTGAGTGTATTGGCTCCCTCTGCCCATGCCATCTTTTTGTTACTGAACCACAAAGACAAAAACTCAGTATCACCTATCTGTTATCTTTCATTTAAAACGTCCTGCAGATTTTGAAAATTCTGGAAAATTCAGGGTTTCCTTGCCATTCCAAGACTAGAAAAATATATTCTTAAGAAAGCTTAAAACTGGAGAATTTGGGAAGGGTATTAAGACACCGTGGATACAGGGTATGTTGCACTTTCTGTATTTATATAATTGACAATGAAAACAATAAGCCAACCTCACTTTGCAAGTCCTTGAATGTTCATCTTGTCAGGATATATTAATTCTGGTTTCTATTACTATGACTTTCAAAGGAAATATGAGAGCTTATGTTTATGTTTACAGAAAAATGTTCATAGATGCCCCCAAAGTAGCATCTATAATTTTGCTTGGGTTTCTGCGCTTTAAGCAAAGCAAGCTGAAAATTGCCGTTCTATATTAAATACCTAAAATACTATTGTACAGATATATATTTTAATTATTAAAAGTTCCAATGAATATTGTTTTAATGTCCTTGATTCCTAGCCATTGCCTACTTGCAATCAGAAAACATCTACAAAATTACCATTACCAACCATTGCAGATTTGATGGCAACAAGATATTCAGAAATAAAAGATTCCTGCCAGAGAGATAAGTGTATATCTTCAAGGGCTCAGGTATGACCTAACTCTGAAGAAATATTTGATAGCTCATTGTGTAAAACATTCATTAGAAGCAGATACATAATGATAATGGTATGGTATGTGTTTCCTTTTATGAGACTTTTTGTCTGATGATCCATCATTGTCCTGTCCTGACCCCTGGCAGTCAAGAAAGGAGAACCATTGAGTGTTTAAATTATGTATTTTTACAGAACAACAAAGGGTGGCTTACAGCAGAGTAATTGAAATATATTAGAGAGAAACACAAGGTAAAACTAGAAGGAAAGACAAATAGACCTTGGAGTGAATGATATCATTTCACTGTACCACCACTTCATGTACATGCAATAAAACAGATAATTTCAAATTCCACATGGTTTATATTTGTAGGTATAATGGGAAAATGCAGTAAGTGATGTCCTAGTACATGTTTTTGCATACATGATACTAAGGACACATTTAGTCTGGCAAGTATCACTCTTCCTGTGTCATTTGTACACCTAGCTTCTTACTCCATTTTCTAATGCAAGAAATAAATCTCTTGTTGTGAGCCTCATATCTTAAGTTTGAGGAAAATATAGTCTTCAGCCTTTCAGAGAATAATCTGCACAATCTAATTCCTGACATGCTTACTTATTCATTTACGCTTAGGCTTTTTGCTCATTTTATATGCACTTTGTGCAGAAAGAACATCTGTACAGTAGAAAAGGATTCCTTCCCAAACTGTATTCTGATTTTACTTCCCTTATATACAAGCTATCTTTCTACCCATCTTTTATAGTGTCTGGAGGGATGCTTTCTACAGTTATATAACCACAGAAGAAATCGTACCCCACTCTTTAGATTACTTTTGGTGTTAATTCTAGGTCTAGTGAAAAAAGAAGGTCTCTTATGGATTTTAAGCAAATCGCCTTATAGAAAATAATCTAGTTACTGTAGTTTACAATTCTTGTGTCTTCCTCTATAGGTTTGTCTCATATGCTATAACCAGTACTTCATATGGCCTTATATGTGTCATCTCTGCAGCAGGTAAGCTGAGCAGTAGGCCTTTTGAGATTAAAAACCACCAAATCATAAGACTGGGTGTAGAATTACATGAAATGTATCCATGGCTGTCAGTAGAATAGTAACTACTGGAAGAATGGACTCTCTAATATTCCTGCAACACCTTGAACACCTTGACAAAGCTGCTTGAGCAGAGGACTCTCCGGGGTGGACTCGAGTGCATAGAAGAGTAAGCATGCATGCTCGTTTCCCCTTTTTGTGTACATGGTGGATAAGCTCAAAATAGAACCTACAAATGCACTGTATAAATTGGTTGATGCTTGTAGTATTAGCATTTTAGCTACCTTCAAGTGAGGTTGCCAGTTTTTTTTTTCCTGACCCAAAAAAGAGACAACATTTTCCATTACCCAGCCAGCTCAAAACTGGCAGGTACATATGAGGTAGGCCTATATAATGTCAGCCTCAAATCTCAGCTCCTCACTCCCATGAGATTTGAGATTTCATGGAAATCCAGAAATCTCACAAGAGGCCCTCCTCTCGTGAGGCTTAAAGTGGGCCTTTTGTAGGCCTGTCTCGTATATGCTCTCTTAGTCGCCGATGGAGCTGTGAGTAGGAAAAATGGACAGGAGCTATACTGATAACATACAGACTCCATTTTAGATCATTTCGCTGTGTACTAAACACTCTGGGTCAGTCTGTTGTGAGCACAGCTGATGTTTCCAAAAATCAGTGCAAGTTGTGTTCACAGTAAGCCAGCTCTGGAGCATTTGGCCTCAGACCTGCATCCACCTGTTGTGAGTATAGCTGGTGCCTGCACTTCCTACTATCAGCTCTACAGAGGAACATAGAATCATAGAATTATAGAGTTGGAAGAGACTACAGAGGCCATCAAGTCCAACTGCCTGCCATGCAGGAATACACATCAAAGCATTCCCAACAGATGGCCATCCAGCCCCTGCTTAAAAACCTTCAAAGAAGGAGACTCCATCACACTCCATTGAGGCAGCATATTCCACCACCAGACAGCTCTGACTGTCAGGAAGTTCTTCCTGAGGTTCAGGTGGAATCTCCTTTCCTGCAGCTTGAATCCATTATTCCTTATCCTAGTCTCTGGAGCACCGGAAAACAAGCCCGCTCCTTCCTCGACATGATATCCCTTCAAATATTTAAACATGGCTATCATGTCCCCTCTTAATCTTCTCTTCTGCAGAATAAACATACCCAGCTCCCTAAGCTGTTCCTCATAGGGCATGGCTTCCAGAGCCTTCACCATTTTGGTCACCTTCCTCTGGACACATTCCAGTTTGTCGATATGTCATATGTGACACAATTTGGGCTGCTTTGCCTTGCTGGACAGAGATGAGAAAGAAGAACACTGTAATGCCGCCAGACAAACCCCCAGCATTTGATACATAAGGCCATTTTGCTGCGTACCAAATGTTTGGTGGGTTTTCTGTTGGGAGTGCCATTGATGACTGCTCTCATCAAATGAAGAAATATGGGATTTGGGGTGTCCTGTATAGCCTTAATATGGGACTAGACTTCAAGCCTCCAAATAAGGGATATGTGTAGAAAATAAGACACCTGGAAATTCTAATTCCAAGACAATTTGAAATAGATTAAGCACCAGGAAAATACCTAATTCACCAGTTGTGTATCCTTTTGAGTACCTTAAGTGCTAAGGTTTACTTTTCCATCTCTCTGTTTTATGTTAATATCATACTCTATTTACTTCTTTATTTAATTTATATCCCATGTTTTCCCAAATGAGACATGGGTTTTTCATTTTATTTTAGTGTGATCTGCAAGGATTGCTGTATCAAAGTAAGTTCTCTTCGACTGGCACTTGTGTATTCATTCATAAGATGGCTTATTGTCTTATCCTATGGATGCAGCTTTGCTTAGGAGACTTTGATAAACTTATTAAGAGACAATTTTGCTGTTTTGAAAGCACATCTATAAAATCTGTACTCCATCTTGGTGGTTGTTGGGTTTTTTTTACTGATATTGTAAAGATGCTAATCCTTTAAAAATTTGTTCCTCAGTTTTTTTTCTTGGCTTGTTCTTTGTGGTTTCCTACTTGGTTTGACAATGTTTGTTCACTTTTTTGATTTGTTCAGGCTTCTATATCTACTTTTTAAAAGACACAAACAAAAATGCAGCTTCTCATCCTAGTCTGTATTTTTGTATAAGGCAATGATGATAGACATATGTTTCCTTTGTAAAGGACTATGTAAATTCAACTTTTTCTTCCATGGAGCTGGGAAGTCTGTGCCCCAACCTACGGTGTTGGACTCTAATTCCCATAATTCCTGACCATTGGCCACACTGGTGTGGACTGGTAGGAGTTATAGTCCAAGGACATCTGGTGACATGTTCCCCACCTCTAGTTTTAAAAGGTTGGTTAATATCTTAAATGTCACAATATGTCTGTCTAGATGTCTATGCCTGTACAACCCTGTATCCGTCTTCCACTTAACTTCTTTGAAGTAATACGGTTTCCTAAGGAAGAAGATCTGATTCTGAAAGACCAGAAAACAGCACAGCTATTGTATGAAATAGAGCACTGGGATTCATCAAGGTAAGTACCCACTGTTAACACATCTGTGCTCCATCTCCACACCCACTCCTAGCTCAAAATGGAATAATAGGAATTTAATGCTTTTCAGAAAGAGATAGTAAATGCCTGAGATGATCCTCTGCTGAGAAAACCCCCACTCCAAACTTTGCTTGTGGAGTTGGCCTTTAAATTCATTATTTCCTCTGTTCTATTTAGGATAATGTTTATTTAACTAGAGGTCTTCAGTTCTGCTCAGCACGTCAGTGAAAAGGTCCAACACCTACGTATCCATATTTGGGAATAAATAACACATCTTCAGATTAAACGCCTATTTGCTCCATTTTGAATCTAGGAAGTATACATATATGAATGTATCAATATTTACAATGGCTTGCAAAAGTTTTCTTCTTTATCCTTAACTTTTCCACACAACCTGGAACTGGAACGGATTTAGTTGGCATTGTTACCACCTGATGTACACAAGGTGCTCAACACTTATGGTGCAAATTATTCTTTTTTTTTCCTTTTAATTGTAAAACAAACGCTAGGTAAATGTAAAAAAATTGGCACTTGCTGGTTCCTCCTTTGCTGTAACATACCTAAATAAGCTCTGGTGCCACCACCTGCCTCCAGAGGCCCCCTAAGTCACTGAATGGAGCCAGCCTGCCTGCCTGCCTGCATTTTTGGTGCCACATTATTTCAGATTAAATATATCTGTATCTGGAAGCCCTCCGAGTTTGGTAGGAAGCTACCTAATCAAACAACATCACGAATGCACAAAATCTATCCAAACAAGTTCAGGATAAAGTTGTGCAGAAGCACCAATCAGAGTTGGATTACATAAAAGATTCCAAATTATGAACAATCCCCAGAGCACCATCATTACAAAATGGAAGGAATATGGCTCACCTATGACTTTGCCTTTGCCTTGAGAAGGATATCCACAAAAACTCAGTGGCAAGGTAAGGAGGGTATTAGTCAGAGAAACAATCAAGTGACTGATGGTGACTATGAAAGAGCTGGTTACATCCACAGCTGAGAGAGGAAAAATCATCCATGGGACAATTATCACCTCAACAGTCCATAAAGCTGGGCTTTATGGAAGAGTGGCAAGAAGAAAACCATTACTGAAACAAAATGGTATCCAAGCCCATTTGGAGTTCACAAAAAGACATGTGAAAGACACAGCAAACCCAGAGAAAAGGGTTTTCTAGTCTGATGAGTGTAGAAGAAAACTTTTTGGCCTTGCTCCAAAATGCTATGTGTAGTGTAAAACCAACAGTACTCACTGCCCTGAGAACACCATCCCCATCGTGAAGCATGTTAGTGGGAGCATCATGTTATAGAAATGCTTCTCCTTGACAAGAATTGGGAAACTTGCCATGATTGAAGACAGGATAGATGGAGCTAAATACAGGGAACCTGTTTCAGTCTGCAATGGATCTGGTGAACTTTCACTTTCCAGCAGGAGAATGACCCTGGACATATAGCTAAAATAACATTAGACTAAAGAACTTGAATGTCTTAAAATGGCTCAGTCAAAGCCCAGACCTAGATCCAATTGAGAACTCATGACAAGACCTGAGACCTGCTGTTCACCAGTGATCACCATCCTGATGGGGCTAGAGCAATTTTGCCAGGAAAAATGAGCAAAATTTACAGGCTTCAAAGCTGACAGAGTTACCCAAGAAGAGTTGCGGTTGTAATTGTTGCCAAAACCTTTCTACCACATCAGAGTGTGTGCATGTGGAAGAGAAAGAATGAATAGTAGTGGAAACAAAAAGTGCCCATTTGTTTTTGTTTACCTCATATCAGTGATGCATTTAAGTCTTTTACTCTAAGTCTCAAGTCAAGTTTCAAGTCTCTACCTTCAAGTCTCAAGTCAGGTCTCAAGTCCTTGAAGAGACTTTCAAATCAAGTCTCAAGTCAAGTCTCAAGTCTGAAAGTCAACTTTATACCCCAACCAAAACTCCAGAATTATTGGACAGAGCCAAATAAAGTCAGTTTTAACAATTTAAGCAGAGTCAGCCCTCCACGTTTGTGATTTTGCCATCTGCAGCTATGGATATGGGGAACAGAATCCTTCTTACTTTCCATTTCTGAAGCTGGATGACTTTTCAGAAGTGGAGAATAGGATCCTTCTTACTCCCCATAACTGAAGCTTCAAAAGCTTTAGAACAGTGGTTCTCAACCTGTGGGTCCCCAGATGTTCGTGGACTTCAGCTCCCAGAAGCCCCAGCCACTATGGTCAATGCTCAGGGCTTCTGGGAGCTGAAGTCCATGAACATCTGGGGACCCACAGGTTGAGAACCACTGCTTTAGAAGGAAGGATCCTTCCTCCTTAAGCCTGTTGTCTAACACATTCGCTGTTCCCTTCTGAGAAATGCACCCTGCACTCTGAAGGTGAGTCTTGTCTTCTGCTCTTAGGAAAAGTTTTAGAAGGCTCCTTGAATATGCTGCATGGACAGATTGCTGAGCAGACCTCAAGCATGCCTCAAGCCCATTGCCTAGTCCATTTGCTATTCCCCTCTGAGAAATGAGCCCACACTTTGGGCTTGAGACAGACTGTCATGTGACCAGTAGGCAAAAAGAAATGGTGGTGTTCAAAGTCATAAGGTTTCTAGATGAATGTGTTATGTTACTGAACTGAGGGCAGCAAGTCAGTCATTAAAAATATTCAAGTCTCAAGTCGAGTCGAGTCGAGTCAGTGTATCATTTATTGCCGAGTCGAATCCAAGTCGAGTCACCGAAGCAACTTAAGTCCGACTTAAGTCCAATTTCATTGACTCAAGTCTACATCATTGTTTCATGCCACACTAAAAATGCCATTTTTTACCTTTAACATAGAGTATCTTGTATAGCAAATGGTAAGAATATCAATTTAGGGAATATCCAGATTGTAACACAACAAAATGTGGGAAGGTTAAAGTAGGGGGAATGGTTAATGGTTCTGAAAGGCACTGTAAAGTGTAGTAGATGTATTCTACCAGCCTTTGTGGAATCCCTATCTTGTACCTGTTTTGTCACTTTCTTTGAGAGTAGAATGCTACCTACTTTTTTTTTTTTTAATTTAAGCACATGCAAAGTCATATTCTATTTTGCATTTATTGTAGTTGAGAAGGCATCATGGTCTCTAGAAACGTTTGAAAATAGTCTGAATTCTCCTTGTACTTTCCAGAGTTCCTCTTGTGTTTGAACCCTACTGTGCATTGCCACCCCTTGCCTCTCATACAAAAAGCATGATGGGCTGGCCTTCGGTGGACATCTGTACAAAATGTGAGCAGTATCTTTTGAAGATCCTCTCCCAGCAGCCTCCCTGCAGAAAAAGATCATTGTCACAGACTGTGTTGGAATAATATTCTTTCTGTTTTGCAACATATGCAAACATAAACATATGCAACATAGACCTGCAAGGCCTGAAAAGATGAATCCTTCTCTTAAGAGTCCTAGAGAAAAATATTGAAGGACAAATGCTGTACACATGATTTGGAAAGATCTTGTACTTTAAAAACAAAAATGTACCTTATTGATGTCATTACATAGCACGAATAAATACTGAACCATTTTTGCACATTATGCCTTTTAACACAGTATCCTTTTCACTTTGCCACCTCTTAAACCAAGCTTCAAGGATGTGATATTCAAACTCACTCAGTAGCCCTTTCCGGACAACATCACTGTGTAGCTTTTGGGATGGGATGGCAGTGGTTGGCAGATCCTGGGTCCACACAACATTGTCGCCATCCCGTTGCCATCCTGTCGTGAAGCGTTGTACTAACGCAGTATTTGCAAAGTGGAAAAAATCTGTTTTGCACCTCCAATCACGTAGCGCAATTTTGCAGTTTTATTCAAAAAGAATGCTTTAAATAGTGGCACTGTTGCAGGACTGCTATGTGTAGTGCCATGAGGGATACATTAGAACTCCCACCAGGCTTCAGTATCTAGGAAGGCTTATCATGGTCAAGAAAAAGCAGCAACCCTCTTTAAAGGTTATGAGTACTTTTATGTTTTGAACAAAAATATTCCCTTCAACTGCTTTTTTTGTAAGCACGAATGCTTGTGGATTTTATTTGTTCTGCATTTTTAAGGAAACCAAACTGATTTGAGCTTTTCAGACTAATATGTACATTGAAACACAGTTATCCTTCATACTGAAGAGAGATAGTGCTTGTATGTGGAGTGACATTTTCAAGAAGCGAGTGTGAGAACCGAAGCAGATCACAGAGACAAGAAAAGAAGTTCTAGGCCTTATTATCAATTGAAAATAAAGTAAGATTGGATTCAGATGGCATTCATTTGGTGGTTCCTAAAACAGTTTGCAATTGTTGTTACAATTGTCTTCAACTTTACAGTTGATTTTTTTTTAAAAAAAAAATGTAACCTGTCTTTGTGTTCAATGTCTGCACAGAGAACTAGAAAGCAATGTAACACCAATGTTTAAACTGGAATCCAGGAATGGAAGATGTTACAGACAGATCAGCTTGACTGATAAACTGATAGAAAGTGTTAGTCTAGTATATGGAAGGATAAAACTTGCTGAATAAGAATCAGCATGCTTTTTGCACAGGTACATTCAATTTCACTAGCCTTAAAGCCTTTTAAAGTTCTTGAAGTCTCAACAGAGATGTAGATGGGGTGATCTGGTGGATACTGTTTACCAAAAACATAGTCCCTTATCAAGACTTTTGAGGAAACTCAGCAGCCACAAGATAAGATATCCTCTTATGAATTTGTAAATGGTTAAATTATAGAAAGCAGGGAGAATGAACACAAAGTTCTCCCAACAGAGAGATTTAAATCCTGAGAATCTGTATTGGGATCAATTGTGCCTAATGGAATGATATGGACTCTTGAATGATAAATGATGCAGAATTAGGAATGATTACTCAAGTGGCTAAGGTAACACCATAAATCATAAGAGTTGGAGTGGGCCTCATGGGCCATTGTGCTCAGGGCAGCATTTCCTAGCAGGTAGCTGTCCAGCCTCTTTTTGAAGACATCCAGAGAAGAGCCTACCACCTCTCTAGGCAATTGATTCCACTGTGAGCTGCTTTTATTGACAAGAGTTTCCTTTTAATGTTCAATCAAAATCTATCCTCCTTCAGACTATAACACCTGGTTCTACCCTGTAGGGCAGCAGAGAAGAGGCCTTCTCCCTCCTCTCTGTGGCAGCCCTTGAGGTATTTAAAAAGTGTGATTGTGTCACCCCCTCAGCCATCTCTTCACCAAGCTGAACATGCCCAGCTACTTCAACCTTTCCTCATATATTTTGTTCTCCGTATCTCTTATCATCCTTGTTGCCCTTCTCTGAAACTGCTACAACTGGTCTATATCCTTCTTAAAATTTTGCACCCAGAACTGAATGCAATACTCCATATGAGGTCTGACCATTGCAGAAGATAGTGGGACTGTTACTTCTCTCAGTTTGGAAACTATGCTTCTATTAATGTAGGCTAAAATAGCATTCACTTTCTTTGCTGCAACATCACACTGCTGGCTCATGTTCAACATACAATCAACAGTAATCCCAGTTTCCACATTTATTGTAGAACTGCTGAGCCAGAGTGGCCTAAATACTCTAAAGGCACCGGATCTGTATATTTTTGGAAGTTAAGCAAAGTCTGCTCTGGTTAGCACTTGAGTGAGAGATCACCAACCAACACTTAGCACTGTAAGCTTATATTTCAAAGGAAAATACTGGCAAAACCACCTCTGAGTGTTACTTGCCTCAGAACAGAGAGTGGGGAGCTTTCTCAATAGCTTTTCCCAGGTTGTAGAACTTCCTTCCAAGAAAGATTAGAAAAGAAATAAACTCTAAAACCAGATTGAAGCACGTCAATAGAAAATGCTAGCACCAAACCAGTTAGAACCTCTCCAAAAGCAGGAATATCTTAAATTGGGAAGAATGTCTTGCTGAGTGTCTTTTCCATTTATCAGAAGTGTGTGGGGTGAAATGCTTTGGCTGATATAACCCTTGCCTGTGATAGGTAAGAAGCCACTTCTGTTTTATTCCAAAATTTATTCTGATAGAGCACCCAGCCCTTCCCTATGAAGGGACGACTTCTGCGTGCCATTGGTAAAGCTGTCCATTGAGGAATTTTCCACAAGGGGGCAGCAGATACTGTAATAATAGCATCAGCCATGTGAGACCTTGCGTCTGACTGCACCGCTCTGGGTGGAGCAGCCGCAGCCGTTCTCTTAGGTTCAAAGAGAAGTATATTCAAGTGTTACGAAGTAAACTCACATATCTTTTTTTTTTTTAAAGGATTATTTTGAAAGCAGGGATATTGGATGTTCTATAGGTGAAGGTACTGAGTACTAGAAGACCAAGTCTTTAAAAATACACTGTGTTAAGTTTTTATTATTCAAGAGCAGACTGCCTTTTGAACTATGCCCAAGGTAAAATTAAAGGGGGGAACAACACACAATCATTTTTACTTGTACTCCAAAGAAAATGAAGTATGAGTAATTCTTACCAAAGGCAAATGACTATGTTTCATGTAATTTTTTCTAATCTATAGAAGTACTGGTGATACCAGAAGAGTAAGGATTTCTCTTCCTATGGGGTCAACAGAAGGGTCACTGAAGTTGCTTGAAAACATTACTTTTAAAGCTGATGTATTAACACTAATGCTATTTTATAGGAAAGTAATTTTTGCTATTTCATGTTCTTACTTTTTAAAGTACTTTTTAAAGTAATTAAAATAGAAAAGTGCCTCAACATTTGGAGGACCAGTTCTACTACTTTCAAAAGCATTATTATACCACTACTGATAATATTTTGAGTAACAAGTGACTTTACTTATCAGCTTAATGTAGAGGTAGGCACCTGTGGCTCCCTAGATATTGTTGGACCACAATTCCCAGCATTCCTCACCATTCAGTATGCTACTGAAAGCTGATGGGAGATGTAATCCAAAAACTTCTGGAGGATCATATTTTATATGCAACAGTACACACACATTCTTTAGATCCATTGGGAGGGTGTTTCCTCTAATCTATTTTATTGTTAATGATACTTGCCTTATATGTTTTCTCAGCATGTCATTGAGGAATCCTGTATATTTCATAACTCCAAGGAGAAAACATTTGAGGGCCCACAGTGCACACCAATATGGTACAAGAAAAGAAATATCCCAATTCTCTTAGTGTCTACCTGGGAGACTCTCTTCTTGAATTTCTTTTCATTGCAAAGCTGTTATTTCTGTTTCATGACTCCTTGGTGCGTTGATAGCTAAAAGCTCTTCAGAGGACTCATTCTGGCTGGCATTCAGTACTCCTCATAACTACTTAGCTCATAAGTTCTCACAGAATAGCAGCACTTTCTTTTGTTCTCTCAAGTTTTTATGAGACAATATCTGTCAAACTGTTCTATGGAGATAAATCAAACACACAGCCATGGCTGTGAAAAGCAGTGAGTGCCATTGAGCATTTAATATGGCTGGTAACTTAAAGTGGGGAAATAGGAGGGTTCAATAAAAAGCGGTAAAGTGTTTAACAGAAAATTCAGTGATTTTTTTTAAAGGTACGTTACCCATAAGCAAAACAGCATATCAAAACAGAGTCAACACAAAGCCTTCTGTCTTATATGTAGGTACTTCTTAGGACAACAGGGGAACTTGGAAAAGCTACTTTTTGATTAGAATTTCCAGCCACCACAGTCAGTGGACATACTGGCTGGGGATTCTGGGAGCTGTAATCCAAAAATGAGTTTTCCAAGATATGGAAGTTAGGTTTCTTGAAATATCAATCTCTAAAACAACTGCCTTCTCCAATACAAATGATCTTCAGATCATTTTCAGAGTCCCTCATTTGTATGTTTTACCGCCCCTCAAAATACATTTAATTGTGTGATGACAAGGCTCTTTTCAGTCATAGAGCACACACTTCCAAATGGATTCCATCTCACCCTTTTCTCCAGTGTTTTTCACACATTGCTAAAATCTTTATTAGGGATGGGGCGAATCCAGAATTTTCCAAATCCGAATCCCTGGAAGGTTCTGGGAAGCTACAAATCTCACAAATCTCGAATCTTTTGAATCCTTTTTTTAAAAAGAGTTTAAAAAGCAAGGGAAAGAATGATAATCTTGGGCAAGACACACTCTCTCAGCCTTAGCAAAAGCCTAGGCAAAGGCAAACCTCCCTCTGAAGAAAGCTGGCCAAGACAATTGTCATAGTTTTGCCTCAGGATCTCCCCAGACTGAAAATGACATGAAGGCCCTTTCTACACAGGCAAGAAAATGTGGATTAATTCCACATTTTCCTGCCTGTGTAAACAGGGCCACATACTACAGTAGAGAAATAATCCAGGTCAAAACTGGCTTTTCTTTGCATAGCTCCTTCTGGCATCCTGGGGTTTGCAGTTTGATGATGCACCAGTACACTTTGGCAGAGAAGGCTGTGACACCTTGTAAAACTGCAAACTCCAGAATTGTGTCTGAAAGAGCTTTGCAAGGGAGCTGTGCTGCAAAGGAATGTTTCAGCTGTCCTTGAAATCTTAAGCCTGTAGCTTCAAGTACTGAACTTAAATATGAAATGTTCAACTTAAATATCTTAGAATACAAGCCCAGATGTAATTTCTGAAATTGTTAGCAAAGGCCATCATTACTCCAAGGGAAAACCTCATCTACTTACTATCTTTCCTGGTTTGTACGGTCTCCGGGTTATCAGGCATCCCAGTCTCCCTGGTTTTCAGGCATCTCGGTCTCCAACAATCTATTTAGTTGGTGGATTCGAAATATTCAGTTTCCTATTTTGGCACATGAATTTGGATTTGGGAATCTCGAATCCTTATCCAGGATTCAAGGATTCGGTTGGCCCATCCCTAATCTTTATTTTACGGAGCCATTGTCATGTAAAATTCTCTGTCATTTCCTTTGATTTGTAATGGTGCCTAGTTTCTAGATGACAGCCAGTGCGGTATAGTGGTTTGAGCACTGTATTATGACACTGGAGACCAGGGTTCAGTTCCCCACTTGGCCATGGAAATCCACTGGGTGACCTTGGGCACATCTCACACTCTCAGCCCCAGAGATCTCTGTGATAGGTTTACCTTAGAGTTGCCATAAGAAACAACTTGAAGGCACACAACAACAACAACAACAACAAATTTCTGAATATCTTTATTGTCCTATTCACTCTAGAAAGCCAATATGATATTGTAGTTTGAGTCCTGGACTAGGATTACAGGAAGTCAAGGCTCCAAGCCATGGAAACCCCTTGGGTGACCTTGGGCTATACAGTGTAAGAGGAAGGCAATCATAATACTGCTCTGAAAAAAGTCTTGCCAATAAAATTCTATGATAGGGTTACCATAAGTTACAAATTGACTTAAAGACACATAACAACAACATTTATCATCATCATCATTATTAGCATTATCATCATCATTTATTTATTTAGTGCCATCGCTGTACATGGTGCTTTACAAATAAACTAACAAAACAGTTTTCTGCCCTCAGGTTTACAAACTGGTTAAGACATAACACAAAAGGAAAAGTGGATGCCATTGTGGGAAAGAGATTAAGTTCAGCAGATATACCTCTTCTTTTCTGCCTCCAAAACCACAGCAATGGCAGGGTGAAGGGTGGGTATTTCATTAACTACTGGGCCTAGGCATGATGGAGCTTTGTCTGCCTCTTCTTCTTTCCCTCTAAGACCACAGCATTGGCAATTGGGATAGAGCAGTGTTATCGTTGGTGAACCTTTAAAAGATCCTGATAAGTTGCCCACTTTTCCTTTGCTGTGGTCTCCTTTCTATAAAAGGCCTCTTGTGACCACAAAAGTGTCTTAGAGCATAACCTTGGTTTGCATCTGTTCTATATTCTTACCAAATCATGTCTCAGGTAGTGATTATTGAAATCAGATTACCCTTGAGCTTTTTCATACCACAAATAACCACAGCACCCAAACCTCAGTTCATGACCTTCTAAATCCAACAATCGCTTATTTGTCAGCAGAGTCCTATCTTTCAGCTACATCAAACAGCATGCAGAAAAATTCTGTTTCAAATCTACTAGTCGCAATGCCCCTCTTTGTTCTGCATCTGATTGAATTTTATATTTAACTTTTGGTTTCTTCTCTTGCCATGTAAATTTTGATAAATCACTCTGCCATTGTTTGAATAACCCATAATTAGTCAATATCAGTATAGTCTGAAACAAAAACAACATTCTTGGTAAAACATTCATTTTTATCACAGAGATTTACCCCAACAAATATAGTTTAAGTTTCACCCATCTTTGTAAATCCATCTTGATATCATTCTATGTGTTAACATAGTTATTCTTCATGTTTGTCACAGTAAAACTCTGATATTTCACCTTTTTCTCACTTTGAAAGGCTGACCCATCCATAAATTGTAGTTGCTTCTCTTTTCTCGTATTCTTCATTAGCATCATCTTCTTTTACTTATTGACCTTAAATCTGGGCAATTCTCCCAATTCTTTTAATGTCTCCAACAACACTTCTATACTGTCCAAAAGATTCTCTAATACAATTGCTAAGTTATCTGCAAATGATCTTGATTTATATACCCCCTTTTAAAATCTTATGCCTTTAATACTTTCATCATATCTTGTTGCCCCATTCAAAATGGTTAGGGTTGAGATAAGCAATAAAGGGGAGAGTGGACAACCTTGTCTTGTTTCTTTTTGAAGATCAATGTGGTTTGCTCAACTCATCATTAATCAAAATCTGTGCTTTCTGAATATCATAAATGGCCTTAATCCATGTGATGAAATTTTCAGCAAAGCTCATCTTTTCTAAATTATTATTTTATCTCTGTTAACCATCTTCATTTATCTGGAAGGAATGATGGAGTATGAATGTGGTAGATAAATAATATCGATATGCTTTATTTGCAAGACAAAACTTGATTCAGTATCCAACTGACTGTTTCAGCTGGCAGAATCTGCTTCCATCTGTGGAAGCAGGTGGGGACTGTCTTCCTTTTCTTGCAGCCCACTCATGCCTGTGTACCCTAATACCTTGCTCCAGATAGTTCCCCAGCCCTCCAGAGCAGATTTTTGATGCTGCAGATGCTGCAAAGGGCTACAGGGGATGGGATGAGAAAGACGGCCCTTTCACACTACAAAATTGTAGTGTGTAAACTCCTGCACCCCACCAGACAGTTCTCCTCTGTATGCTTTGCTAATTTACTCTGGACTAGAGACTTATCCTGTTATTAATTAAAATCAAATAGGTCCTTGGTGGTGAAGTCTCGTATGACAAATTATAAGCGGTTCAAAATGAACCTCACCGGGTAAAGCATGTGAGGGCACAGGTTACATTTTAGATCAGGACAATATGTAGATTGAGATCTTCTAATAAATCTTGGGCTTATTTGGAGCTAATCATAAACACTTCCAATGATATAATAGTAAGTATTAAAAGACTACTCCTCCCCAAATTATATTTCTTTAACAATTCTCTACCAAAACTGACTCTTTGTGTGCAAAAGGACTGTGCATTCAGTTCTGCTGCTTAAGTTCATGGTCTGAGCATGTGATTAGAGTCACCCTGGTCCTTAATTTTTGGTGTCCAGAAGTTCTCCTAAATCACCGTTTTGCTTCTGGCTTGGTTGGTGGACTTTAAAGTTCTAGTCCATAAAAATGTGAGTCAGAGAGAATCTCCAAGATCATGAAAGCTGGTCACTTGAAAACTGACATTAATACTACAGGGAGCTTGGCGGTGTACATCTCAGTTATTTTCTTGTTGCAGTAGATTACCTGGTTTTAATTTAGTGAAGTACATCTGTGACCTATAGTGCCATCTTTAGACATTAGGCATCCCTGATTTGCTTTCCAGGAGAAGGCTGGAGAGATGCCTAGGAGATTCATTTCTTCACAGGATCTCCAGAAAATACAAGGTAGTGGAGGGTGCTGCATGACCAGAAGGTAAGAGTGGATGAGAACACCAGTGACAAAGAAGAATGGAAGGTGGGTGGGAAAGAGAAAGATAATAGAGGAATACTATGGGGTTTCTAAGCCAAGCACCCTGCTACTCCAGATCTTTGAGGTGAATATGGAATATGACTTGGCTCAAGTGCAAATACAGATTGAAAGCCAGGACCGGTAATGGCATCATCTAATACTGGATTGGCTAGATATCAGACCTTATGGCTCTAGTTTGTGATGTTTATTAAAAAAAAACAACAACAGCAGAAGTAACAGCTTTGCCTAACTTAGGATCTCCCCAGTTCCTACAGGACATACTTCTTCAGTTTTTGCTAGGTATTTCTGTTTGTTGTCATCTCCACCTCCATTTGTTCCTTTCTGGTTGGCTGCTGTACTTTTCATATGTGTGTGTGTGGGGGGGGGCATTTGTTGCTGAGTGTTGCTGTTTCTTAGATCCACAGTAGAAAAACTGTTTAAAATGGTATATGTGGGAGGGTCTGTGGTTGGGGTGTGATCTGGTCAGTTGAAGATATTGTGTCTAAACTATTCTTACTCTGCCTTTAGCCTCATTGACTGTGTTAGGGGAAAGCAAGGGAAATGACAGCTTCAAAGGGATAATTTTGAGTGGGAAAGTGACAGAGGGGAGAGAGTAAATATCCCTCTCCAACAGTGCTACTCTTTAGATTCAATCCCCCATTACTTTTAAGTTAGGAACACAAGAAATTGCTATATTCTGAATCGTTCTATTTATGCCAGTGTCCTTAACATTGACTGCCACCAACTCTCCAGCATTTCAGACGGAATTCTATTCACATTCCCTTACAGACAAAATTTCAGATTGTTAATCCCTTGGGATATGAACCCTATCTTTTATGCCTCTGTAACCTATAAAAATGGTTACAGATTAGAGTAACATTTCTGTAAACGATTAAGTGCGGATCCTTTTTTGTGAAGTTTTCTGATCTCACAGTTCTGGCCTCCGATTCTGGATACAAATCATACCTATAGCAAGCTTCCCCTCCCTGGTGCCTTCAAGATATATGGGATTGTAACAAACCCCATCATCCACAACCAGCATGGTAAATAACCATGGGGGCTTGTAGGCCATTACATCTGGAAGGCACCAAGGAATGGCTGTTCCATAATGCGACTTAAAAGTTGTTATGTTAAAGTCGTGATCAACTAGAAGACTTTTATTTTCCAAGGTTGCTACGCACTTCTGAAAACGTGGTCCATAACAAATACTCCTTGTTAGTTGCTGAAATGTAGGTGGGATCTCTTTTCCTGCATTAGGCAAAGTTTCCCTCTGAATCTGGTATTTGTATAACGTTTGCTCAGGTGCAACATCTTGGTGAGGGGAACAATCCCAGTCTCTTTCATAGGCAAATAGTGTTAGTTTGCCATATTAAAGCCAGTGTTTTCTCTCTCAGTGCATACCTACAAAACGTCACTTGGTTTTCTATTTCGTTTCAAGCTTCTTGGAACATAAATCGTTATTCCAATACACAGAGGTCTTCTTTGCATGTGCTTTGGTTGGTAAGCATAAACTTTCATTGAGTGTTAATAAGTCTCTCCCAGAGCAACTATTAAATGTCATTCTTGGTCCTCTCCCGGGAAGTGTTGCTATGTTAGTAGCAAAAGGTATTATGGCACAACTCAAATGAATGTCTCTTGCTGAGTAATCTGGGGGAGAAAGCAGCAAATAAATGTCCCAGCACCCTGGAATTTTATTCAGTTTGATGCACAAATGAGACATAGTTATCTTCAATAATGTTCTCATGCTTTCAAGACCAGGATAGGGAAACTTTAGCTCTCCAAATGTTTTCAACTTCAGCTTCCTCAGCCCCTTACTATTGGTCAGGCTGGATGGAACAGGTGGGAACTAAAGTCCAAGACATTCAGAAGGCCCTTTCACAGCTTAAATTTTATACTGTGGTGGACACTTTGTGGCGTGGCATGGCCTTATTTAGTATAGCCTCCTCTTGCCAACAGCTGCCAGCCAGCACAAGAAGCACAGTAGTAGAACCCAAATCCTCTTGTACTGATTAGTATTCGAGGCATATTGACTCTGATCCTGAAGGTAACGCATGATGACAAGTAGCCACTGAGGAACAACTGCAACCCAACTTTTAAACTACATAAACTGCTGGCAATCACCACATACTGTGGTAGTGAATTCTGCAATTTAACTATGTGTTGTGAAGTACTTTCTTTCCTTTGATTTAAGTTTCCCACCACTCAGATTCATTGGATGATCCAAGTTTCTGTTGTTGTGAACTTCACCTGTTTCATTTCCTTCAAAACACAAATGAATTTATAAATTTCTGACATGCTCCCCTTAGTCTTTTTTCCTCTAACAGCACTTTCATACTGTGCAATTATAGTTCTATGATTGCACTTTAACTGCCATGGGAACCTCCTGTGGATTC